>NW_004624730.1:59828755-59850539 GCF_000247695.1 Heterocephalus glaber
GAAGAAAAAGGGCAAAGGGGAAGGGGAAGTGGGAGGGGTAGGGGAAAGGAAAGAAGGGAATGGAATTAATATGAGAAAATGATAAAATGGAAACAAAGTCTTTGTAAATAGGGAGGGATGGAGGGGTAGAACGGAAGGCAGGGGAATGGGGAAAAAGTAAGAACCAAGAGAGATAATGTAAAGGTGCAAATTTCCAGTGATGAATGTCATTACATTGTATACCTAAAGTGTACCAATAAAATGAAATTTAAAAAAAATCATGCATCATGATCTAATAAGTTTCTTTCCAGGACTGCAAAGATGGCTCAACATATGCAAATCAATATATGTAATATATCACATAAATAGAAGCAAAGACAAAAATCACATGATCATCTCAAAAGACACAGAAAAGGCCTTTGACAAAATTCAACATCTATTCAAGATAAAAATCCTGAATAAACTAGGTAGAGGATTTCTCAATGTGATAAAAGCCATTTATGACAAACCAATAACCAAAATCATATTAAATTCGGAAAGGCTGAAAGCTTTCCTCTAAAATGAGCAACAACACAAGGACATCCACTATCACTATTCCTATTCAATATAGTAGGCAAAACATTAGCCAGAGCTAATAAGGCAAGAGAAAGAAATTAAAGAAATACATATAGGAAAGGAAGAAGTCAAATTATTATTATTTGCAAAAGACAGGATCCTCTATAGAAGAACTAAAAAATTCCGCCAAAGAACTCCTAGAATTTATAACCACATTCAGCAGTGTAACAGGATATAAAATAAACAAACAACAATCAATAGTGTTCTTGTACACCAATAATGAATTCACCAAGAAAGAAATTAGAAAAACAATACCATTCACAGTAGCATAGAAAAAAATTAAATTCTTAGGCATTAACTCAAGCAAGGAAGCAAAAGACCTCTGCAATGAAAACTATTCTGATTGAGATCAAAGAAATCATCAGAAAATGGAAGGATATCCCCTCTTTCTGGATAGGCAAAACCAATATTGTTTAAATGACCAATACTTGGCAATATTGCCAAGACTTATGTATAGATTTAGTGCCATCACAATCAAAATGACAACAACATTCCTCACAGAACTAGAGAAAACAATTCTAAAATTGGTATTGAACCAGAAGAGATCCAGAAAAGCAAAAGCAATTTGGGCAACAGGAGCAAAGCAGGAGGTATCACAGTCCTGGATTTCAAATTACATTACAAAGCTTCAGTGATAAAAACAGCATTACTGGCTGTGGAAAAGACATGTTCATCAGTGGAACAGAACAAAGGATGCAGAAATAACTCCAGGCACATTCAGCCACCTGATCTTTGACAAAGGGCCAAAAACATACACTGGAGGAAAGAGAGCCTCTTTAGCAAGTAGTGCTGGGCAAACTGACTATTCACATGCAGAAGACTGAAGCTAGACCCATATTGCTCACCATACACTAAACAAAAATCAAAATGAGTCAAAGATCTAAATGTTAAAACAGAAACAATCTGCTGGAAGATAAAATTGGTAATACTCTTGGAGACATAGGCATAGCCAAGGACTTTCTGATTTGGACCCCAATTTCACAAGAAATAACAGCAAGAATCAACAAATGGGATGATATTAAATTAAAAAGCACAGCAAAGGAAACAACCAACAAAGTGAAGAGACAATATACAGAATAGGAAACAAATTTTGCCAGCTATGTCTCGGACAGAGGACTAAAAACTAGAATATATAAAGAACTAAAAAAAATCAAATACCCCCAAATAAATCTCCAATCAAAATATTGGCCTCAGAAATTAACAGACACTTCTTGGAAAGAGTACAAGTGGCAAGTAAATACATGAAAATACGTTCAACATCACTGGCCATTAGAGAAATGCAAATTATAAACAAGCAGAGATTCTATCATACTCCAGAAACAATGGCTGTCATTGAGAAATCAAGTCATAACAAATGTCAGTGAGGCTGAAGAAAAAAGGAACCTTTTTACACTGTTTTCAGGATGTAAACTAGCACAACCACTGGGGAAATCAGTGTCCTCAAAAAACTAAAAATAGAAATTCCATTGACTCAGCTATTCCCCATCTAGGTCTCTTCCCAAGAGTTAAAGACATCGTATTACAATGACTCATGCATACCCATGTTTATAGCAGCACAACTCAATAGCTTAATTTTGGAAGCCTCCTATCTGTCCAGCAACAGATGAATGGATAAAGAAACTGTGTTTATACACAATGGAGTATTACTTTGCTGTAACAAAGGATAAATTTGAGTCATTTGTAGGAAAATGAATACACCTTGAGACAATAATTTTGAATAAATATACACAAGCTTAAACATCATATGGTTTCTCTTATTTTAGAAACCTAAGGTATAAATAAAGAGCAAAGCAAAATATAGATAGTAGGAAATAGAGAGATAAGATAATTTGCAAATGAGAAGGGGACCAGGAGATGGAGGGAGGTCAGAGAGAGGGGAGGAAGGGGAAGAAAAATCATTAACATATGTTTTGCATATGTACTAACTCATCCTGATGAAGACAATCATATATACTGGAAACATGTACTAAATTTAAAAATAAGCAAAAAATAAAGTAGGAAAGAAAATGTCATACACATACACAATGGAGAATTATTAATACAGCCATAAAGAAGAACAAAATCCTGTCATTTGTAGGAAAATGGATGGATCTAAAGATCATCATGTTATACAAAGTAACTTAGAGCCAAAGACAGATACTATATGCCTTCCCTGAAACATGGAATTTAAAACGATGACAAGAAAGTAGAAGGAAGGCTATTATTAGATGAGAAGAATGGAATAAGGGGGAGTGGAAGGAGGTATGAGGGCAGACAGTAGAGGAGGGGATGGATATGATCAAAATATATGCATTGAATGCCCCAAAAATCTGAATCTGGGGGTGGAACAAAGGAAACTGGGGGTGGGGATTAAAATGAGTGAAGTGTGTTCTGTGCATGTATGGATCTGCCACGATGAACCTATAAATCTGTACAACCAATATCCCCGAACCAGAGAAGATGTGCAATAAACAAACAAACAAAATCTGTAATTTTATTCCTGTGAGTTTTTGCTTTTGATTACTTTGAGTTATGGCGAAGGCTCCAAAGTTGGGAGAGGTTGCCCTTGGGATCCTTCAGTGCCTTTATGCGTTTTATGAAAATCTGGATCCTAACTCTCGTCTTGGCTCCCAACATGTCACCCAGACCGAGGAATACCCAGAAACTTCGCAGCCTCATGAGGCATGGTCACAGCTGTGCCTGCAAGTCCCAGGAGCACCTGGGAAGGCCGAGTAGTGCTGGTGGCCAGCATCATTACAGGATCAAATGTGACAAACGTCACCAAAGATTACTCTGGGGACATCCATGTTAGGCACTACCACTTAAAGGGGAACCAGAGCTTCAGCCCAACTTCCAATCTTTTTTTTTTTTTTTTTTTTTTTTGGTACTGGGGATCGAACTCAGGACCTTGAGCTTGCGAGGCAGGTGCTGGAACCACTGAGCTAAATTCCCGGCCCAGCAACTTCCAGTCTTGATAAACTGTGGTCCCTGGACAGTGAGGAGACACCAGTAAATGCTACCCAAATCCAGACTGCAGCCATTCCCATCACTGATGTGGTCTGATCCAGCGTCTCCTACAAAGTTCTGAGGAGGGAAGTCCCCAAAGCAGCCCGTCATCAGAGGTCAAAGTCTTCAGCAGAAGAGCTGAGGGCATGATGGGGAAGAGGGGCCACCCTGTCGTGGTGGCCTAAAGCCACACATTAAGAAGTTCATTAAATAGTAACAAGTGCTTACACAGAGGCTGAAGTTTGCCTAAGATTGAGATACATAGGAAGATGATGGATGAGCAGAACTGATTGGTCACATTGTCAGGCAGAAAGAATGATAGATGGAATCAGAAAACTCCTGTCATTTAAGGGTGAGGAAACTGGAGCAGATCATCTCTCCTTCCTGGGTTCTAGTTGCCACATTTATAAAATTAGGATGTGACATTGCTCATTAGTGAGAATCAGTTTTTATTTTGTGGGGTTTTTTCTTGAGCAGTAAAAGCCCTTTAAACCAATTAATGTAATGCAGAATCCCAAGATATAAATGAGATAATAAGAGCAGTTGGGCACTGACTGTTGTGTGCAGGGCCACTTCCTGGGGTCGTCTCCCTCATGCCCTCCCCAGAGTGTGGCCGAGATAGAACTCAGGCATCTGCAGGGCTGTGGCCCAACCTGACGGACAGAGGCAGGATTGCTGAGATCGCTCCTGCTTCCAATGTGCTGCAATCCCGTAACAGCTTCAATGAACCTGACCGCAGAGGGCTTGGAGTTTTCAACTTTCCATGAACTTGACCAGAAAGCTTTAGGAAATAAAATCATCTCTCTGCAGGGCTGGGGATTTAGCTCAGTGGTTCCGCCACCTGCCTTGCAAGTGCAAGGTCCCAAGTTCGATCCCTGGTACCAAAAAAAAAAAAGTCATCTCTCTGGGCCTCTCTCTTAGCAGATTGTGCAGTACTCACCTGATGCATTTTATTTACAAGGTGCATTTCATTTTAATATGCTGGAGCTCTAACACCAAGTGTCCTGATTATATGTTGGAGATATTCATACTCAGATAGGAAGCTGCCTTTGTCAGAAGTGATTCTGAAGAGCTTGCAGTAAAATCCTTGAGTGGCACTGGGACAGAAGTGAGGAAATGTAAAGGAGGAGATTTGCTCAGCAATGGAGGAAGCTTTCCCTTAGCAGGTTGACACTTGCCTCTTAAGGATCTGTCAAGTGAGAGGTGCTGCCATCCTACAGAAGGACATGTCTCTGTCCCTGAGAAGTTTGAGGAAATCGGAGAGCAGCTAGAAGATGCTGACATCCTAATCCTTCAAAAGCATCCCAGTCAGTTCCTGCCCATGTTAGAGCAGTTCATACCAAGTTGGAGAAGATAATGCCTTAAAACAAGGGCTTTCTGAGTCTCCTTGCACAGGCACCTTCCAGCAGCCAGCCTCCAGCAGAGAAGAAAGTAAAGGCCTTGACTGTCTTAATGCTACAAAAAAATTGGACCACAGTCTAAGCGGGATGATTATGCACATACCACAGAGTTAATGCATCCCGGACTTAGAAATCATACCCTGTGCCCGTCACCTCTGGGGCCTTAGAATGCCTGTGGCTGGTTGGCACACTCCAACCCAGAGGGGCACTGTATGATCCAGAGGGTTCCCATGGGCCACTCAACTACACTTGAGGCTGAGGAGCCTCTGTGCCTAGCAAGGGGTGGTATTATCTTCTGTGCCTTAATTGCTGACACGTATTTAATAAGTATGTTTTATCCTGGAAGATTTATCGTCAGCAAGACCCAGGTTCATCTGTAATTCCATGTGAATTTCACTTGAAAATTCATGGTAATTTAAATTCTATACTAATATTGAATTACTATGCTAAAATCTTCGCACATCCACATATACATTACTATTCACATTTTAAAAGAAAAGCAAAGTAACAGGTTCTAATAAACAGAAAAGTCAAAAGCAAGCTAAATTCTACTTGGTGGTTCTACCAGAGGGGCTACTGTATAACTTTTGCTATGTAGGTATATTCTAATTTAAACTCACATTCTTCAGAAAGTCCTTTAACTTCTCTAATCCTCAATTTCTTCTGCACAATCTGTTTAATTAAACTTAGAATGGCTGTGAGAAGTAGATGATATATATATATATATAATATATATATGTTTTATCTTCTTAGCATAGTTCCTGAGCCATACGAAGTAATAAATTTAAACTTTATTATTGTGATTTAAAAATCTCTATTTGCTAATTGGTTGATCCTGTGGATGATCAATTGCGTCTGAACCATAAAGTCATTAGACACGGACTACTTATCTGAACTTCTGTAAAAGACTTCTCCAGGCTAGGACTATGTCTATACCTAGGGCACACAGGACCCCCATGACCCATGCTCAAGCATGTACCTAAAGACTCTGTAAAGGGGAAGTAAGAATTCATTATACATCTTAAACAAATACTACATAAGTTGCTATAATAAATACTTTAATGCTCCTGCGGAGTCATACAGTCTTTCTGGAGGTAATTCCAATATACCTTTGTCCAGACCAATTTTTAAAACACATGAGCTGAGTATGAAATACTCACCAGTGAAGTGACATTAGTGAGGTCACTTCACAGCCTCACTAGCTTCCAGCTAATGGGGACAAAGCTGAGGTAGCTCATGCTTCCTGGAGAGGAAGATTTAAAGAGCTGTTGCCTCTGTTCTGAACCCTTTGCTGCTATGATGCTTTTCTTAGCTAGTATGAAAAAAAAAATACTCAGAAAAAGATTGCAGGCATTTCTTTCCTTGGGTGTATTTTTTTTTTCAGCCACAGTATAAGGCCTTACTTAGATGACTAGCAATTAAGGAATTTTTGTGGTTTACTTCCTGATCTAACTGCTTACTTCTGAAGAAAGCCATTCTGACAAGCTTGAGTTAACCTGGATCTTACCAAAACTGGAAAGCCAACAACATTTTTGAAAGAGACAGAAAAGCCAGGCTGGAATTTTTACAAAATTCATCTTAAAATTGCTTTTCTTTGATGACAAAAACCATTTTCCCCCTTGGATGCTGCTTTGGAGAAAATAAACCTTTTTTTCTGTATAATCACTTTATATTTTAATAGTATTGCAGATCTGCAGCTGAACTAGAAGTAAGGCAAGTAACCAGGTCAATGACCAGAATTCTGTTTATAATACATAGGACTTTGAATTAATAAACCCGTTATTTATAAAGATCTCAACACTGCTTTAACAAATTCAACTTCACTGCTCTATAATTAAAGTTAAATTTAAAATTTAAATTAAATTTAAATTTTGATCCTTTTTCAAGTATCATTTTAAAGAAGAAAATAACTTTTCTTTTTTCTTTTTGTTTTTGAGACAGAATCTGTTTGTGTTTCAGGCTGAACTTGAACTCACTTTGTAGCCCAGCCTGGCCACAAACTGTGGCCACAAACTCCTGCCTGAGCCTCCCAAGTGCTGCACGCAGCACCACACCTGGCAAAAATAACTTTTATAATTAATTTTCTAAGAGAAGCAACAGAGAGATGTTAGACTCAGTGTCAAGATGCTGAAACATGTCCTCCTGCCCGCCTGCTAATGCTGGATAGCAAGTCCCAGTCGAGGCATAGTCAGGAGTCAAGCACGCCCCTAGCGACAAGGTATTCTCAAGTTTCTGTTTATTGTCTAGTTTATGGACTTCATTGAGCAGGCTTTATGTCCTGTCCCAAGCTGATTCCTGGCGACTCCTAGGGCTGTTTGCTGCCTGGTTGACGGAGGGTGGGGGGTGGTGAAAGTGGTCATCAGAGGCTGAGCTTCCCTCCAGACTGGCTTACACCAGCCATGGCCACGCCCATCGGCCTGGAGCATGCAGGCTGTTCACTGGCCTACGTCCACGTCCACCCGAAAGCTCTGGACCTGGAGTCCTGAGTAGAGTCAGCTTTACCCAGAGCACACTGTCCAAGATGAAGAGAAATTGCCCTGGAGTAGGTGCAAAGCAGAAAAACCCAACAAAACACGGACATCTCCATGACACTGGTCACCAATTCACACAGTGGTGCTTTGGGAAGACACTAGTTGGAGGGGGACAGGGGAGCCTGGGTGGGGGTGGGGGGAGATAGGGGTGGCTGGAATGTGACAGCCAGACAGCAACTGAGGCATGTCCTAATGATCACAGCGAGGCGATCGCCTTCTGTAAGGAGCGCTTCATGGCACGTTCATTTTATGGAGGGAGACCTTTGGAGGACCAGGACCTATAGCTATTCTGCAGATGCAAAGGGGTCCAGAAAAATTGTTTAGAGTGAATGACACAGCCAGGATCATGATTCAGATCTCTTTACTTCTGTGTTCTTCTCTTTACAATGTATTATCATTTATAATATAAATTATCACAGTAACTCTACCAAAGAAGATTTCTGTTTTTGAAGGTTGTCCTAATTTGTTCATGAAATATGTATTGAATGCCTGCTATATGTCAGGCATTATGGTAGGTGTTAAGGCTCAAGGGAAGTAATACCACCTAAGCCAACTTGTGAGTCAGCAGCTGAAGAAAAGCACAGAATGGTGCAACACTAATCTTGTTTTAAGAAGGGTGGAGAGGTAGTTAAGGAAGGCTCATGGAGTCAAGACAAGAAGGGAGAAGCCAGATGAAAGTTTAGAGGGGCAACAGTGGGAAAGGAGCAAATGAACCTTTTGGATAGGAGAAGCAGTCTGTGCAAAAGTCCTGGGGTGATACAAGCATGACAGGAAGAAAAACCACACAAAGTTGAATGTGGCTGGAGCATGAAGTGCCAGAGGCTGAGTCACAAGTGTAAAGAAGCCTGGAGAGATTGGCTATGGCTATACCACAAGAATCTTGGGTGCTCTGGCTTTATCCTGAAGGGATGGAGGGACACAGAAAAGTTTCAGAAAAGCCACTCAGCTGATAGAACGAAAAATGGGGAAGGGTAAGTGGAAGAGGAAGAAAAGCAACAGTAAGGCGATTGGGACTGTTTTAATCTCAGGGTCAGGTGGCTATGGCTTGAACCGAGACAGTGTCAGAACGAGAGAAATAAGTTTTTAAAGTTTTGTAATATTACAATTGAAAGTTTTACCCGAGAGCAATAACAAATGATGTCTATTCGGAAGATTTAGTTTTATCTCTCCCTTTACATTTCACTTGATTCCCCCACCACTGGATTTGCTTTCTTTAGCAAGCATTTACTAATCTCCTAACCCAAGTCCAATATCCTCCCCCATCCAGGGGTAGGCATTCCGGTCAGAATGCATCTGCATCTTTGAGACTTTTGAAGTTTTTCAGCATCAGCCTTATGACTTCATTCAGAATTGTCTTGAATTCATATTGAGTATGGGAATCACAGGATTCCATTTTTTGGAACTTTTTCCTAAGCTAAAACATCATGTTGATTTTTCTCGTGAGAGCTGAGAAAAACCCCAAGAGTCGCCTATATAGCACTTGATAAAACTGTGTAGACTTACCACGGAAACCACTCCCGGAGTATTTTGTAGGACTTGCTCAAAATTCAAAATGATATGTCCAACAGATGCAAAAGAGGGAAGGTATTCAGCTCCTGCAGGGAATAAAAGGGCTTAGGCACACACGCAGTATGTGTTCACTAATTAATTCAGTTAATTTTTTGATGAAGTCTGATGCTTAGAACCCCCCCCCCCATTTGCTTGTGGAATTAGGAGTCTGTACACTCCTCCATTATCAGCAGGCTGGGCAGTCTTCACTCAGGTATCAGCTCTTCTCCTATCTCTAGGCTTCTGGAGCGCTTAACAACACTGGCTGATAAAGGCAATTCTAATTTAGTGCTCACGCTAATTATCAGCAATAATAAATGAATATATTGGAGCTATTTACATGTGTCATTCATAGTCGCTGTATGCTCAGGAAAATGATTATAATTGTTCTTATTAGTTATCATATTTCATGCTTCTGCAATGAAATTCATTCTCTCATTTTGTTTTGGGAATATCTTAATGAGGAAAAGGGGCTTACAATATTTTGAAATGGTTGCAAGGCACTAAATAGCACTTTCTAACTCATTAGTCACACTTTATTCAAAACTTCCTTTGTATTATTTTGTTTCTGAGCATGTGTAAATCAGATTAAAAAGTAAAAATGAGGCAGCCAGACAATCTTCTCTAACTGATAACTGGCAAAAAAAAAATTATAATAGAGGATAAAAAACAATGCCTGGGCGATTTGAAAAAGTTTACATTTCTCTACATTTTTGCTTATAGTTCTGTTAGAAATTCAAAATGGAAACACGAAGTATACCTTTTGTTGTCTGAATATTACACTACCGGTGCAGACTAACTGCTTTTCAGAGCACTTTTGGTTAAGCTGAAAGTATTTTACTCTACCTGATGTTGAATAAAAACATATTTCTTGGTGTAGATACCTGATTAATTTTCAAAACTGATTCTATTTTCTAAACTTTGCTGTAACAATAAAAGCTGCCAGGGCAGGGGATTTAGCTCAGCGGTTCCGCGCCTGCCTCACAAGCACAAGATTCTGAGTTCGATCCCCGATACCAAAAAAAAAAAGCTGCCAGATGTTCATTTGAATTGATTTATATAGAAAGATGTCTAGGTCGGTTAGTGCAATTGGGAAAATGAGGTGTTTCAGGAAATGGATGGTTTCCAAATAGCTAAAGTTCAAATCTTTAAGGCATTTTCACCCTCAGCACTATTTATTATCTAAGGGTCAAGTCCACATCGGCTTTTCCGGAAAATTCCTCCCTCATCTCGCTGCCTGCCCTGGTCAGAGCCCATGGTCCTCTCTCTGCATCTCGCACCCCGTGGGCCTGGCCGCAGCCTGGGAGGCCTATGTCTTAGGCGGTGCGTGCGTGACGGAGCGCAGGGAGATTTTCACCTCATACCGCAAGCCATTGGAAAATATACCGTGTATTTCCCTGTAAACAAGGTTTACGTTAAAAAAAAAAAGAAACATTCGATCCTAGATTTAGCTTTTTAAGGCACAATCTGTAAACCCAGTATGTCTGTCAGTCTCACTCCTCATGGCTCAGCACCCTAGGGTTTGCGCTCTTTTCAACAAATTCCTGGGGTGAGTGCTCTCTTGGGGGAGGATTTGTAGAGCTGTGACAGAGTCCTTTGGGATCCATTAAGTCAACTCCTAATGTCAGGGTGTTGATTTACTTCTCAGTATTTTAACTGACCTTTGTCTCTCTGCCATTTCCAATCTCTCAGTCTCTCTCTCTGTCTCTCTCTTTGTGTGTGTGTGTGTCTCTCTGTCTGAGATAGGGTCTCGGTATGCAGTTCAAGCTGGCCTCGAGCTCATTATGATAGCCCATGCTGGCCTCAAACACATGGTGATCCTCCTGCCTCAGCCTCCCAGGTGCTGGGATTATAGGCTGTGCCACCACACCCAGCTTCTATTTTTCTTTAGTTGAGGCACTGTTGCCTCTTTGGGGCTACTTTCATTACTGTTTGTTTCTCAAATGTTGATTTACTTGTTTACTTTTTCTTTTCTTTTTTGTTTTTTATTTCCTTTACTGACAGAAAAGGAAAAAAAAAAACCCTATAAACAATTTCTTTCTGAATTCTTAAATTGAATATTGAATGTTTTTAGAAAGCTGCTTTTAGAAGATAGAGGTGTTACTGTAGTTGATGCCTGCTTCAAATGATCTCTTAACATTTGTGTCCACAGGAAAAACCAGAAATGTAATTTAACTTTGCAAATGAAACACGGACTATTGTATACATAATTTCAACTAATTCTATAACATTTTTACTTTAAATTATCTTAGGATGAAATTCTTCATTACTTTTTGAATTCTTCCAAAACTCTTAATAATCTTTAATTTAGTATCTCACAGCTCTCTCTTGAGGATATGCTTTTGATAATCTAAACATCTCTGAAATGGTTTTTGCTTCTGCTTTGTGGCACAATTTCCAGTAAATAAACAATTCTTCACTTATTGCCAACCGTAATATCCTCTCACAAAGTCAGGAAGTCTTCCTGTCTATTGTCCTTTGACCCAAAAGAAAACTATTAGGTTTTAAATATCTATTCTTAGGACTATAGAGAAATCTGCTAAGATTTTCCCTTAATTATTGCTACCTTCCAAGGTGGGCATTAGAACAGCATTTCCCCAAATATAATCTGTGGATCATCCTCACTGGGTTCAAACTTATGTATTATTTAGTGGAAAGGAAAAGTGTCTCAAAATTGCATTTCATATGCTCACTTGTACAGTGTCTGAGTTAGTACGAAAATAAGAGTAACAGTAGTAGGTGAGTGTTTAGGAAGTGAATTTAGATTATAGACCAGTTGGAACAACCTGACTGTCTCGTGTGTGTGACGTTATAAGGCCCTGCAGAGGTCAAACAAACTTCTCTCAGGTACTTTCCCAGAATCCTCCTGCTTTACAACCCCACTTCCACATCCTGTCTAGAGGAGTCCGGCTTCTGATGCCTTTAAATGACATCAGTAAGCTGATGGCTTCTAAGTTTATAATGTGTCCGGAACTTGGATCCAGGCCAGCATGCTGTCTGTGTCTGAACCCCTAATGACACTGCATGTCCCACAGCCGGTAAAGCTCACCACAGTTGAAGTGTAATTCCTGATTTCCACCCAGCATCTGAAACCTGTACTTCAAATCTTTCCCATTCAAGAACCAGCATTACATTCATTTTCTCAGGCCAGAGAATGAAGAGTCATTTCTGATTCCTCTTTTCCTCTCAACCCTTGCAGGTGGCCCATTAGCAAGTCTTGTTGGTACAACATCCAATACCTATTCCAAGTCCAGGCATTCTTTGCTCTCTTCACTCCTGTCCTGCTGATCCCCACCATGATATCACCCCTCTACGAATTCTTGCCATGGCCTCTGACTGTCTTCATGGCTTCCACTCCTTTCCTCCACCTAGCAGCAGTATCACCCTTGGGTAGCATTAAGTTACGTTACTCACTGCAGGAAGCCTTCTCTCAAGGGGATGGTTGGTCAGCCTTGCAACAGGACCTCAGGTTCCTCCCATGGCTTCGTTTACTGTGTGTCAGTCCTGTCTGGGTCATTCTTCTAGAGATAGCACTACTTGTTCATTACTGTCCTTGCATTAGGAAGTGTCTCCTGAACGTCTGAATTTCATCTTTCCCTTTTTCATACAACACATTAGTTAAACTGGGGCTGAGAGTTTGAGAGAAACCATTTTGAAGATGTTCTGCATCCTAATGTGACAATGATGTCATTCAGCTTTGGACAGTCATCAACATAGTCTGTTTGTAGTGCCCTTCTTTGAAAGTGCTTCTGTAAGCCTGACCTGGTTTTCCTTTCCTATTGGGATCCCTGTCTTGGTATTGGCTGAGTGTCCTGCATGCCCTTGGTTAAGGCCTCTGTCAATCATGCCCCAAATCTAAATTCTAACACTGCTGAAATTGTTTTCAATATTTGGTATCACTACAAATCTATGGATACAAGTTACCCACAGCATTTCCTCTGAGGCATTTCCTGATGTTATTTTCTGACTGATAAAAGTTCACTATAAGGTAGACATGTTCAGTCAAGCCTTTTCCTCCCAGAGTGGCGACAGAAATGTGTTAGGCTGGATATGGGGGATATGAAAAGCTCCTTCTTCCTAGCCTGACATCATCAGCTTTGCATATGTAGGTAGTCGACTGTATTATGCCAGAATTCAGTATATGCATTAAAAATGAGAGAGTTCACTCACAAATGTAAAAATAGAACAAAATACAACATTTTGCTCACAGATTGGAGGTGAGGTGATTGGTATGTTAATTAAAGGTGACCTCGGCACTCTTAATATTAACCTCCTGATTTTCTCCAGTGTTTCAGGTAGAAAAAAATTATTCTTCAATATTCGTAAGGATGAGATTGGATAAAAGACACAAATGAAGTCCAGACCAAGTACAAAAACATGGGCTCCTTCTCCTGGCTGCTCAACTAATGCAGACTTAGCCCGAGGATGAGATAACGATCTCAACAGCCATTCCCTCGCCTAGACTTCAAATTACAGTAATTATGACAATTTGTGCCAATAGCCATGAGGTGGGATTTTTGATGTGGTTAAAAATAACATCTATAAAACCCAATAAAAATTACATTTTGCTAATTTTCTGATAAGATACTGTTTTAACTATACTGTGTCTTCTGCTGCTGCCGGTTTTCAATTAGAGCATTCCTTTAAAAAAAATTTTTTTAACCCATTTTGCCCCCGGATCCAATTCCATCCTTAGCAATGCTTTTGTTTTAATGCTTTTAATTAATTTTTTTTTGTGAATTTTTGCCTTGCAAACTGATACTGATCTTTGAGACTTTATTAATGTGCTGACTGCTAAATGTTGCTACAAAAGGACCAACAGCGTGACTCAGCTGGTTTTCCCTGGCTTAGAAAACAGAGTTCCCATAGTGGTCAGTTCAGCCAAGTCAGTGGGAAAAGGACAATGATGAACTGGGTAAAGGGCCCACAGAACAGGTTGGGTCTGCAATTCTCTCTAGCCTGGAAATTGCTAGCTGACCCTACAACAGCTCCCAAAGGGCCCCTCTGGGACCACCCTGTCGTGGTGCCTCACATGTCATCTATGACATGTCTTCATTAACTCCTTTCCCCTCAGTTATTTTTTTTATCTTAAAAAAACTACAAATTTTCCATCTTTTTATTTCAAAGATGGTGAAAGTGGGATCCAGAGAGCAAATCCGGCTTGCCCCGTCTGTGTGTCTAGCGCCAGGGCCTCTTCCTTCTCCTCAAATCAGTTTGTCAGTCAAAGCCTGTGGCCACCAAGCCAATATGGCCTGCCTCTGGCTCCTCAGAATTTCTCTCTTCTTTATCTTTGCCCTTCTGTCTATTTCTCCATCCTTCTAAACAAACACATAAAACGCACCCTAGTCCAGTGTCCTCCTTCAGCTACCACCTCATCTCTTTCCTTTCCTTGTCTTCACATCAGTATTTTCTAGAACAGGCTACTCTCGCTGACACCACATGTTCACATGTAGCCAGTAATGTACCTCCATGAAACAGATTCATTGGTGACAACATTTCTGAAATCCACGTCTCCATTCCTATTTTCTCTGGTTCATTTCTGGCCCTCACCATCTCTTCTGTGACTGACAGCTGTTGGCTGAGACAGAAAATTGGAGTTTCTTCACTCAGCCATTCACTGATGGCTCAGTGGCAATACAGGATTCCTGTCCTCACTGAGCTTTCTGGACCTCTTGGTCTGTTCTGAGGTGAATAATTAAACTCTTTCTCTTTTCCTCTGGTTTTTCCTGTCTATCTACCCCAAGTACATGTACATAGTCATATCCCTCACAAAGAAAATTTCAACTCATTGCAAAGATCATGAATCAGTAATTCTGTCTATCTATCTATCTATCTAACTATAAACTCCTGAAGCTGGTATTTGTGAAGACTTTTTTCATACTTTGTCATTATTAGTGGAAAATACTCAAGGGTTTATTTATTTATGTATTTATTTATTGTTTCGGGGTTTGTAAAAAATTAACATTCAGAGATATCTCTTCATTTTCTTCCACATGCAAGAATCTTTTGCTGACTGGATGAAACACTGACTTAATGTCTTCATAATCATCCAGTTCTTCAGCAATATTTTCCTATTTTCTAATCTATTCCCTTTGTTATTTAAAATTTTCTTATTCAAAATAGACTAGACATTTATAGTTTAAGTAAAAAATACATTCTCTTTAGAGTGACTGGAATTGTTTTATTGTTTTATTTGTTCTTTTGCTTACTTTTAAGAGTTTGAACAGACTCAGTCATGCTAAGAAATCAGCCCTTTGTGAATGTTTAAATGACTCATTAGGAAACCCAGGCTCTGTCCATGCCTGGGGTATTAATAAATATAGCATAAAGACTCCTGGTGATTTTTGAAATCACCAGAGATCTAAAGGATCAGTTGCATATCAGTCATAAGATAGCTGGATAGAAATACTCATCTCCAGATAATATCTTACTGACTTGGTGACAGGAGGAACAATGAATGAGGCCTGTATTTTTTAACCTCATTTAAGCCCTAGCTCACCTAAAATGTTGCAGAAGAGGACAATGAAGAGTAGCTAGAAGAGGACAATGGAAGACATTAGGAAGGGGTTGCTTAGCCAGTCCCAGTTCCCTCAAATCCACCCGCAAGTCTAGAGTGCTGAGAGCTGGGAGGATGGTGGCCACATCTGGTATCAGGATCCTTTTACCCCATGAAAGCTCATTAGAGAGAGTGGTTTCAGGTAGATGTTTTTGCTCCAATTGCAAAGGGCTGCAAAGTCAGTGGGAAGTGAAAAGGTGAAGACAAATGCGGTCCTTTTTTTCAAGAAGTTTGGTTGAATGGGGAAGAAAAGAGAATGATGATTGGAGCAACTGTGGAATCACAAGAAGTTGTTTTTGTTTGGGGCCAAGGGTGTTGGAAGCATCTTAAATATGTTTATGAGAGTAGCAAATTGGTAGAGGAGAGAGCAAAGATAAGGAGAGGACATTGACAGATGGACATCCAAGATCCAGTGTAGGAACACACACACTCTCCTACACACACCCAGACAGCCACACGTCTCTTTTCTCAATGTGATATAAGGACATCAGACTTTTGAATCTTTTGATCCTCATCAGAAAGTCTTACCTCTCAAAACTTTCTGGCATGAAATGCTTTGTTCTGAAAAAATGAAAATAGAGGAAAAGAGAATTCATCAAAACATCAAAAATAATGATACATATATGTGAAATAGTTTAAATAGTATGCAAATATATATAAATATATGGTATATATGAATTATATACATAAACATATCTGCAGATATGAATCTCTATAGACCAACATACATACTGGAAATATGATGTGATGCCATATTTTATTTAACAATCTAGTTTGGAAAATACAGGAAAGGGTATAAGTAAAATATGATTGACTCTAAGAATTCCTTACTTTGTATATATTTGAAACTTTAAGAAAAAATTTATAAAGCACTCAATAGTTGCTAAACTCAAATGTTCAGTATTTACTCGCGTCTTAGTTTTATTTTTAAGATATCTATATTTCTTGGTAAAAGTGAAATGCATTAGTTTATACAATGATAGTTAATTGAGTGCTTGAATTTCTTCTGTGAAAATTTGCACTAGAAAAAACTTTAAAAGCCTCAGTCTTTTTAATTTTGTGATATGATAGCAACAAATAAGTTAACCAATTGTTTTAGTTGAGAGTTATGGCATCCGCTGCATTGAACATCTTTCATATGTGTATTGGCTCTTTGTTTCTCTTTCTGTGGTTAACTTTTAAAATATTATTTGCCAATTGTATAAGTTTCCTGTGGCTGCTGTGACAAATTACCATAATTCATAAATTTTTTCCTCTCACAGTTTTGGAGACCAGAACTGGGCAAAAATCCAGGTGTCACCAAAACTGCATTTTCTGGGGACCTCCGGCAGCTTGCTTGGCTTCCTGTCTCTTCAAGGTTGAGTTTCAAGAAGTTCCACTCCCTCTTCATGTCAGCTCCTCCTCTCAGTGTGCAAAATCCCTCTCCCTCTCCCTGAGAGCACGTGGGATTTCCTTTAGGTCCGACCCAGATAACTATCCCCGATCTCAATCCATTCCCCTAAAATCCACACAGAGACTCGCCCACAACAGGGCTGCAGAACCCCTGAGGAAGGGGCTGGGTCCCTTCTGCTTACCACGGTTCCTTCACATGATTGCTTTAATCACCTTTCTTAGCCTTCCTCCCCACCCCCCAATAAGGTAACATCCTGGGGTTTCAGGGTTTGGAGTATAAGTATCTTTGGGAGAGATATGTTTTACTCTACTACACTTATTTTTATGTTATCTTTAGAAAACTAAGTGTTTTCTGTTGGAATGATTTTTGATTCACAGAAACATTACAAAGATGGTACTACATGTTTCCATTTTCCTTTCACCTACTTTCCCTGGGAAGATTTTTTTTTTTTTTTTTTTGGTACCGGGGATTGAACTCAGGTCCTTGCACTTGCGCAGCAGGTGGCAAAACCACTGAGCTAAATCCCCGGCCCCCTGAGATGATTTTTTAAAAAAACATTCTATTTCTTAAAAATTTCGTTTCTAGATTTTAGGTGCTAATGATGTGGGGCATATTGTTTATTTTTGCAACAAAGTATGTCCAAAAATGTCTATGTTGTCCTTTCTTACTTGCAATGAGATTCATTGTTCATTTCCTACTTTTCCAAAGCAGAGAGGAGCAAGAGAACCATGATGCTAACTAAAAAATGAATCAAACTCACTCCAGTACAGGTTCATGCACTTCTGATAGGAGCAACCTTTGGAAAGACCCGTGTCAAACACAGGGCAGAAATTCTAGGAATTGTAGTATGATAATGCTCTAAGTTTATTTCCTAACTTGTCAATAAATTTTCACAGAGATTTTATTTTACATTTACTCAAGGACAGCTTGGAATATTTTAAGATCTTCTTTTCAGGAGGGCAGATCTGATAGTAACAGGTTTTAATTTAGTGTGTCAATGTACGATGACAAAAAATACAACTTAGGTGAATCATTCACTAGCCCCATGCTGTATTGTTAAATTATACTTCAAATACATTGAATTAGTTATATCATTTATTAAAATTATACAGTGTAATTAGATCTAAAGTCTAAACAATGGCAACCTATCTAGAGGGTTCAGGTAGCCCAGTGCATACTCCATTCCGTTCCAGGCATTTGGTGGGGGTGGGGCAAATGACTGGTTCACATTCACTCTCATTGATTCTGTGATCAGATGGTTGTCACCTAGATTTGGCAACAGAAGTGTACAGACTGACTTGATGAGATCATGTAAACATAAAAAATTCTATCTGCAGACCAAGGTCTGGGAATGATGATATTATCAAGTTCTTTTAGGACCAGTTATGTTGATACCATGGAGAATGAAGCTGATACTCTTGATAAAGGTAGCAGAATAATCTGTTTTCCGCTGGGCAATATGGAGACTATTACTGGTTGAATGGTATTGTATAAGATGTATCATAGACTAATGAGAAAGGCAAGCATTTTACTAAAAATTGAGATCACTCCTTAGGCTACTTCTCAGTGGCTTTGGGCCAATTGCTTAGTCTCTTTACCTTGGCTTTTCAATTAGTAAAATGGGAACTGTTATAGTGTGATTAATTCGTCTCCTACGGGGGTTGTTTATATTAATTAACGACTGTTAAGTGCTTTGAGGACGAAAAGTGCTAACTACTTATGTCATGATTACCCATGGAATAGTGGAATATGCCAACTGCATTGCTTGATAAATGGCTAAATCTGATCCACACAAACTGTGAAATCGGGAGGGGGAAGACCCAGGGCAGGGAGATAGCTGAGGACCCAGCCACACCCAGGAGTATGCTAGTTCCGCTTGACCCAGAATTGAAGCTGTTTCAACCACCTTCCGAACTATATATTTAAAATTTCACAACACTGGCAAGACATTTTGCTTTGGCAGTATCCATAGTGACATTTCTTCCCCTGACATATTTTACCCCCAAACTCGACTAAATCTATCTTGACTAATATTCTAAAAAAGTATTGATTATTTGTGATTTCTCCATTTGAGTGCAGGCTCCATAGATGACACACAAATTGGTGTTATCAATAGAGTGGGACATTCTATTTTGTATTTGTATTATTCAAAGCAAGCCAAACATCCTAATGGAACATAAATGGCTCTTGCTTGGAGCCAATGAATATTTAAGGATATTAATTTACTTCCTCTAATAGCCTTTAAGAAATTCACAAAATAAACATATGAAACAAAGGAATAAAATGTCAAACATTAAGCTTGAGCTCTCACTGAGGACTGTGTTTTGCCATTGACCGTATCATTACCTACCTAGTTATGAGGTCATACTTCTGCACTGTTCATTAGAATTTAGCTTTAATTTTATAGGAAACCATAAAGACAAAGCAAATGTGTTTTGCTCAACATTTACTGCAGTGGCATATTTATTTCAAGAACATATTAAAGAAAACCCAAGTGATGAAGTCTCTCCAAAGTTCGTAGGGCCCTTGGTGATACTTTAAAATCTTTCATCCAGGGTATCATTTTGAGAATTTCCTGTAGCATTCTAATTATTCACAGATAGTATATAATCCTATTTTGTTTTCACACAATTTATACATTTTTTCTTTAGTGATTTTTTTTCAACTTTTATTTCTTTGCTTACTTCTTCTTATTTCAATTGTTTTAAAAAATGATTTATGGCCGGTAATCCCAGTATTCAGGAGGCTGAGGCAGGAAGATCACCGAGAGTTCGAGGCCAGCCTGGACTACACGGTGAGAACCTGTCTCAAAAACAAAAAAAGACTTATGGTAGTCTTCATTAGATAAACACCTCTATATTGCAATTTAATCTTCAAAGCTAATGAATATACCTGGAATAGGATTATGGGAGAGCACAAATTTAAATGAATTCTCACTTCAAGAGCAATCGTGAAATACAGTGGAACCACTGAACTAAATTCCCAGCCCTCCACTGACTTTTTAAGTGAGAAATCAATGATGTAAACGGAATACTTGATTATGATTCTCTTGGGATTGTGTGATGCTTTAAACTTTGGCAACGTTTAATATACGTGCTCCCACATTCACTGTTTTCAGGATCCAGCTACCATCTCAGTGAGTGAAACGTCTGTCCCGAAGGTAAACGAGAAGGAAATCTTCATACAACCTTAAAAAGACAGAGAAAGGAATGGGGAAGTGTCTAAACCTAACAGAGGAATAAGTCTTTTCGGAATCCAAGCCCAGATAAATATTTGAACAGGAATGGGATCTTCATGTGAGTGGTGGAAAATAGGTCTGCTTCAGGCTGCAGTTTGGCAAGCTGGCATGTTGCCTTTATCACCTCCGGCTCCCTGGGGTTTCAGACGTCCTCCTTCGGGCTTCATTGCGCACATGCGCACATCCCCAGCCCCAAGTGCCCTAGGCCAGGCTGCAGGCCCAGGCCTGTGCGCCTCTCCCGGGAGCGTCCCTCGGTCAAGCTATCCAGTGCCCAAACTCCTCTCCCGCCCCCGACTTCAACGCCCCTGCTTCAGTTTGCAATCAGTCTCCAGTTTGGTTCCACTTACTCCATCCCCAGAAGTCAGAATGCTCTGCACAACAGGCATCCATCCCAAGATGAGTTCTGCTTTCCTCATTTTTCTTTATGGCAAAACCTCCACGTTTAGGTTAATTGGGAGGAAGGGTAAAAGGCTAATTAAAATTTTTTCCAAGTGTCAAATGTAGACTATATACTAAAAAGAAACGTGGACCAGAGTTGCAGTGTGAACACACATTTTTAAAATGTCGGGCCTGTTCTTTGATGCACTGGGCAGGTTAATAGTCCGTTCTGGAAGCGCCCAAAAAAATCATAAAGCTGTTACTGTCCAGGTTGCCTTCTCTTTGGTTGACACCCAAGAAGGAAATGAACTGGAGAGGTTATTTCTGAGGTCAAAGGATTCCACTTAGTACCAGTAGCAAGAGTGCTAACACCATCAGGCCCAGCTCTGTGGCCTGATTTGACAAATGCTCTCAAATTTGTTTGAAAAATTTCATTGCTTTCTTATATGAAATAAACATGCCAGAAATAATCTATTGTTCAAATGGGAGCCATCTGTTTGATGTATTTTTAAAATATCTGTACATTTTTTAGAAAATAAAGAGCTTTGTGAGATTTTTGAATGTCACACACGATGAACATAGTTATGTTGTATACTTCTTAGTTCACCTTAGGCTTTAACTTTAGAGATTAACAATTTAGTTATTATGATCATTATTTTAAGTAAAATAATAAATGATGCATGTATATATCACTTAGACTCAAATCAGCTTGCCTGGTTGAACTGGATCCCTCCAGCCACATACTTTGCTTTTGCAGATTGACTTTGGGGGATTTGAAAAGACCCAGATTTTCGACAACCCAAGGAATGTCATATGATGGTCATGTCATAGGAGCCTTACCATTTAGAACAGAGGTTGCAATAAATAAGCAATTTTATTACTTGTATTGGTACATTTTAGGTATACAATATAATGACACTCATCACTAGAAATTTGTACCTTTACATAATCTCTCTTGGTTCTTATTTTTTCCCCATTCTCCTGCCCTCCCTTCCACCCTTCCATTCCTCCCTATTTACAAAGGCTTTGTTTCCATTTTTTCATTTTCTCATATTAATTCCACTCCCTTCTTTCCTTTCCCCTACTCCTCCCACTTCCCCTTCCCCTTTGTCCCTTTTCTTCCTATTTCACGTTATCTATTATACATTTTAGTCCTTATTT
>NW_004624730.1:59854609-59880141 GCF_000247695.1 Heterocephalus glaber
TGATTGTCATCTCTTCCTCTTGGATTCTTCCCTTTACAAGGATGTAGTGCCCTTCTTTGTCTCTTTTAATCAGTGTTGGTTTGAAATCCCCTTGATCTGCAAAGAGGATATCTACTCCTGCTTTTTTTCTTTTTGAGGTTTCTGTCACATGGAGTATTGTTTTCCACCCTTTAACTTTCAGTCTATGAGTTTCTTTTTGAATTAAGTGTGATTCTTATATGCAGCATATTGTTAGATCTTGCTTCTTTACCCATTCTGCCAGTCTATTTCTTTTGGTTGGTGAATTGAGACCATTAACATTGATGGTTATAACTGATATGTATTGACTTGTCATTGTCATGACCTTTTCTTTTTGTTGGATTCTCCCCCTTTGTGTTTAATTTCTTGTCGTGCCTGATGGATTCATTCTGCTTGGCCTCCTGGGGTTATGATCCTCATTGTCTTTTCCTAGAATATTTTCTAAAATTTTTTGGAGTGCTGGTTTAGGGTTCATGAAGTTCCTAAGGTGCTCTTTGTCATGAAAGTATCTTATTTCTCCATCAATTTTGAAAGATAATTTTGCAGGGTACTTTCATCTGGGTTGGAGGCTATTTTCCTTTAGGGCTTGAAATATGTCACTCCAAGCTCTTCTTGCCTTGAGGGTTTGTGTTGAGAATTCTGCTGTGATTTTGATGGGCTTTCCTTTGTATGTGATTTGTTTCTGTTTTCTAACTTCTTGTAGAATTTTGTTCTTCTGTTGGGTTCCTGGAATCTTAACTATTATATGCCTATGTGTAGATTTTTTTCAAGGCTAGCTGGAGTCCTATATGCCTGCCTTATCTGTATGTCAAATTCTTTTACCCTGATTGGGAAGTTTTCTGTCATCACTCCTGTGAACAGTTTTTTTTGAATGTCATCTGCACTCTCTCCTGTTTCTTCATTGACTCTGATCAGTCTTATGTTAGTCTTCCTTGCATCATCTAGCATCTGCTGGATTGATTTCTCATGGTCCCTTAGTGTTTTAAAGAAACTGTTCTTTTTGTGGTCACTAATTGTGATCTTATCTTCTATATCTGAAATTCTGTCCTCACATTGGCTCATTCTTCTGTGTAAGCTTAAAATGAAGTTTTTAATCTCCTGGAAATCTGTTTGCATCTGTCTCATGGATTCCATTTGTTTCCTATGTTGGGATTCCATCATGTTCCTCAGCTCCTCTCTTTTATTTTTCTCCTTTCTAGATTTATTAGTCATGTCTTGCACTATGGGCACAATCCCTGTTGTTATCTGAGAAATTATTTCTGATTTCATTTTTTTCCAGATCCTCTTTTGTTGCCAGTTCAGGAAGTCCAGGTGGTTGTGTATCAGTGTTCCATCTCATTTCCTTTTGGGGCTGCTTTAGGTGATCTGGAAGTCTGGTTTTGAGACTTGTTTATATGTCTTCTCATTTCAAGGAGGGATGGGGATGTGTGGTGGGGGGGCTGTGTGCTGTTGGCACCCAGGTGGCTCACCTCCACACTGGGGGTTGTGATATGGCAGCTCAGAAGTTTCATCTCTGCACTGGGGGCAGCTCTGTTCCTTGATGCTGGGGACGGTGGTCTGGTGGCTTGGACAGTTCACCTCCTCTGTGCTATAACCAATTTTAAAGTAAGAAAAATGGTTTGATTCTTCCAAAGCATTCATTCAAATTTTTAGAGCTACAGGCTAATGAACCTGCTTGTGATTTCATTGTCTCATTATGAGCAAACGTTGATGGCATAAAATGTGATAATGTTTATAAAAGTGCTGGTCTCAGAGTCTGGTACCCCAGGAAGCACTAGATAAATTAAAATAGTTGTAATACTGTTAAAACAAGCCTGCAGAAGTCATTCAGCCCCAAGTGATGGTGAAACAGAAGACCATGCCAGCCACTCTTTGTGTAGGTATGCTGTGCTCCACTGTGGGACACAGAATGTGTTCTGGAACTTCCTGCATCACTGTGGAATGATGTCCTTCCTTCACACTCAGGTTTGGTCTGGAGAGACAATCCACAGCACTTCTCTGAGGGAACAGCCTAGCCCTACTCTGGCATTGACAGTATGCCAGGAAGAACACTCTTGAGTTTTATTAACAGGAGGGTGGAGTTCTGGGGCCTTTTCATCATTTGGATCCCCAGAAAGTCAACATTGGCTCTGGCTCTGGCTGGTGACTTCCCTCCAGGTTTAAGGATGCACTCTGGGTGTCCTAGGATATAGTCATCAGTTTACAGTTCACTTCATTGTTCTGCCTCTATTCTCAACCAACCTGCTATGTAAGAACCATGACTTCTGATGGTTGCCCAAGACTTGGCAGAGGGGCTGAACTCGGAAACACTGTTTGATCCAAAAGCAAATCTGGCTCTGGTTCTGTGTGCAATGGCTTCATTAGGCAGGCAGATTGCTCAAAGTTACACGGGTGTAAGTGAGAGAAACAGGAAGATGCAGCCCCATCTGAAACCGTTCCAAGTCCCAGACCACCACTAACTTTTCCAAAAGTGAACCCCAATTCAATGACCAACAACCTCAAGCTGACCTTCAGGATTTGGCACCATTATCAATGCCCTGGGACCCCAGTGCTGCTCCTAAAACATCTTCAGATGCATTTGGCCTGCAGACTCATTGAGCAGCCTTCCATCCTCCATTTTGGCAATCCTGATTTCTGGAGACAGCAAAGTCTAACATTTTTGGATCAGGTCTTAGTTTGATCTGAGGAAGCCAGATCTTCCTCAGAGCCTCTTCACAGAGAACAGTAGCAGAGAGTCATTTTCTGTTGCTTGTTTTGTTTTGTTTTCTGTCTTCATGGGTGTTTGGGGACAGTTGTGGGTGAGTATGTGTGAATATGGTGGGGGAAACAGAGGTTAGATAGAAAGAACATAGGCTCAAGTAGATTTTATGAGCCAATAGAGAACAAGAAGGGCAGTGGAACTGATTAGGGGAGGTTGAATTCCCAGCCTTCCCCTTGTAGAGTTCAGCATCATTATGACTGAGGACGTTAAGGGCATGTTAGTGGTGTGTGTGTGGGTGTGGGCGTGTGTGTGTGTGCCCTTTTTCTTGAACTTTTATCCCTTTCCCTCCTGCCTCACTTCTCTTTCACAATTCTCTGTGCATTTTCTTTTTGCTTTTTGGACCCCAAAATGTTTGCATTGGATTATTAATACTGGTTAATCTTGGAGGGATATCACTCACTTTTAAATTTTTGTATATTTTTGATGCTATTGCTTGTTGCCCTGTATTCTTGTTACTTCTGGAATTAAAATTGATTAAATGTGTTTTATTTCCTTTACTGCTCTCACCCTCCAAGCATTCTGGCTCAAAAGTTAGTATTCCTTCTATCCCAGCCTAATAAAAATTTCCATTTCCTGAATATTTCCTCAGCTAGATAGTGCTCAAGCTATTTAGTTAGAGTAATTTGACTGATATGTGTACAAGAGGTGTTGGGTGATGTGACAATGGAGATCATTCAGAGGGTGACTAGAGGCCATCTGAGGTGCATGGGCCTGGCTGGTAATCCCACGACCACTGGTACCTTTGTTCTGGTGTTGAGCATGTCACTTTGATACCTGTGTCTCTGGTTTAGTTTCTAATCTAACATACAAATCTAAAATCAATCAACCGATTGGTGTACCACTCTTGCTAACCCTATAGGGCTCTGAAAGTTTTGAAAAGGGCATTTTTTGTTTTTCTTGCCTGTGTTCATTCACTTCATTTTCTTCTAAGTCTGGTGGTCATGGTGGTGGGGTGAGGGAGCTGCAGGTGGAAGGGAGCTCCACTTTTCAGAGCTAAAAGATATGTCCCCATCAACCTGGATGTCATATGAATTTTTTTCCTCAAAGGAACACACAGCCATAAGATATAACTTATAGTTGGTAATTCCTAAAACCTAAAACACAAAGTACTCTGCTTTGTACTCTTTATAGATTGGCACAGCTCAGGAATGAGTCTCTGTCACTCCATTTTCCATGCAGCACCATGGTAGAGAACGGCCTCCTGGAAGACATGTTTACATTTCTCACACCAAACCCACACCTTGTTCTTACACTGTGTTCTTATACTGCATACAAAACAAAATCTCTTAAAATAAAAATTAAATGTTGACTTTTAAAAATGAAATGAGACTAAAATTGCAATCCTATGTAAAGCCTATGTCATTTGAAAAAAAATAGTGAATAAAGGCAAAGAAATTAAATCTTAACCTTTACCTGAACCAGTTCCTCCTCTTTTTAAAAATATGTTATTCCTATAGCAGAATAATGTATCTGGCCTGACTACGTTTGTTACCACATAGCTGGCTTGGTTGTCTCACGAAATCCCCAAGAAGATATGAAGCTAAATCAACAGACCCTGATTTGTTGGCTCGCCTGGGTATAAACTAGCCACTGAGAAATCAGGTTGAAAACATAGGGCAAATATATGAAAGAGACAAGCCACAGCTTGTAGGAAAGACAATGTTTGCAGGAAACTCCAGCATTACAGGTTTATCTAAGGTGTGGTCTGGGGTAAGCCGTGGTAATTACCCAGGATTCCACAGTTAGTGGCTGAAAAATGAATTGCTTCACAGACTTAACCCTTTCACCCCACACTTAGACAGTTTCATAGAGGAGATCACACTATGACCAGGTATAGGTTAAGCTAAAATTGTTTTTGTTGTAATTGATGTTGTTTTGACTACCAGGATATTTGTTAACTGTATCTTTAGCTGTTTTTTTTCTGTAACTTAGGTTTACAAATGAATAGAACTTCATTTCATGATGCATTATAATTGAAAATTTTACACCACATAGGGATTTTGTGGTTTAGGGGTAAAATGATTTCACAAGAAAAAGGAACTAAATGTTTTCTTCTGGTCTTATCTCTGACCTGAGGTAAATTTCTTCACAACTTATATCTCATTCCTCATCCTAAATGTGGGGTAGCCTCCTATGGCCCCCCAGAGGAACACTTACTTTTCCTCTGTGCTAGTCTCATGAGCACGACATCAGGACGTAGCTCTTTCTGATCGTATTCACAAAAATTATGTCTAAATTATAGCATCTGGATTCAGAAAAGCCAAAGTATTTTGAAGTTGTTTCATTTTTGTTAAGTAGGTAGAAATTATAAAAGCACTTGTTCTGGTTAGAATAGGACCCAAGACAAAAAATTATGTACTCCACTTCCCTTGAAAATGAACTTCTTTGTCATACTATGTGTTGACATTCCAATTTCCCTTGAATATTTTTGATGCTTTCTTTTCAAAGAACTGTAATTGCATTACAGTTAGAGTTTCAGGTAGAAGGTGACTATACCTACATCTGTGTCCCTTATGGTATCATTTCACTCTGTTTCCTTATATGCAACATCTAGAGCTAGTGGGCCATCAAATCCTATAGCTGGAAAAAAATGTAGGCATAATCCTATCCATTACAATTTTGATGGTAATAGTATTATAATAATTAACAGCTATCCTTCTTTGGGTATTGAGTATAATGCCAGATATTATGCCTGGCATATTGCATTCATTGTGTCTTTCATTTCTTGAAACAGTTTTGTAAAGTAACAGTTATTATCTTCATTTTGTATATTAGGAAAACTGAGCAAAGAGAGTTTCAGTACGTGATCTCTAACCCCTGTGGTACACAAGGAGATTGAGACCAAGACATTTGGCACAACTCAAAGTGGTGGAATTTTGCCCATGCTGTTTCCTTTGCTCTCAATCTTCCTACCTCCCACCCTCAATCCTGCAAACTCCCATCCCTCCTTCAGATGGAAC
This sequence comes from Heterocephalus glaber, assembly GCF_000247695.1. Next base: position 59,860,349 of record NW_004624730.1, read on the forward strand.
CACCGCTCTCTGGGCGGCTGCCCCTCCTCACACATGACGCCAGCTGTGCCACAGGCTTCTTCATTCATGGCCCCTGTGCTTTGCTTCCTTGATGCTTCCATACCATTAACCAGAGTTTGGAGTAAAAAAAAATTTCTGACTATTTGATGAGAGCCAACTCCAAAAGGTGTTGACCAACAGGTATGGCCTGACACTTGTTTTTTATTGTTAAATTCTGAAGAATAGTTTTAGATTTACAGGAGAGTTTCAAGACAGTCCAAGCAATTCCTGTATATTTTGCATCCAGTTTTTGTGAAGATTGTACATTGATTCCTATAGTACATTCACTACAACTGAGGAACCAACACTGATTCATTACTATTAACTCAACTGCTTACTTAGGATTTTCCTGGCTTTATTTGATGTCCTTTTTCCATCCCAGGTTTCCATCTAGGACACACAGCACATTCAGATGTGATATCACCTCAGGTGCCTCTATTTTGTGATGATTTCTATCTTTCCATGGTTTTTGGAGACCTTGATAGTTTTGAGGAGGGCTGTGCTGGAATATTGTAGAAAATCTACCCTTTGGGTTTGTCTGATGTTTTTTCGTGGTTATGATGAAGTTAATGTATTTTGAGGAGGAAGATCTCAAAGGTAAGATGCTTTTCTTATACATCATATGAAGAGTGCATGACATCAATATGACACATCACAGACAGCTTTAATCCATCAGAAGCCTGTCCTTTCCCCCTTATACACTACACTCTTTGGAAATAAATCACTAAGCACAGCTCACACTAAGACACTCAAGGTATCTGTGGGGGGAATAAGCTCTACCTCTTTGAGGAGGGAGCATCCACCTGAATTATTTGTGACATTTTTGCTATAGGAAATATATCTTTTCCCGCCCATTCATTTATTTATTTAATTATTCTATCAGTATGGATCCATTGATATTTATTATACTTTGGGTTGTAATCTAACATTATGCTGTATTTTGCTGTTGAAATTGTTCCAGTTTTGGCCAATGAAAACTCTTCAGGTTGGGTCCTAGGTATCGTGGATATGTTCCCGTCTCTTTGTCTTTTAAGTCCTTTCTTACTTTTTATCATTAAAAAATGCTGCAGGCTTATCTTATAGATTTCCTGCCTAAGCCTGAGAATCATTCCTCCAAGGACCCCTTGGTCCCCTTTATTGAAAAGTGACATCTGATGCCAACTTCCAGACATTAGAGTACCCTGAAGTGCCACTGCTTCCAAGCCCTTTCCATGAAAGAACAGGAAATATAGGTGTCTGTCGTAACCCATGTAATGTACATAGCTGTAATTTTTCTCTACCCATCTGGATCTGTATGCACTGAGCATGAGTTCACACTGATGTCTCTACATATCTAATCAGGTCTCACGTGGCTCATTGTAGCCTTCTAGACTTGCTTGTCTGTAAATTTCTACTTAAACTGTGAGGAATTTAGTCCCCACCATGCATCCTCCTTTTACTTATTTGTTCAATCTGAGTATATTTGTAAAGAAATTTCATAACTGTTAACCTATACGCCTGTGAGACAATTTGGCAACTAGAGTAAACATAGTATAAATTTCTTTATCTTTAGTCTTAACAGTTTCCAGTCAAAGCATCACTGTTTGGGTTTTTTTTGAGCAGGGTTGAGACAGGGTCTTGGTATGTAGTTCTGGCTAACCCTGAACTCACTATGTAGCTCAGGCTGGCCTTGAACTCATGGTGATCTTCTTATCTCAGTCTCCTAAATTCTGGGATCACAGGCCTGAACCACCAAGCCTGGCTAAAATACCACCTTTTGAAGTAACTGAGGTTAGCATCTCCCCCTCCCCACCTCCCATCTCTTATTCACTTTTATTCTTCCCATGACACAGAACACTGCTTGGCATACAGAAAGCTTTAAACAAGTATTTGATTGAATAAATGACTGATATGCAAATTCAAGAAGGGCCCCACATGTTTTCACTTGTAAGCTGGGTAAGTATCTATAGATGCAGACTGAGGTTCTGAGGAATTAAACACTGTGTTTCAGGTCGCACAGTTTATCAGCGGTAGAGTTGAGCGCTCCTCTTGGGCCTCTATCTCCCTTGAATATGGGCTAAAGGCATCTGGAACTTGTGAAAGAAGAGACGGGATGGCACTGACATGACAACCAGGGATCTGAAATACTCTGCCTGTCCACATTCCTCGCCACCACCACCGCCACCACCACCTGCCACACTCACCTGGGAGAATTCCTGCTTCTAGGGTACAATGAGGATGACTTCATAAAGCATGACTTCGTGTCTTCGGTAAAATTCATCTCTCATCAATGGCAAATGCAGCTGTGAAAAGGAGAGAAATAGGTGGGAAAAATTCTATGCCTCTTGTCTGTTACCCTTGGGGAAATTCTAGCACCAGTCGCTGGAAGCCCACAGCTTGGCCAGCTGCTCCCCTAGGCAGATGGGGTCTGCACGACCACTTTAACAGGTGATATGAGGAAAATTGATGCAGCTAGGGAGTGGGCGGGGTTAGTGGGAAGACCAAGGGACTGTTATATAAGCTACTGTCAGTGTGGCAGGATGATTTGACCGGCTGTATATATTCAAATCCATAGAATGATAGATCAGCTTGCCTTTTATAAGTTTATGTTTGGCATTATAAAAAGAATTCATGAACAAATGTGACTTTGTTCAGATTTCTATTCTGTGAATACTCAAATGATATTTGAGTTAGATCCAATGGAATATGTTTTCCTTAAAAGCCCAAAGTGCAAATCAAAATTATGTCTTTCTAGTGACCAGCGTACCTCTTGACCTCCCACCACAATATCTTCAAGTAGGTTTATGATTCAGTTATGTTAAACTCTAACATAAAATTTAAAGGAACAGATTCCTCAGGACACATAAACTTATCCCAGTAGCTACTGTGGTTTTGACAAAGATTTGGTAGCTGACTGACCTAGGGAAGCTGCTTCATCTCTTGAGCAGCTTCTGACTAGGCTTCTTCTCTTTCAGATGAAGTGAATGGCTGTGATTGATCTTGTACAGGGGGATATCAGGTGACAGAAAACTGAGCACACAGTGCATGTATTCTTGTCTACATTTCCTGCACATGAACACCTGAATTTCTTTGGCAGGAGGCAGGGAGGTTAGGATAGGTGGTGAAGAAGAAGAAAGGTGAAGACAGAAGGTTAAGAATTGGCATTCCTCTTTGCGAGCTGGAATATTAGCTAGCTATTGTTGCATAAGTTAGCACTCCCAAACCTAGTGGGCTAAAACAGCAAACACTTGCTATCTGAGTTTAAATTGGACATTCAAGAGCAGCTCAGCTGAGGGGCACTGGCTCAGGTTCCCTCATGAGGTTGTAACCAAGATGTTGGCCAAGGCTGTAGTCATCTGAAAGCAGGACTATTTTCATTTCCCCAGCTTATATGTTGGTGTGGGATATTGCTGGGCAGCCTCAGTTCCTCCCAAGAAGACCCTCTAGAGGGTTGCTTGAGTGTCTTCACAACATGGCAGTTGACTTTCCCAGTGTGAGTGGTCCAAGATGTGCGGCAAAGGGCTCCGTGTCTTATGATCTAGCCTTGGAATCATACCAGTCATAGTTGCACTACCTGGTTATATGTGCCAGTACCATTGCATATAGGAGAAGGCCACACAAAGGTCTGAATTCTAGGGGCCCGATCTCTCCACTTGGTTTCAGTATCATAAACTTCAGATAATATTTGCCCAGTCTCTTCATGCTATTGTGAGACTTAGATGACACAGTAACTGTAAATCGAGCCATGAAAGAGCACATGAATATAATGTAGCCTGATCAATGTTAGTTTTAGTTTATTATGGAGAAAATATTTATTGAGCACCTGCCATATACCCAGTCCTGTTAAACAGTGGTGAATAAGACAGATATGGCCTTGCCTTTGTGGGCCTTACCTATTAGTGGCAAAGAGAGACCAAAAACAAGTAAAAAAGTAAACAATATTTATGAAATCATGTTGGGTTTATATATAAGAAAGACCAACATCTGAAGGAGAAAATTCAGACACCAAAGTTAGCTAGGGGAACCACAAAAGGCCAAAATCAGGATTTGACTTCTCAGCTGAGAGCTAAAGAATAAGATGGAGACAGCCACACGCTGAGAGCTCAGATGGAATGGGTGTCGCTACTAGACAAATACAGAGATCCTAGCTGGATCCGACAAAACACCAAACTGTGTGTTATAAAAGACCAGATGAGCATGGTTTGTCTGTACTGCGAGGTGTTAGTCACCATCGCAAAGAGTAGAATTAGTATGCATAGTAGAGCTGATATATATATCACATATTTGTAGTGCTCTACTACTAGGCTATATTCCCAGCTCTTTGAACCCTAGAATTACAAAGTGGGCCCCTTGTTCTTCCCTTTCAGGGAAAACTACCTATTAACCTGTCACCTGGTGGTGCCTGAGAGAAGCGACTCAAAAGACAGTATTTACTTGACTGTGTAAGCAACATCTCAGAATCAGGAATAAGGACTCCCCCAGTGTTACCTCCCCCTCCACCATGCTGTCAGTTTTAGAGTTTGCCAAAACACAGACAAAGCCCTGGGAGAACTTCATGGGCATTGGAGGGTTGGGTGAGAGAAACTGGAAGATGAGAAATGGAAATGAGGCTCCAAGACAGGATTCCCTGCCAACTTATTCAAAGTCAAGCCTCTTACCCAAATTTTTATATAGTTTAGTATTTTTAAAAAATCTCTCAAAGCCAAAGGGATCATTAGGCACGGGGTACATTTATAATAGTAATGTTGCATTCTGAGTTATTTTCTAGTTAATTTTTAAAACCATGCTCTTGTCTTAATTATTTCACTAATTCGGTGTCGAGAGCAATAGAGATAATTCTTCCAATTCTCAGCTTCACTAAGTAAACATGAACCTGAGTGCAGAGAAATAAGGCACCTTTGGTTTTGAAGAGAATGAAAGATGAAGAATGTCCAAGTCCTGATTCCGAGTCCTTTCATCTGAAATCTAGCAGAAGTGTTTCTTGGGTAAAAAGGCTTTACAAATAGATCATCGGTGGCAGAAGGCATCTCCAAGTCTCTTGTGAGTATGTGTTTCTTCCCTTTCCCCTCATTGCTTCTGACTAAACCTAATGGTGATGTAAGGTAACATCCTAGCAGTTGGCAAGGAGCAGGACTGAGGAACACAGAGGCTTTACCAAGAAACCTAAAAGCCTGTAAACTCCTCAAGACAACTTTGTTTTAAATATGTTTTTTATGTTAATCTCAGTCACAACAGAGGACCCTAATCAAAAGAAGGCAACATGGAAAATCACAGTAAAGCTCAATAGGGCCAACTGTTTCTTGGCCACGAAACATGCCTGACAAATTGTTTCAGGGTCATGATGGATGAAGCATCATTATGGTTATCTGCTGTATGACTTGTAGCCCACCACTGTCGATATTTGCAAACAGAAGCCCCGGTTACAGCCACATGAAGCCCACACTCACCCAGTTAGAAGGCTGGCAGGCTGGCACTGTAGGTGTTGGCATGGGTTTTGTTGTTAGACAGACCAAACCTCCACTTTGCTGCTTTCTGTCATTGGAGTATGGGACAAATCAGAGCTCCTCAAGACCCACTTTCCAGTGAGAATAAGGATAGTATGTATTTTCTAGACATGTTGAGGATTCGATAATATAATGTTGACAAAACCTCTGTCACAGTAAATGCTCAATATATATTAGCGGTTTCCACTATGATATCTTTCTACTCACTTTCCTACATTTCAAAGGGTCCGTTATGGCCAATGTGTGGTAACGTTCTATATCTGTTATCAGTTGTGTCTCTACTACTCCTTTTCTATATGTGCTGCATTGTTTTCACAACCTGTACTCTGTAGACCACAGTTCTAGAATTACACTGCTTTTCTGTATTTGGACCACCACAATCATACTGTTAATGAATGGATATAGACCAGGGCTAAAGTTGAGTTTTAAGAGTCCTAATTAAGTGGAATGTCTTACAGGCAACAAGGGCACAATTTGGGGAAATCATTTTAGGCATGTGGCAGTCTTCCTATGAGCCATTGTATTAGTCTAGGCATCATAGATATTAGCTAAAGAATTTATATCATTTAAAATTCACATTAGAACTTCTGGGAATTATTTAGCTGATTGGAAAAGGCAGTAGGTGCCTTAAGTTCAGTGTAAATTATTGATGTGGTTTAGACAAATTAAAGACCTCTTTAACTCCCAGTACTTGATGTGAAAAGGATCTAGACAAACACAATAGGTCACACTTAAATGATTCTCCCTTTAAGAATTAAACTGTCTTTGCACCATGCATTGGTGGCAGAAGATAATAAGATGCAGCTCCCCTAACTGGATCTTTCTTAAAGGAACTGACCAGGTAAAAGAATGGAGTTACCATGCATGAAAAAAGCAAAATACAAAAATAATTTGACCTGCTAAAAGAATCAATTTTTCTGTGTACTGGAGCAAGACGCTAACAAGCATGACAGTGAGCTCTTCTGCTATTGAAACACTCTGTAAAGGTTGTGCTTCCGCACAGAAGGCTTCCACGGACCAGATTTCAGCTGCGGGTGATTCAGCTGCCTGGTCTGAATTCATAAAGGGCTTTAGATAGGATATATTTGTAACCACTGGGGGCTGGGATTAGTTACAAGATTGTACATGGGGGAGATTATTAGGATTTTGAGGATTTAACCCCCCTAGAGAAAGAGAATATTTTCTCTACCTGAGTTTGCCAACCACCACTGAGTACTAACCTCCGCATGGCTCAACTCTCCTCATTTAAAAAAAAAGACCATTGTAGTGATCATTAATATAAAAAGACCCGAAGAACAAACAGGGTTGAGACATTTAATTGCTTCTGAAGAAGGTGATGTTTCACCTGAAGAAGGCAATGGTGGTTGGGAACCAGCTCCTTCTCTTTGGTGAAGCTTACGTGAAGCTGCCTGAAAAGCACTATCATATTCTTTGATGCACAGATATGCCTATGAAGTTCTGCATAAATTTGAAATTATTTCACTGCATCAAAGTAATCATCTCTCTAAGATCACATTGGCTACGTGTGAGCGACTGCTCTTTACACTTGTTTTTCTATTTAATGACCACAATAACCCCATAAGGCAAGGGTAGATATTCTCAACTAACAGCTTGGCAAACCAAGGCTCAGCCAGTAGAAAGGCCACATTCACACAATGGTAAGTGGTAAAGTAGGGGTTCGAACCCAGGACAGTCCAATTCTAAGACGCTCTTCTGATCTCCTAACTACTACATGATCATTTTGATTTTGTCTGCTCTTACTTGTCCCATGGTGAGGTGCAGATTCCTGAGGGACTGGAAACCATGTCCCCCGCTATTCTTTCCCAGGAGAGGACTACAGTACTTTCATGCCACGGTACTTTTCAATTTAAATAGTTAACATGTATCTATTTGCTGTGTGTTTTGGAATATTGTTAAAAAACAAAAAAACAAACAAACAAATTCAAATTGTAAGTGGGAAAAAAGTATAAAGGCAGGATAAAATATTTTAAATAAAACTCTTTGATGAGACTGGATGCTTATTCACCATAATTACATAATGATATTGCAGCTCCAGGACCTGATGCCACAGGGCAGGTGGGAGGAGGATTGAGGACCAGTATCCACATAAACATCTTTTTTTCATATGGAATAAGTGTGTTAGGGCCATTTAAACTTCAGGATGGAAACTGGAGTGACTGAACTTTAGCCAGCCCTGTCTGCCTCTAAGATTAGTTCTTCAGTCCTCCTAATTTCGCGCTCTCTCTCTCTCTCTCTCTCTCTCTCTCTCTCTCTCTCTCTCTCTTCCTTTCTTTTCAGTACTGAGGTTGAATTCAGGGCCTCATACAAGTGTTCTACCACTGAGCTACATCCTCAGCCCATTTTATTTTTTATTTCAGACAGGGTCTCACTAAGTTGCCCAGGCTGGTCTTGAACTTGCGATTTTCCTGCCTTAGCCTCTTGAATAGCTGAGATTGCAGACGTGAGCCACCATGCATGACTACCCCCAGCTTCTTGATCAGTGTTAAGACAGGCTTGAATGGCAGTATATCTAAGATCAGAAAATGTAGAAATGCTAACAAAATAAACAATGTGAATAAAACTGAGAAATTGCTACAGCTACAAAATGACAGGCTACAGGAAAAGCCACAGGGCTGAGCCTCCTATGCCAGCCTCTCCACATGGTTGCCCCTGACCATCTGCTCTCTGGGAAAAATGCTCCTCCATCTCCCATTCTGAAGGAAACATTCAGAAAGGGGACTTAATCCCATCCTCCTCAATAGTTAGCAAGGCTCCATCTGAAAAAACTTTTGTCTTCCTACCAAGGACATTTTGAATCCTATAGATTCAAAGGTAGCCAAACGCACCTTGCAGAGTAAAAAAAAAAAAGTATAAAATGCACGTTTATCTAAAATTTTTCATGTAAGGGCTGAGCGCCAGAAAGAACCAAAGTGACTACTACTGAGGCTCACTGTTTTAAGCCAATGTTTGTTCTGAAAAGTGCAGACTATTATGACAAAAGTCTAAACAGTGACTTTACCCAGTGTTGTAAAAAAAAAAAAAAAAACATGTGGGGAAATGAGAGGAGAAAAAGGAAGAGAGGGAAGAATGGAAAAGAACATGAAAAAGAAAAAAACTGACAAAGCAATGGCTGGTATGAGTCAAGTGCTTTCAACCATATTTATATAAAACATGCACATGGTTAAATCCGACTTGGCTGGTGAAGAAATAGCATATATTCTCAAAAGTCTTCAGCATTTGGGAGCTTCATGCCAGAGTCTTGGATGGGGGAGGAAATTAACCGAAGTTGTTGTCATCTGTGATAAGTCAGATGCTAGAGACCAGCTCAAATCTGTGAAAATAGACTGGATTTGCTTAAAAGCAAATGGTTTTTGTTAAGGGGTTTATTTTCCCTGTGTCAAAAATATGAAATTACACCATAAAAGGAAGTGGTAAAATCTATATCACTCAAAGCCTTGGGGATATATCCTCATGTTCCCACATGTTCAACAGTTATTGAAAGTGTGATTCTCATTTTACCTGCTAATCCAGTACTTGGAAGTATTCAACAGGGAGCTTAGCCTTCGCCTTAGTTTTGATTTCTGAGGAATTTCAGAGACACATTCTACTGCAAAATAAACTCAAATGTTTATAATTCAGACTTCATTTTATGACCCACATTGTTTTATGTGGTTCACCTGCTGTGAGAATAAAGCAACACTTTCTGATTAATATACATCATCTGATTTATAGTTTTTCTCAAGTGAATTTAGGATATATCTAATGAGTTTGTATATTTCATCTGCATAGATTTTTTTTTTTTTTTTGGTGCCGGGGATCGAACTCGGGTCCTTGCGCTTGTGCAGCAGGCAGCGAAACCACTGAGCTAAATCCCTGGCCCCTGCATAGATTTTTTAAAAGACTCCGATATACCATAGTGAAGCAGTGTTTTCTAAATAAAATAATGGGAAATGTTCTAAGAATTGGGGGAAAAAGCAACTTTGGCCTGAGCTTTTCCAGATAATTTAATTTTCTCATTCTCCTGCTCTAATGTTACATGGTGGGCCTGAGATTTAGCTCAGTGGCGCTGCTCCTGCCTGGCAAGCACAAGGTCCTGAGTTCAATCCCCAGTACAAAAAAAAAAAAAAAAAAAAAAAAAAAACCCTTCCTCTAATGTCATATGGTCTTAAATTTTGTACTATTGAATGAAAAATGGGAAGAAGCATCATACAAATTTTTATTTTAACATAAATGATAGCAAAACAGAAATGAATCCTTAAATTTCATGGTACTTTAAAAATCTTTAAGTACAATAAAATATTAAAAATATTTCAATATATAAAATATGGCATTACAAGATATTAAGCCACTTTTTATTAAGCCATTTTTAGTATTATATATTTTATGTTTACATACATAAATATATTTCATGTTACAGTGGTGTCTTGGTTCACAAACCTAATTTTTTCCACTATTCTGGTAGAAACCAAATTGGACAAGAATCAAATCAAATTTCCCCATAAAGTCAACATTGAACTTAAGCACAGAATATACACTGTATATGAATGTGCATCATATGTAATGTATTAGCATTTTATACATATAAACACATACATGCCCATTTTTAAGGGAGTATTAGGGAGCAGTTTTACAAGCAAAACTTATTTCCCTCAAGGTCATAGTTGTCCCTTAAATATTAGTTACCTGGCTACAAAGGTCTTTTGTTGGCTGCAAAGGTCTTTGGCCCTGGGTTGCTGATTTCCTGGGTCCACAGAGCTGAGTGGAGCAATGATTCTTTTAACCCTCAGAAATGGAGGCACCAGTTAAGACAGGGCTAATCTGGTGCCTCCCTTGTTCTCCTACTGACTTGAAAGACCATTTCAAGATCTGTTGAGGGACATCAGTGGTATTAGTAATAAAAGGCACTGATTGTGCTTTACATGGCTGTGGCTCTCAGAATTTCTATGTGCTTGCATTTGGGTAATCTAATTTCTGAATTCAAGTGGCAATGCTGTCTTCAACAGTCAACAAAGCTGCAATACTAAAATTAAATGAGAAAATAACCCACCCATTTTCTTGGACCAAACAACCATCCAGTGAATTTCCACTTTCTTATGATACTAGGAAGCACAGATGAATGGATCATGATTTTTACATATCATTTCCTTAAGACAGAAAATAAAGATGGTCATCTCTGCTCATGTAGGGACTTCATCATGGAAATATGCCATCAAAATAGGCCACAAGCTCTCCAGACCAATCTTCCCAAATGGATGTACCGAGCACGCCATTGGTTCAGGCTGAAACATTCACTCAGCTTAGTGATTATATAGCATTATCTCAGTGGATAATGATTTTAATACTTCATAATACTCATTATGGCATTAGTGGTTTCATATTAATAAGATATTAGTTTTGTTATTCAGGGAATTTAATACATCAAAGTAAAAAAAAAAATCAACCTTAAAGCCTTTGTTACCCAACAAGGTTGATGTTTGTTTGTTGTTAATATCAAAAAGGCCTTGCCTTATTGAAACAATTACTTGAGCATCTCCTGATTCTCTATTCTTAGTGTCTGTTTATTCTGCTCTTCAAAGTTTGACCCTTGTGAATATCATACTTTCCATTTGGCTATCGTCAATCTAAGAAAAAATGTTGGATTATCTTATTTTAACTTCTCACTCCATCTCTTTATGCTAGAAATGACTTGATCTTAATGCTTACCTTTCATTCCATGCAGATTAATTATAAAATGTACTATACATCACAAAGTAAAATTCCAGGGGCAATGTCACTATTGGGGCCCTGGGGGTTTTCAAGGTTATGAATGAACAGAAAGTCTTTTAATGTAACATCACTCAATTTGTTCTCATGATAAAGCATGAAAATTGACACGAGAGAGGACCTGGTCAAGGTTTATTAGTGGTCTGGAAACATGGGTGAGGACTTTTACTGTAAAGACCAAGAAAAATTGCCTGAGGAGAAGTCTTTCTTTAAAACTATTTTCTCAAGGATTTTGGAATTTTGAATTTAATTTCCAAATCAAGAAAATATGAAATCTGCATAAAATCTTGGAGGATAATCTCAATAGGATAAATTTAATAATTTGGTTATGATGTTTAATAAATAATTACAATTAAAATATGATTGATTTTTGATTCAACAACTAACTACTTAGGACTTGTTATAAGTCTGGTACTGAGCTAGAAGTTAAAGGTAGGGATACAATTAGGAATAAAACATAGTTTCTGCCCCAATAAGCTGTTTATTCACGTAGTTTGTTATCAGATCTCATAGGTGTATACCCAATTTTTCAGTATAAAGAGTAACAGCATGTTCTAAGTCTTTCTCAATGGAAGATAATAAGATGAACCATCATCTTACAATGACCACAAAATAAAGTATTTGGATGGCAGAAAGTCTGACACAGTAAATGATACTGTTAATAACATCTTAGAATTTGTAAGGTTATGAGGATATAGTAGATCTATTCTTTCTCATAAGATTGGAATGTGAAGAACTGATGTTTCTCCCAAAATATTTGGAAATCCATTCTTTAAGGTTTAATAAAATGAATTTTAGTTATTTTTTATTGCCTTCTATTTCTTATTTAACTCATTTCTTCCAACAACAATGGAAAAATACACTCTCAGAGAAACTTCATTCTGTTTCAAGTGACTCATATTTTGCTTTAAGTGCCCAAGGCAACTTAAAAAGGGTTTATTTTTTCAATGCATTTCTTTGGCAACTGAACCAAAAGCTTTGAAAATACAGAGTGAGAAATACTTCAAGACTGAACTGTTGCAAAGAATACTACCAACTCAGAAATTATGCTTTTCAATTATTTCCATTTGGAGAAGCACTGATTTTTTAAGAGAATGTAATATGTGTAAATGAGAAAACCATTGTCAATGGTAGTGTTGGGGTTTTGGGAAAGTAATAGCTTACAACTTAAATGTAGGGTCTATAGAAGTGAGTGGTGGTGCTCAGAACAATCTGGAAAGAAGAACCTATGTCATGGGAGCTTTAAAAAAAGGAAATGAGGGCTGGTTGTGGTAGTGCACACCCGTAATCGCAGCACTCTGAGAAGTTGAGGCAGAGGATTGCAAATTCACATCCAGTGGGGGCAACTTAGTGACTTCGTGAGTCTCTGTCCCAAAATAAAAAATTAAAAGAAGGCTGGGGATGTACCTTATTGCAAAGGCCCTTGGTTCAATCATTCCCAGTACCAGAAAGAAGGAAAGAAGTAAAAAGAAGGAAGGAAGGAAGGAAAGAAGGCAAGAAAGGAAGAAAGAAAAAGAAAGAAAGAGAGAAAGAAAGAAAGAGAGAAAGAAAGAAAGAGCAAGCAAGTGGACATTCTAAAATATATCTGGTAACTCTTGATAGCATTTCAAATACACTTTAGTGATTATGCTACAGCACACTGAAGTACAAGGTAAAGTGTTAAATGTTTTCTGTAGCATTTTTGCTGTTTTTTTTCAGTTAGTCACTAAAGACATTATAAAGGTCATACTGATTCATGAATGTATCAGAGCGTTTATGTACCCCAAGGTGAGCCCCAGAATGAATACAATTCAGTTCTTTTGCAAGTTTAAAGTTACATATATCAGACGTTGACTTCTGGACCTTTTGCTCCTAGACACAAGTGATCTTTGAGATGAACTGTTGCTACTCAGTACTTCAAAGAACGCTGGACAGTTCCTCAGAATCCTCAGACAAAGCCAGCCTGGCAACACCAACAAAAGTGCACCATGTCCTCCGGTGGACAGGGGCGCAGACAACAGGATCTGACAGCTCTGTGTGAGCAGCGCAGATCGTAACTCAGCCTCATTTATAATTGCAACTTAGCTTCTATTTAAGTTTATTTACCCCCTTATTTTAATGTGAACCTACTGGCAAGGAAGAGATGCTTGTATTTCAGCAATAATGATACTTTTAGTGACCTCAGAACGTTCATACACATAGACACACGTGCTCCACATCTGGAAGCCTCTCAAAAGTGTCTCTCTTGACATCAAAGGAAATAGCTAGTTTGAAGAGCAGCACCCTTCTACTACAAACTTGACAAACTCCCCCTTCTAGGTTGTGGATGTTGTTTGTTGTGTGTTGGGAGCTTGGACCTCAGCGCGGCCATGTTGGAAAGTGAGGCATTTAAGAGGTGGCTCTGATGGGGGCTCCTTAGGTCAATGGGAACCTGGCCTCCAAGACATTGTGGGACCCAGCCACTCTCTGGCTTCCTCTTTGGAGATGTGATTTCTTCCTTCCCTGTGCATTCTTGCCATAACTCACAGGAACTTCATGGACCCAGTATTATGCTGTTTGGACTTTCAGCTTCCAAGACTGTGAGCTACATCCACCTCATCACTTTATAAAGTTAGTTTGCTGCAGCTATTGTGTTATGGTAACAGAAAAAGAACTAGTGCGCCATCTTTGCAAATATTCTAACACGTTCTCCTTTAAGGTACCGATACAAGACTTTTCTGTATATCACAGAATCACACACTGTCAAATCACTCCTTTCCCTAAAATTATCATACTAAAGCTTTAGAATTAAATATATGCGGATTCATATAGTTTTGCATTTTTAAAAGTCACAAAAATATCCTCAAGAGTGATTTGGATAATATATGCATGAAGAAATAGTCTCTTGTTTCCTTGTAGTTCCTTTCCAAATAAGTCTTTCATATTAGATGTAATACACATATGTAAGTGAGCTCTGAGATCTAAAAATTAGGTTGCCCTTTGCTATTGGAAATCAGTGATGAGAATGTGGGAATTATGCTGCAGGAAGGTATCATTCCAGTGAGCAACCCCGGCTGTCGAATTCTGATCTAGTTGCAACCTGAACTCAATAGCTTGGAAAATAGCAAACCAGTAATTGTGTGAATCCAATCAGGGAACAAAATCGCAGAATATTTCAGCAAGTAAGAAAATGGAGTTGTAAATATCAGCCTTGTTTACTTCCCATTACCACAGCAGGAAGCAAGAAAAGAACATGGTTTGGTGTAATACAGTCAGGTAGGAATTATCACACACAATGAGGTTGAAAATTCTAGAAAAATATTAGAGGAAGAAAAGCCCAGCAACTTCAAAAAATATATTTGGGTGTGGCTCCCCTGTCCCATTTGCCCCATTTGGAAATCACACCTGTGTGGTTAAAGACAAAATTTCTTTGAAGTTTATAATAGTAGCAAACCTGCCCCTTTTGCCCAAGAATAAATTATCTGAATATCTTTGTGAGCCAATGTTATTTTTTAGAAAAGGGTGTATTTTTCACACTATGTAATTTGATGATCATCTTTGCAGAACGTAATAGTTGTTGGGTCATTATTAACAAACAAGGACAGTGGAGGCTTGGAGGAGTACTTTCATGTCACTGGCATGCATTTTGAACTGGATCTGTGTAACAACCCATTGTCTATGTGTCATTTGCAAATGCTGACCTGAGGTACCCAAATCCACCAGTGTTGGCAGCTGGACTTTTAAGGACAACCGCCAATGTGCATGCCCTCTTCGACTGCAGAGCTCGAGGTCTTCAGCGTACACGTTGGGGCCCAGTAACTTCATTTCTATACCTCTCTCTAAAACTGAGTCTCCTTGCATCTCCCTCTTTCTTATTTCTACTACTGAAATGACCCTCTCATTTTTTTTGTGACTCTCACAACATTAACATCAGACACTTCTTATGAAAGCTTAATTTCCATCTTTCTATAAATAATAACAATAAAAAATAAAGCAGAAAAATAAGGACAATTAGAAGCTAGTTCCTAAGGTTCTTTAAATTATTATTTTTTTGGTACTGGGCGGGGGTGGGGATTGAACTCTCAGAACCTTGCGCTTGCACAGCAGGTGCCAGAACCACTGAGCTAAATCCCCAGCCCAGGTTCTTTAAATTTTTAATGAATCAGACACTAGAGAAAACAGCAATAGTGTCTAAGAACTAGTTTTTTAATGGTTTGATCATAGGGCTCATATTTCAAAGGATATAAATTGGCTTTCAGAACTATGTAGGCTATAGTAAGTCAAATTTAATGTAAGTGGAATGGAATGGAATACACAAATGTATGGACACATGAATAACATGAACCCGGAACAAGGCCAGGAGTCTTGGTCCACTCAGGATGCTGCAACAAAGCAGCATCAACTAGGTGGCTTGGGCACAACAGAAATGTATTTCTCACTGTTCTGGAGGCTGAAGTTCAAGGTCAGAGCTGGAAGGATAGGTTCTGGGGAGCCCTTTTTCCAGCCTGCTGAATGCTAACTCCTGTCACATCTTCAAATGCTGGAAAGAGAGAGCTCTCCTGGGCCATTCACAAGGGCTGTGCCTTCCTGACCTAATTACTCTCCCGATCCCCACTTCCTAATACCTAATACCCCCATGTTCAGGGACAGGATTTCAATGGAAGAAGTTTAGGAACCTTCCATCCCAGTCTCCCTAAATCCATGTCCCTCTCACAGGCCAGACTTCCAACACTTTGCTTAGAGCTCTCCTCAGGGAAATACCCAAGTTCCAGCTTCCACAAAACTCCATGCACGAATTCAGCCACAGTCTTCACCACTTTTCACAAGGATTGCCATCTCTCCAGTGTCCATAACATGTTCCCCATTTCTGTCTGAAACCTCAACAGAGTCACCTTTAATGCTGATTTTTCTACTATGAAGCTCTCCAAACAGTCAAGATTTCTTCTTGCGTTTACTTCAAAGTGCTCCCGGGTTCTATTCACTGCACAGTTCCAAAGCCACTTCCACATTCCCTCAGAAATGCTCCAGCTGCACCTCACTTCTTGCTACTAAAACTGTCACTGGTTTGCTGGGGCTACCATGCAGCAGAAATGGATTCTCTCATAGTTCTGGAGGCTGAAATCCAAGGAAAGGTGTCACAGGGTTGGTATCCTCTGAGGACTCCCTCCATGGCCTTCTGGTGGTCTCTTCACACGGCCTTTTCTCTGTGTGCTCACCTCCCAGGTGTCTCCTCAGACGTCCTAACCTCTTCATTTGAGGACGCCAGTCAGATTAGATCAGGGTCAACACTAATGATCTCATTACAGCTTGATTACTTGTGTCATTAAAGCCATAGCTCTAAATACAGTCCTATTCTGGGGTGCTTCTGCACATGGTTGGGGGAACACAGTTCAGCCCATGATTTAGAGCTGGAGGCAAAATTTTGGTCTAATTTTCTTGCCACTAAAATGAATAAGAAAGCTGAACAACTGCACAACCCGTGTGTTCCTGAATCAAAACCAGACAGATTTCTGAGACAAGAATAACCTTCCTGATTTGGGGACTTCACAGGGCATTGTCTTGTGAGCCAGCAATCGAAGGGCTGCCTCCCTGGACGGAGGTAGGAGCACACTCGGTGGGGTTACTAAGGGACTTGTTTGCAACAAACATTCAAAAAACTCACTGTCATGTCTGGGTGTGTTCAGGGAAACTTGAAGCCTAGAAAAATGGAATTTTAATCAGATGCAGATGTGTCAATGTTCAGCTAATCCCTCTGAGAAGAAGTAATGGGTTAGAGACTGAGGAAAGATATAGATTTCAGCAAGGAGACAGAGAGACCTCTCTAGGGGACCAGGCTTCTGTTCCACTCAGGTGGCCCTCTGGGAGAGGGGCCAGATTTTAAAGATGGGCTTTTCAGAGTACCCAGAGTGAGGAGCCTCAGAGGCTGTGGTAGACACCAAAGATTGGGCTCAGAGGACTTTGTGAGGAGCCCATGCAGGACGATTCTGCCTGAGGAGTTTGGGGCCACAGTTGAGATAGTGGTTCAGGAAACTGGACGGAAGGAGGTGTGCCTAGAAGCAGAAGGAAAAGTCCTGTAGTGAAATCAGGAAAAAGTATCCTTAGTTCTAAGGAAATGATGTGTGTGTGTGTGTGTGTGTGTGTGTGTGTGTGTGTGTGTGTGAGAGAGACAGAGAGGGAGAGAAAGAAACTGAGGACTGGGGATGTGGTTCAGTGCACCATGCCTAGCATACGTGAGGTCTTGAGTTCAATTCTCAACACAAACAGAGAGAGAGAGTGCCTAGGGTAACAGGTGATAGATTGATTTGATCAACACTCTGGTTTGGAATTTCTAAATAACACCACAGAGACTGTAATAACAGTACATTGTGTTTAGCAATGTCAAGCACGTAGAATACATGTTAATTCATTTGAGTCTCAGCAAAGTTTTGTTTTTGTTTTTGTTTTTTTATGGCCTTCACCATGAGCTACATCCTCAGCCTTTTAAAACATTTTTTATGTTTCATGTTTTTTCTTTTGAGACAAGATCTTGTTAAATTGCCCACACTCAGTGCACACTCAGTGCTGGCTCTTCTGCAACAGCCCTGTGCCCTGCATGACCATATTGTGACAGCATTGCAGCAGTGAGTGGAGGGGAGCTTTGGGAGAGAATCAGCTCTCTTACCATCTCCCCCTCCAGCCCCTCCACCTTCTACCCACAGATTCTTTTTCTGCTCCGTAGCAGCAGAACATGAAGGTGATGGGTGGAAAACAGCTGGAAGGTAACTGTCTGAGGAGGACTTTGCTTTTATCACAATGGGCACATGAAAAGAAATGAAACAGCTGGGTGTGATGGTGCACACCTGTAATCTCAGCAGTGGGAGGCTGAGGCAGGAGGACTGTCATGAGTTTGAGGCCATAGTGAGACTCTGTCTCAAAAAAAAAGAAATGAAACTGGGGGCCAGGGATTTAGCTCAGTGGTTCCACTGCCTGCCTCGCAATAGCAAGGACCCAAGTTCAATCCCCAGTACCAAAAAAAAAAAAAGAAGAAAAAATGAAATTAATCAAATGATTGATTTCTCTTTCCCAAGGAAAGACAAAAGTAAGTGAGGAGAAGCTGACTGAACTCTCTAACACAAAAGCAGAAACAAATAACATTAGGGACCCTTTCAATTTGATGTCCTGTTTCCAAATGAAGCTCTCTTCTCAGAGCCCAAGGCCCAGCCCTTGTGATCAAAGCCCACTGTCAAGCAGTAAGAGGGCAGTACTAAAATGCAGAGCCTTACAAAACATAGTATTATCACAACTTATTTATTTAAGCACATCAGGAAAATTATCTTGTGTTTTGGAGAAGAAAAAGAGGGGCAGATTTAAACTATTCTTGATTTGGTCAAGACTCAGATAAAATTATTCCCATTTAAAAGATGCGGAGATGAGTTAAAACATCCAGTGTGCCGGGCAGTGAGCACAGGTGCAGATTAGATTAGCATCCTGGAATCAGCCCCTCGATCTGCTGCTCCTCTCACAGGCTGTTCTGTGTTCATGAAGTATAGATTTAGCAAGCCAGGAATGAAATGGAATATCTTTCTGAGGAACACAGCATCTTCCAATTGCCCATCTTGTTCACAAGATTGAAACTTACTACAGTCATTATAAACAGTATTCGAATGGTGCTTAAAAAAAGCATTGGGAACTTGTGCACTTCATCTCTAGCATGACCACATTTCCCTTCATATTCTGTCACAAAATTATGGTCAGTAAAGACGTTAAATAGCTTGAGACTCTGTCTAACCTGCCACTCTCCAGGTTCTGCTGCCTAGTCTGTCACTGCAGCTTCCAAAGGAAATAGAAGCTTAATCAAACAGGTTGATTAAGGCAAGTGTGCAGGAGGGCAGATTCACAGAGGTGAGGCTGAGGGCAGGGACAGCAAGGCATGGTGAGGAGTCCTGGCCCGAACCTAGCCTGGGCAACTTAGCAACTTAGCCAGACCAGCTCAAAAGTAAAAAACGAGCTGGGGAGGTAGCTCAATGTGAAGACCCTGGGCTCAATCCCAGTACTGCAAATAAATAAATAAATAAATAAAATTTTAAAAAGGAAATATTAAGATTAAAAGTGAAACAGGCAAATAACAGACTACACTTAAATGTTGTGAGGATCTTCATTCTCAAATAACTGAAAATTAACTTTGGCCCCAAACTTTAGTGTTGTAACTTTCAACACTTCACAAGTACTATAGTTTTAATTTTGTCCATTTCCTTCACACTTGAGTCCTTTAAGTATCCAAGTGAAGCCAAAGATTTCCTCATTGACATGCTTAACAATTTCCACCCTAATGCACTTATCACATGGACTGCACTTATAAGATCTATACATCTTTCACTAGCATGAGTGTTTTCACTTTGCTATTCTCAGATATTGGCATGAAATTGTAAGTGGAAAATATAATGAAAATATTTAAATAATTGGGTAAGCCCAGCTATCCAAAGTTGTCAGTGCTTATGGAAACTCAGGGCTCATGCAGCAGGCAATGTTACCACCTGGAAGTAGTTTTTTTTTTTTTTTTTTTCCAATCTT
>NW_004624730.1:59906500-59921170 GCF_000247695.1 Heterocephalus glaber
CTTTGTCATGGAAGTATCTTATTTCTCCATCAATTTTGAAAGATAGTTTTGCAGGGTACATCAATCTGGGTTGGGAGTTGTTTTCTTTTAGGGCTTGAAATATTTCATTCCAAGCTTTCCTTGACTTAAAAATTTGTGTTGAGAAGTCTGCTGTGATCCTGATGTGCTTTCCTTTATAGATGATTTGCTTCTTTTCTCTAATAGCTTTTAATATTTTTTCTTGTGTTCAGTTTCTGGAATCTTGACTATTATATGTCTTGGTGAATTTTTTTCTGATCATGGCTAACTGGAGTTCTATATGCCTCACTTATCTGTATGTCAAATTCATTTTCTATGTTTGGGAAATTTTCTGCCACTATTTCTGTAAATATGTCATTTGAACTACATTCTGGTTTTTTATTAACTCTGATCAATCTTATGTTATTCTTCTTTGCATCATCTAGCAGTTGTTGGGTTTATTTTTCTTGGTCCCTTGCTATTTTTAAGAAATCTTTCTTTTCATGATTGCTAACCACAAACCTGTCTTCTAGATCTAATATTCTGTATTCACAGTGGCTCATTCTGCTGCATATATTTTCAATAGAATTTTTAATCCCCTGGATATAGGTCTGAATCTGTTTCATGGATTGCATTTCTTTCATATGTTGGGCATTCATCAATTTCCTAAGTACCTCTATTTTTTTTTTTATCTGTATCTACTCTGGATTCACTAACCATATACTTCATTATGGTCATCATCTCTTTAGTTATCTGAGAAATTGTTTCTCATTTGATTTTTTTCTACATCCCCATTCAACTGCTTTGTTGCTACTGTTACCACTCAGAGAGTTTAGCTTTTGAGTTGTTTCACCTATTTCTCCCTGGATTTGCCTACATGAGCTAGAAGGCTGGGGCTGCATCTTGCTTCCATGTCTTCTCATTTTCTTTTTTGTTTTTTTAGTTTAGTTTCTGCATTGATGCTTTTAAATTGCTAATGATAGATACCTTTATTGCTAGATTGAGAACTCCTTAGGAAATGACTACTTTTCAGAGATGTCTTCTAGGTATAGCTGTATTTTGGCTTTGGAGTCTGTTGTAAGATCCTACCTCTTCAATTTATTGTATTACAGTAACACCAAGCACAGCCTAGCAAGTGACAAACTGTGGCAACTATTAATTTGCCACCTTTAACCATATGAATAAGATTTATAGTTACATAACAAAGTCTAAAACAAACTAGAAAATTGTATACAGTAAATGTCCTTTCAATAGAGTGATTTTACCCTCAGGGGAAAAAATTTAAAAGGGATAAGAGGAAAAAGTAGAGAGATAGAAGAAGAGAAAGAGATTAGAAGCAAGGCTGACAGATGATTACACAAGTTTTGGGAAACTGGTAAATAAGACATGAGGGAAAGAAAGAAGGAAGAAACAGAAACAAGAACAGAACAAAACAACAACAATAAAAAAACTAGAAACAATGTTCACACTCACATAAAAACAAGAAAAAACAATGAAGAAAAAGAAAACAAAAGCAAAGAAAAGAAGAAAGAAAAAAACAACATCCACTTCAGGGTGTGTCTCTATTGTCAATGGTAGGCAAAGTGGACAGACAGAGCCCAGATCCATGCTGACTGATCCCACCAAGCCTGCAGTAGAGTTACCCAGGGTGGTGGATAATACTAGGAAGCCTGCACCTTCATCTGCATCAAAGTTCAAGCTAATCTTGGTTTCTGGCTGTAAGGCTAAGAGCCGAGTTATTTAGCCCACAACAATATGGGTGCCTCTTGCTGGCTGAAACTCGGCTCCCTGACCCTGGCTATCTCTCACAGCTGTACCCCACCTTGACACTGAGAGCTTGAGTTGGAGCCAACCCACTGCTACTTGAGTCCCAGGTTCAGTGGACCCTTTCCAAAATGGCAACCAGCCAGTCGCCTTCTCCTGGGGATGTTTGAACCAGAATAACTCACCAGCCACTATAGCCACAGTGTCCACTGCTCTATTCCACTGGTGCAATTTTCCATGGAGGCCTCTAGAGTCTCCAATAGTCACCAAGCCTCTGTAGGTTCATGCCACTGCTCTCATACCATAAGCTGGTGTTCAGGGAGAAAGCGCTGCTTACCACTTTCCTCTTCTGCATTGAGGTCCCTGTCTTCACTGTGCTCATGGACTCCAATTCTCACTTCAGATCCTTACTGGGTCCCAGGGGGCCCAGTTCCCTCCTTCTTCTCTTCCCCACATTGCTATATTCCAGCATCTGGACTCCAAATCTCAGGGAGGCTGATTTGCTGCTACACACCACTCTGCCCTCTTCCTGGAAGTCTGAGCACTTCTATAAGGGAAAGAAGGCATTATTAATGACACCCACCAAAACAACAAGATTTGTAAGAGGATAAAAATGAGAAAATAAATTTTAAATTAAAAGTGCATTATAATGTAAGGTATTAATTATAATTCTAGCTATAATTCATGGAATACCTAATATATTCCAGGCATTGTACAGAATAATCTAAATACATAATCTTAAATCTTCAAGATATTTTGTTGAAGAAAGAGGAATTAACCCTTGGAGACAAGGGAAGAGGTTCAGAGAGGTTAAGACACTTATCCATGATCACACACCCTGATAGATGTCCAAACGAGTGCTCACACCAAGGCCCATTTGACTCCCCAGTTTAGCCACATGGCACTTGAACTGTTTTTTAATATATTTTCTTGCTTTTATTCACTATTAAAGGCTCTCCTTGGACTCAGAACATTAGTAGTAGATAAATAAGTGTAAATAATAAATAAAATATCTATTAACTGCTTACTGTGTGATGGGCCAGGCACTGTTCTAAGCTTGTCACATATACTAATAATTTATTTGTTATCATCATATATGCCAGGTGCTATTATTACATCTCTTTTATAGGTGGGGAAATCGAGGCACAAAAGGGTTAACCAACTTATATAAACAAGGTGGCTGAGCTCAAATTCAAACCATGCTAGTGAAGTGATTAAATTATTTAAAAGATAAATAACTTATCTGAAAGCACCCAGAAAGGTTCTGACGTTTCATTAATATAATGTATAATGTACCATTTTCTCAGCAGGTACAGTTTACATAGAGATTAATGAACAATATGCCTTTAAGCTCCAAAGCCTTGTCAAAACTGTTTCTATTTTTGAGAATATTTTGTCTATCATAAAGTTCAAGAGTAAGCCACATTTATGAGCAAGCGCATACGTTTAACTAGGTAAAAATTACTTTCCAGAAGATCAGTCCATAGTCACAGAAACGTTAAAATTGACAAAATATCTTCTTTTGATTCTGACCCCAAGTTACCAAGCTATACAAATAAAGGGTTTTTTCCTTATTAATTTTCCAAAAGAGTTTAAGACTTGGTGGCTTGTTGAAACAAATCTTTTTAGTAAGATTAATTTTAAAGTTAGACATTATGAGTATCAAATTAAGCTGTCAGGCGGTGAAGCAATACAGAGAAAGATGTGTTACAACAGCCCCTCCTCCCCACCTCTGTAGAGACTAGTAAGCCTGCACAGGAACACCAGAGGCCAGGAATCGCATTTGAGTAATTCCTTTCTAGTTATGTCAGATTTCTAGCATGCTATTAGCGACACATGTGTCATCCTCACCATCAACCAACATATCATTGCTGTTTCAAACTGTTACGAGAGCTGTTGACATAGAATATTGTGTCTGTCGACAGCTCCAATTAGCTGGTGTGTCTGACTGGTGACAGCACGGTCTACTTTTGTTTATGGGGACGGTGGGAGCTGTATCTCCGTCTCCCAACCTCCAGTGGCAGACAGATGGATAGAGCTATATAATCATCAACGGAAGCGTGTGATATTCTGTCTTCACAAACCATCACGCGGAGCAGAACCAACGGCCTTTTGTCTGCTCTGAGAAATGACTGCAAGATCCCTCCCATCTGTCAAGTTATGAGGGTGAATATGTATAAAATGCATCATGTATACATACATGCAGAACACGCTAGACTAGGATAAGCTGAGGAAATAAAGGAAACATTTTTAAAAGCCAATGTGATACTCATTTTGTATTACAATAGCATTAAAGATATTTTTGCCTCGGTATTGTTTATAGAAATCTTTTACCCAAAATTTCTAAAAATCAGACAATGTTTTGCTATTGTTTACATAATACTAGTAAAAATGTTAAATTACATTTTGTAACATTTGTCATTCTCTGCTCTGTCTGGCTTTTACTTGGACACATGATGGAATTGTGGGTTGGAATTACCTATGATACATCATCTTCTCCACTAATTCCCATCCTTTTAGCATTCAGTACATATGTAAGAGATGATGGTGACAGGGCAAAAAAAACACCTTAATAGTTTTATCCCAAGATGTGTGTAATTCAAAGTATGTGACTCATAATTCCATCTTTCCAACAGAAGGAGATGAAATACAGTGATAGAGAATGATGCAAGTTTAGGACTCTCCAGAGTTATATTGTTAAACTTTTTAGTCTTATTTTGAAATGACTCAAAATGAAGCACTACATGTCTAGAAACCACTGACTGGGTTCAACAGTCTACTGCAACTCACCCCTCAATTTTAGCTCAAATGCTACTTTCCTGGAAAAAAACTCTCTGAGAACCCTTTTAACACTCACAACATTATAATTTTCCTTTCCAATATTTATTGGAGTTTGCAACGTCTGTTTGTGTAATTATTCCTCACTGAGTCCCTGGAGAGCAGAGAATAGGTCAGTGTGGGCCACCAATGGCTCTCTGGTGCCCAGTACGTGCCTGGCATATAGTTGGGGCTCAATACAGATGTGCTGAATAATAGATGTGTTGTACAGGTGGACTCACATTCAAATTTTTCAGATAAATGAAAAACTATTTTTCTGCTTTTCTGATACTAGAACTTCTCACAAGGAGGTGCTTCCTGGTGTCTGATTTATACCTTTCAGCTTAGCCCAGCGCTAGAGTTAGGTAGGGGGTGGTATTGTGGTGGCAGTGGGGACCAAGAGTATGTTCTGGGCAGAGGGAGTAATGCCCATGAGCCTACTGTGTGAGCTTCCAAGAGCCCAGCTCTGCACATGGCAGGATTAGAGGAGAGGTCTGTGAAGGGTGAGATGGAGAAAAAGGTCCTCAAACATGGACCACAGATAGTTGTTGGGTGTCAGAAAACTCTGACTTAGAAGCCTTGAGGGAGATTTCCTCTTACCTTCTGTTCAAGG
The DNA here is from genome assembly GCF_000247695.1 of Heterocephalus glaber. Next base: position 59,911,692 of record NW_004624730.1, read on the forward strand.
ATGTTAAGTAAATGAATATCAATTGGATCCATACTGCGTTCTCACCAACACGGGATTGAGACTCACCCTCCTGAGACCAGCTGGATAATGATATCCCACATGTCAAGTGGATAGATGGCACAAAGGAGAATTAAACATTTGCTATTTCATGTGACTGAAACTTTGGAGTTACCCTGTTATGTCGCCATAATCTAGCCTGCAGGACTGACGAGGAAATCTTTACTGTATACTGGGTTGCCTATGTGTTTCTCTGTATTGGATTATATAGTGAACAAAATGCATGTTTTTATATTGCTGTTCCACATCCAACAAGCCCCCCCCCCCCGCCAGGAGGCTCATGAAACTCTTTTTCTGAATAAGTGTTTGCAACCTGAAAATCAGTATTTACAGGATTGAAAGCACACTGAGGGCAGAGGTCAGGTTGCTTTTATTTTTGTACTTTCCGTCAAGCCCTACACAGCTAAAGAGTCATAAGTATTAACCAAGTGTTTGTTGAGTGGATGGATCACCTCATAAACATCTTTATTCCTGGCAGAAGCCTGCCAGTCTGTTCTTGTTTTATCTGCACTGATTCCACTTCCCAACACTTGAGTCCCCTTCTCCAAGTTCCCCTTATGTTTTCTGAATTGCAAGTCTCACAAACGTTCATGGGGAGAACACCTACTGCACCAGTCCTGCGTTTCTGAGCCAAGTCTGGCTTGCTCAGATGACTGGACCAGTTCTGTGGCCTCTATTCAGCCAGATAGTTCTTGTCTTATTATCTGTGCAGTTGTTTCTCAAATACTTTAGACTTTGGGAGAATCATTTTAACTTTCTGTTTATTTAGCTTCACTTTGCAAAATATTTTCATATTTTTTTTTCCGTTTGGTCTTCTCTAGAAACCCTATGGAAAATGGATAAGGTAACTATTCCCCCCATTTGATAGGTAGGAAAAATACTATTCAGAAAGTTCACCCATAAGTATTTATTACACACCATGGAATTGTTGGAAAAAAATTGTATTGTGCTAAATCAGATAAATACTTACCTTGCTGTGCTTCACTGATGATTTTATCATCCATAAAGCAGAAGCTACTGCTGCTCTGGACTTAATTCCGATTAGCAAAGGGACGCTTATGGAGGTGCTGAAGATGACGGAGAAAATGACTAAATATTTTAGAGTTGAAAATAGTTGAAAGACAGAAGATTGAACAGAGTTGAATATGTTCTCTGGGTTTTAAGAATGCATTTTTTTCCCCCAAATCAGAGATGATTCCCAATAAATGGCATCATTTTATGGACAGAGACTTTAAAAGAGAACATAGCTCAAAGCAGACAGGGAACTCTGAAAGGTGTAATTCTGATCATATATTCATGAATAATCCCCATGTGAATAAAAGTAGGCACATCTGAAGAAGCTTTTGTGACTGCCAAGGGGGCTCTCTGATAAGCTCGTATTCAAAAGGACTCAGAGGAGGGCTGGCAGAGGGAAGGCGGAATGATGGGCAGCACTGGCCAGGCAGTGCCATCATGAGCCCCAGAAAGAAGGGTGGGGACCCATGCACTGCTTGGCTATGTGTGCCACTGTGTTGTCCCCTCCATGCTCACAAGGGCCTTGGAGTAGACATGCTCTACCCTAGCTTCTCACTGTAAGAGTCACGAAAGAGAGATGCTGAGCAGGAAGGTATTCTGATGGGAGTAGACCATAATGAGATGCAGTAAGTAAAAATGCTACAGGAATATAAAGCTGCTGTCAAGCAAAAGAATCAAGAAAGAGGACCAGAAACACGCCCTACACAGAGTGGGGAGATGCCCATGTGAGGCCTTGGATCTGAGCAATGGCTGGGGATCCTTAGCTGTATTCCTGGGAATCCTTTCTATTTGCCTGTGATTAGATCAAATGAGAATAATCATATTCAGACCAAGAGGCCAGAACAAACAATGCAAATAAAATATGAGCCCAGAGAGTTGAAGAGAGAGAGAGAGCATCAAGTGTTCCTAACAAGAAAACTTCTGTGTGTGGAGCTGCATCCAAAAACTTTAAAACACCTTAAAGACAAGATAAAAGGCCCAGTCTCGCTGCTCATAAGGAACCAGAGAATAGGGAAGGGCCTTCTAGGCTGACAGGCGAACAGTGTCTGAGTCTTCAAGAGAGATACAAAGGCAAAGTGTTAATTTAATAATGAGCATAATGTTGGTCTCTTGCAAAAATATAGAATAGATTTTTAAATTGAGCAGTTTGTGAATACATTGTAAGGGAAGCAGATACTAAGGCTCAACGCACTTTTAAAAAGAACATCCAGACATTTAAAACACAACACAATCTGGTGGCAGAATGATAGCTCTGAAAGTTGTCCTTATCCTCATCTCTGTGAAATTGGGACCATGTTAGGTTACGTGGCAAAAAGGAATTAGGGTTGTATATGGGGTTAAATTTTACAGTCCACTGAATGGGGCGGGGGGGGGGGGGTTATCCTGGGTTACCTGGCTGTGCCCAACCAAATCAAAGTCTCCCTAGATGTGGAAGAAGAGGCAGAAGAGCCAGTGTTGGAGTGATGTAGTATGCAGAAGAATCCACCAGCTATGGCTGGCTTCGGAGTGGAAGGTGCCAGGAGCCAAGCAATACTGGCTGCCTGAGACCAAGGAAAGGGAAGGAAAAAAATTCTCCACTAGAGCTCCAGAGGAACACATCCCTGCCAACACCTTGATTTTTATCCCAGTGAACCCCACTTATACCTTTGATGTCTAAATTGTAAGATATTTGTGTTGTTTTAAGCCACTGAGTTTGTGGTAATTTGTTACAGCAGCAATAGGAAATTGACAGTTGGCAAGGGAGTGTCTTGACTTTACAAGGTCTTTGGGGAGTTTTCTTACAAACTTAATGGGAAAATTGATTAGTAATATAAATTTCCAGTTGCTTAGTCAATCATCCCATGCCACTCCAAGGGAATTTGCCCTTTGTCCTGCCCCAGAACTCTGCTCTTGATTCATTCATTCACTCATCAAACACTTATTATCTTTTATGTTCCAGACAGTACTGTAAATCCTGAAACTTCAACAGAGAGAAAGACGGCAAGGTCCCCACACTCCAAATCTTATGGGCCAATGGGACAGAAAGACAAAAACAAATTCTAAACCACTGACATATACTTTGAAGGGAGATCAAGCAGATTAATGGAACCAAAGAATGCAGAAGAAGGCTTTTTGGGTAGAACAATTGGTGGATGTGTCTTTGAGGTGATACCTGAACAAACACTGAAAGCCATTCAGTCTAATCAAAGAAACTTCTTCCAGGAGAGAGGATTAGACAGTGATAATGCCTGGGTATGAAAAGAGCTTGTCATGTGCTAAACAACAAGATGCTCAGGGAAGCCATCACTGAATGGAGAAGGTAAGAGGGATAGCAGAGAGGACAAGAGAGGAAGCAGGTCCAGGAGGGTTTGAGCAAGGACTGGAGGTTACCTGTAAGGCATGGTTGGCGCCCATCTTTCATCCTCAACCTCAGACTATTAGAAAAATAGAAAAACATAGTCTTCGACCACAGTCCCTTCAACTATGACCACTGGTGCTCTGCCTTAGTAATTCTCATCCTAATATCGGTCACTTTTCTCTCCCTCACTGGAAAGGTGGAGGACATAGGATCATTGCTCTCCTGCAGTATAATTTCAGTTAATGATCACTTGGCTATATGACTTTTAAGGGCTCTTTAATTGATATATAATTATGTAATTAGTACTCCCACAGGGCCACATTGCTCCTGGGCCTCAGCATTTCACAAATGAGAGAAACAGCTACTTTCCCTTTCTCAAAAGGTTACCACAGAGTTCTTAAAGTATACTGCAAAGATTAGAGCTACACAAACAATAGTTGGTATTGTTAAATTAGATACATGAATAAATGATCATTTTTCTTGTTACTCTATCAATCACGATAATTTTGAATACCTTTAAGTAGAAGTTTGGATAATTGAAGAAAGTATATAGGACAACAAATGATTTCATGGAAATTCCTGCTGAATATCACATATTGTTTCTTTGTAGATTGTAAGACCATTGACATCTCCCACCCCAGCTTTTAAATAATGTAGTATTCAGCTTTCCTCTTGCTGGGTACAATGGGAGAGGTTTAATTTGGCTCACATTTTGAGGTGATTCAGTCCATGATAGGCTGGCTCTGCTAACCTTGGGCAAGTAATTTACCTACTTTGTGCTTCAGCGTTTTCATTGAAACGGTAGTAATTTTTCTTTTTTTATACATGCATATACATGCATATAACACAATATTTTGATCATATCCATTCCCCTTATTACTTTCTTTTATACCTCCCTTCCCCCCTCATTCCCTTTTCTTGTCTAAAAATAGTATCCATTTTATTTCCATGTCGTCATGTCGCCTTTATTTTATTTTTAATTTTTTTATATTCTATATATTAGGGAAAATATGTGATGCTTGTCTGAGTCTGACTCATTTTGCTTAACATGATGATCTACACTTCTATACATTTTCCTGAAAACTATATCATTTCATTCTTCTTTATGGTTGAATAATACTCCATTGTGTAAATATGCTACTTTTTAAATCTATTCATCTGTTGATGGCTACCTAGGCTGGTTCCAGAGTGGGGTGACTTTGATTTATTTGGGTATATGATAAGGAGTGGTATGTTCTAGTTTTAGTTTTCTCTAGTTCTATGAAGAATGCCACTAGTATTTTCTTGGAGATTGTATTGAATCTGTAGATGGCTTTTAGTAGTATGACCATTTTAATAGTATTAATTCTGCTGATTCGTGAACATGGGAGGTCTTTTCATATTCTACTGTCTTTTTCAACTTCTTCGGTGTTCTGTAATTTCCATACATGTAGAAATCTTTCATTTCTTTGGTTAGGCTAACTTCTAGTTATTTTATTTTGACACTATAGTGGATGGACTTGTTTTCCCAATTTCTTACTCACCTAGTTCATTATTGGTATGTAGAAAAACTGTTGATTCATTAATATTGTTTTTAATGCTGATAAGAAAATATTATCAATAAGTTAATTAGTGTGAAACACTCAAAATAGTAGCTAGCACCAAGAAAACATTCCATTAATGTAATCTATTATTACCTTTATTAGTTGTTTGTCACCACGTAACAGCTGTGGTAGTTAATTTTATTGAGTTGACCAAGCTGAAGGATATCCAGCTAGCTGGAAAAACATTATTCCTGTGTGTCTGGGAAGGTGATTTGGGAAGCCATTTGAGTTGGTGAAGTGAGTAAAGTAGATCCGCTCACCTCAATACGGACCAGCACCGTCCAGACCATACAAACCTGAGTAGGGCCAGATGGTGGAGGAAGAGCAAACTCACTCTCTTCTTTAGCTGGAGCACCCATCGTATCCCCCCCCAGTCATCAGCACTGCTGGTTCTTGGACCTTTGGACTCTTCATCTGGGATTTATACCAGCAGCACCATACTATATTTATCCCTAGTTCTCAGGCTCTCAGACTCAACAGGGACTTACACCATTAGCCCCACTGCTTCTCAGGCCTCCAACTCTGGACTCCACCTGAATAGACTCTTCTGGTTCTTCAGATTTCAGGTGGCAGACATGGGATTTCTCAATGTGTATAAACACAAAAGCCATTTTCTATAGTAAATTCCTGACTAATACAACATTTCCACAAGCCTAGCACTTAGAATAGGACATCTATTATTTCACAGTTCTTTCAGGTCAGATCTTTTGCTTCAGGGTAGCACAGGTTGCAACCAACATGTTGGCCCTGGCTTCCATCTCAGTGGAGGTTTGTCTTGGGCAGTGTGTGCCTCCGAACTTCCCTTGTCGTTCTGAACATTCAGTTCTTTGCAGGTTGCTGGAGGATGGAGTTCAATTCCTTTTTGATTGCTGGCCCAGATCTGTTTTCAGTTCTTTGCTGCCCAGTGCTCTGTATCAAAAAGTTCATCCAGTAACAGCTTGCTTCTTCAAAACTGGAAAAGGAGAGAGTCATGTACATGTAATCACACACATCCTGTCACTTCCACTCTATTCTGTTAACCAGAAGACAGTCACAGGTTCTGCCAACACTCAAGGGTAGAGAGCCACTCATAGGTGTGAACAGTAGGATCATGGCAGCCACAATAGTCTATCATATTACTCTGTTCTCTCAAGTCACTATTGATTTGGGCTGCCCCATCATACGCACAGCCATTCCTCTAAAAAGTGATGACAACTTGACCCAATTGTTTCATTGAAATCGTGGTTGTCAAAGATGCTAAAACACTTTGCTACGCGTTTGTCCCATCACATCACAAGACCCTCAAGGGGAACAAACCTTTAGTGGATACCAACATTGTTGAAATATTAATCACAAATTTTCTGTTGTCATATACAGAGTCTACCATAAAATGACTACACACTTCAGGAAACGAAAAACTTGTATAAATATTCTTATACTAAATTTATTAAGACATCATAAGATTAATTCAAGTTACCTTTGGCCTCTATAATCACAAAAGGTGCTCAAAGTGGTGGCCATGAGCTTCCAGACATTTATTAGTACAGGGAACTGCTGCTTGGGTAACCTTGGTCATTGAGATTGCTGCACATGCATTTTCAATTTCTGTTCTAAGGGATGGCAGTGTAGTGGGTTTCTGTGATATATGACATCCTCTAGGGTCTCCTGTACAAGGATAACATTATCTTTTGTAAAAAAACATGCTATTTTTTTTCTGAAAAGTGAGTATACTGTGTGTATCCATTTTTTGGCAGACTCTACAGATGACGTAAACTCATGGCAAGAGAATTTTAAATATCCTCAACCCACCCAGTTCTGTTGTTATTTCATAAGGGAGTGGGATTGGAACAAATCCATCCAGTCATATAAATTTGGTACTTACTATGTATATAAAACAGGTAGGCAAATGAAGAGACACAGACTCATATGTAGAGGAGATCTTTATCCTTCTTTTAAGAAAAGAGAATTCATGGACAGAGCCTTTGATGATATATTCTTCAAGAACATGAAGTGACTCCTTCTGATTCTTGCTTTTCTTTCCAGATAATTATAAACTGTTTCATGACTTACTCCTGCCTGCCTCTTCAACATCATCTCATTCTACTCTTCCCCCTTTCTCATGATGCTCCAGCCACAGTCTCTTTTTTGCACATGCCCAGCTCACCAGGCATCTCCATCACAAGGTCTTGGCAGGGATCTTCATGGAAAAGTGCCTCCCATGTTGCTTGCCCATATTCACAAAGAGGGCTTGCCCAAGTTCTCAATCTGACGTCCTCTTCTCGTACTGCCACAAACCCATCTATCACAGGAGTTCTTCAGCTTTGCTGTGTACCAAAATGACCAGAGAACTTATTAAAAAATCTGAGAAGTTGCATTTCTAACAAGTTCCCAGGAGGTGGTTCAAGGACCACACTTTGAAAACCACTGGTCTGTCACAGTATCCCATTTCTTTTTCCTTATTGCACACATCACTTATCTGTCTATTTGCTTATTTATTTATTAGATATTGTCACATTAGTGTGGCAGTGTCTGGCAGATTGGTATATAGTTTTATTAGATGAGTGAACAAATAATGAATGAACTGAAATGTGTAAGGAAATTCTGGAATGCATATCTGTTTCTGGAGCCAAATTGGAGAATCTATTTTTATATGTGCTTTCACAAAAGACATTAATGATTTCTCAGAAAATATACACTTTAAGCTCTAAATTACAGTAATTAAAAACATAACTATAACTCTACCTAAAAATAACACCAGGTTGACACAATGCTTATGTGAGGGCTCAGGACAAGTATTGCATTAAACAGGTTAATTTTATAAGTAGTGTGCAGTGGGAACATATTTCAGTGAAAATCTTAAGCTTAGAATATTTTAAACTAAAGAGGACAGGTTCTAATTTTACCTCAAAAACATATTTTTCTCTTATTTTGCACCTTTTCTCTTTCCTTGACTCACAAGAATACCAAGAATTATGTTTTTGTTCCAATTGTAGATTGACCACATATCCATCTTTACATCCCTGGAGTGTTTCTGTCATTTTCTTTCATTATATTATAACTGTGACACTTTTGTTAACATACCTTCATCACCAATTACCAGCGACACCTGTGGATACCACATGCAGAATGGAAATCTTTTTAAATGAGCAGTCTGATTAGATAGACTTGGAATATGCTAATCATGAGGGTACATGCCTTCCACAAAGGAGAAAATTCACAATACCAAACATGTATCCATATGTCCCAAATCTTAAAATTGACTTTCACCAAAAAAAGGGGAAGGATGGTTAAGTAGGTTGTACATACTTGTCATCAAATGACATGGAAATTTGGCATTTATCCCCTAGATTTCACCCCTGGCTAACCAGATACCAACTCATGTCAATAACCCAAATTGGCTTTGGTGATCAGATGAACCTGCCACCTCCCAGACCATACCTCTATCCTGTGCTGAAGAAGTGTTGCCTTTGGGAAAAATGCAAATATTTATGCTTCCATCAAAGCAATTTCAGCACATAGGCAATGCTGGTGGCCTTCTTCATTTTGGAATGAATAGTTTTTGACTGACTAAATTTTAAGTGGAGTTGCAAAATTACAGGCGTTACAGTTAGCAATGGTCCTACAGATTATTATTTTTTAAATTCTCTCCTTTATGAGATAAAGATATTGACATATAGATAACTAAAATTATTCTCTCAAGGTCACACAAGGAGTCAATGGCAGAAATAAGCTCATAACTCCTTACCCAAGGTGTTCTTTGCCTCTGACACATTTTTCTCCCATTGTTCCATACTCCATTTATTCTGAAGATGTAGAGAAAACCCTCCTGAAATTAGCTACCACCAAGTTTAAATAGGGTCAGAAACTACATATAGTATTTCCAAGTTTTCATATTTCAATTAAAATTACAGTAGAGCTTGTTATGGACTGAATTGTGTCCTCCTAAAATTGAAGGCTGTTAAAAATGTAATTCAGATTAAATGAGATCATACAAGGAGCCCTACTTTAATAGGATTGGTGCCCTTACTTACAAGAGGATGTAGAGACACAGGGTTCCACACAGTGAGAAAAGCAGTCACCTGAAGGTCCAGGAGAGAGAAGTCAGGAGGACTGGACCTGCCAACAGCTTGATCTTGGGCTTCTGGCCTCCAGAACTATGAGAAAATTGGTGAAGCCACCCAACTGGTGGGAGCCCTAGCAGATTAATACAGGACTGACTCAAGACCCAGTACTATACCTACAGAAAGTTTTAGAGATGAGCTCAAGTTTTTCCTTGTTTTTCTTACCAAATAGTAGAAATAAAGCTAGCACGTTTTGCCCATAGTAGGACTAGTCCCTTAGAACTCCCAAATACTGGGTTGTTTTTTTTTGTTAAATTCTTTTATTGGTACATTGTAGGTATACAACACAATTACATTTCTCACTGGGAATTGTACCTTTACATAATGCATCTTGGTTCTTATTTTTTCTCCATTCCTAGCCCTCCCTTCACCCCCTCTACCCTGCCC
>NW_004624730.1:59926203-59965921 GCF_000247695.1 Heterocephalus glaber
ATCCCCTTTTGTTGCCAGTTCAGTGGGTCCAGGTGGTTGAGTATCAGAGTGTTCCATCTCATTTCCCTTTGGGGTTGCTGTAAGTGATCTGGAAGTCTGGTTTTGAGACTTATTTACGTGTTTTCTCCTTTCGACTGGGGTGGGAGTCTGTTAGTGCCTGCACAAATTACCTCCTCTGAGCTGGGAGAGGTGGAACAGGGCACGGAGCGGTGGTAGGGATGGTGGCCCAGAAGCCCCTTCCTCTGGGCCGGGAGCAGTGGGAGGAATGGTGGCTGGGAAACCCCTTCTTCTGGACCAAGAGCAGTGAGATAGCAGCTCAGAAGCCCCTACCTCTGGGCCGGGAGCAGCAGGACCCCAAATACTTTTCTTGAGCAAGAAATAGCACTGTGTTTTGCTGGGCTCACACATTACAAATGGGTCACTGACACCATGATAGAATGACTCGACTCAACAGTTTATCTTTTGGATCCATTCTTTTTTTTTTTTGTACCAGGGATCAAACTCAGGCCCTTGCACTTGCAAGGCAGGCAGCAGAATCCCCAGCCCCCATTCTTTCTTTCTTAACTTTTTTTTCTCTAGTCTCCACACTGAATTTGTTATTAAAATCACAGTTTCATTTTGGGAGGAAAAAAGGTAGCAACAGACAGATAAACACTCAAAGGTAAATTTTTGCCAAAGAAAAATTGCAGTCATGGATAAAAATGAGTGTGTAGAATTCTACTCCAACTCTGGATTGGAAGATGATCATCAATTTTAGCAACCTGGTGTGCAGAATATTGGGTTTGTAACATTATCCCTTTTATGCTCTCATCATGAGCAGAGCTCATACCTTAATCCCATGAGTGATTCACAGAATGAGTGTGGTAGGAGAAAGCTTTGAGATGGGGCTCCAGCTGGCTGCAACTTTCCTTCTGGGTGTGAGGCAAAAGAAAGATCATAAAGACTGAGGTTGCTTTGAGTTAGAGTCTCTGTGTGATACTGGCTCCATCTTTCCCAGCCAGTGATGTCTGGTACTTTGCCTGGGCATTTGACGTTCCTCTGCTTGTCTGTCCCACCCAACTCACCCAGACTCACAGGCCTTCTCGGGCCCAGTTCCATTCACTGGACTCACCCTGCTCATTCCCTTCCTGGAAACACCCTCTCTTCTTATTTGACTTCTTACTCTGGGGAACTCAGGAAGGCCATCTTCTTGGCCTGTTTTTTCCAAACTGCTTTAGCAATTTGTCATCACCACATGATTAGTATCTTATGATATACTCCTTGATCCACAAATTCTCTGGTATTTTTTACCTCTGTAATGCTAGAGAGTATGTAGAGGCAATGCTCAAAGCTTTTGGAAGTAGACAGATCTGGGCTGAAATCCTAGATGTGCCATTTCTGAGCTAAGTGGCCTGGGAGAGTTACTTTACCTTCCATAATCTTAATGGCTTTATCTGTAAACAAGCTGTTTTAATTAGTTTTCTCATTGCTGAGACAAAATACCCAGTGTCCAAAGTTAAGGATGGAAGGGCTTGTAGCGGTTTCAGTCCAAAATCTGCAGGCTCCAAGGCAGGCTCTTTAGAATCACAGAGGAGGAAATTCATGGTGGTCAGAAGGTAGCAAAGCACCAAGGGGCCTTAGCAGCTTCCTTCTGCTCTTTTTGTATTCTATTTAGGCTACTGGGATTAGGGTGGTGCCAAACCAGTAAGTGCACTGATTTAGGGATCACACATCCTCAATCCCAGCATCACATACTCTAGATTCAGGCACCTCTGAAAACGCCCCATTTAAGACTGCATGAGGCTTTGGGGAGACATCTAGACACAAACCATAACACAAGCATAATAGTAACTACTGTCAAGAGTCTTCTAATAATTTAATGAGATAATATACAGGGGCGTGCTTCTTTCAATTCTATTCATTTTTGTTCTACAGTTTAAATAATATGGACAATTATATAGAATTTTTCAATTTAGAAAATACTTTTCTGGGGCCGGGGATTTAGCTGAGTGGTTCCAGCGCCTGCCTTGCAAGAGCAAGGTCCAGAGTTTGATTCCCGGTACCAAAAAAAAAAAAAAAAAGAAAATACTTTTCTTATATATCCTGTGATTTATAAGCTCTGTCCTTCTTGGGGCAATCTTAAGACTCTGAGGAATTTACTGTGTTTTTTTATACTAGAATAGTCCAAGATATACAGGAAACTCTGCTTAACTGGGCATGAAGCTGAGCAGCTTCATGTACCTGGCAAAAGAGAAAAGGATGGAATCAGGAGAGTTAATGGGCTGTAAGTCTGGCTCTTGCTAGGGCCTGAATTTGTCCAAATATATTGTATACAAAGCCACCATTTGGTCAAGAGCCAATATTCCTATAGATCTGATCTCGTGGGTGGAAATCAGAAATGAGACAGTTAAGGACAGTTGTCATTCAAAGTCATTTGGGTTGCATCACATTTCCCAGAAATGAGCTCCCTTTAAACAAGATGACAGGAAGAGGAGATTCAAGTATCAGGGTCCCCAGAAAGAAGCCCCAGAAGAGAATCATGTGGACTCCAGTCAGGGGCTCTGCAATTCAGCCTGGGGTCCCATTTTTCAAGAAAGGGAAGCAGCAGTTTGGGCCAAGGTGATAAAGACCAGAAAAGGCTAGACCTGAGAGGCCAGATGTGTGTCCAGGCTCTGGGAGGCAAACCAGACAGTAGAGCCATGGTAACAAGACTAATTTCAAATTCCACCAGCTGGTCACCCAGGCTCTGTTCTTTTCCTTCTGTTTATGTCCCTTGGAAAGCAGTTGACCACCTGGTAACCTTGGCCGGAAGTACCCGCCAAGGGAATAGGCAATAGCTCCTGACTCAGGAATAGACCAGACTTCCTTCTCCCTTACCTTTTGTTCTGTTTCTGCATGTGAGATAGCTGTAGCTCTGCATATCTATTTCTCCTTATCTGTGGATAACTTATTCAAATTGTCTTTTAAAGCTTAGCCCCTCATGTGTCTGCCCATTCACACAGGATCCTTGATCCTGCAGTTGTGAGCTTAGCTTAAAGCAATGTCTACCCTTTCAGAAAAGGGGCCTGCCCTGGCCAAAGTGCCTCAACCTGTCAGTTAGAGCCAGCCTTCTGGACAGACCAAGGCTTGCCCCTCTCTCGTTCGGCCCAGAGACTGGACAGGAGGTGGTCTCATTAAGTGACTCCAGCTGGGAGAGCCAGGTCACAAGTGACAGACACAAAAAAAACCTTCTTGCTTCATGTGCTGGGAGATAACCATGAAAGGAGAAACATTCTGCCCTTGAGAATGAGGGGATTTAATTTCCAACCTCAAGCTCTTGCCTTGGCTGGCTTCCTTAGTAACTAAAATAAGCCATCTGCTTGGCTTCCCATGCCCACCTGCTTGCTGGAGAAAGCATTTGTCTACCCTCCCATCTGGCCCAGTCTCACAGAGGATAGGGATAAAGATGCCCATGGCTCTTCCTAACATCTCCTGAAATGATCAGAAGATTCCACTATCTGGAAATATATTTCCTGTCTTATCCCTTAGTCACTTTTGGAAAACTTTTCAACATTTTTATTGGCCTGGTTTTCTACTCCAGTAAAATGGAAATAATCTCCTTAACATCTCACTGTAATAAAAAATGCTCTTGAAGGGACCTTGAGCCCAAAGTGGGTCAGCTATCAGAAAGCCCAATATAAAGGGGGATATATACACCCCTAAAGAGTGAAAGAATTTCAAAATAATATCGCCATACTGGAACATTAAAAGAAGTGCTGCCCTACAGCTTTGTACTACTTTTGTACCTCCCAGAATGCTAGCTACATTACCATCTCATCCAGACAATGTCTAGGGCATTTGAATTGGCCCGGCATCTTTACTCCCATTTCTAAATACAGCCCAGGAATTTAAAACAGTCCAGCTGGAGCAGGACAAGAAAAAAGGAGATGACTCTTTCTCACAAAATTCTTCAATGGTTCCCCACTATACAGAGCATCTAATCAGCAACCATATGATATCCTTCTCAGTTTCCCCAAGGTAACTATCCAGTCTTATCTCCTTCCACTCCCCTCTTAGTGATTCTGTATCAACATCTACTTACTGGACTTTGCAAAATATGCCACATCCTCCCCTAACCCCCCGCACTTAATAGCACATTCAAGTGTAGTAGTTTATTTCTTGGTAAGAAGATCTTCACTTACCTACATGAAGTTGATAAACTTCTCTTTGAAACCAGGAAATCCTCAAGAAAGAAGCAATTCTCTGGCATGGGGAACATTCTAAGACGTTCTGCATTGAGGAAATGTCTTGCCCTGGAGCAGCAAGGCAATATGAAACACTCATGAAATCATATAAAAATACTTTTAACTTACATGGAGGAATCTCTGTGAACATTCCTTTCTAGAATTCTCATACAGCTACTCCTTCTAGCACCAACCTCCTCTCCTGCCCTCTTCCTACTCCATACTCCAGACTTACAAAACTAAAACTCTTGAGTGTTTATGGCTCATACAATATGTGGTTCTGGGAGTCTGATTCCCCTTTTCTCAGGATACAGCCATGAGTGTGTGTGTGTGTGTGTGTGTGTGTGTGTGTGTGTGACTGGTGGGTATGTTTTCATGCATTTGGCCAGACACTTATGACCTATATATGCCATATTGCCTGCTGTTACTAATCCTGGGACCTGTCCTAATTCTTGGAGTTCTTACCCCATTTTTCATTGTAGGATAACAAGTATCTTGACTGTAATCTATTAATTGAATAATTGAATAAACTTGTTTCCCTCCAGCGCGAGCATATTGTTTGCACACAGTGTCATCCTGGGCCCTCCAGCTATGGAAGGCCTGCCAGATATGTTTATTAAACCCCCTGTGCTTGGAAAGAACACAGAAAACTGTCATCCAGAGCAATACAAAAGTGCCTATCTCAGCTGGAGATCTCGCTGTTATGAATAAAGGAAGAGTTTGTGGTACAGTTTTGAGATGTAAAGAGAAAAAGCTTCCCCATGGTGCAAATGTGTTGTAACCCTCAGGCAAGAAAAAAATATTGAATTGTTGCTGGCAGTACAATGTAATTATTGAGTTAGTGGCAGCTATGTTTCTAAGCTTCTTAAGGTAAAAACCACATTAATTTGTCCTTCTCCAAAGGACATTCCAGATTGTTAAATGGAACCGGTAAAACCTTTTTCACTAATGAACCTGGCCAATGGACTGCCACTTGCACATAAGTCAAACCCTGGACATGTTGCTACTGGGGAGGCTGCTCTGTTTGCTTGTGGCCACGCTGCCTTGGGGTATGTTTTCCAAACTCCTGAGGTGCAGGCATTTGCCCTAGGTGGTAACTGAGTGGGAGGCTGGATGGAAACCACAATGTAGTACTCAGAAAATCAAGTGAGTCAGACTTGGCCTCTTCCTTTAAGACAGAGCCAGTCATAGTGTTCACCCTGGGATGAAGGACAGGAGGCTGTGTGCTTTCCAAGACGCTATCTTCTACACAAACAAAACACTCAGCTTCGGAAAAAATGGTGGCTTTTGTCCCTGCTCTCTGATTCCTCGGGACTTACGTCATTTCTGAGAGCCGCTGCAGGCCCTGCTCCTGAATAGTATCACGGCTGCCAGGCAGGGAAGGGAGCCAATGGTTCTGCCAACCAAGCTCCGATTTGGGGTCAGCCTGTGGTGGTCGTATATCATTGTATCTTATGCTAGAAATTTATTTCCTTCAGGAATCCCTTTTTGAAATGTCACCGGGGGAAAATACTTGTGTTTCTTAATGCAGGACCCAGCTATGGGAATCTGGTGGGTTTGCTGGATGTGTTTTGTCTCTTAGGTACTGAGAAGGTGACTTTCAAAAGTTGAAGTCCTTTGTTGCCTTGTCTTTTTTTCTCTCCGGGGGGGATCAGGGCAATGTGCTCAACAAAGGGATTGGTGAGTAAGAAAGCAAGACTGAGGCTCCCTCGAGCCATCACGCTGCCATATCAACGAACCAACACAGGAAAGACAGAAAAGGAGGCAGTGTGGTGTGGTGGGAAGAGCAGACATTGAGGCTATACTGCACCAGGTTGATGTTGCTTAGACTTGTAGACAAGGGCAAGTCACCACCTCTTTGAGTCTCAATCTCAACATTTTATAAAACCCTGATTTGTAAGAATTGTACATAATATCTGTAAAAAGACTAGAATCATCTGACAAACAGCAGAACCAAACAATTTAGCTCTTGCATTTTTTCTAAGGTTAATTTTTGAAAACCTGAATGATCCAAACGACTAAATCTAGTTTGCAAGAGTATTTAATTTGCTAAGGAGACTCTCCCTTAGTTTGGAGTAATTAGGACCCTGTTTTTAAAGTTCCTTGGGCATTTAAAAAATATTTAATCTAAGCCTCCACTAGCAGGAGGACTATTCAAGAATCCTGAGCCTCAAAACCAAGTATGAATCTTCTGTGCCCTTTGGCACAAGGTTCTCTGTATAACTTTATAACTTAAAAGAAAAAAGAGCTTATTGAAAGATTTTTAAAAGTTCATTCAAGTTACAGAGTCTTTAACACTATTATTGGACTAGATCATTAGTGATTTTATTGGAGAAGTGCCCCATATATTGGGGACTTTTTTCTGGGCAGGAGAAAGGAGCTATCTAGAGTTCTAAGAGATTATGGGAGAAAGAGTAAGAATAGCAAAGGAATAGAACTTTCATTTGTGAAACCAATTTCTCTAGGACTCCAGAAAATTAAATTTCTTCTTAAAGGGGAGAAAGAAGCTCTCCAGGACTTTACTTGTGACTTTGGAGTTTCAGTACTATTTGATATGTTTTTAGAAGGCAGCATCTTAAGTGACATTAGCTGATTGTCTATCTCTTGGCAGACCATCTGGAGATGTTGCCTATTTCTTGAACTTACTAGCCCTGCAGGGAGGCAGAGGAGCATCCCTTTTTACATTACAGACAAACTGACTTTCAGAAAAGCGATAACTTTCATATAGCTCTTTATGCCTGACTCCAAATTATTATCTAATCCCTATACCATATCTCTTCTATTAAAGCACAGAAGAGAGTATTTTTCCCCTTATCTCTTGCTCCGAGCTTCCCAACATGCTTTGCAGCACAGAATGTAACAATAGTCTACCCTCAAGGGAACAAAAGCTGGGATAACTGTGCTATGTACCATGGTATTATTTGCATAGCCAAATAAAGCTATCTTGCTACAGATGTAACCTTCGATAATTTATTGATGTAAAAGTGGCCTCGGGTACCAGGTTTTTGGCAGCTGTTACACTGTCAGAGTACACTGTAGAACATGACATCCATGAATATTTTATGTGGAGAAGAAATGGAAAAATAAACCTTGCAATATATCAGTTCCCAGCCCCGATCTTCATTACTGAAATATGAATCGAACCCCATCTTTGAATTTGATCAACCAAAACTGTGCAAACTGAGAGCTCCCTAAATTGGATTTCAGTGGTGAATTGATTTGAGCCCTAATTTTTGTTGAGCACATCAGCTGCTTATGTCAGCCCATACTGTAGTGGCGGGCTAGTGACCTCAGTGATATATTGGAAGCTACAGACTTAACTGTCAATAGGATTGGCTTGGCCCTTTATCCTTCAGCGGCAGAAAATAGAGCCCCATTCAGTAGGTTCATTGTATAGGGATTTGTTGGAGTTTTATTTATGCAGATTTAGAAGCAGTTGGAGATCATCAACATCCAATACACCCTCTGTCAAATATTTCTCCTCTGTTGTCGGGTTATTAAAATATGAGTTGGGGGTTGGAGGAGTCTGTCCTTTTTAGTAGCAAATACTTTTTAAAAATAATCAAAAGGGCCTTCTTTTAAATTTTGGATTTTTTGGCATCCAGGGTACTTCTGAGTAGTAGATTTTTGATCTTGAGCCTATCCTCAACACCGACACCCAGCCCTCCACTTCTCCAGGGCTTACTTTTCATCACTTGAACACCAGTACTTACATGGTTTGGACCCACTGAGGACCATAGAATGATATCAGTTCAAAAGTACTGGATACTCGTGGAGCACTTTGCAAGCTATTGCAGGATTTGGGAGGCTTTCTATGGAACCACACAGAAGTATTGCTGAGTACTTTGCAATGTGAATTCCTGCAATTTGCAAGAATTTACCACGCTTTTCAGGTGATCATACTAGGTAAGTGCTTCATTTTTATCTCAATTGGTTTGATTTTGTGCTTTCATTATATTTTTGCATTTAGGTTTTAGGTTTACTCAGGGGGTTTACATTTTTAACCTATCTTTAATCCCATCTCCTCTGATGAGCACCTGACTCAGCCTATCTGTATCTTTAATTGATGTTCTCTTCAACTCCATATGCCAAATTGCAATTCCATGATCTATCTAAGACATAGACAGTTTAATCAATGTACTAGTTATTCGACTTATTTTAAATAAATGCCATTCAGGCTTAGTAAACACCAGCAAGGGAAACATGGATGGCTTAAAATAAGGTAAGTGATTCAAATTTTTTCAAATAAGCCCTTAAACTCAGCTAAATAATGAAATACTCATATGACCCTTAGAAAATTTATTTTTAGGTAAAGCTTATTTTTATTTTCAGAACCATGTAATTGAGATTCCTTTAAAAACACCAGTTGAAAGATATACTCTTGTTGGTAGTTGGTAAATCTTCTGGTAATATTCTAAGGTTCTAAATTTAGGATACATGAGATACCCTCCCTCTTATACTAGGTACTATATTTCAAATGCATTTATTAAAGGTTTAATTAATAGTACCTTTAGCATTTGGGAACCAGAGATCAATAGTTTTTATTTTTTAAAAAGCATATAAGTGTAAAGAATGCCAAACAATTGTTGAATTTTATGGATAAATGTAAGAACTTTAGTTTAAATCCTAAGAACTTTAGTTAAACTTCCAGAGTATTTAACTTGTAGCCATACATGAATGTAGGTGCTCAGAGTAACGGTTTCATCATCCTTCATTTCTAAATTATTTAACCCCTGGAGATGTCCCCTGCTTCATCACAAAAATAAGGTGATGCTCTAATTTTGTGACTTATAGCTAGCCAGGACTGGGTCAGAATTAAAACTCAAATCTTCTAAGGTTTAGCCCGGACCTCTTTCCATTACTGTGCCTCTTTCAAATGCTCTGCTTCAGCACTGGTATCTAACTGAATAAATCAAACACAAAAACCTGGTTTACTCAGTTTTGGAAGAAAATGAAAGCATACCTTCTCTCCTGCCAATTGGTGAACTTAGTTTGTGGCACAGAGTTCAGCAGTACTTGGTAGATCAGGAAAAAGAAAGTCTCACGTTATTACAAAAGATCATGAACATGGATATAGAAGCCACAGGTATTGGATCTTTTTCTGGGGGATCCCAATTTCAAATATTCTTTTATCTTTTTGCCATAAACCTGCTAATACTGATCAGATAATGGGTCCTAATTTTTTTGGCCCAGAAATACGATTATTTAGCTATATGATCTCTTTAAATGCAAGAATCCTTGCTGAATTTAAACTGTTGCTTGATTCAGAAAATAATCAATACTCAAACATGTCAATCTCTAGTAGTCTCCAACCCCCACCATTATTCAAAATTAGAGTGAAGGCACTGAGAAACTGTCCTTTAAGTGTCAATATAATAATAATATTAATTACCATTTACTGAATGCCCAAGCAGGGGCTGACGAGGTGCTTTACATACATTACATTCTAATCCCCTAGCTGGTCATTCAAAATCGACATTATTATCCTTATTCTAAAGATAAAGATAAGCAACTTGCCCAAGGCCACACAGCTAGTAAGACCTAGGGCCAAGGCTTGAATCCAAGTCTGTGTGTTTCTGAAGCTTTTTCATTTCTCCCTGTAAGACAAAGTAATGAATGCACGAAAATGTACTGAGCAATGACACTGAGTCCACATTACTAATAAAACACAGGATGGCTTTGAAATAGGCCCCAAGGAAGGTGCCACAAGAAAGACACTTGTAGTAGAGTCTAAAGACTTGATTTCCTGCATGGTTTTGCCTCACATCCCATGGCTTTGCCTTTTCCTACTCCACATTTTGCACCCCTTGGCCTGCCAGGACAGAACTGGTTCATTCTGGTTATCCAATCTGTTCCTCCTTATTCAAATGTAGGGTTTCATATAGAAGCAAAATCTGAGAATTCCTTCAGCATCTAGTGACAAAGAAGGAACTGCCAATCACCACCAGCCAGGCAGTCATAGATAAAAAAATGACACCATCAGGCCATCCTGGCCAGGCATCAGCACACCTCCTTGTCACATTCTGCCACCCTGCAGTGCCCGACTCCAGGCACTGATTCAGTACAGAGCACAAGGCTTCCCACCAATGTGGAATCAGACTTCACACACATCCCCGGAGTCCTCCCATGCCTTCACGCCATGCCACAGCAGAGATGAGGTCATCTGGATAAAAGCATTTTGCAACCTGTGCCTTGTGGTGGCTGGGTGGCTACTGATGATCGCATCTCCACACCTGCAGTTTCCCAGCTCTCCCTCCACTCCTGGGCACACACTTTTTCTTCCTAACTCGCCCTTCGCCTCAGTCTACTCAGTGCTTGCACACAAGGACTTGGCTTAGATACTGTCTCCTCTGGCCTCAAAACTGGATTTAGTGGTTTCTCATGCATCCCTTTAGTAACCCAGTGCCAGCTCACTTGCCATGGTTATCACTAATCTGAAATGACATTTGAATTTTTCTTTATTTCTGAGAAGACTAAGATCACTGAAGGCAGGAATGTAGAGATAATCTTGTATCTATCTGAGAACATAGACTCTGAGTAAGACACAACTCAATTTTGATTTGGGGATTTGCTTTCTTACCTCGGGTCAGATTAACCTTGGAGCCACTCTGAGCTTCAGTTTCCTCCCTATCAAGAATGGGGTAATAAAGAAAACTATCTTGTTGAGTAGTTCTGAATATTAACTGCAATAATAAACATAAAATACTTCAGACAATGCTCGGTAGATAATAAGTGGGTAATAAAAGTTACAAATATTCTATTCATTTGTTGTACAACATTTCCTACTATGGTGCCCACTTAATAAATATATTTGGAATACAGATTATATTAGAGAGCTTGAAAAGAACAGAGCAATTGACCACATTTAATATATAGTTTCACATCCATGTCTCACAGGGGTCTCAGGTCATTTTTCCTGGCTACTATGTATACTTAATAATTCTTGTTTAGTGTTAAAACCCTAAATGTAACTTCAACAGCTCTCTACTTTTTTGGCTATAAATTAGCAGAAGAAAGAAGAGCAAAACATAGAGAAGCCACAATTGGACATGAGACCGAAGTCTGATACAAAGGATATATCAGTGAGTCCCCCTTCTCACAGATGTCAGCCAGACTGTAAGCACCAAGACACTGGGAACTGACATTTTTATTTACTGTGTCATGGCTGGAATATTGTAGAAGTCTGTCAAATAGTCCACACTCAATAGACATTTGCTGAATGAAGCAGTAAGCACATCTCAAGGTTTTGCTAAGCCTGGCTTCATTAGGAACCTGTCCGCCTTAATAATTCACCAGTTTGGTTTTACATTGGTAACACCGAAAGTGATGCAGAAAGGTTGTCTTCTTGTGGGATTTATACTTATTTTACTTAACTTCTAAAAGAATCCCACTTGTTACAGTATTTTCAAGATTTAGTGAATTTTTATAATAACCATACTACTTGTGATTTGCAGATTTTCATGTGCTTTTCTGTGCTGTCCTTCTTTGAGCTGAAATAACTAAAACATCCAAGCCTGAGCATGCATAGCATTTCAGTTACATTAATTCCCTCCTATACTTGCCGGGCACCTCCTGTGCCTCCGATGTCAGGCACTGTGCAAGGTTCTGGGAACCCCGCAGTCATCCTCTGGTCCAGTCATAATCTTCCTTGGGACCCAATGAGGATTCAAACTTTCCTCCAGTTGCAGTACATGTTGGGATTCGGGAATAGTCTGCCTTATATTTGTTTCCAATCACTGTTGCAGAGTGGCTGGGTTGGTACCGGTCTCTTGATGCCCCTGTGTTGCTTTCTTGCCTTGGCATCATCTCCCCACAGGCATGATCAACTCCACTGCTCAAAGCTGTAACTTTCTGCTCCCAAACCCCTACAATGGAAGGTTGCCTGATACCAAGAGCCTCTCCACAGCACAATATCTACCTGAATGGTTGTGCAGCCCTTGGTTTACTCTTTCCTAGCGGCTGGGGGTCAAGTTCCACTCTATTTCTTCCTCATGGACAGAACTAGATCTAGAGTCAAAGTCTTGGGTTCCAGACCTGATCCTACTGCATCCTAGCTGCACAGCCTTCAGTAATGCATTCAGACTCAATGTGCTTTTTTATTTTTAACCTGAAAAATGAGGTTAAAATCTGTATCATGTGTTTTCTGTGAGGGTTAAAGAACACTACATAGGAGAACACCTTAGAAAGAACCATGTACCCAAAAGTTAAGTTAAATTATAAACAGTAAAGAACTAAAAATGTAAGTTAAGTTATTCATTATCATCTACAATGACATTTAAAGGATTTATGTGGATACATCGACCAGGTACAATCTTGTAGAAATTCAAACGCTTGGGTCATCAGAGTTTAAACTTTTCAGTCTCACAGAAAGACCTTGACTTAATGATGTGTATTTGTTTAAAAATAAATACAACAGTCTGTGAAAAAGCAGTGTCACTTTCTTGAAGGCAACAAACTGTCTTTTTCACGAGCTTAGATTTTGCAATGAAAAAAATATTAAAGAAACAAATAAAGAGATCTTAATCAATGGTTTTATTGGCCTCTTCTGGTTCTGATGTAGCTGAATTGGGAAAAAAATAAAGAATGTTCTCTTTCAACAATTCACTCTGCAAATGACAATCCACTTCAGCCAACATTCCATTCAACAAACACTTATTAAATGTTTGCTTTGTGGTTACTATGCTGTTTATCTAGCTGTAGTTTTCCAGTTATCAAATTAAGACTTTTGTATTTATTAATTCAAAAACATCAAATTGTCAGTCTATAAAGCCAAAATAACAAAATTAAAACACAACCTCGGACATGGAAAAGTGATTAAGGCATGATTCCTGTCTTCAAGGCACATATCACTTAGTTGGGGAGAGAGACAGGTAAACAACTCAGTATAATACATGCCAAAATAAAACAAAAGATAAATGTAACTTCAAAGTCACTCATTATGTTGTGTAGTAAGAAATGGTTGTGATTAGAACATTTGGGAGATGGGAAGTGGGGGTTAGGAGGCTCTGAAGAACAGCTTGTTTTGTGAGAAAATTAAACAGAGGTTCCCATTTTAACCCTCTGTCCTGGGTTAGTGATTTTTGATCATGTCCTTATGAAAGAGTAGGATTCTGTCATTTAGAGCAGGTGAGAAAAAGAGTTCCTGGCCTGGAGAAGTCTTGGCTGACCTGGGTTGGTACAGAGGATCTGCATGGTGAAGGACGGGGGACAGGGGAGTGACGAGAAGTGTGGTAATTTGTTCCCATTAGGAACAATGGGAGGGGTAGACTTTATTTCTTGAATGGTAAAGGCCTCAAAGAGGGTTAGAGGAAGAACTATGACATAGTTCAAGGGATGGCAGCTCTGGAGCTAATTTGAAGGCTGGATCTAAGATTTAAAAGAAAAAGTCAGTGTTGAGAAATCATGAGCAATTGTGGAAATCATGTCTGAAGAACCTGATTGCAGATTGTGAAGGGTCTAGAAAACTGGTGGGGACAGTTTGTGCTTCCTAGATCGATGAACCTGATTGGTAGAATGGATTGATGATCCTTGTGTCGGCATTTCATTCCTGTGCCTCAATTTTGAACCAGCTTGGACTATGTTCTGCTTTATACAGATGCATAGGAAAACATAAATTGTCCATTTCAATAGTTTCATATTAAATAAAATAATATTTAGATTAGATGATAGTATAGTTGTAATAAATAATAATCATATTGATATTAATGATAGTAATAATAGTGTGGTATAATTTTATCTATAGGTTTCCACCTATAAAGATCGGGAATTTTTTTCTTATTTACCAACTGTATTTTCAATCCTTTGAATTCATATTCAAGCCCCACTTGCTTCTAGAAGCCTTGTGATTGCCAAAAAAGCAGAATGAACCTCCCTATCCTCTGGGCTTCCAGAGCAAAGTTCTGGGCTTTAAATTTAGCTGGGGCCACATCTATTCTTAGGCAGAGGGAGGGAGTCAGGTAGTTTACAATTACTGCCCTGCTCCAACAAAGCCATGGGTCAATGGTTCATAGTCAAGAACATCGCGTGTACGATAAGACCAACAAGAAAGTCAGGGAGCTCACAAGCATCAAGGCTGGGTGGCCCCTGTTGGGCGCTTGACAGGTGTGCTGTATAGGTGAAGAGATACTGCAGCATCTTGTTTTTTTAGGACAAAGGGAAGATTGTAGATGATGTTGATAATTGTTATTTTAAAATGCTTGGATCTCATTCAGTGTGACTTAGCAATAGTGGTTATTAGTACAACAGTGCAAAGGAACAGAGAAAGGCATTCTCATCTGTCAGCTGATAATTTTGTGACCTTGAGAAAAATCCCCTTAGCCTCAGTTTTCCCATCTGTGAAATGAAAATGTTGATGTCTCTCTCACAAAGCTGTAAGGAATCAGATGGAATAGCCCATGTATAGCATTAAGGATGGGCCCGCCACATAATAAATTCCAAATCATTTACTGACTACTGGTTACAGAAAAGTGTTAGAAAATAGTACAAAACTGTACAAATCAAACCATCACCATTATTAAATGTGACGACCACTTAGTATAAATGCTAGTAACTTATATTTGGGTACCGTAGCTAGAGATAAAATTATCACAGTCTGTATATGACTGTGACAATGGTCTTACTGGACATATTTCTTTACAATATCAATGGTCAATTCTCAAATCTTTAATTCCTCTTTTTCTCTTAAGGATGTCATAGATCTTAACTATTTTAAGAATTATGAAATTTGCACGTGGGAAGACTCTCACTTATAGTTCCAGCACCCAGGAGACTAGAGCAGAAAGACGGTGAGTTCCAGGCCAGCCTGGGCTACATAGCAAGACCTGACTCAAAGCACAAACAAACAAAAACATATAAAATTCATAAATAATTGCTTTTCATGGTAACTTTTGAAAGGAATTTTCTCCCCTAAATGTAGGATAGTTCTTTTTTAATCTCAAATGACAAGGTGTTCTCTTCACTGATCTTTTTACTTGCTGATCAGATGCTGGGACATGGTGTCCAGGGGTCATCATTAGATCGGGGACCTGCAGCCCCAAGCCACCAGCACCTGCTGTTGTCACACCTGTCAGCACTTCTCCTCCCGGGGCCATGTGTCCCCTTCAGTCTCTGTCATGTGGGCCTCACTCTTCGGGTTTTGTCAACCTGCTGTAGCCTCCAGGGCAGGTAGGCTTGGCTCACTTTCAGGTTTTGTCTCTTTGTTCATCTGAAAAATGTAAAGGGAGAAAGAGGTGGGTACAGGGGGTCTGGGGAAGGTTGAAGAGGGCAGATATGAGACATCATCCCAGTAACTGCACTAAATTACACACTGCTAAATGGCCATGAGGAAAGACTTCAGGGAAAGTTGAACTGGGGAGACAGAGAGAAGAGAGACTCGCCAGCTCTGTTACCACACAACCAGAACTACTTCTTTAAAATCCCCAAGGTTCTTCCTCAGATGATGTATCGTTTTGAGCTCATTGAGATGTATTGATTTGAGCGCAAGGAGAAGAATTAAGGTGACAGATTTAAGCCTTCTACCTGTCATTTGTTGAAGAAAATTGACCCCATTTACATAGCTAACATATGCACATTAAGACAGAAAAATATTTTGTAAATAATCTGAACTTGTAATAAATTCCAGTAAGCATTTCCCCTCTTTGCGTCTGACAAACGAGAAAAGAAGAAAAAGAAAAGAAATACATTTCATTTACAAAAATCTCTCTCTTTCTTTTTTTGCTCAGAAGTCATGATATTGGTCAAAGGCAATTATGATTGTTCTTCATTCAAATTAAGTATGGAATAGGAGCTTCAGGTTTAAAAGAAGGGAAAACTACACAATCTTAACCAACTTCTTAATCTGAGGAGGACTTAGAAAAGAAATATTGGAGAAGGTGGGGGATTCAGGACCGACAGACTGGGTTTGATGTTTACTCAGCCACTCTGGGCAATCTTGTGCTCTAGACCTCAGTTATTTTGCCTTTCCAATGGGGATGGTTGCACTGGACCCTTGGGGATTAGTTAACGCAAATCCTGAGCTCTGTGCCTGGTCTTGCCCATGGGACGCATTTCACAAATCATCCTTGCTTTAGATAGCAAGAGTGAAGCTGCAGTGAATTCAGTTGGAATAAGTATGTCACCATTTCAGAACTTCAAACATGGTGCAGGTAATTTTTATAATATAGAAACTCATGCTGCAATCAGTTTAGGGGAACTTCCAACACAGAGATCATGATGATTTTACTGGCTAGCTTTTAAAATGGAATTTAGTTGGCAATTATTTGACTTTGGATGGTGGAAAGGGTATATTTGGTGAGGTTGGTCAATTGGGGAAGCACAGTCACAGTCCTTTGTTTCAGCTGCCCAGTTGGGATCCCTGAAGAGATTGCCCCAGTCAGAAACTTCTGGCAGGGCCACAAAGCCGGCTCTGATGCTAAAGAAACCTTGCAATCAGCCTCTTTCGCTTGCACAAAAATGTTTCAAGGGTAACTAGAGAGTGCACAAGAGCGTTCAGACGTTGTGTGACATATATTTTCAATTCTTCCATTTCCAAATGAGAGCACCATAATATGTAGAAGTAAGTGCATCAAAAAGACCAGGGTCCTTGGAGGAGGACATTGGCAGAGCTAGGTAAGTATTTTTCAAAAAACCATCCTCAAAGAAGTAAATAAGGGGCACTGAGGCTGGAATCCATTTTGTGCAAATGAAAGTGCTATAAGAAGTTGACCCGCTCATTTGATTTTACCAAGTTCTAAGTTGCGAGTAGACTACCCAGTAACCCAAGCCGCTTACTAAATGCCTGTGAAAGCGCACTCACCTCTTGCGCAACACCAACAAGGGTCAATCAAAGAGCTACTTTCTCTCTGCCTGGGTTGCAAGTGAAGAATCAGAGCTTACTACAGGACTAATGTAGCTTTCTGCCAAAAAAGCCATCAGACACGGCTCATTCAGGCCACTCAGAAAGTCAAATGCCACCAAGCCTGCAGTGGAATCAACAGAAGCCACATTGCCAAGCTACAAGTTGAAGAAAAACAGTAATAATAACAGTACCTCATTCCAGGGGAACCTGCTACATACCAGTCACACAGGAGCTTGTATTTGCTTTTGTTTTTACAACCACTCTGGGCAAAAACATCTATCATTATTATTATTATTCTCCTTTTATAAACATGGAAACCAAGGCTTGGTTGCCGGATATCACAGCTAGTCACAGGAAAAGCTACAATTTGAGCTCAAATGTACCTGGCTACAAAGCCAATGTTCATTATATACACATAAGAATATGATAACAAAATGAAGTGTATGACCACAAATTTTCCCTCTGATGCCAGTGGGTCTTCATTGCATTGTAGGGTTCAGCTGGCCAATGAAGAGCCCCCTAACTTTAAAGAGATCCTTCAATGGACATTGCTATTTTTTCCTAATTTTTCTGACAACCTACTCCATTTCCATGGGATATACTTCAAATGCAGTATACACTGTTATCCTTTACTTTTCTCCTTAACTATTTAAAAATGTTTATTATTTTTAATCTCCTAGAACTATTTTGTGTGTGGTGTGTGTGTGTGTGTGTGTGTGTGTGTGTGTGTGTGTGTGTGTTGCTGCGGATTGAACCCAGGGCCTTGTATAAGGTAGGCAAGTGAATTACACCCTCTGCCTCCCTAGAACCTTTTCCTCTTCAGTCCAGAACTAAGGATATATTGGATTTTAGGTGAAGTTGTACTAACATGTCTGTGATAAATAATGATACAAGTAAGACAGGGATCTCTCTCTCTCTCTCTGACCCTTGTATCTAGGGGATTGTGGTTCATGTCTGGTGGGCAGCTCTGGCATCCGCAATACCAGTTTCTAAGGTTGCTCCAGCTGTCACCACTTCCCAGGCAGCAGGAAGGATGAAAAGGAAAGTGCACAGCAGGAGGGTTTGTCCTTAAGGACACCACCAGAGGTGCTATAGGCGGCAGCTTTCATCCCATGGGCTTCCATGCAGCCTTGAGGGCAAACCTGTTTGCAAGAGAGTTTGGAAAATATCAACTCTGAACAGTCGACTGCTTGCCTAAAATGGTCTTTTATTATTAAACAGAAAAGCAGGACTGAACACTAAGGACACATAACAACTCTGCCACAGTTTGGTTCTGACTATTAACCAAGACAATGTCAGTATTAAATACTAAGTCATGAATGTGCTACTTCTGAACAGTGAGCTCAATGCCGAGACTCTTTAAATAACAAACAAACTAAACTGAAACAATCAACAAATCAACTTTGTCTTGTAGGCTCCTGGGACACTTAGATTCTCTTCTTGGTAAAATTTCTGCCTCAGACTAGTTGGTTAGATTGCCAATTAATAAAAATAAAGCTATTAAGGAAAGAGCTGAAATATATTACAGTTGTCTCCTAACTTGGATGAATATTGTATTAATATCAATATACATTCCATGAAGTTAGGATTTGTTTGGGACCCATCCAGTCCCATATTTTAATAGATGAGGAGACTGAGGTTCAGAATAGTTAAAGAATTTCTCCACAGTAACAGAGCAAATTAATAGGAAAGTGTATTGCCAACGGGTTTTGTCTGCAGTGGTGCTTATTCAGTGCAAATTGAGATGGATGAATGTTTGAATACTGAATAAACATGACAGCTAGAATAAGAAGTCATAGAGAAAATTGTAAGAAAAAAGAAATTGTCATTGATGGGTAAACAGATATATGGAAAATTTCAAAATCATGTGACAGTCATTACATTTTTGGAGCTTTATCTTTTAAATGAGCGATCCTGCAATGGAGCACTTCTGTATCATTTTCCCTGGGAATTGTTTGGGTTTTGCCTATAAACACATCAGGATGAGAGCATGCAGTTTCCCTCAGCTAAAGCTCTGCTTATTCCAGAATCCAATCAGGTCAGGTCACATACCTTGAAAACCATGAGCAGAGTCTTCAAAAGAAGCCTAGCACAACTCTTTGAAAATGTATTTTTCCTATTATTAAGACAGGGCACTGTCTTGCTGAGCTGTTTTTCCCTCTACCTCGATAAGTGTTTCATGAGTCACCTGTGCTCAGCCTGACAGCGGAGCAGTTCAGAAGGTCATAGCCTTCTTCCTGGCTCTAAAAACCTACAGATTCCTGGAATGAGGGGTATTGTTTCATTGGAAGAAAGCTAATTAGGCCAAGAGGTACATTAATGAGCTCTGTGGTCCTCTATACACAATAAATAAGGAAGACAAGAAGGGATAACAAGGAGAAAGAAGTCAAAATGCATAATGAAAGCCTGAGAAAGTTGAGTTTCCACACATAAAACTATCTGAAGAAAACCAGAGAGAAAAATTAATTTGCTTCTTCAGTCCTTAGAACACTGATTCCCAACCTTGGTTTCATGACACTCCAGGATGTCCCCAATTATCTCAACGAATGTCATGAAATGTTCCAAAGAATTCTCAAGATGAAATTAGTTTCATATCATTTAAAAATAGATGGCTAGTGGCTCTTTCAGGGGAAAGGGATCAATGACAAGCGACTGCCACCAGCCCACAAAGGTGGCAGAGCACCAGGTTAGGGCTGAGGAAAGCTGCATCACCATTTTGGAATCAAAATCTCACATGCTTATCTAGACACTTTTATCCCCCTAATCCCTTGACATTTCTTTTTTTAAAATAAAGTAATAATGATTATGACATTTTTGAGATCCTTACTTCACAAATTGACCATACAGAGGGCAGTGGAATGAATTAGAAGGAACAAGAAGTAGGAAATCAGATGATTCTGGGATAGAAACTGGCTTGCAGAAGGATCTCAGTTGCTTCCTATACTAGGTGAGCATAAAGCAACTATGAACTCCTTCAGGCATTGTGCCTCTAAAACTAACACTGTGGCTGCCTTGTGGTATCTATTGTAATGGAGATACCCTTCTTAAAAGCTGCTCATTTTGTTTGTTTGTTTGTTTTTTGCGGTACCAGAGATGGAATTCAGGACCTTGTGCTTGCAAGGCAGGCAGTGACACCAATGAGCTAAATCCCCAGCTAAAGCTGCTCACTTTTGAGGTGGGAGAGCAGTGGTAGTGGTAGCCCTGTGTGATGGTGCCAGTCCCGAGCATGGAGGGTGGGCACATCAGCCAAACTGGAAGACTGGCAGAAACCCCATCTTGCCTTTCAACAACAGAGCCTGGCCTGGAGAGGCATGGGCCTCACTGAGTTGTTACCTGCTCACTTCCTGTTACCTGCTCACTTCCTGTGCATGCATCTCAGGTGGCAGCCTGCCCATACCTCACTTATGTTTCTACTGCACTTTGCAAAAGACACAGAAAAGCATCTGAAGCCAGCACACTCGTTGTACCCCGAGATTGAGATAGCAACAGAGAATGGATGAGTTGTGCTTTTGTTAGTTTCAGAGCCTGAGTACATCATAAAGGACCTTAGAGGTCAAACTCTTTCTATCCCTTGCCTTAAGGAACATGGGAACTGAGGCTAAGAGAGGTGAGTTGGCTTATGGATCCCCCTCCCTCTTCCCCATAAAAAGCGGGTCAGGCGTGAACTAGCACAAACAATCAACAAGTGGGATCTCTTCTTATTAAAAAGCTTCTGCACAGCAAGAGAAACCACCAGCAGTCTAAAGAGACAACCCACAATGTGGGAAAAAATCTTCACCTGCTCTTCCTCAGACAAAGGTCTACTATCTTGAATCTATAAAGAACTGAAAAAGATCAGACCTCCCAAATTTAAAGACCCAATCCGAAAATGGGCATCTGAAATGAACAGATATTTTTCAGACAAAGAAGTAGAGATAGCAAATAAATACATGAAAAAATGTTCAACATCCCTGGTCATTCGAGAGATGCAAATGAAAACAACGCTGAGATTCCACTTCACTGCAGAAAGAATGGCTGCTATCATGAAATCAACCAATAACAAATGCTGGCGGGGCTGTGGGGAAAGAGGAACCCTGCTCCACTGCTGGTGGGAGTGTAGACTGGTGCAACCACTGTGGAAATCAGTATGGAGATACCTCAAAGAACTAGGGCTGGAAGGCCCATTTGATCCAGCTATTCCACTGCTGGGGATCTTCCCCAAAGAATTAAAAGAATCATACCACAGTGATATATGTGCGCCCGTGTTCTTAGCAACACAGTTTGTAATAGCTAAAACTTGGAAACAGCCCAAATGCCCATCAACAGGAGGCTGGATAAAGGAAATGTGGTTTTTTTTAATAAAATGGAGTACTACTCAGCCATAAAAAATGAGAAATTAGAGACATTTATAGCTAAGTGGATGCACACTGAGGCGATACTCTTAAGTGAAATAAGTAGGACACACATGTATAAACACCAAATAGTTTCTCTGGTGTGAGAAACTGAAAGTGTAAATATGGACTAAATGTATAATAGATAATGTGAAATAGGAAGAAAAGGGGCAAAGGGGAAGAAAGTGGGAGGGCTAGGGGAAAGGATAGAAGGGAATGGGATTAATATGAGAAAATGGAAAAATAGGAACAAAATCTTTGTAAATAGGAGTGAAGGGGTTGAAGGGAGGGCTAGGCAAGGATGAAAATTAAGAACCAAGAGAGATTATGGTAAAGTGCAAATTTCCACTGATGAATGTCATTATATTGTATACCTAAAATGTACCAATGATTAGAATGAATAATCGATAATGCAAAATAGGAAGAAAAGGTCCAAAGGGGTAGGGGTAGTGGGAGGGTCAGGGGAAAGGAAAGAAGGGAAAGGAAAAATGCTGAGAAATAGAAAAAATGGAAATAAAGTCTTTGTAAATAGGGAAGGGTGGAGGGGGTGAAGGGAAGGCTAGGAATAGGGAAAAAGTAAGAATCAAGATGCATTATGTAAAGGTACAATTCCCAATGAGAAATGTAATTGTGTTGTATACCTACAATGTACCAATAAAAGGATTTAATTTTTAAAAAAAAAAGGGGATCAGGGACCTCGTTTTCCCAGTCAGCCACCTTGTTCTCCTCTGCCTTGTAGAATGTGCAAGATTCAACATTAGGGGAAGAACTGGATTTTAGCAACCTTAATAGGTTCCCCTGCTTTAATTTTCACCAAGATAGACCTTAAATCTCATCCCTGATAATGGAGAAATTGAGATCCTCGGGAGTAAATTCTACTAACCAAAGCACAAAACCTTGAAGGAAGTGGATTTTGTTTTCAGGTGAGGCTTGAAGCCATAGTAGTGGAGAGTTATAATGAAATATGAGCATAAAGATAAATTGTAAAGAGAAGCCCAGAATTAAGAGATGAGCAATTAAATAGATATAAAACACCATTCAGCCTTTACCTGAAATCTGACTATGTCAAGAAGAGGCCATGGTAGCCCTTTAAAAGGACATAGCAACCCAAGTCCACAGCAGAAACTGTCTGTGATGCTAGTTAACACTGCTAGTAAATGATTTGTTTACAACAAATTTTGTGGTTCTATTTCATGCTATTTTATTGTCCAGTATGTTTTAGAGTTATATAAATGCAAAAATATTTGCTCCTCTATGTCTCTGATAGAATCATGGAATCTCAGGACTATGAAGAGTCATTCAGTGCAACCCATTTGGTACAAAAATCCTTCTTTAGCACATTCCAGCCAGGAAGCCTCAGCCTGACCACACTGAATATACAGTCACTGTTCACGAGAAAGGAAGCACAAAAACAGAGGTGGATAAAAGAGCAGGCACACGCACTTTAAGATGTGCTTTGCTAAATCAAGGTCTATTGAATAATAATAACAATAACACTCCCCCTTCACGTCTACACACTATGCCACACTCTTGGGGCTTTTCCTCCCAGATACTGTTTACACGTCAGACAAGAGGCCACGATCACTGCAGAGTTTTAGCTGTGTTCAGTGCAAATACAGCAGTGTGGGCAAAATAAACAACAGAATAGCAGAGGAGAGTGCAAACAAGCAGCCGACCTGCACATTTCTGAATAAAATGCCCCGGGTATGGAAGTGCCTGAGAGGTTAAAAGGTCACACATCAGCCACCTTTGTCCTCTCCCCTTAAAAGGGGAATTGCGACAGGTGTTGGCACAAATTTGCTTTTCAAGGAAGAAGCTGTAGCCTTCAAGATGTAGCCAAGCCACTCAAATTGCTAAAATGGAAGATTTGCTTAAATTAAACAGCTTACTAATCTTCAGTCATAAATATGACTCTTGGGTGTCACTGAATAGCCTGCTAAGGACCTAGGACTTTGATTTCTTGCAGTGTGTGGCTGAAGGGGACAGTAAGACTTGGTAATAAAAGGGGTACTCTGGTCTGTTCTTTAAACCTCTTGAACACTGGGAGGTAAACAATATTTAATTTATCCCTCAGTTGTTTTAGTTATGTTTGAATTTTTAGCAATACCATTGGGAGCAGCAAGGCAGTATTTCTGAATTATATTTAGTACCAGTTCAGAATTCATGACATGGCTGTTATGAGAATCAGTGATTTCAACATTTTTCTCTTTCTTCCATACCAGGTATTCACATAAAAATAGAAATAAAAAATTATTTCTGCATTCAGAGACCAGGGCAAAAATCACATACTCAAAATTAGACTGTGATTTTATTTCCTAACAATCCATCTGCCTCCAGACACACTGTATAATTTTATGTTTTACATTGTTTTTATTTTACATTTATGAAAAAAATACATGTGGGTTTAAAGAGTGGTTTTGCCATTTACTGTGACTCTGAGCAAAATTTTTGAATCTGTAAAATGGAGTTAAGAATGCCAAGCCTGGCAGCTAACGATAGGTACAGGTACAGATGTCCACTACATAGTGACTACTATTGATGTCTTAGGGTTTCATCATTCTGAGACTTGTCTAGTTTCGAGTACTAACTATTTGGACAATATTTCAGGTAACTCCTGGTTATAAAAATATGTCCACAGAGAAATTTTCTAATGCTTTTTCTATTACCACTTTGCATTTTTAGTCATGTGACATAGATAACATAAGTGTGGTAAAACATGTGAAGCAACCATCCACGTTAGAGGATTCAAAACCACCAATAACATTAAGGGAGTTTTTTTGAGAATTTTTAATATTGAGAAAATCATCAATACTTACAGTTGAATCTTCCTTATTTTATTGCTCAGTTCCTGGTACTCAGGATAACAGACAAATATGTTAAGGCAGTGTTAGGAAGGGTGGGGGACTTGGGAAGGATGACACCAAAGCTATTGCTTTCTACCACCTACACGGTCCACTGGTCCCGATGTCATTTATGGGGAGTTTAGGTTGAATCCTATTGTCTCTATGGGAGCCATTTTTGCTCTGTGGTTTAATAAATTTTAATAAAATGCCATTTTATTCGCACTTTGTAAATTTAAGTACAGCAGGGAAAATTGCCTTATTTAGCGTCACTGAGTTATCTGGAAAACAGAATGTTAGAGACTAATATTTTACAGAAGACTGACATTAATAGTTGGTTATACTTCCCTTAAGAGTTTAATAATGTTGATGAATAAAAAATGGAGAGGACATAAAAAAACATTTTAGAAAATAAACAGCGGTTGACAGAGGACTCCTTTCCCTGTCTAGTAACCTAAGAGGCCATCATAAATCACCAATAAATATCCATACAAGTATCTGTCAAGAGAAGAGAGTTTCAGGTAATAATGTTGACTTGCTGTCTTCAAGGAAAACAAAATTTCCTGGCAACAGAATGCCATGCAAGTTTCTTATATAAAGTTGACAAATGCTGAAGTAGAAAATACAAAGTTAAAAAAATTGCTGTGGATAAAAATGTGATGTTGGAAATGAGGCTTATATCTTATCTAATTTTAATGTTAAAAATGCAGAGAAATGGCAATTTTGAGTGTCACACAGTGTGTGCATTAAAAACCAATAGATATCAATATATAATGCTACAGTAGGGGTTTTGTGTTTGCTTTGTAGTTACATTTTGTGGCTGCTAATTACAATGTTGTATTTATATGTTCTTTTGGCTTCCTCAATGCCTTCCTGAAAAAGGATGAATTGTTTTTTAAGATTCCAACAACCTTAGAAATAAACATAATTTACATAATTTATCTTTGATGATACTTAAGCCACAAGCCTTCAGATGATAAAAACTATATCAGTGATAAACAGTGTCATGCCTGAGCACCCGTAACAATTAGGTGTTGCTGTCATGGGTTTGGAAAAGTTGTAATGAAGAGAAATGCCCTGTGGAAATCAGTAGGCTCTGAAAGGGTGAGGGGCTGGGCACTGACTGGCACTATTTGCTTTTTATAATAAGTATGAGTGATTTTATTCTTTAACAAGAAGATAAAGCTATAGCTTGAGATGGTGCTAAATTATGTCCTCAGCAATGGAGAGAGGAAGCTTTTCTCTTTTAGTTTTCCATAGATAGCATTTCATATATTGCTCTTCCAGCCCCCTCATGCATGTACACACACACACACACACACACACACACACACACACACACACACAGAGTATGTCTTGTCTTTAGTCCTGCTGGTGCTGGCTGTGAGCTTCGAGTTTCATATATCCTAAAGGGTGTGTGAAATTGAAGACAGACATTTTAACTAGGAGTTTACAGCCATAACAGAGTAAACTGTAGGCCCTCCAGGTGTCCTCAATGGCTAGGAACAAAGGGCTGTGGTGAGATGACAAGGTCCTGGAGTTGGACTCCAAGGGAGCAGCCTCCGAGCCCCTACTCTAAGTTCGTGGGCGACACTCTCTGCCTCCGCTCCACATAAACGACCTGGGGTCTCAGAGGCTAGATTATCTCTCAAACTCCTTGTCCATATCTAAGAGTCTGTGAGCCCAGTATTTGCCTCGTCTTTCACATTTTATTGGTTATTTCCCATAATTTGAAACAATGATTTCTTAAATGTCTAGAAACCAAGGATTGGAATTACATTTCAGACTTATAATTGTTTTGAGTGACTTTTCCCCCCTCATCTTTATTAATTTAAGATTCAAAAGGTGCAGGATGTAGCTCAGTGGTAGAGCACTTATCTAGCACGAGTAAAATCTTGGATTTGACCTCCAGCATCTGGAAAAAAATAACATTAAAGATTATCTTTAAAAATAAAATTAGACAAAAGATGCCTTTAGATTTCCCTTTTTTAAGAAACCCAAAATTGATAGTGGTATTTTGGCTCTACTTCCTTATTACTCTGCAATGTAATTCATTTTTTTCAAATTTTGTGAGAAGTCCTCATGAGCCACAGAGACATTTTTACACAGATGATTATAAGTGCAATTTTTTTGTATTATGCATTGTGATTTAGAAACCACTGCCTTACCTCCTTCTGTTCTGCTTTGTTTGGAGGGAGAAGTAGGATGAGTGGTGCCCACTGACCAGTGGGCAAACTGAAGCTCAGAGGGGCTGGGAATTGGCTAAGGCAGCAGCGACTGAACCTGAACTCATATGTTCAACTAGAGCTGGGTCCTATACAAATGTTAATGTGATTAAACTAAACTCGCATCAAAGCCACTACCATGCCTCAAGTGATATTTCAGCAGTGTTAAGTCAAGAAGTTTATTTCACTTCTAATTTAAGTCTTAGATTCTTTGAATGTAAAAACTGGTTCAAGAACTGGCCATTGTCCAATTTGAAAGTATGGGATACTAATTTAGAAGGTGGGAATGCCTTTTGATGAATAATAGAACACATGAGAAGTAATTCATAGATAAAAGGATAAGCCAGGTATGGTGATGTGTGCCTGTAATCCCAGCTACTTTGGAGGCTGAGGCAGAAAGATCACAAGTTTGAGGACCAGCTTGGGGAATAGGTGAGGGTCCTATTTCAAAATAAAATAAAAAGGGGGCCGGGAATTTACCTCAGTGGTTCTGTGGCCTGCCTTGCAAGTGCAAGGTCCAAGTTCAATCCCTGATACCTAAATAAATAAATAAATAAATAAATTCTTTAAAAAGGATGGAGGTGGCCTAGTGGAAGAGCACTTGCCTAGCTGGGCTGGTATGAGGTCCTGAGTCTAGTTTCCAACGCAGAGTGTGGGGCAGGGGATGAGAGAGAAGGAGGAAGAAATAAAGCACTTAGCTTTCAAATTCTGGAACCACTGCCTCTCGATTACAGAGTCTGGTCCACACGTGAGAAGGAATGAACATGAACTCTAGAGTTATGCAGATCCATGTCGGAAGCCTCGTTCCGCTTCTTCCTGGCTCTCACACCTCTGTGATACATTCCTCAGAGCCTCTGCTCTGCTATAGACTAAAATGGAGTTAATATGAATATTAACTGCCAAGGTGCTTGTAAGCATTAGAAATAATTATATAAATCACCTCTTATGTAATGCTTGACATAAGTAAGCAATTCATAAACAGTAGCTATTGTTAATAGGATTTAATAGGATTCATTTTCTTTCAAATTGTTATTAGGTCTCTTGTGGGATACATTGTACTATTTAATGTATGAAATCTAATGTAAAGGTATGGAGAGACCTATCAATGGGAGGACTGATGAATTGAGGCAATCTATGAAATCCCTTGCACCTCTGACTCCCTATTATTATAATTTGTATTTTTTAATTTACTCCATCTGCTAGATACCCTGGTTATGGTAGTGAAATCAATACTATTGACTTCTTCCACATGATGTGTTACCTGAATATGTGTGTGCTGCAAATAACTTTTAAAATAGACGCTGTGCACATCCATAAATGGAAATGCTGGTCTTTATTGTAAATAGTGCAAGAAGGGGGCCCATGGCAATAACGACTGTAACAATAGCAATAATAGCAAGAATCATTTTAAAAACATCTACTCTACTTCAGGCATCGCAGGCAAAGATATGGGAAGTTGACTGTACCCTGCAATGACGCCAGGGAATGGTGAGACACTGTGTAATCTGCCTGTGCATCAGAAGGGACCTCAAAAGACTGCAAAACTTTTATAAGCAGCAGGCATAGCGTGAAAAATATGATGTGATTTGCATACGAGGGCTACATCTTTCATTAGTTCTAGTTGACTTTGGACAAGTCACTATCTTTATGAGCCCCAATTTCCTCAACTTAAAAAAAAATCTTCCACATGCAGCATTCTGTGCCCCTGATGTGGTATCCAGCTTTTTGAACAATTCACTAAAACCAGTTGCCTTGTTAGAAATCCGTACAATTCTGTAGGCACATACAATTCATTTAATTCCTTTTTGTTTCCTGGAAATATCATTAATATCTACCATTTAGCCAAGAATCAGTTAGAACATCACAAATTTGCATGGATATTGGAATCATCTTATAAATGTTTCCTAATTAAATTTTAATTATTAAAAGCTTAAATCCAACTTATCAGTGTCCTGCTAAAGTGTATGTAGTATTAGAAGAGCGAAGCTGAAAGGTGCTATAGAGCAACGCTGCATTAATTTCCTATCAACCACCATTGTCATGTTCACAAATTTCAGAGTGATCAATGCATAGGAATGAAAGTAGCAGGCATCAGAAATCAATTACTGTATAGTTAAAATGTCTAGATGAGGTTTTTGAACACTCAACTCAATCCCTTTCCTTCTTCTGATATGGTTTCTAGGGAGAGTAGCATATTAAGGAAAGATCAAGATATTAGATTGATATGGGGGGGACAGCACCAGGCCACAGGGGTAAAAAATGTCTTTCTAAATGTGACAGACATGAAAGAAAGTGAAGAAAAGTTAAAAATTACCATAGGGCAGGCAGGACACCTGCTAAAGAACCTTCTGCTGCCAGTCACAGCTGGAAAGAAAAATGAAAGAGATGCAAACAACTGTCCTGGAAGCATGAAATCATTCTTTTGTCTTTTTTTTTCTTATGAACAATTACAGTATGCAAAAATTAGGGGGAATCTCACAGTATTAGGATGAAAATTTCAGCAGCCTCTGCATATAAATAGCAGAGGCATGGAAGTGTGCCTCTTTGAAAACAAGATGTGTTTGGGAGCCCCCGTGCATTGAAGCAAGTGGTAATTAATGCATAGTGAATGACTTTGAATGAAGGATGAATAGGGGCATAACAATGGGTACATTTTTTTTCCTTTTCTTTTTCCTTCTTTTCTTTTTTTTCTTTTTCTTTTTTTTTTTTTCTTCTTTTTTAGGTTAAAGCATTGAAGAAAGAAAGCTGTTAAAAGATGGCACTGGGAGGCTCCAACTTCAATGTCTACCTTGTGTGGCGTTCCTTCGGGGGCTGTGGTGGGAGTTTGTTTGGATTGCTCTCCAATCACAATGGAGTTAATTTGCACCAATTTCATTTTTGTGCGTGCTCCTCAATGTTTTCCCTTTCTGCTGGATTTTTTAAAAAAATATTATTTTGGCAGGGCCTGGTCCTTTGATGATTCTTTTGAGCAAATGGCTTGCCCAAAGTTCAGATGAAGCTAGCTCCGTCTTCTTTTTCATTTACAACATCAAGAGGATTACAGAGAATAACTTTGTTGCCCAACATCAATGATATATCTTCAGGCTACTAGAAAGGTAGTTCTCAGAAAGTGTGTCTTCTAATAGTTTAGAACCTCCACAGGCTTCAGATAAAACAAGTATTAAATACAGAAAGCTCACAAGGATACCAAGGAAGGTTAAATTCACGCAACCTCCTTCATCTCAAACACCTGAAATATATCTTCTTTTTTTTCTAACTGTCGAAGTGTGATCAGGGTGAAGACAGCAGTAAGATCTTATATAACAGAAGATAGAAAAAGACAGAGATGGAGTCGCGTGGAGATACACACACATGTTAGTGAGAGAATACAGAACAACCTTGCCAAAAGACCAGTACATTTTAATGGTCCCAAAGCTAAATATATGTGTAAATTCAGAACTGTAGTACAGACAAAATGCTTACAGGGTAATTTTTTTCTCTTAGTGAAGCCATCTAACCTAACCCCAAATGTGGTTTTAAGGAATTTTTAGGAATTCTCACAATCCTAACAGCTGTGAGTGTGCAGATCAATTCCTACAGAGCCAGGCAAGGGGTGTGGGGGGGAATCTCTCCTGGGTTCCTGCCACCACTGCAGATCTGGCTGGACTTTGGAGTGTAGACGATTTATTAGCTCCTTCCAAACCTGTCATTCCCTCTACCTCTTCCCCTGGAACCAAGTTCTCCGATCTTCTGTTCACAAATTCTGTGAACAGTCCCAGGAGTCCTTAAGGAGGCATTCCAAATGTGGGAACTAAACACCCCAGAGTTTGGACATAGCCTCAATGTCATGTGATTGTATTTTGTTTTGAGACAGGGTCTGTGTAGTTCAGGCTGGCCTTGAACTCACAGCGATCCTCCTGCCTCAGTCTCCTGAGTACTAGGATTACAGGTGTGCACCACCATATCCAGCTGTAATTGTATTCTTTTTCATAGAGTCAGTTTTATTGATTGCACAGCTAAATATAATTTCTACTTTACACCTTTATATGGCTTCTTGTACAAATAAATGCAAACTCAGAACAATTTCTTGGTGCACGTATGAGTATAGAAGGGTTCTCAGATGGCTTCAAAAGGAATTACGTATTTCAAATGCCACTAAAATCCTCTGTCTAAAGATGTTCTTCCTATATCTAAAATTCAACTCTGGAGAATAAATTTCTCTTTTGTTTTGGTCCTCAAAGCCCCCATGTTAAAGCAGCAGCCTCTGAATTGGGGGTTTCTGCCAACTAGGGATGCAGAAGTATTTGAGAGAGGGAGAGAAAGTTGCTAGGAAACAAGGTACAAAGGGCCCAAAGACACCCTGGAACATTGCTTGGTGTTTACTCCCCTTTTTCCCTCTCCTTCCCCCATCTCCTGTGGCTTTGAAACAGTCCAGTCCCCATTTTCTCCTGCCTGCAGGTTCCCAGCTGAGGGTGACCATTCAGTTCACCCTCCGCTGTCACCAAAATAACTACTCCTCAAAAATCTTTGGGTTTGTTTCTGCCTTCGGAGACCTCTGCAATTTGTAATTTGCCTTTCTGACCTCAGCTTGTGCTGCTTTCCCTCCACACTCTCTGTACTTCAACTTCACTAAAGTTTTCAATTTTCTGCACATGACCATGCATACTCACTATTTCCATAGTGCCTTCTCTCCTTCTCTCCCCCTCTCCATACTCAATAAGCCTATACCAAATAGCCTTCTAATTTAAACATTATTTTAAAGGACATTGCCCTATTTTGTTGAGGTGCAGGTAAATGAGGCAGTTTCTTGGCCCTTGGGTAAGTGGAGATGGCCATAGACTTTCTACAGCAGAGCCTGGTCATTTCCAGCAAAAGCCTGAAAATGTTATTCACTGTGTGACACAATTGCATTTCTAGTACATTGTCCCTAAGATGTGGAAATAACATTTGGCAAGAAGGATATTCATCACAGCATTGTATACAGTGGCAGAAAACTTGCAACAACCTTCATGGCCCCAAATGGAGGCTTAGTTAAATAAATGATAATCCAAAAATGGAATAATCTTTAGTCATTACAAGTAATTTTACAGACTGGTGTTTAATAACACAATATTTTGGATAAGTTATTGAGTAGCAGAAAAGATTTCTAAATAGTATAGGTGGCATGATAATTTGTTGTATCCATCATCTGGAAGAAAAAAGCCAGAAAGAAATGCATCCAATTGTTCTTGGAGTCTATCACAGAGATTTTTGGATGATAGCTATTCTAATTTGTTTAAAAAAAAAAATGAGCATGGCTTTCAGAGCATGAAAAGACATGGAGGGACCTTAAAAGGCATATTATTAACGGAAAGAAACCAGTATGATTCCAACAACATGACATCCTGGAAAAGGCAAAACTATGGAGACAGGGAAAAAAAATCAATTGTTGCCAGAAATTCAGGGAAAGGGATGGAGGGCTGCGTGGTGGAGCACAGGGGAGTTGCAGAGCGCCGAAGCTGTTGTGTATGGTGCTATGATGACAACGTTACGCATTTATTAAAAGTCGCTGAGCTGTGCCACACAAAGACTTCTCATGTAAGCTATCCACTTTGGGTAACAATGATGGATCCACCCTCGGTCATCCATTGTAACAAATGTGCACATTAATGTGAAATGTTAATAACAGGAGAAACTAGGGTAAGAACTTTAGAACTCTCTGCTTTCTGCTCAATTTTCTTTCTTTCTTTCTTTTTTTTTTTTTTTTTTTTGGTACCGGGGATCGAACTCGGGACCTTGCGCTTGCGAGGCAGGTGCTGGAACCACTGAGCTAAATCCCCAGCCCACTGCTCAATTTTCTATAAAACTGAAAGTGTTCTTTAAGAGTAAAGTGTATTAATTTGGCAAAACAAAAACAAAAACATGGCATACTTTTCTAAGAAGGAAAGCATTCTAAAAAGAACTCCTAACATTTCTTTGGCGCTCCAGTGAAGGATGCAGCCCTCCATTTGCTTTCCTCGCATGGTGCATGCTCTCTGGGCTGACGCGGACGCTCCTTTAGGTCACACACGATCCCCTGCTGGTTGCCAGGAATCGCACTCGTCCCAAGGGCAGGAATTGGGCTATGTTCTTAGAACAAAGTCTGCCATAGGAAACACTGGCGAGATGCCAAGACACAGGTGTGCGCACAACCACAGACGCAGAGAAAGGCGTAGCTGGAAATACGCATGTAACAAATGTTATGTCTGCTCACTTAAGTTTTGAAGACATTAATTCACCCTGGGAAAGAATCTATTTCTGCAGGATATCATTTGGGCCGTTTGAGGAAAAAATGGTACCAATACAATTGATCTTTCTCACAGTATTTCTATTAGGTGGCATCAACCGCAATGTTAGAACTTGAAAGTTTGGATAATCAAGATCTTACCAAAAGCATGGTTTTTTTATTAGCATGATATTGTTATAACTGTCATAAGCATATTTTTTCTCATTTTCCTCTACATGTGTAATGTAATACTTTCAACATGCATGAAAGTAATGAAATAATTTAACATTTTAGAATTATTTGAAATGTTTCCATTTAAGAGATTAAAAAGTCACACCCTTAAGTGAAACCCACCAGACACAGGTTAAATATCTCATGGTTTCTCATATCAGAAATTTAAAATATACATAATTTGAAGAGCAAAAAGAGGATGATGACCGGAAACAGAGCTAGATTTTGTGCATGTAGAAGGAAAATCTGGGCCAGGGAGTTAGTGAGTGATGGAGAGGGTACGGGTAGGTAAAATGATTATGATAGAGTGTGGATATGTACCAATTCTCCAAGATGATTGTAATTATTATGTACAGAAAGCATATGCCAATAAAAAATAAAAAGTTGAAAAATGTAAATAAATTCATTTTATTCCTGTGTTTTTAAAAGTTCATATATTTAGTCTTCATTTAATTTTTAGGGTGCAGTGGCATTGTGTAAATACTGTATGACCCCCTCGTATCATTTGTAGAAGTTACACAGATAAAGAATATGAGCTTTTAGGAAGGAGTAGCAGTGGAAATTACAACAAAAGAAACAACTTTCTGTTGTGGTTTCTAAAAAGGAATATGTACTATACACCTTGGTGCTTAACTCACTTCCTTTCAAGAAGAAAAGACATTTTATTGAATGCATTCTTTCTTTGGTCCCTTCCATCACAATTAATATATATACTCTTAAACATAAGGTAGATAGCATTGGCTGTAAGGATGGTCCAGTATTTGGAGCTCTTTTCATTATTTTGCTTCTAGTAGCACTTGAAGTCTCTGGTGTCTTACCTCTACTGAGACCTGGCATTTCTTTGTGTTGGAGAGGCAATTTAATCCATTTTTAC
Source organism: Heterocephalus glaber (assembly GCF_000247695.1). Next base: position 59,960,004 of record NW_004624730.1, read on the forward strand.
TGTCTGCAAACAGACTTTCAAACAAAACCTCAAACTCTTTGAATGTGCCCCAAGGATTCCACCAAACCTGTAATTCTCCACTCTCTTCTGGGGCTGTGGAAGGTGGTGACAGGAAGAGAGCTGGCACTGACTAGGGAGCCTCATTAGTGTTTGTGATTTTGAGTTTTGTTACCAATCTGTTCAGTGGCCATTTCAAAGTTGGAGAAATAACTATCCTCACATCTCAGAGCACCCCTCCCGCTAACTCCATGGATCCAGGCCACCTGGGGTGACCTGGAGAACCCTCTCCACACACGGAGGAAGCCACTTCATGCACCTTCTCTCACAGAGTCGGGGGTCGGATCTCAATCGGGTGAGCGCTCAGTAAGCCAAGCCCACCGCAGATCTCATCCAAAGATGCATGGTAAGTTCCTCTCATTCAAATCCAGAATGATGGTGAGGCAATTTGCTGTACTTATGTCTCTTAATCTTTAAGCAGTGGGTCGAAGCAAGCCAGCCCCACCCTGGATATCATCGAAAGTTCCAGACCATAACCAATTTTGGGCACAGAGCAGTGAGACCAGTGTGCAAGGCCAACCGGCAAAGCATGTGCAAAGGTGGACAGAGAGGAAAGACAAAAGAAAATAATTGTCCTGGTGCCTTTTCTCTGTGGGAAATTTCATCTAATGATTGGGAAAATGGTACATTCAAAATGTTCTCTTTTGAAAGTGAGATTTGTACAGCCCCAAACCACTAACAACATGGAATACATGATGGCCATGTGCCTGGCAAGTGATCCCATCCCACCCTCCCAATTGTCCATTACTATTCCATTTTAGAGATAGAGCAACTGAGCTTTAGAAAGATTAAGTATCTTCAACAGCTTTGCTCCAAACAGGCCTGTCTGTTTCCAAAATATTTGCTCTTAATTTGGCACAGGCTGACTTCTCTTAGGAGCTTGCAAAGATTTGTTCTGATGAACTCTGAGATCATGTACACCTTCCTCTTTTCTGTTGAATTCATGATTACTTGTTAGTTTCAGATGTAAGTAAAGTATTAGAAGTGTCTGAAATGTAAATATTTAATATGTAGGGTGGAATTGTGTCTTTCGAGTTTATGGGAAAGGTATTAGAAGGTATATTTGAATTTCTGTACCTTGTGGCAAACATGTCTCCATTTATGAAAAAAAGTCTAACAAGAAGCATTGCTCAAATAAATCCTTTCAGCCCAAATGAATTTTTTTTGGAAGAAGCATCAGACTCCAATTTTTTTAATGCTAGACTTAGTTGACTGATAGTGACCTTTTCACCCTTGCCACCTTTAGCAGGTGGGTGTTTCCAAACAACCAGGACAGTGGAACTCACCAGGAAAAAAAAGACTCATAGTATCATAGGGAGACCAGGGATTGCACGTCAACCAGTACGTAGTTTGAAACCTGGTGCTCCCACGGCAGAGTATCTAACGGTAATTTATCTCTCTAAACTTCACTCGGGTATAGCAATGTGAGGATACAATGGCACCTTTTACAATGCACTTTTTATTTATTGTATTTACCTATCAGTGGGTAGGCCACTGAGGTGAATCCATGTACAGACACAAAAACATGTTTTTACAATCAAGGGAGGGACATGGGGAACTTTGAGTGGATGTGGCAATGTTGGTATAAACTACTCTTCCCTTTTTATGTGTCAATTTCTGAATCTTTAAAAGGAGATCTGGATGGGTTGCAAGGATACTGTAGGGTCTAAGAGACATAAGTACACAAAATTGCTCCACTAAGGTTCACCATTTAAAGCAGAGGAACGCATCTGTGTACCCTTGAAGGATCAGGTAGGTAGAAGTAACCAATGCCAGATTCTCGTCTAGCTAGTCCTTAGAGCAAAAGATTTATGTATATATTTACAAAGCATTTGGATTAGCAAAGCCCAATTCCTTTCCTTAGGTTTTAAGCTTTTTCACGTTTCATATCAGCTTCTGCCAGGAGACTTCAGTTTATGTTATTTGTTCACTTATATTATGGGCGCACATTCAAGATTTCCTCAAAGCAGACATGTTATTTGCAACTTTTTGAACTCTTTCTTGTATATATGAATAATAATCCCAATATTTAGTGAGTATCCCAAGCATTGTCTTAACCACTTGATGTGAACTATCCTAATTAATCCTCAGTCTCATTTTACAGAGAAGGCAGCTAAAGCACAGGTGGCTAAGGAACATGTTTTGGCTTTGCTACCTAAGATCATAAGATGGCAAAGAAGTAGAGTTGAGATTTGGATCCAAGAAGTTGTAACCCAAATCTTTTATGTTTAGCCATTTCAAAAAGAAATCAAGGTAAATAAATCAATAATAGATGTGTAAATATAAATCTAGGATAAAGACTCTGTTCCTTAACTCCTCCTTTTTCCTTTTCTCCTTAAAAATACTTTACTTGCTGTTTTTGTTTTTGGTACTGGAGATCGAACTCGGGACCTTGTGCTTGTGAAGCAGGGGGCAGAACCACTGAGCTAAAGCCCTGGCCCCTTCCTTAAAAACATTTTAAACGCATTGCTAACTTTTATTTGTTTTGAAGAGGCACTTCCCTTTACAGGGAGGCAAGAACGTGATAGGACAAGCAATGTCAGGATTGGGAATTCGGCAGAAACACCCGCTGCCTACCAATCACTCAAAGCAGGATCGTGTCCCAAACCCGGAAATTCCAGGCCCACTCCTCTGCCCTGCTTCAGCAGCATTATCGATTTTCCAGAGAATGAACCAGAGGCTGGGAAAGGACCTGCAATGAGGAATGGGGCCACTTCTTATCTTTAGAATTTACCTACTTAAAGTCCTAAGTAGTGTAATTATTTTTACAGTAGCAAACCTTTCATTTCTTTTGCATAGAGAATATTTTACTAATTTTATCAAGAATTTCTCAAAAAGCTTTAGTTTCCAAAGATTCCCTCAAAAGACTCAACATTTGGAGTCTCTGTTGCCCTGAATCTTTGCAGTCCACCCATTGTTTCTTTTCACGCCAGGGCCTTAATTTTCCATTATAATTTGTCCTTAAGACTACAGGACAAAAAAATGAAATCATGGCTGTCTCGTTATGGGAACAGAACCAAAATAGATTGGTGGTCTGTGCTTCACACACGTTCTTTAAAATGTAGATGGCAACACATCATGTTTCTCTACTAAATTATTTTGGAATATTTAGTCCATTCAACAAGAAAAGTTCAGCCATTTCAGAGCAGGTTCCAAGTGGAAAGACTGTCAGGGTGGCTTTCACTGGCAATATACTTTAATGAGATGGCATTGAGAGAAGATGGAGAAAGGAACAAAGTCAGGTTTGTTGTGAAGCCTTCAGTAACCCAAGAAGCCGCACTGCTCGGGGGCAGAGGCTGTGGAAAGGGTAATTGCAGGGAGTCCCCATCGCACACACACTACACAGAAACAACTGGCCATTGACAGGCCACACTGAGGCAGGGAGGGTACACAGCAGTGACTTCTAGCCGCTTCTCAATTGCAGTGTTCTATCTCTAGGGAAAAGAAACAAGAAAGGAAACGGTCAGAGCAAGGGAAATCCAGGCAGGAAGGTTTCACAAGCCTGTGCTGTGAAACAAAAAGGAAAAGAAGTGAGTCTTCTTCCAATTCCCATGACTTAATACAAGCCACAAAAAGTCTTGATTTGGTCTAGATGTCTCTGCTGGAATATCTGAAGGTTTGTGAGTTCAGGGAAATGGTTCATCACACCAAATGATCTGGTGAAAAGATGTCAGTGGGTGTGGTTGAGGAATCCTCAGGGTGAGGAGTAGATCACAAATCTGCTCAGACACAGATAGTGCAAACCTATAACTTAAACCCCTAACTACTAGGTCATGGGAATAGCAAACTCTGCTGCCACTGTCTCCAAGAAACTCCTCACTTCCTCCCAGGGATCCTGGGAAGGACTGCAGTAAAACTCAAAAGTCAGATTACATTACAAAACAGATTAAGATGAAACACTGGGAGTCTAGGAGCTAAAAGACGGACAAGCAGTCTGAAGTGACCGTCTTTCAGGTAGATGCCATTAACATGCTTGATTCAAAGGAAGAGAGAACAGAGGCAGAAACTGAAGAGATGCTTTCAACATCACCAGGCCAGGTTATTAAGTGGCAACTGCTACTGAGGACAGCTTCTTTCCATACCGAGCTGTGGAGCAGGAAAAGCTGGAAATTGTTCCAATGGCAAGAATAGTTCAGAAATAGGACAAAGTTCCAATAATTATTAGGGATTAAACAGCAACAGTGAGGAATGATTTTGATGAGCGCAACCATACCTGGTTCATTTTTGAAAAAACAAAATCCTCTGATCTTGATTAGACTGTTTGGTACATATACCATCTTCCCTTATAGAAAGCTCGACCCCACTGAATAAATTCAGTTCTTGTCTCAAATTAAGTTTTCATGCCAGACTGAATTAAAAATAAACATGAAATAACAAACATATGGTGTTGGTACTCAGGGACTGTAGTATATATTTTATTGTTATTTGTCCAATGTGCTTGGTGTGGGGTCTTTTGCCTAACAGGTGAGAAGTGAATACATTGATTTTCCTGACTGAATCAGAAGTTGTAATTTTCCTTTTAATATCCAAGTGCTGAATCCACAAATTCACAGTTAACCTGGATTGGTAGTGACCTTTTTGTTTGCCACATCCTATGGGCGTTGCACATCCCTTGACTTAATTAATTTCCCATCCAGTTTGTGCTTTCCCCCCTCTTTTTCCTTCTTTGCATGGTGACTGTCTCTTTGCATTTCACTGAAGGCCCTCCTTCTGGTTTCCTGTGAAGTCCTTCCTCTTTCTCTTCCAAAACCTTTTAATGCTTCTTTCCCTTGGTGGCCCATATTCTCTCATGAATTCCAAATCCGTATCTTTAGCACAGAGTGGAATTTTTTGTTTGTTTTTATTTTGTTGTTGTTGTTGTGTTCAAGCTGCCTGTACCCAGCAAATAGCCTACTAGATTTTGTGACTGAATGACCCAGGATAATTTAAATTCAAGTTTACCCATCTTTTCTACCAAACCTCTTGTATTCTTGTCATGATGAAAGGTCCCAGTTTTACCCACGTACCCAAGGCTGGAATTTAGCAGTCATCTTAGACTTGTGCCTCCCTATACACTGATGTCCAGTCACTGTTCTCTTTAATGTCCTCTCCACACAGGGACCTCTGCTCCTAGAGAGATGGCAGTGGTGCCTTTTTGTTTAGCCCAGCCTTGAATTTTCTGTCTCCAATCCATCCTCAACTCTCCCCGCACAGTGATTTCTCTGTAACAAAATCAGACATTTGAACAACAGAAAGGGCACAACCATTTTGCCAAGAGGGAAATCCCAGGGCACCATGTGAGCTTCAAATCAAGTTGCTGTGTGGAATTTTTGTTCTGTGGATGAGCACATGCCTGGTCCCCACTCCTTTCCCCTGTGTAAACTAGTTTGAATTTTTTTTGTCTCCCTTCATTCACAATACCACTCTTTCTTTGAGTTTTCTCCACCAATCCTTCTTTGACTCTGGCTAAAACAGACATTCTGAAGATACCCTACTTCCACAGAGGAGGCTTCTGGGTTAAGGTGCCACCGCTCCTACTGCAGAGTAGGAGGCTTCTGGGCCAACCTACTACCACTCCCAGCACAAAGGAGGCTTCTGGGCTGACATGCCACAGCTCCCAGTGCAGAGTACGAGGCTTCTGGGCCAAACTGCCACCACTCCAAGTACAGAGGAGGTGAGCTGCATGGGTACCAGCAGCATCCCCCCTCCCCCGTCAAATGAGAAGACATGTAAACAAGCCTCAGAACCAGACTTCCAGATCCTCTACAGCAACCCCAAAGGGAAATGCAATGGAACACTCTGATACTCAACCACCTGGACTCCCTGAACTAGCAACAAAAGAGGATCTGGAAAAAATGAAATCAGAAATAATTTCTCACATA
>NW_004624730.1:59981534-60014792 GCF_000247695.1 Heterocephalus glaber
CCTTTTGTTGCCAGTTCAGTGGGTCCAGGTGGTTGAGTATCAGAGTGTTCCATCTCATTTCCCTTTGGGTTGCTGTAGGTGATCTGAAAGTCTGGTTTGGAGACTTATTTACTTGTTTTCTCATTTCGACTGGGGCAGGGGGCTGTTAGCGCCTGCCCAGATTACCTCCTCTGAGCTGAGTGAGGTGGGACAGGGGCCAGGAGCAGCAGTAGGGATGGTGACCCAAAAGCCCTTTCCTGTGGGCTGGGAGCAGCTGGAGGGTTGGTGGCCGGGAAGCCCCTTCCTCTGGACCAGGAGCAGTGGGATGGCAGCTCAGAAGCCCCTGCCTCTGGGCTGGGAGCAGCAGGACTCAGTAACTTGGTCTGGTGGTCTGGTGTCCTCTGCATCTTTGTAGTGTGGAACTAGGTGGCTGCCTGTCTGCAGCGGGGTGATTCGGTGTCTTCCGCACTACTCAGGACCTTGGTAGGGCATGCACAGACCTGCCTGTCTGCAGCGGGCTGATTCGGCGTGCTCTGTGTGACTCAGGACCTCGGTAGGGCATCTGCTTATTAAATATTTTGATATAACAGCAGTTTAACTTAAACTTAATTTCTTATATTTCTTTTTTATTTTTTTTGGTACTGGGGATTGAACTCGGGTCCTTGTGCTTGTGCAGCAGGTGGAGAAACCACTGAGCTAAATCCTTGACCCTCTTATATTTCTTTTTTCATTATTTTAATTAAAATTTTATGTAAGTGGCTTAATTTTTGTGTGATTCTGAGTTTCACATCATGCTTTCATCATGCCAAAACTATATTATTAATATTCCCCATGATAAACAGTATAATAGTATTCCCTGCATTTAAATGTGTAGCCCATCTAGAATTTGTTTTGATTTAAAGAGTGCAAAAGAAATCAAGCTTCATATACCAGCAAATAACTAGAACTACATCTCAGTGTCATCCATTGATTAGTCCATCTTTACCCTGCTGATTTGAAAGACTACCTTTACTACATGTTAAATTCTCATGTGTATTTTATTCTATTTCTAAATTTTCTGTTAAGTGCTGGTACGAATTCTGGCAGATCTCAAATTTCTTCATCTTCTGCACCATTCTTTCCCATAACATTCCTGGTTGTGTAGGCATGGTCATTTTTTCAGATAACAACTATATCTCAAAAAGAACATGATCAGATCAAAGCAATATCATCTAACCACCAAAACCACTATTCTCCACTTAAGTTTCGCTTTCCTTCCAGTTAAGCAAAAAGAGAATCCCATTCCTATGTAGAACCTCTGCCTCACCACCGGCAGTCCTGATCTACATCCCCTTCTGCTTTTGGAGTTATATTTCTTTATCTTTTGGAGGGGATTGTTTTTATTTTTTAAATTAGTTCATGTTTGCAATGCTTAATGGTTACGTTCATTGTGGAGAGTTGGTACTTATACTAAACAAGTCTTAATTCTTTTTTATTATCTGATTCTCTGCCTCTTCCATTCTTCCACACCACCCCTCATCTCTTGGTCTCCTCCTTCACAAAAGTTCTATGCCCCTGTTTCCTATTATCTATATTTTATATTGCTCTTTAATTTATGTATATGTCAGATTTCTCATATAAAAGAAACCATGCAGTGTTTAAGCTTGTGTGTCTGCTTTATTTCTCTTAGACTTCTGGTCTCAAGGTACATCCATTTTCCTACAGATGAATCAAATTTATCTTCTTTATGGAAGAATACTGTTCTATTGTATATGGATACTACACTTTCTTTCCCTTATTTTGCTCTTTATTTATACTTTCGTTTTCTCTTATGGAAGAAATCATACAGTATTTAAGCTTGCATGTCTAACTTATTTCACTTAGCATTATGTTTTCAAGATACATCCCATTTTTCTACAAATGGTTTAAATTCATCCTTCTTTATGGCAGAGTAGTACTCCATTGTGCATAAACACCACATTTTTTGTCCATTCATCTGTTGATGGACATACAGCACAGGCTGCTTCTAAGATGTGGCTATTAGGAATTGTGCTGCTTTAAACATGAGTATGAGTGTGTCACTGTAACACGGTGTCTTTAATTCATTGGGGAAGACACCTAGAAAGGGAATAGCTGGGTCAAATGGAATTTCTCTTTTTAGTTTTTTGCAGAATCTCCATACTGATTCCCATCATGGTTGTACTAGTTTACATTTCCACCACAGCCTTTTCAGCATTTGTTATTATCTGATTTCTTGATGTTTACAGATCTTTCTGCAGTAAGATGAAATCTCAGTATTGTTTTAGTTTGCATTTCTCTAATGGCCAGCAACATTGCACATTTTGTCATGTACTTGTGGGCCATCTGTATTTCTTCTTCTGTGAAGTGTCTGTTCATTTCATCTTTCCACCCCCATTCATCATGAGGGACTTGAACTATGGTTCATTTCATTAAGGAACTAAATCCACCTCAATATCACTCACCTTACCTCACCCCCAAAGGCAGCCTTCTAGGCTCTATTTCCCACTCTTTTTGACCCCATTTTACTTCTCCAGCAGAAATCCTGAGTTGTCTCCATTTTCCCTGACTCCATCCTCTCCTCGGCCACCCACTAGATTACTCTCTCCACCACTCCCCGAAGCAGCTTTGAGAGGGAAGCTTTTTCTATCTATAGAGGTTGCACTAGAAGGCACCCAAGGACCCTCTCAATACTGCAAGTCTCCACCAATTTGATAATTCCAAGAAATTAAATAGTCCAAATTTCCCACAGCTAAAGACATTTGAGAGCTCTGAAACAGTGATCCCAGGTAAAGTCTCAACTCCATTCACGTACTTCAAGCTTGACCCCACTAATTGTGTCTTCTTTCACTGAATAAATCTTTCAGACTGGCTTCTGCTGGGACTTAACTTTTCTAAAATATTGTATTTTACGGAGGCACCATAAAATAGAGGGTGTTATAATCCAAAACTACTGGGTATTTGCCCTAAGAAATCAGGTGACAAAGAGGAGCAGCCAACAGGTTTGCAAGACATTACTTGTCTCTGCAAGTTATTGCTTTCAAATAAGCTAAATCAAATAGTGTGATGCTCTATTGAGGAAGTTTTGTCCAAAGTTGTTACTATTGACCTGCAAAGCTGGATTTTTTTTTTTTTAATGCCTCCAAAACCTTGAAACATTCATGGAGGAAAGAGAGAGAGAGAGAGAGAGAGAGAGAGGGAGAGAGAGAGGGAAAGTAATAACGATGGTAAGCCTTGCTTGTTATTATCTTCATTTGAAAGAAATGGTATTGTTTGCCAAAGGTCCAAGGCTGTGGAGCTAAACCACAATTCTAGATAGCTCAGGGAGGCTTACCAGAAAGCAAAGTGTATACTTCTTTGTTCCAGGGTTTTATGGAAGGGAATCATTTCACAGCTTGTATGGATTCTGCAAAGGCCTCAAGCTAGGAAGTGTAAGGTGACCTGCAGGAAATGTACAGGGGTCACTAGGATGCTATGAGATGTCTCTTCAGGCCAGTGGATTACACTTATGAGCTCTTACAATGTGGCTGCCACTCTGACCTTCTTGTAGCTCAAGTCCTTGAGCTGAGAAAGAGAGGCTGAAGTCCCGCTCCTGTGGCAGGCACTATGTCATGCATTCATCAAGTCCAAATTCAAGGAGAAAAAAACCTCACCCAATTCTCAGAAAAGTTGTTATACATTTGAGTGTATCAAAGCCATGTTTTATACAACACGATCTTCTCTTAGGAAATGCACAGCGATTTAGTCACTGTCCGTCAGCCTGGAAAATCCGTCAAACTGGCTTCATAGAATTTCTGGAAGCTCATTCAGAGCTTTGAGATGGCATTGCCTTCAGCATATACCACAGGCTATGGTTTTTAGGCACAGTCAAGATTATTAAAAAAATCCTCTTCAAAACGCCTGTAAGCAGAGACCACATGCTTGACACTGCAAGAAAGACACAAAGTCACCTGAAACCAGGGAAGCTGACCTTCCAGATTTGCCCGGTGATTTTTCATTTCAGGAAAACCCAAGCTAATTTGGACATTACCTAAATGTCTCCTCCAAAAGAAGCCCAGTTTGTTGCTTCTCCAGAGTCAGTATAAGATCTTTCTGGCCACTTGTCTCCTTTCTCTTTCACGTTTTACCTCCCAACTTGAGTTCTGTGGTTCATAACATAGAGATAACATTACTGTCCTTTGTACTTGAAAAGGGTAAGGAGAGGAGTGAATTAAAATAATTTATGTGAAAGTACTTTAAAGAATTTTAAAGCGCCACGCAAATATTATCACCTAGGGTTCAGATTTAAATCTAAAACAGTTTTGTTTTTAACTTGCATTTGCTGAAGATGAGACAAAGGGAAGAGGCATGGAGAAAAATGACCCAGAAAATTCTAGTCTTCCTCAAAATATGACTTTGTGTGGAAAGGAGAATATGATATATGAAATGCAAAGAGAGTTTTGAATATGACTTTGGAAATTACTCTTACTCCTTTTTAGGCAAATGCAGGTGTGATAACTATATACACAAAGTTAGTAAACTTCTCAGGATCTAATTATAAAGACTAAAACACATGGGTTGGTTCTAAGTATTTTCTAAGAGATTTTAAGTTTAAAAAAAATCCCCAAATGCCATCGGTGAGAAGTACTGCTTGAATCCTTTCCACTATTCTAACATTGCTGTTTGTTTCAAATGTGTGGGCAAAATGAGAAGTTATTTGGTGAAGAAACCCTCAGTAGATTATCACCAGACGAACTGATTTGCTGATTAACCACTTCCACTTGATATTTAGAGTATTTTTTTATCCTGGTTTTTGAGTACAAATTATAGTTACAAAATGAAAAAAAAAATTCAGGCCCAGGAGGACTTTCAGAAATAATCCAGTCCATCTTCTTATTTTATAGAATAAAACGTGACCACTCAGAGATCTTAAACAGTTTGATCCCAGACACACAGCTAAGCGTGGGGGAGAGAAACGAAGACTCACCTCTTCCGGCTGCAGCCCATGGCTTGATCTACCCCATGCTACCTTAGCCCAGGGTAAGAAATATTTAATCAAGGGCTAATGACGAAAGACAATGAAGACATATTGTATTTCTTCTTCAGATTTCTTCCTATATCACTGCAGCACCTAGGAACTCAGATAATTATACTGTAAGGAGACAAGTGACGGGAGAGCAAAACACCCCCTCTAATTCCTAGCCCTCCATCAAGCGCAGAGGATGTGGCAAATTGGTACCTGTAGGCTTCTGGAGGCAGGCAGGAGAAGTTCATTGCACCTGCAAAGAAGCCTCCTTGGCAGCTGCCTTTGTAGAATGTAAATCTAAGATCAGGTCGATGCTGGGGATGGCAGTTTGGAGAGAAGGAGCTTAGCCTCAGGTCTTAGTCTCAAAGTATTTTTTCCCTGATTCCTATCAAATTCGCTTGAGCCACAAACAACTCCCCCAGCTAGGAGCAGAGCCGGATGGGAAGTAGTGAGGTTGATCCTCTGTTACTTAAACTCTTTAGATTTTCTATTATCTAGTTCAGCTTCTCTCTCCATAATGAAGATCAAATTATATCCAGGATTCTGGTTTGCTGAGAAGAGAATGAGAACGCGAGAGATCATAGGGACATATCATTTTACAGAAGACAATACCGGCAATTTCTGAATGAATCTGGCACTAAGCCAGGTAATTATGTGGATCAGCAATCAGGGGTTCTTTGGTCATGGGCTGCGCTACTGGGGCTATAGAAAGAAGGGGCGAAGCTATGTTACCAACCACTCTCCGGGTAGTAAAGATCATAGCTTTGTGCTGCTCTCTCTAGTACAGTCCATTCAGTCACAGTATTTTCCTAAAATCTCAACATGCTATTAGGCAAAGAGGAAAAACCCCACTATATTCAGAAATATGTTAATTTTCACATACAACCATTAGAAGGAAATCTGCCTCGCCCAAATAAGAAACAATTAAAACATTTGCTGTGTTAAAAAGTTTGGAAATTTTTGTTTATAAGGTAAAAAGTGTGATTTTTTTAATCATAAAGAAATTTGGTACCAATTATGAGAAAAAAAATCTGTGAAGTAACTAATTCAAACCAGATGCCTGGAGAAATTGAGTTCACTCTTCTTTTCTGAACAGAGTTTCAGCAGAAGAAGTATCTGGGTTGCCTTCTGCAGGGCAGAAGTGTGGCCAATGAATAGAAAAGAAAGGCGGGTTCTGGTTCCACCTTAGGAAGAATTTCCTAATTATTCACACTGTCTAAACTCATGACAGGCTGAGTTGAAGAAATTCCTGGCTTCCAGGTCTGTAAAGAGAAGAGGTGGAAGCTGAGATGGCCCAATGTTCTACATGACCCCTCAATGCCATTGTAGAATTTTCAGAAATCCTTTGCTTTATCGCTAGGAAACATTTCTCTCTATCTGTGGCTTTTGTAATTTAAAAATTATGGATTCTTAGAAATGCATATTCAACATCTATCCAAATACAATAAGGGGAAAAAAAAATGAATCCAAAAACTGTGGCTTTAGAAAAGGAGGTTTGTATTTCAAAAAAAAAAAAAAAAGTGTCATCTATGCATCCATTCTTTCAAGGGAACATTCTAAAATGATTCAAAGTTGTGAATAACTACTGAGCATTCAGCCGTGATCACCGGCTCTGGTGGGTGATGGCCTTGAGGTGCCACCCTGCACCTGAAAGCCATCATAATCACACTCTCCTGAAATGGAAATAGTTGATGTAGGCAACCAACTCCTTTGCCATGTTTCCGCAAAGCAGTGTAAATGTTACTAGGTCACAACGGAACAGACAAAGAGAATTTGACAAGCAATCTGTTTATTCTTCAGATTATAAAACTGCTTTCAGGGCCACATTAAAGTAATATGCACTCGGTCAAGAGAAAGGAGGCATCACTTGGTAACAGACAGAATGAGGGCTTTCAGACAATTGGGGGAAGGATGGCAAGGTGCCCCCTTCTGCCCCACAGGTGGTGACTGAAAGTAGTGCTGTTTCAAAGAACGCACTGTGAATACAAAGCACAAAATTGGCATAGAGGAAAAAAAATTAATCCAGGCCAAAGATGGGGAAGTGGCCTTCCACATTTTTAATTCACATAATGTATAACTGGGAGCAAAACAACCAACACCAAACTTTCTGATTATTGCAATATCATAGACTGTTGTAAAGATGTCCCATATTAAATTGCATTTCCCCAAAGAAATTTTTAAAGTATATGAAATACATCCTTGACCTTGAATTTAGAGATTTAGCTAGCCTTTAAACTTTTGTGAACTATTAGCAATAATTGCCATCTCAGTTGTACTTTGTCTGTTTGTCTGCCTTTGTCTTTCTGTCTCTCTTCCATACCTCTCATCAAATGCTGCTCCTTCTGCCTGGAAAATTGTCTTCTTTTAATTTATCAACATGAATTCCATCTTATTCTTCACATTGTAGCTAAAATGCCACTTTTTCTTCAGAGAGGCTTCCTTTTCTTTTATTAGTACCTGTTTTGTAATACAGAATAGTGATACTCATTTTGGGGAATTGGTGCATGCAGCTAATGTATCTTGGTCATTTTCAGTTCCTTTAACCCTCTCTTTTTCTCTCCCCTCCTCCAGTCCCCTCCCTCGTTTCCAAGAGTCTGCCTTCTAGTTCCCTATCAACTCTATTTTATCATTCACTTATTTGTATCTTAGAGTTATTTGGTGACCAATTTGTTCTTTCCCTCAGTCTGTCTCTTTTCTTCACGGGACTTGCCCATTTTCTAATGATTGTGTGTGTGTGTGTGTGTGTGTTTCCGGTACCAGGGATCAAACTCAAGACCTTGCACTTGTGAGGCAGGCACAGCACCACTGAGCTAAATCCCTGGCACCTGATGTTTTAATCCATGAGTTTGCTACCGTCTCCCTCCACTAAGCTCCTCAGAACCGGACACCTCATCCTTTGTGTTTCTCTCATGTTCTCCAGTGTTCAGCATGGTACCTGAAGAAATGCACTTCTATAAATAAAAAGATGTCAGAGTGTAATCAAATCAGCAACAAGCAAGAAGAGTCCTCAGCACCAGGATCCAATGTTGGTGTTACCCACCACTGCCTTTTATGTCCCAGCAAGAGGGTGCTCTGGGGCCTGATGTTCCACTGCAAGGTAAAATGGCAAGCACTGCTAATGGCAGACCATTTCTAAAGGTCCAAACAGCCTGTAATTTTTCAATCCTCCACTACCCACATCCACCCATTTAACCCAGGCTGTTCTACCACAGCCTCCTGTCCTGATGAGATAGTAGTGTTGAGAGTTGCTAAAAGAACATGCTGACTTCAAAGGCTCAGATTATCAGAATCACCCCCAAAGAGCTCCATTTGTGGAGGGTCTCCCTATGTCAACCAGCAAAGACAGGGCAGGAAATGTGGACGCTTCAGGTAACCCCTGTGTTCACACTCATGGTACAGAAAGACATCCTGGCCTTTGAGGAGGATGTCAAGGGAGGCTATTACTAAGCAAGACAAGACTGGAGAGCTTGGTTGGATCCTTCCATTTGGCATTAGCAGGAGATTAGAGTAGAAGATGTCCCAGATACCAGCTAACCTAAACTAATTTCAGTTTCCTTAATCAAGTGAAAGATCAGATTCAAAGAGTAAGGTTACATTTGGGGAAAGATGTGTCTTAAAGTTTTAATTATTCAATAACAATAATAAAATACATTTTTATTGTCTAGTATGCATTAGTAGTATCGCATGCTTTTCACTAACAGTGGCACCATGTATCTATTTTAGATGAAGAAACTGAGACCTAGACAAGCCAGGCAGCTTACCCAGGATCACACAGGTAGGGGTGTGTCTGGAATTTAAATACGGAACTGGCTGGCTGTAAGCAGCCACACAAACCTCTAGCTGCAGACTAAAACATCAGGACAAGCTACATAACTTTCAGGGCCCAATGTAAAATGACAATGTACAATGCCTTGTTCAAAATGTATGAAGAATCTGAAGACAACAACAGTAAAGCACTAAGCAAAGCATGAGGCCTTTCTGGGTGTAAGACTGTGCTGCACAAGTCACAGTCCCATGCAGCTGGCCCTGCAAGTCACAGAAGGTTAGATTCAACACACAGAGTGATGAAGGGATCTCACCTCTTAGATGGTTGGACCTTTGGCCAATGGTGACGAGGAGGCAGGGCACAGGACAGTGGCATGGGCAAAAACAGGGACAAGGGACACAGAAGTGAAGTAGGTCACCACAACTGTACCTTCCAGGAGCGTGAACCCCCTGGGATTGGCATGGATGAGAGGGAATCCAACACCCTGGGAGCAGTCCTGGCCTGGCTGGAATCTCACCTCATGCCCATCCCATCCACACCCTCATTTATCCCTATGGCAGGTGTCCTGGGGAAACACAAGAGGCAACTATGACATAAATATACAAATATTTAAACAAAACGAAGAGAGAAAATTCCCATGAGAAACCAAATAAGAAACATTCACTGGTAAAAACTCAAGTTACATGTAAGCAGAACCAATGAAACAGGGCTTTCCCAGTCTGGTTTCGACTACTGTCATAGCCACGACAGAGGGACGATCAAAAGGGAAGAAGCTGTAGTCAGGATGGCCGAGCAGTCTAAGGGAAGAAGTTGTCTCAGGAACAAATGAAAGTAACTGATGAGATGCTAATACTGACTGACAAGTCTGTGGCCTTGGAGAATGCAATTTTGGGGGGAAAACCCTTGAAGAACAAAATCACAGTGGAAAAAAAATCACTCATAATTCTATGATTTAGTGATAACCATTGCTAAGTTAACCTTTTGGTACCTGTGCTTTCGGATTATTATTATACACCAACATGCATAGGTAAATAATTATTTGCAAGTATGATTTTAACCATAAGAATATATTATGATTTTTCTCCTTGTTGAATATTATTCTATGTGATATTTTAATAGTTGCATAGTCGCTCATTGAAAGTCTACAAATTTCTCATTTTTTATTATCTGTAATAAACACTAATACGAACATCTTTTGCAAATAAATACACCTTCACCAACATATTATGTATATTTGCTGTTTCTCAGAAAGCATTCATCTGCTGTGACATTTGCTCAGTTTTTGCTCTTAGGAAAAGCCAAGGAAAGTGTTACAACAACCACATACATAACACCGGGACAGATGAAGTTCTTCATGTTTCTAACACTCCTATAGCACTTCACCTGCACATCTTGCACGGAACTTAACATCTCCCTTCTTATTATTTATTCTGTAACTGGATATTCCTTGAGGGAGCAGACATGTGGGACTCCTCCCCATGTGCCCCAGGGCCTTGTTCGCATGAGGCTCTCCATAAATGTTTAGGCAATAGCTGAACAAGTTCTTCTGGTCGTGGAGCCCCAGTGCCCTGCCAACTTTCCTCCATAATTGATGTGACATTTCCTTCACAGCTGAGGGATTGAAGCTTGGGGATGTATCCTCAGGGGGTCAATTAGTTGCTTTGATGTATCTACCATCAGGTGATCAGAGGTAGATGTTTTGAGAAATTTAGCAGGAAAAATGGTTTAGGATTTCCTAGGTAGGTATAGAAGAATGAAGCACTCAAGGCTTACACAGTCTGCACTGTGTAGAAAGGACTTAATGCTTTATACTCAAAATTAATTATGATTTTTATATGCAGAAAAGCATTGCTATCACATAAGCATTCCTAGACTTACCTTTCGAGGATGATCAATGTCAGATGAAAGGGGAAAACTATCTCAAGTGCAAATAGCATACTGCCTTTGCTTAATAGGATGAAGCTCTAGTTGTAAACATTTGTGTGGCTTATTCTACTCCTCTCAAAAGATCGCTTTGGGTTTTTTCCTACTTCAGCCTTGAAGTACTCTCAGTTGCTTTTGACTGTTGAAAGTGTTCAATCACATTCTATTTTTTAGGAGTAATAATAAATCCTTTTGATAACTTTATGAGTATTTAGTATTAATCAATTCGGTATAATCTCCTTCCCCTATATTGCCCCTCATTAGGTGCTACACAATGTGCATCCTACTGTGTGCCAAGCTTACGTCAGGAGCCAGAGAGCAAATGTGAAAGAAGCAAACCCCCTACTTCTCTCATGAAACTTAGGCAGGGATGGGAGAGACAGTCAGTGGGCCAGTTCCAGGTGGGACAGCCCTGCCCTACCTGATCCTAATAACCTCCTTCAGCTCCTTCTGGGTGATAGAGCGAGCTCACTCGGTCTTTTGAAAATCATGTATTAAAGCTAGGCAAATTTGCATCATTGGTTGAAAAAAAAAAAACCAAGAAATATCACTCAGTAAAATGAAGACAATTGGGTAAACAAGTCAGATGTCTGCACATACATACTTCTCTATTTAATGCATCTCAGGAAAATGTAGAGCAAGCTACAACTCCCAACCACAGCAAACCCAAACCTGCAGGCTCCCAGCCTTTCCTTCTTAACAAGCAAAATGATGGTTCAGCACAGGGGCCAAAGGCTTCTAGGGCTCCAAGTGGAGGAGGGTCAAATGACTCAAGTCCACATCCCTGGGTCACCAGTACTTCACTTTCCTTAACCCTCAACTCCCTTTTCTCCCCAAACCTGCACAATAAAGAGGCATCAAAGGGTAAGGAAAAGAGTGAGGCAAGGTCTAGCTTTGAGTTTTGGCTCAACCAATTTATTAGTCTCGGGGCTCTGATAAGTCGCTTCACCTCTGCGTATTCACAAATGGGGAGAGCCTGACACACCGTTTGAAGTAATAGTAACAACATGACTGCGATCGTGAGCACTTAAGAGCAAGTGGTTTGTGGCCAGACTGCCTGCGGTCAAATTTCTTTTACCTTTACAACCTCTGTGACCTTGGGCAGGTCATTTCAGTTCTCTGGGCTTCAATTCCATCAGCTCTAAAATAAGGAATAAAAATAGTACCTATCTCATAGAGTCATTAGGGTTAGACACATTAGTATATATAAAGTGCTTAGAACAATGTTAACTCTTATTACAGTGATTAAATAGTTGCTGCTAGTATAAATCATAACAGTGCTGCTGGGGTGATAGTGATGAGTCTGTGCCCAATCACAGCCCCAGATCCTGTCTGTTTATATTTAATAGCCTCTGGCTAATCTGTTAGGATTTGAAGAACAGAAATTCCTTGCAACTTAGTAATGATAGCAACATTTATGGAGCACTTACCATGTGTCAGTCACAATCCTAAGAACATGTAAAAGCACTGGCTGACTTAATTCTCACAATAATGAGAATAGGACTAGGAGGTAGGTCCTATTATTACCTCAACTTTACAGGGAAGGCAACTGAGTTGCAGGACAGCCAGTGGCTTGTTCAAGAGTACGTAGCTAACAAGAAGCTTGGCTTCAGGCCCACATATTAACTCTCA
Organism: Heterocephalus glaber; assembly: GCF_000247695.1. Next base: position 59,993,837 of record NW_004624730.1, read on the forward strand.
GCTGATAACACCAACTCACCCATGCTCACTGCAGAATTCTGCAGGAGCTGACTTCCTTCTGTGAATAGCCAGCCGCTACTGAGTATTATTTGAGCTTGCAAACACCAGCTGTACTGTGCAACTGCAAATTGCTATTTCAAAAATCACTCATGAAACGACTAGAGGTTTTGCGACTGAAGATCATGGTATTTTGGGAATTTAACAGAGCTTTTCTCTCTGGCCCCTGTGTTGGGATAAGAGGGAGTGCTCCTGTTTGCATTAGCCAAAGACGGATTGTGAACTATTATCTTACCTTGTTATCTGAGCTGCTGGTGCACAAGGAAGTTTCCTTTGCTAATGGTTGAACTGCTCTTCAGATAAAGGCCTCCCCAGGATCACCTCGGCACTAATTAATCAGCTGTTAAAACAGTGGTTGATAAAGACAGGCTTACTTAAAGTTCGAATTGCCTGCAATCAGAGATAACCAGCTAGTCCCTTTTGGCAGTGAGATATGAAAACAAGAGAATGATCAGTTATCAAAGTGAATATGGCACTCAAATGAAAAATGTAGTTCAAAAAAATAGAGCAACATTCAAATTGGAAAAAAATAAACATACGATTATTTCTTTGAACTCATGTCAGCAAAGTGAAAATGGCAAAACACATGCACACTGATGTGCACACATGTGTACATGCGTAGGCACATAAACATTAAGGCATGATCCATGCTGACACTGTGGTGTGTGGGGAGCAGGACTGAGCAGGTTTGTGAGTGTGGTCACATACGAGTGCATGACAGGGAACCTCCACTTCCCTTTGATGGGTTCTTGCTTGGCCAACGATACATGTATGACCCTGTGTCTCATGCATGGTACCAAGTGTTCTGACACTGAGCTACAACCCCCAGCCCAACACTATTTTTAAAATTAAATTGAAAAGTTGATTTTCTCAAAGGCAAAGGATATGATTTTTTTAAAGAATTTTGAAAAGAAATCATCTGAAAAAATGAGCATATGATAGATGAGTGGGAATTGACCTCCCTGAGAAAAATGACATGAAGAAAACAAAGCGTGTAAATTGGCTCACAGCTTTCCAATGGATTTAGGAGTGAAAGGATGCAGTTGGCCCAGATGTGGAGGTGGGATTGTTCTTGCTGGGCATGAGATTTTGGGGAGGTTCAGACAGGTAGAGTTATGGAGTGCGATGCCATCTTCTATGCCCTGCTCCTACCAAAACAAAAACAAAACCAAAAAATGTATCTCTGAAGTTTAGCTTCCAGGGTGTGAGAAATTTAAATTTTTCTATATGGATCCAAATCTGACCTACAAGCAAAAATATATATACATAACATGGAAAAGAAATAGAGAAGGGACCAAGAGAGGAAGGGAAGAGAGAGGGAGAGAAGGAGAAAAACATAAAAGAATCAAGATGTGTTATGCACATGTACCAACTCTCCACAATCAATGTGAACATTTATGTACCACAAATACATACTACTAAAATAATAAAAATAAATAAATTCTACTGAAAAAGAAAAAATTGTAGATTACCAATTTCCTGAAGGGATTATTAAAATATGACATATTTGAATTTTGAGAAAAAGAAAAGAAATGTTAACATGAACATAAACTTCCCTAAGTGAAACTAATTGTTAACACCATTCCATATATTGTCACTCGGAATTTGCTTGGTTTCATACATTTAGGATTTGGACTCTGTCAGCCTAATTATGCAATAATAATCTCATAAAAGCTAATAATCAATGTAACCTTCAGTAAATAATCTCTCGGAACCTCAGTTTCCTCGTCTGTAAAATGAGTGAGCCGACTGGGGAGGTTACCAAACTATATTACTTTGAGCATCTTTTTGATTAGTAACATCCTATAATTCTAGATTTTGCCATGTATCATTTGTATCCAAATGTTTTAATTTTATTCTTAATTCCAAGCCACATATCCAGGAGCACCCCAAAAGCACATAAAAGCTTAGGTTCTAAGAAACAATATTAGCTAAAAACAAAGAAACATAAAAACCAACTACAAAAGTGCAAGGATTACACAAACCCTCTCGGCAATGTTGATCTTTTAAAACCTGGTGGTAATTTGTAATAATTAAGAACATTTTGACAAAATTCCCCCTACGCACATATTTACATGGTGCTGGTGCAATGGGAATGAGGTATCACTGGATTTCCACGTCAGTGACCCCATTTTGCATGCTTGCCATTGCCTTCTGCGTTCTGGATGCCTTTATCCTCTTCCACTTGATATGTATGTAATAGTAGCGCCACAATACCCCAGTGCTCTACACAGTAGGATTGAAATCAGTCATTACTGCTGCTTTAGAATGTGACAGTTCAGGAAGTGGTTTGATGAAGGCATGGGTTTCAAGTGGGAGCAGCTGCTGAGGTGGGTTTGTGTCCAGGGTCTGAGAATCAGAGCACCCCAAGGCCCTGGGCAAGCTTGGGCATCCCGTTCTGCATGGTCTCCGTGAGTCACACGCCTCCTCACATGAAATGCAAGTAATAATAACCCAGCCTCTGCCACCGCTGCCAGCTGTGGTTCAGACAGGATTCACCTGAGCTAAACAGCCAAAGGGGCTCAGAAAACTAGTGTGTGCATTCAGGGAACTGTTATTATTCTACCTGATGATTTCTTTGCAACCTAAGAAAAAAACAATCCCAGCAAGGAATAATGAGTTGCCAAGAAAGTAGCTTTTGAGAAAAATTTGCGATTAATTGTCCAAGACTGCTTAGAGAGAACCTGCAAAGTAGGGTTACTCTGCATAACAAAAATTAAGACACAATGAGCCTTTACCATAGACCAGGTATTATACTACAAGTTTACATATGTGTTTGCTGTATCTTTCACAAAAATCCTATTTAGGAGGAAGGCACTGACTCTATTTTATAGATGAGGAAATGGGGCAAAGAGGTTAGGTCGCCTAAGGTCACATAGCTAAGAAGCTGCAGCCCAGATTTAAACGTAAGTGAGCTGGCTCCGGAGCCTGGTCTTTGAACAACTACTCTAAAAATAAAACAAAATGCAACAATTTGCCCCAAATCCCATGGCCTGTCAGTGACAGGTGGAGCAGTCAAAAGCAGATCTTTCTTAGGCAGAGACCCTCAGGTTACGGGCGCTCCTGCCTCAGCACTGTTTCTTGTCTGCAGTTTCTGTTAACTGGATGAGCAGGTGAAAGGAGGCTGACAAGACTGTTAGACCCTCTCCATGAGCCTGAGAAGGAGAAAAAGTGTAAGTCAGGAGACAGGAGTTTTCCCTCACCACTCCCCAGCCAGTGTCCTTCCAACCCCAAAGCCCTGCCTGGCACACAGTAGGTGGTTCATTAATGTTAGTCCCTCCCCCCTCTCTTGCCTTTACTCTCTCCTGTTTCTGTTCTTTTTCCTCCTCTTTCTCCCTGCTGTGGGCACGAGGGCTGGACTCTCACAAGTAGATGCTTTCAGACTTTTATATGATCACTTTTGTGATAGAAGGGCACCTTCTACCAGTAAATTTACATCTTGAAGCTAAATAATAGCCTCCTCCATTTATTCTTGCTGAATAAATGAATATATAAATGAATATTCTCCTCCATAAGCTTGAAATGACCATGTCTTTCCAGTTCAGGTTTAATTCCCACTGGTATTTGCTAATAGATCGCTCTTGTCTACTTGCTGCGCTCGGTTTTGAATGCATTGTGATGTGGGTGTATTCAAGAAAACATCATTGAGGCTGTAGTGATTGCTGGAAAGCACTGCACAGATCCATTAGCTGTCTTTCTGGGACTGCTCAAGATGCTCAGACACTAGAAAGCGAAATGTTTTTTTCTTCAATTCAATGCATTGATTCCACCCATTCACTAATTAAATACCAGATAAATTTGCCCTTATAAAACTACAGACACACAAGCCATACTTGCCTGGATTAGTTTCTGGGCCCAGATCTCTTAGAAGGATTTTCTTCGTATTATTTGTTACATTTTTCCTGCCGGTGCTCAACACCAAGCGGTGAGTGAAGCCCACTCTTCACATCATGCCTTGAGTCTGGCTGATGTCTCCTTGTTCCCAGACACCTGCTTAAACAAAAGACACAGCTCCCCTGGCCTTCCACAGGGCTCGCTCTTCTAATTGGTTTGGGGCTGGGTGAGTATGCACACGTGTAGCTGCTCATGTCCAGCAAAATGTTTACTTGGGTTTTTTTTCCTTTTATCTAAATCCTTAACTCATAAAGAAAAGATAAACAAAGTGCATGCTTTATGTCAGGGTAGAGAGGGAAAAAGGACTTAGAAAGGTCCTATTGAGAACAAAAGGCTTTTGTTTCAAGGTGTCTTAATATTAGCATAATGACTTCAGAAGAGATAAGTAGGGAAAGGTAAGATGGGCTGAGATAAGATAAGACGAGGTGGCAACTCCAATATGCAATCCAGTGTTGGAGTATGAAAGGCGAACACACCAAAAATGTTTGAATCTAAAGAGAAACTGTAAATTTACCCTGGCTTTCAATGGGCCTGATGTTATTCTAGTCTATGCTACAGAAACTCAATAAATGACTCTACAATCTCCAGAAAGACTGGTTCTTCAGAACACTGAGGAAGCATAGATTGGGAATTTCTCACTTTGTTTATGTTGCTCTTGTTGGCAAGCCGTCCACCAACTCCCACTTTCAGGCAGCACATTCATCTTTCCAAAGGCTGTGTACCTTTAGTAGGTTCCTTCTCCTACTTGGGTCTAAGGGATCTGTGATACATTGTAAAAGTGAAATCGGTCATGTTCCTAATTGAGGAGAAGCATGTCCCCAAAATTCTGCTAGTGCTTTCTTTGCCTGCCTGGAGAAGTGCAAATAACAGGATAAAATGTCTTTTTGAAGCATAGTGGTATAAAGACTTCTTTATTTATAACAGTGCTCATCTTGGACACGGTCATTTAGGACTGGGTATCTACCCCAACGAGGGGAGTGTGCTGGACCCCACCGGGGTTCATACTTCCTGCCCCATAGCCTAGAAACTCTAAAGCTACAATAAGATGAGGCATTAGAGGCATTAGGTATCTTGGCATGTTCAGGTTGCTAAACAAAGTATCATAGGTTGGGTAATTTTATAACCAATAGAAATATATCAGGATGCAATGGTGAAAGTGGAGTTTTAACTTGATTGACTTTGTCATCTGCCCATGGATAGGTGGAACAGTCTTCTAGGTGTGTCTGGGTGGGTTGTAGAGGAGTGGCCTTGGAGTTTATGGTCCTTCCCCCCTTCCTCTCTGGCATTCTTCCCCTGCTCTGCTTCCCAGCTGCAGGAGCTGAGCAGCTTTGTCCCACCACGCTCTTCTGCCATGACGTCTCTGCTCTGGATCCAGCCGACCATGGACTGAAACCGTGAGCAATCTGTGAGTGTTAGGGATAGTGTCTTAGCAATGGAAAAGCTGACTAACACGGAGGCTAAGCATGTTTCCTTCTGCCTCCTATTTCAGGGGCACTAATCCCATGACCTGCTCACCTCCCAAAGACTCATCTGCTAATACTACATTGGAGATGAGCTTTCAGTACATGAACTTTGGGGGGAGCTCAAGGATTCAGAGCATAGCGGTAGATTTATCCGCTTTGCTCTCCATCTCACAGGGATCACTGTCCTTCATTAATAAAGCCAATGTCTCAAAATCTGTTACTGCACGTTTCCATGTATTTGAAAATTTTTGATTCTTTCAGGTGAGAGGGTAAATCTGATCCCTGTTACTTCACCTTAGCTGGAAACAGGAGTGCAAGGGAACTTTTAAAGATTTGTCCCATCTCTACACAGATGTCTTTATAAATGCAAATATGGATAAATGATGACTCTCTTCCTTTTCTCTCCTTTCCTTTCTTTGTACACTAAGAAATAAATGAAAGGACTCTTGTCACAGCAGGCTGGTACCCACTGACATTCTTTTTATCATACATCATGTACACTGGAGACCAGCTGTATTAGCTCAGTGGAAGAATATGTTCAATATTTTGTGCCAGTTACTTCCTAAATCTTTGAAACTGTCCTCCACAGCAAATATGTGGATCATTATACCCACTTTTAAAATGGTAAATCAGAAGCATAGGAAAGACTGGTTGGCTTCCTCCAGTTCACACAACTAATTCCCAACGGATGAAGTGAAGATTCAAAGGCAGAGCAGAACGCAAACAGCATGGACCAAGCTCTGTCCCCCAAGCATGCATGTGATGGATGTTACTATCTTTGTCTTATAAATTTGTTACTATCTTTGTCTTATAAATTTAAACACCAACACTCAGACTGATGGAATATTTGGGTCCAGGTGGGCCAGCTGCATTGGAATCCAGGCCTGAGCCACTGCCCCAGCTCTTTTGATTTTGCTCGATGGCCGTGAAGATTTGGAGGATGCAGAAGTCACCTGCCCTGGCCTTGATATTATCCAGCCTTCGGGTTTTTTGTGAAGATAGTCTTCGTTGTTATTCTCTAGGTGTAGTAACTGCTAACAGTTTCTTCTCTATCCCTTGAGAAATTTTTAGTGTACAAACATTCTTATAGAAATAAATATAAATATATTCCCTAGCTGTTCAAATTGGGGTTCTTTAGAAATGTACATCAGGATAAGATCTCTGTCTACCTCTATCCAGTAATTTGGCTTTTTCATATTAACTTTATAAAGGTTATGCCATAGACAGACTGTTCATGTCTTCTCAAAGTTCATGTTGAAGCTTAATTCATGATGTGATAGTATTTGGAGGTGATACATTTGGGAGATGATTAGGTCTCAAGGTTGGGGCCTTCATGAGTGGAATTTGAGCTCCTATACAAAAAGATCCGAGAAAACTACTTTCATCCCTTCTGCCATGTGAGGTTACAGTTAAGATAACTGTTTGTTGTCTTATTTTATTTTATTAGTATTGTTATTTTCTTTTATTAGCACTTGTTTTCAGTAAATGAAGTTTACATCTGTCTTAGGGAGTAGGTGCAGGTACATAACATAGCTTGATTCTTTTTTCATCCCCTTCCCCTTTCCCCACTTCTCCTTCCCTCCATCTCCAAATTCCCTTTCCCCATTTTCATTCTTCTTATTTTTAGTTATAAACAGGAACTGAAAAGAATGGCTTTTGTTTAATATTTTTTTAATCTGAAAGATTGCAGCCATTCCAGAGAAGAGAGGTGGTGCTATTATCCTATCAGTAGGGAAATTTAATACAGTGAGTTGAAAAATAACTCCATCAAGGTGAGAGAAAAAGAGAGTTGGATGGGTGACTGACCCCCAGACTCAAGGGCTGAAGGCATGAAAGTGAATGTGAAAATATAAAAGGTGTGTGAAGAGAAAAAAATTAGGGGAATAACTAAAGGACGGAAGAGACTAGTCCAGAGAGGAAGGAGACACAGGAGACACAGTGTGTGTGTGTGTGTGTGTGTGTGTGTGTGTGTGTGTGTGTGAGTGATGGGAATTGAAAAATAAAGGCTTCAAAGACTGAGGAAGGTATTCAATGAGTCTTGAAAAGGAGAGTGGAAGGGAAGGAGAATGAGTGACAGGGAGCCCAGGGCACGGCCTTCCTCCACCTTGTTTCCGGAGGCCCCTTCCCCCCTCTGCTACCCCTCTAGAGCCTGATGCTATTTGCACATGAACAGCTCCTTTATTTATATCTTTATTTTAATAAGAGGAACAAAGTCCTTTAACTCAGAGGTTGCTCCTTGTAGCCATCTCCAACAAGGTGATATACACACTTATATTTATTCTGCTAATTCTTATTTTTCTGAGTAAGAAAATTTAGAGTACAGAAAAGTGAGTGATTTGATAAGGGCTATTTGAAATCAGAAGAAAAGTTTCAGTCTTTCCTCCACATTCTTCTGGACCTCACTGGCTCTTAATTTGTAAGAAGAATCACTCAAATCAGCATTTTCATATAAAACACTTTTATAAAGGGTTCTTAGAATAACCTGCGATACATAAAAATTAAGGCCAAGAAATCAACCATATGACTTCCTTCATTCTTTGGAGGTTATAATTAATTTAATGTTTTAACACTTTGAGGAAGCTTTTGCATTCTCCAAAATTATCCAGTTGTATATTTAAAGCAAAGAGAAATCTCACTACTCTTGAGTTTCAAAATGAGCCCACATATTTGAGGCTTGACTACACTTGGTATTAGTTTTGTTACAATAGCATAAGCTCGTTCTCTTTAAAAATGGAAATATAGTCTATTCCTCCAAATCTCTTCTTGTCTTCTCCCTTCCTGCCTATTTTTTAACTGTGGGTTTTAGACACTATAAATATATCAATTTCTCCATTTCTCTGGGGTTCGGGATTTATGCAGCCAAGCTTTCAACTTTATGTGATTTTGAGATTCTATTCTACTCTTGTCCTCTCTGCCCATCCAAGTATGTCTGTGGCTTAGCTAGTGATCCTACAAATTATGACTAGTTTCAGAACTACTTCCAACTTCTTTGTTTTGTCTTGTATTTCCATTGTGGCACTAATTACTAGAGATATGATTAATGCACTACTTACTGGTGGCTTTGTTCCCTTTGTTTTTCGATAATGCTAATTAATCCAATTTTGAAAAAAATACTTTCTGCTCACACATGTCAAGTTGCAGGTGCTTTTCCCTCCTTTTAAAGAGAAAAATAAGAGTAGACCAATTAATGATGCGGCTGCAAAACTCTCTTACCAAAGTTGCTCATCAGGGAATATCTGGGGCCTGAAATGTTAGAAATGGGTCTGAAGTAAGAAAGTTTCTTATTCATTTCAGCCTTTTACTCATTTCTTAATTGTAGCGTGAGGGTGGGGAACTATGCAAGCATCTTGGAAGATGGCTGCCTAGGATGTGGGCACCAATCACACATAAACCAGAATCCATTTGCCCCTCTCCTATCTAAATGTCCCAGTCTTCCCACAGCTCTGTCATAGCAGGTGCTCATTAGATTTATAGCTGGGAGACTCAGTTTTAAATCTGTAGCTGTTACTTGCTGTGTAGATGGTTTATGTTCACAGCACTTATTTCCTTTGACACATCAGTAAAACCCAACAGACTTCTGCCATTCAACTTCTCTCAGTAATTTTTAAAGGCTTTGCTAAGTCATTCTGATATATATTTAGTATATACTAGAATTTAAGTGACACCCAGCTTTCCCAAATGCCAAAGATATAGTGATTTTTGCCCTATGAAGTGATATTTTTTAAGAATCCATTTCATTTCTCCTCTTAAAAAATAAACTTCTTAGAGAGCTAATTTTGTCTTCATTTCTTTTACAGGTTAGGGTTTTTTAAAAACTTCCCAGAATTTTAGAATCATTGGATAAATATCTACATTATTTTTGATGCTCTTTGATTCAATGTATAGAATTATCTGTTCAGTACATAATTTCAAAAATTGTTACTAGAACTTTTGTCTATTTGTGCCCAAAGTAGAATATGAAAAGTGACTGCTGATTTCCTCTTAGATTAATCATTTACCATTTTATATCTCATTTGGATCATGCATAATCTACTCTGTAATTTATGTCCTACAGAAAGCCAGGCAGTTTTTCTGAATGCCTCTGAGAAGGGCACCAGGGTAGGCCAACACCGTGCCCACCACCATTTTATTTGTATCCTTTCTTCTCTAAATAAAGTGGTAGCAAAGTCTATGCAAACTTTTCATTCACTCATCAGAGCCAGGTTAAAAAACACACACTGAAAATAGTTAAATATATCTACTGAGATTGAAGGTTGTGCTTTTAATTTTAAAATTAACTTTGAAATCAAATTCCTTACAACAAGAGGCAAGAGACTTGTTGAAGTCCCCACCCTTTATAAAAATGGATTAAAGTGCTAAGTGTTTTATTTGAAATATCACTTTCAACTAAGTAATTCGCTTTGCTTTTGACTGAATTGATTGGAAACCCCAAAAGATTTTTAGGGGAAGAGCGAGCTGTGGGCCTTGACCTTCCCTTACTTCCCATCACGTCCTTATTTACTGTATTAAAACATGAAGCTCTGCCACAAAACAAAAGGTGAGGAAAATTATGTCCACTGAGGAAATAGTTTCCCCTTATGAAAAGCAGACTAATGGATTTTCTTTTTCAATAAGAGGAAATTTTGATTTGAGGGTGGCTCTGAAGACACTGTGCTCACTATAATCTTGACTTCATTAGCAAGTTCCCCTACTTGCCAGTCTTCCTTGGCTCATATTTTGGTGAATTATGTTGACAGATGCCGTGTCACCAAAGAAATTTGGCTGATCATGATATAAGAATTCAGAGTTGGGCAATGGAAGTTTTTTTTTTTAAGTACAGTAGAAAGATAGTTGGAATGCTTGTATATTCTCATCAGATTTTCTTTTATCATACCTGTTAGTTATGGTGTTAAGACTATTCTAATATCTGCTCTCTATTTGCATTAGGCTCTTTTAAATGATTTTCAAAAGTTAAATACAATAAATGTTACACTTACTTTTTCTAAAGGGCATAAGTGAAATTCTGCTGGCGAAGTGAAACATCTTTCAAAGCATATTAAAAACCTCAGATGCTATCACATGAGGTGTTTTGTCAATGTGTGGGATTCTTTCCCACAACTTCTTTTAGTTTGCATGATTTCTATCAGGTCTTTGATCCTTTTTCAGTTTATAATCATACTTAACATGTAAGATGTGCTTCATATTTCAAATTTTCACAATGTATTTCTTATTAGTTCTAGCACTTCCAGGCATATTTTCTTGGCTTCCTGTTTCTACAGTTTATGTATCATGACTATCATCAATAATGCCACCCGTGAATCAAATGACATACATTTTCCCTGATTTTCTTCATGGTTTTTGGTTACCTAAAGCAATGTAATTGACCCCTTGGGCAATCACTAAATGTAGCAGAGTTACTGCTGTCGATATCACATGAACGAGGAAATAATATATCCAATAACTATTGTTTATTGAGCACTTACTGCATGCCAGGCACTCTGCCAAGGGCTGAACACATGAGTCTCCATTGCATGTTGACTCCTATCCTCCAAGGGAAGTATTAGCATTTCTACTCTACAAACAAGGACGCTGAGGTGAAGCCCATCTGAAATTACACATTGTATATATTTGTCAGAAACCAAAGTACCTGGGCAGTGATTCTTCTCTTATTCTGGCTGCTACCTTTTCTGGGATTTAAAAGTAATTTTGATTAGGAAAGGATTGTTTTATTATAAATTCAGTGAGAAATGCTCAAAAGGCTTGTCACGAATCTCTGTCAAGTATGCTTTCAGAATTTTCCAGAAGACAGGAGGCGAATAATTAGAATGTGCACAGTCTTTACTACAAGACCTTGGGACACTAGACATTTCTGGAATTCAGGTAAGAACAGAAGGAAGAAAAGGAGGGATGAGGGAAAGGACAAAAGGAAAGACAGATGAGAAAGAGGAAGGAAACTCATCAGATCAACACCAGTTGGTCAAATTTTTCCTTTGTCTCAGCTGCTTGAAGTGGCACTAGAGAGATAACAGCCTAAAATGGCTTAACCACTATAGCAGCCACACAGAATATTAGATCTTAAAATGTTCTGATGTTGAAAGACAGAGGACTGGTTTTATGTAAAAATCAGAACCTTTTGAAGGCTTTTTTTTCCTGGAAAATTAAAACAAATGCAAGTGGGATTATCTGAACAGTTTTGTCTGAATGGGACCATATAGCCAATTGATGAAATTTTTTAGTTTTTAAAAAGATTTTAATTTTTACATATATAGTTAATTGGTTTTATTCATATATATTAGGTGTAGAAAATAGATATTTTGGTGTATATTTATACTCTTACTCATTTTATATATGTATATGCATATATGTGTGTGTGTGTATCTGTATATATGTATATATAAAATGCTTAATATTTATTTTCAGGAATTGGTTCATAAACCTTTTTCCCATGTCCTACTGAATGACTGATATATACAAAATTGTGTGGAAACAGTTCTTAAATTTTGTCCTTTTGTTGGATTCCGAATAGTTACAACCTCGCCTTTATTGAAAGTAGGACATATGAGAAAGCAGTAGTGATTTCTGCAATATTCCTTCTGTCTTAATTACTTTTTTCACTGGAGAGAAATACCTGACACCCAAAGATAAAGGAGGAAAGATATACTTAACTCACGGTTTGTAGAAGTTTCAGTTGATAATTGGCTGGCTCCAAGGCAAGGCAGCATGGCAGACAGGCATTGCAAAGGAAAAACAGTTCATGGTGGGCAGAAGGTAACAAAGCAACAAGGGATGACCATAGCTCTTTCTATTCTTTATATCTTATCCAGGTTACTTAAGGCAGGTAGCCCCCCCCCCCCTTAATCCTAGTGCCCTTGATCCTAGCATTGCACCATGAATCAATTCCAGCATCAAACATTCTAGATCCAGTCTCCTCTGAAAAAGCCCTGCCTATGACCACATGAGCCATTGGGAGGACATCTAGACACAAACCATAACACCTTCTGTAGATGATTATCACTCCATAATTATCACATGGTTGTTTTCAACAAAATGACTTGTGTTCAATGATAGTTCCATAAATGCTTTCTGTGCTTTTTTTTTCGTTACATGTAGTACTCTTCATTTTGGGGATAGAAGTTTTCATGTAAAAACTAACCTTCATTTTTAAAAATTATCTTCATAGGTCCAGAAATGTATTTATAAAATTATGGCTAAACTTTCATACCAGAAATTAACACTAACACTCTTATTAGAAGCAATAAGAATTCACAGCTTAACAATGATTTATTAAAATATGGTACACACAATTAACTTTTATTGACCTTTTAATTTAATACCAAATATAGTACAAAGTATAGAAAATATTTATGAATTAGCTGTATTTTTAATTGGTTTTCCTGTGCCTGTTACTTCATTCTTGGGTCACTCTTCCTTTCTCATATAAAGACGAGTATCTGAGAAGAACAAAATATCTTCCATCCAGCCTAAGTAAAATTCAGAAGATAAATTACACACTCAAAGAAAGAAATTTATTCTAAAGGAAAATACAAATGGTTTTTCAACTATTCAGTCTATTCACATTTTTCATTAGAACTGGAATCAGGAGTTAGCCATATTGAGTATATAATCTTACTTTTGTTTATCACATCTCAAGGGTTTTTGAATATGTAAAAGTATGCTACCATGTACCTGATAGATTATTATGCATCCACAGAAACTTATGCTTAGAAAGCATTCACAACAAGAGTTTATAAACAAGGATGTTTATTGTATTTACATTAAGGCAAAATAAAGATGATAAAAATTACATATGCAGCATAATTACAACTATGTAATAGAAAAATTTAAAAGTTAGAAAGTAATATACTGAATTGTTAACAGTGATCCTTTTGGGTGACAAAAGTTATGAGCAATTTTTTCTCCTGTTTCTATATTCTTCAGATTTCATAATAACAATTGTATATTCTTTTCATGATATAAGAAGTTTCATTTAAAATGAATAGTATGAGTTTGAGTCATATTTTCAAGTGACGTGTAAAGCGCTCTTCCGCTTTGCTGGAGTTATTTTGAGTCCGTGCCAATAAAGAGGCTGATCCCTCATTGGCAGATGCACCAATGAGGGTGATCCTGATGGGAAAAGAGCAAAAGAGGGTCAATGGTTAAAACAAACCACCACCTAATTCGACTGAGGGGACATGATTTTATTTTAATACGGGCTATGATCAACTGCTTCTAATTTAGGCCTCTAAGATCTCTATGCTTTTGTTTTAATAATCTTTTTCAGTAATTGGCTCACAAGCCTTTTCTCCACCCCCTACCAAATGAAGGTGCGTTTTCCACCTCCAACAGGACCACAGAGCTGACTAAACTATCTCACTATGTCTTTATTTTATTTTTCTGACAGTAGTTAGGAGAAAATACAGGCCAAACAAATGTGTTACTGATTGTGACTCTCAAAAACTGAGCTTAATTTTCTTCATTATTCAAATGAAGATAACAATATATATTTTCTAAGGTAGCCTAGAAAAGTGGCTTGTGTAAGTTAGGGATGCCCATCCTCACGGTTTAAAGAAGAAAATATTATGGTAAACAAACATACGTGTGTGTGTGTTTGTATTTATGTCCCACATTATAATTTTGTACCCACATATATTTACGTATATGTAAGAAAATACTCTGTTGGCTTCAATGCTCTGTACATGGATTCACCCCTGGGCCATTGCTAGTTGCACACGTCAGACCACTTGTGTCATGTGGCATGGGAAGATGCTGAGGGAGGAGAGATAGCACATGGGGTTGATGAGGCACCTGCACCACGCCGACTGGGCCACTTTCCACATATCACAAGACATCATGATTTTCACACACTCAGCTAATAGGAACTGTGCATTCCATTACCTGGTTTTAACTAAAGTAAAACTCACAAAATGAACAAACATCTTGGAAAGATCCCTACAATGAAACCACACATCTAAATTAATAATACGATGCCAATAAGCCGGGAAATGGCAAAGCTGACACTTCTTTTACCCTAGCTTATCCATAGCCACAGAGCTCTAAGGAAAATGACAATCTGTTTGAGCTTTGGCATCAGAATAACAAGCATGAAAACAAAGTGAACTTAGAGCCAGACCTTATCATAAACTGATGTTTAGGATTTTCATAAAACATGAAGTAAATTCAATTATATCATTCTCATTCAAATATCATTAATTATATTGTTGAGAGCAAAATATTATGATAAATGATTATAATTAATTATTTTAAATATTGTTTTATATTCATAAGATTCTTTCAAAATCACTGTTTTATGTACATTTCATAATGTATACAATACAGAGGGGTGAAAAATACACATATAATATAATGAATATAATGAATGTATATGCATATTTTGGGGTATGTGGGCTGTATCATCAAACAGACTGGAAATTACTGGATTCAAGGACTGGATATGCAAGTTGGCATGACATCCTAAGAATAGCACTTGTCACCAGTGGTCATCAATGGAACACACCAAGGGAATGCTACTGATACTGAGGCAACTGTCAGCGGGAGCTAGTCTGTTAAAACTCACACATCTAAATTAATAACAGTGTTCAGTAAGTCTTCACGAACAATCCCATTCTTGGTGGATATTTCTGTTGCATCAGAGGACACCAGAGGAGTCACCCAGCGACCCACCTGTGGGTAATCCCACTTCCTCCAGTAGAAGAGCGTAGAAGGAGCTGCAGCACCTGGATGAGCTTGAGGCTGCTCGATTTCTCACTTCTGCTTACCTTAACTTACGTAGAGAAGTATGTCTGCCTCATTTTCAGTGTCCAAAGTGATGGATACTGTAAAATAAATCTATAACGTAGCCATGCTTACGTGCTTACATGCTTAGATTTTGTAAAGGAAAACATTTCAATATATATGACAATCTGAGCAAAATTTGTTCCCTTGAGATGAATTAAAAATATTAGTTGCCAATTCTGCATTTCTTCAGTTTTGAGTAAGAAAATTATTTAAAGACAAGCAATAGCAATGTTGTCTTCCAGTATTAGATGCTTGGTCTCAATACAGGAATAGAGAGTTTGAAATCTACCTTTGACAAAAGGTTTTCCCTTGCCTTGTCCCAAGGTCCTTCCTTTGTAAGTACTCTTACATTGAAGGGAACTCACAGCTAGAGGATCTCAGGAGCTACATTTCAACTCAGTTCCTTAAATGTTATCTCATTTGAATATTTTTGTATGTGATAGGCATTCAAATTTGTAACCTGTTAAGAAAATCACCAAGCCTGTTCTTTCCTATCGCTTCCCTATTTCCCCTCAACACTATGAACATTTAACAGAACATTAATAAGTAAGCAAACAAAAGGAAAATACTAACTTAGAAAATAATTTTGATTTTTCCTCTTGTTCTTGAGGGATCAAGTTATAGACAGCAGTGCAGGGAACTGGGTGAAGATTTCTTCATCTTTTCTTGTTTTCTGTCTTCCCTGGACTCTACTCCGTGTCTCCTGGAATGCTAAAGAGGGAGCTCTTTGGCCCACACATAGTTGGCTCATTCACATTCCACATGCATTCAGCTGCAAGCCAGAAGAGGCCCTGTTTCCTTGGCGCTTTGGAGAAGCCAACACAATTTGATCAGTAAAATTATTGAAGGTGATATTTAAAACAAACAAGAGAGCTGAAAAGTTGGAACCTAGAACAAAGCAGCAGTGAAACCGAAGGGATTTCTTCTTGCAGGTTTGGACGGGTGTGTGTTCAAAATCCTAATTCACTCGTCTCCCCTACACCCCGAGTGGTGACAGCAGCCCCTGCAAATGCCAGGCAGCCGTGTGACTGAATGTGGCCCCAGCTACTTTTCCACTTCTGCTTTCCTAGCCCTGTGAGAACATCCAGCCATTTACGGGAGTGTCACTCAAGCTTATCCTTTTAATAGGAGTCCTTAGAAGAAATGCCAGTTTGTTTTGGGAGACAGTTAATCTGACGGAAGTAAATTCAAGTTTTGGCAAAGATCTGTGGTAAGATAGAGTGAAAAGCTGCCAAATGGTATTATTAGAAGAAGGAAAAAAAGGCACGACCTCCCCAAGTTAAATGCCAAGCACACCTACATCAGTTTCAATCAAGCCATAGAAAAATAAGATATTTTTAGATGTATTCAGCTTTAGTGCTTCTTTGCCCCAAGGGCTGTTTTTATTAATGCAAAAAGAGCTTGTAATCACTTTTCCATGAGTTTCTTATAATTTAATATGAAATGAGCTTTTAGAAAAACTATACTTCAAAACAAACTTGAACAGTTATTCTCCCACCCACCCCCATCCCAGATGCTACTTTGTCCTGCTCTCCAGGATCTCAAGGCCCCATCCAGTCACTGCCCAGATCTGCACCCCTCAGATCATAGACATGCCTCCTGGTTTGAGTTTTCTAGACCCATTATTCTGAATGGGTTATTGTTATACTGCTGATGCCTACACTGAGATTCAGAGTGAACTGGTGGCATCCTCGTGGCAAAGCTGAGGAGCAAACCAGTCTCCATTACTGCCCAGGATGGGATTTTGGCAATGCTTTAATATCGGTCCTCTTAGAAAGGGGGAGGCTGAGGTTCAGGGCCGTGCAGTGGTCCAAATTCATACAAGTAGACCTAGTTACAGGCCAGATCTAGCCCACAGGTCTTCACTATTCACCACGCTGGGCTTTTTTGCTTACAGCAGAAAAATAGGAGTATATTAAGCCCCTCTCTCCTCCTCCTTCTGCCTCTTCATCCGCTGATGGGTCACAGGAGGTTCTCAGGCATTCCTATGATTTGGGATCTGTCACTCTCTGGGATATCAAAGAGAATGCTGTCCTATGCCTCCCTCTACAGAATCACCCTGATTCCAGATGAAGAGGGAGGGAAACGATAATAACACTTCCTTCCTCAAAGGAGAAAGAGTGGGGACCACTCTTTTTAAATCCTATGTTACAACTGAATGCACCAAATGGAGCTAGCATGCTCAAAATAGTACTTCCTGTTTACCAGGAAGTGTAGTTTGAATCACTTGAAACTACTCCTAGTCAGCCATTTTTGACCTACAAGAACAGCAGCCCCGTATAGTTCCACCTACACTTTATTGAGTAGCCACCATCTGCTGGGAACTCTGTGAAGAGCCAGCCAGGAAGTCATCCCTTCAATATCCTGTGAGCTCAATGTTTTAGCTCCTGCTGTACCGATGAGGTAGTGGGGTCTCAGAAGGGTGATGTGATTTACAAGACAATAGGGTTAGAAAGATAAGACACACAGGTTCTGGCCACTTTGGGCTTGCTCCCTGTTCCTTATTCTTTCATGGTGGCATCAGGGCAGAAAAGGGAGGATGTACCTTGCTGTTCACTGCTCCCTCTTTCTCTATCTCGCCTCCCTTAGCCCTTTCTCCCTCAGGCACTAGTTGCTGATGGTGTGAAAGGTGCTGGGTGGAGCACATGACCCTTCTCTCCACAAGCCTGCACCAGCTGTCAAACCATCACTGCAAGCCCCTGCCTCCTCTCCATCCCTCTCAAGTGCTTACCTTTTCAGTCCCCTGATCCTAGTTCTATGATGATGAGCATTTCCTTGTTCTCAGAGAGCCATCCTGCTAAGGCTCCAAGTGCTACTCTTCTTCCCATCCCTGACCCCTAATCAAGACAGCACCAGGCTAAGGTTAGGGTCAGACCCCATGGACCTCCCAGTCTCAGCTCTACCCTCAGAAAACAGTATAATCAGACCCGGGAGTCCTTGGCCTATGGTTACTAAAATGAATTTGAGAGTTCAGGTGGCTTATGAAGTTGAGTAGAAACAATGACATTCCACTTTTCATTGATTTTTAAAATTTTCTTCCACCTTGAATGGAACAAAAGAGTTGGAGTCACAATATCTATGATTTTGTGACCAATAGAAACTATAGATATTTTCCTAGCCTGTTATGATTGTTGCCAATATCTCAAAATATTGTTTACATTCATCACAACTTTCAAATCATGGCCTGCCACCAACTTTTATCATTTAATCTAGAAACAAAGAAACAATTGTTATTATGTAAGAATCTTTTCTTCGTATTTCACATTATCTATTATACATTTTGATCCTTGTTTACCCTTTCAGTTTCTCACACAGAGAAACTATTCATTATTTACACGTGTGTCCTTTTTATTTCACTTTAGAGTATGACCTCAATGTGCATCCATTTAGCTATAAATGTCTCTAGTTTCTTGTTCTTTAAAGATAATGTGAAATAGGAAAAGATCCAAAGGGGAAGGGAAAAGGGAGACGTAGGGGAAAGGAAAGAAGGGAAAGGAATAAATATGAGAAAAGGAAAAAACGGAAACAAAGTCTTTGAAATAGGGAGGGATGGAGGGGTTGAAGGGAGGGCAGGGGAAGGGGGAAAAAAATAGAACCAAGATCAAATATGTAAAGGTGCAAATTCCCCACGATGAATGTCATCATAGTGTATACCTAAAATGTACCATTAAACTTAATGATAAAAAAGAGAATCTTGCTTTTTAATATTTTAATAATTAACTTTTGACTTAGTTGGGATTTTTTGGTAAACTATACATTTTATTTTATACAGTTAAAGACATTTTTCTAGGGAAAGGTTCAGGGACTTTGCTAGGTGCCCAAAGAAAATTATGGCACACAAATATAGTAAAGAATTCCTGGCCCAGTGGCTAAAAAAGATAGTGAACTAAGGTTGCATCTGAATTTGAATCCCACCTCTTACCAGCAGAGGGGCCTGGACAGTGTTTCTTCACTTTTCTAAGCCTGGTGGGGCTGCTGGGAGGATCAAAGGAGATAACACAGGGCACTGTGCCTGGCCCAGAGCAAGGGCACCATGCTGTTCACCCTCCTGATTATTGGGCCTCCCTATCCTGGGGCGTCACTTGCCTCCCACAGTCCTCCACCCTTCAGAGTTTCTCATCTTCGTACCCAGAACTCTCAGCATCTTGAATGTGTGCACAGAGAGGCTCCAATGTTCCTGCCCAGAAGACAAGAGCTCACCATTTCACCCCTTTGCAGCCAGTGGTGTTGCCTGACTAATTTCCACAAGGGCCATTGCTCTACGCCCAGACTTTCTACCAGCTAACTTGGAGTCAACTACAGTTCTCCCAACAGACACAGCCTACCCTAGTTGGGTAACTAGTTTCAGTGAGTCCCTTTTCCACACCCCATAGTCTCTGTCCTTTCCTCCATAACTGGCTGTAGTGCAGAATTAGCCCAAGCGTGCGAGGCCTTTTAAAACCCGGGGAATGGGAGGCCAGGGTTTGCCTCACTCCTTCCCCTCTCCCCTCCACACCTGTGCATATGTTTTCCCCTATGTTATGAGCTTTTCTGTACCGTGTTTCCAGCCCAACTCAAGTGATGCCTCCTCCAATCACCTATCCTGATAAAGTCATGGGAGGTACCGTGAACCTCCCTTTCTTCCCCTTTCCACATCAGCCCTTTGGCACTCTTTACCTACTCTTTATGGCTTTTTATGTTTATGTAGTCAATTTTTATTGTTATTTTTTAAGGTGCAGATAACAGCAAGGAAAAAAAGGCTTTATTTTTATTAGTACCTCTTTGCAGTATGGCTTGTTTATTTAATCCCCCCTTTTTTTCCCATCCACCTCCCTGCCTCTTCTTCTAAATTCCATTCCCCCATTTTCATTGTTGTTGGTATTACTAATCTTAGCTCATGTTTATGAGATACAATGTTTACATTAGGTTATATACAGAATACCTTTATTCTGCTTACTTTCACTTTCCCTACCCTTCATCCCCCACCTTCAGTCTCCTGGATCCCTTCCTATTTGCAAGAGATCTATCCCTACGTTTCCTTCTATGTATTCTTTATTTTGTTCTTTGTACTTTGCCTTACTCAAATGAGAGATACTATATGGTATTTAAGCATGTGTGTCTGATTTATTTCACTCAACATTATATTTTTCAGATGTATCCATTTTCCTACCAAAGTCTTCTTTGTCCTTTTTTAAAATTATTAATTGTATTGGTACATTTTAGGTATACAATATAATGACATTCATCATTGGAAATTTGCACCTTTACATAATCTCTCTTGGTTCTTATTTTATTCCCCATTCCTCTGCCCTCTCTTCAACCCCTCCATCCCTCCCTATTTACAAAGATTTTGTTTCCATTTTTTCATTTTCTCATATTAATCCCATACCCTTCTTTCCTTTCCCTTACCCCTCCCACTTCCCTCTCCCCTTTGCCCTTTCTCTTCCTATTTCACATTATCTATTATACCTTTTAGTCCTTATTTGCACTTTCAGTTTCCCACACTAGAGAAACTATTCAATATTTACACACGTGTCCTATTTATTTCAATTGAGACTATTGCCTCAGTGTGCATCCATTTAGCTACAAATGTCTCTAATTTCTCCTTTTTATGGCTTAGTAGTACTCCATTTTATTTTTAAAAACACATTCTTTAGCCAGTCTCCAGTTGATGGGCAATTGGGCTGCTTCCAAGTTTTAGCTATTACAAATTGTGCTGTTATGAACATGGGTGCACATATATCACTGTGGTATGATTCTTTTAATTCTTTGGGGAAGACACCTAGCAG
>NW_004624730.1:60016836-60074550 GCF_000247695.1 Heterocephalus glaber
AGTTTTTAATCTCCTGGAAATCTGTTTGCATCTGTTTTATGGATTCCATTTGTTTCTTATGTTGGGATTCCATCATGTTCCTCAGCTCATCTATTTTTCTATCTGTGTCCTCTCTAGATTTATTTATCATGTCTTGCACTATGGGCACAATCTCTGCTGTTATGTGAGAAATTGTTTCTGATTTCATTTTTTCCAGATCCTCTTTCTTTGCCAGTTCAGGGAGTCCAGGTGATTGAGTATCAGATTGTTCCATCTCATTTCCCTTTGGGGTTGCTTTAGGTGATCTGGGAGTCTGGTTTTCAGACTTGTTTAAGTGTCTTCTCATTTCAACAGTGGGGGCAGGGGATGTGTGCTGCTGGTGCTTGCACAGCTCTCCTCCTCAGCACTGGGGGCAGTGGTACGGCACCCCAGAAGGTTCACCTCCTCTGGCCTGAGGGTAGTTCTGTTCCTCAGTGCTAGGGACAGTGGTACAGTGGCCTGGAAGGTTCACCTCCTCTGTGTTGAGGGCGGCTCTGCTCCTCAGTGCTGGGGGCAGTGGTGTTCTTTGTCTTTCTTTACAGCCAAATAGTGTTCCATTATGTATAAATGCTACATTTTCTTTATCCATTCATCTGCTGACAGGTATACAGGCTGTTTCTATAAGAACTCTGAAGAAAGTAGGTAGAGACGGAACATACTTGAATTTAACAAAAGCCATTTTTGACAAATCAATAGATAATGTCATATTAAAATGGGGGAAAACTAAAAGCTTTCCCTCTAAAATCAGGAACAAGACAAGGATGTTCATTATCACCACTCCTGTTTAACATAGTCCTTGACACATTATCCAGAGCAATCAGGCAAGAGAAGAAATAAAGGGGATGTGTATAGGAAAGGATAAAGTCAAGTATCGTTTGCAGATGACAGGACACTGTATATAAAAGACCCCAAAACTCCACCAAAAAACTCTTAGAATTAATAACCAACTTCTCCAATGTAGTAGGATTAAAAATCAACACAAAAATCAATAGCATTTGTGTACACCAATAATAAATTCAAGGAGAAGGAAATTAGGAGAACAGTACCATTTATGATAGCATCAAGAAGAAATAAGTACCTAGGAACTAACCACTTTACAGCTTTTTAAGTCTTCTCTTTCCTGCCAAGTAAGCAGTCTGTCTAAAGTTATTTTGGCCTGATGTGCTGGTGCATGCCTGTAACCTCAGGACTCAGGAGGCTGAGGCAGAAGAATTGCCATGAGTTCAAGGCGAGCCTGGGCTAGATAGTGAGTTCAAGGCCAGCCTGAACTACATAGTGAGATCCTGTATAAATAAATTAATTAATTAATAGTTTATTTTGTAGAAAGCCTGCTATATCAAAGTTCCTGCCTAAATATACTAAAGATTCATTTTTAAAAATTCAAATGAGTGTTCAATTTATTTAGGCAGGAACTTTTGATACAGCAAGGTTTATTTACACAAAATAACTTTATTTCTTTTCTCTTTTTTTTATGTTGTTGTTCAGTGGTAGAGTACTTGCCTCGCATGTTTAAAACTCTGGTGTTTGATCACCAGCACTGGAAAAAAAGAAAGAAAGAAAGAGAGAAAGAGAGGAAAGAGGGAAGGTAGAAAAAAAGAAAAGGAAAGAATGCCATGATACTGAGAACAAGTCCTGCTTAGAAGAAACATAATACATAAAAGCATGGGATAGCTGAAGTGCAAAAGCATAGGCCAACCACTACTCTGAGCTTCAAAGAAAAATCTACCAATGGACTTTTTGGTCTGGGGGCAGCGATGTGACATGGAAAGTTCTGTTGCTGGAAGAAGTGAGTACAGTATTGCCAAGGGTAGGTAAGTGGGGGACCAATTCTTGACTAGAGCAAGAGGCATAGGGGAAGTGCTGAGCATGGAGAGTGACACAAAGAGGAGAGCAGGAGTGAGATCCCATCCCTTTATCCTTCCAGTTCTTCTTTCCATCAGCAAACTTTTAGTGAAGGCCTGTTTCGTGCTGGGCAGAGTGGGAGGTATTAGGTAAACTTGGAAGTTGGAAGACAAGAGATGGACCGTGGTAATTTCCAGTGAGACAGGAAGGTAGAGCCGTGTCTCTGACACTTACCACTGATACAGGAATTCTGGCTTCTCAAAACCTGGTAAATGTCATTTTCAGAGAAACACTCTTCCCGAGCTAACTCTGTTTCTGGACCATAGTAGATGGTCGCAAGTACCACTTCACACTTTGCATTCCTAGGTGCCTTACAGAGCAAGAGGAGGCTGAGGAGTTTCAGGGTTTTGCAGCCAGCCTTGGACAGTTTCTATGGCATGCAGTTTGAGGTTTCTTAAAAAAGAAAAGGCTTTAAAAAAAATTTTGTTTTTGTTTATGATTTTCTGTTGTTATAATCAAGTGTTTTTGTGTTCCAACTACACAGCAGACATTTCCTGTTAATCATTTCACTCAAGATTCTCAATGATCCCGTGTGAGATGGGTCTTCTTTCCCAAATTTCATCACTAAAGAGCAAAGAGAGTGAGATGTTAAATAGTTTGGTTATTAAAAAAAAAAAAACACCTAAAAACAAAACACTAACTTTTTTTTTTTTTTTTCAAACCCCTTAGTTCTCTATCCCTACTTTTTCATGTTACATTCCTTTTATTGAACTCCCTGAACCTATAGTGTTGGGCTGGAGACAATAGTGTGTATGTCCTTGTCATTCCCAGAGAAAGTGTTGCACAACTGAAGGAGAAAACGCTGATGAAGTCTTCGCTGAGAAACATTATATGAACTTAATGTTTTAGACTGGATCCTTCAGAATTCAAAAGGACTAATAATAAATATGATGTGGCCATTATTTTTGGTGAGCAATTAGCACAGCATTATCTCAACATAATTGAATTTCCATTAATGGAAATAGGAAGAGTACTTCAGAATTTGGCACATCTTCACTTTCATGTTTGAAGTAGGCAATGAAAAAAATATTCTAAAAACTTCAAAAGCCCACTTATTGTTTGGAACTTGTTCATGGATATGAGCTACTCTTGGCACTTTTTTGCGAAAGGTTTTAATATCCAATTTCAGAGGCTCTCTAGCACAATCACACCAATTTAGCATCCATTCACTTGCACATTTAAAAATTGATTTAAAATTGTGCAAAGAATTGTTGAAACCCACAGGACTTATGGCTTGACTCACTGAATCATGCACATCCTGATGCTGCTTCTTGTAAAGCCGTTGAGCCTAGAAGTGTGTGTGCAGAAAGGTGCCACAGATACAAGTCTGTGCACGTGTACACATGTGTATACATACTTTTGCATTCTTGGGTACATGTGCCATGGAAGTGCCTTCTAAAGTTCAGTGATTCATTTATTAAACAAATATTACATACGTAGAAGTCAAAGAATCTTCCAGCAGTCAGCTAAGGGGAAAGAAGACATGGAAGTGTGAAATGCTGAGCACCTAATGAAAAAGTGCTACTAGTTAATCTGTGGCAAATGAATAACCAAAGTCACAGAAATACAGGCAATAACTGTCAACTCCGCATATAAGAAAAGGCCATGTCTTTACCTGCCAGTATTGACTACCCTCCCCTAAATCCATTATGTCCTGGGCACTTTATAGACATTATCTCTGCTATGCAGCCTTCTTTTGGAGATGAGAAAACAGACATTAGAGGAGTCACCTCATGGAGATGCAGAGGCCGAGGGCAGGGGCGTAATCCAAACCCATTTCTGCAGGCTCCAAAGTCCTTCCACCTCTCACTCCACCCTGCTCTTTACTTTACTTCTTTACTGCCTTTTGCTTCTCAGAAAAAAGTCCAGTCTTCCCTGGAAGGGCGCAAGTCAATTTTCATAGCTGGTGCTACACGTCTCCACCATCCTGAGAGAGACATGGCCCAAGCACATGGTGCTGAGATCAGGACTGGGTGGCTAGTTTAGGAGGGTGTGAATGAGCCGGCAAAAATATCAGACTGGAAATAGTTGGGTTGGGAGGAGCCTGGCAGGGCTTGGTAGAGCAGCTCATCCATCTGTGTCAGAGCCTTGAGCCCTCTGCATGTTTGCCTCCCCAGAACCAGGAGAGAAGGAGAGATCTGGACTCAGTATAAAGTGAAATAAAAATGTCATGGCCTTCATAGGACTTCTGAGGCTATGATGGTAGACCAGATGCCTATACAATAATAGGCAGCTCTCCTATATCCCAAATTCACAGTGCCATGTATAGTATATGATTTTATATATATATTTTTATATATATATATAAATATGCATTCAAATGTGTATCCCTCCCTCCTTTCTCTGGGTGGTTAGCAACATTAGAAGATAGCTTATTTTTTTTTGTCATACCTTTTTCCTTTGTATGCACTTTTTAACTTTAACTAAATATTGGGTTTCATTGTTTTATTTTCATACATACAGACAAGCTATTTATAAAACAACATTCCTAACATTCTTCTGATAAATTTTCAATGTTAAGATTAAGAACTGGCTTTGGGGTAAAATTTATTGTTTTTGTTATTAAAATCAATTGTAATGTTATTTTTTTTTCACTGCTACAATATTTGCTTAAGTGTCTTTGTTTTTACCAGGCATATGTCACTTCTTTTGGCTTTTTAAAAAAAGAGATAGGGTTTACTTTTAAAGAGAAGTACACTGATGTCCTTCATAGTACATGATGATTGTTTAGTGCCCTGAGGCCTCAGGAAATTCAAAGCTCAGTAATCCGATTTAACACCTCACATCATGAGGTGAGAATGTTTAACCAGTTTGCTTATGTTGTCTAGTCAAGAAGTGGCAGGACCTCCTGCCCAGCAAAATGTTGTCTGGGGCTATGGCAGAACATGCAGGAAGTATTAGGAAGTAGAGTCTCTTTCGTCTCCTCTTCCTCCTCCTCAGTCTTACTCTCCCCAAAAACCAGAACACTAATCTGCTTTTAATCAAATTTTAATTTTAGATTAGTTTTAGGCTTTTAAAAAAATTGTGACAATCATACCAAGAGTTCCATATATCCCATGCCCTGTTCCCCCCAATATTGATACCATATATTAGTGTAGTACAGTTGTCAAAATGAATGAGCCAGTATTTTAACTAGAGCCTGACTTTATTCAGATTTTCATAGTTTTTTACCAAATGTCTTTTTTCTTCTCCAGGATCTCATCTAGGTCATCACATTACATTACATTTATTTATTTATTTATTTATTTATTTATTTATTTTAGTTTTTTCAGGATAGCTGTTAATTAGGCTAGCCTTGAACTCACTATGTAGCCCAGGCTGACCTCGAACTCATGGTGATTCTCCTACCTCAGCCTCCCAAATGCTGGGATTACAGGCATGCGCCAACATGCCTGGTGCCACATTACATTTAATGATCAAGTTTCCTTAGGTTCTTCTTGGTCATGACAGTTTCTCAGGATTCCTTGTTTTTAAAGACTTTAGCAGTTCTGAGGAATATTGTATAGATCTTTAATAGAGTACTCCTCAATACAGATCCAATTTGCCTGATGTTTTTCTCATAATGAGAATATAGGGTTTGAGCAGTAAAACCACAAAGGTAAAATGACATTCTCTTCACATAATGTCTTTTTTTTTTAACCTAAGGAAAATGCCTGGCACACCCCAGCTACTCAATAAGGGCCAGGTTCTTCATCACCTGCGCACCTCAGATCAGTTCAGTAACAGGAAATCATTTGTCTCTAAAGTGTCATTACTGTGTGTCAGTTCTTCTCTTCTAGGAAAGAGATGGACCAAATGGAAAGCAGATTTTTTTTTTTCAGATTTTGCTAGTGATAATTAGGGGAGATAGAAATGGTCCCCGTGCTGAAGATTTGCCTTTCCAGGACTTTTCTTACCCTACTCTGTCCTCTACAAAGGTGATCTCTAAGGCCTGTGATAACCGACAGTCTCTTTGAGTCTATATTCTTGTTGGGTTTGAACAACGGGGGCGGCAGAGTCCAGGGGGCAGCAGGACAGTGAACTACTTCTTACTCCGAACTGGTTCTTCCCTTCTTGCTGCCACTTAGGCTGACCATCTCCCCGATAAAGGGCCATACAGGGCAACCCTCTCCCTGGCCGTGACCTCCCCTGGGTTCTGTTACTTGCTCCTCCCCTGGTCCTCCAGAGAAAGGGTGTGAGGCGGGCTCTGTTGCTCACCCAGGGACCTGCACTTTCTACTGGTCCTTTTCATAAACCCTGCACATAACCTTGTAAATCATCCACTTTTAAAAACTCTACCCAGCTGCACACTTTGAGTCAGTCTTTCCCACCAGGACCTTGTCTGATCCATCCCCTGTTTAAATTTAGATCTCGAGAAGAGTCAAAGTGGCTTCCAACAGGGCAGGTAGCCAAATGGCACCTGCTGAATTGTGACTAATAGCAAGATTCAGCTCTTGAAAGAGTCACTATATCAGACACATCTGTCTACTGCTGTCTGTCTACCTAATGCTCTTTACAATGACCTTGGTAGGCTTTTACATTTATTTTAATGATGCTGCCATCACACAAAAATAATTCTGGAAGCTTGGAATCCCTGTTTGAAAGTGATCTTTAGAGGCAGTTTAACGTATAGCAATCTTTCCAAACTTGATTCGTCTTCCATTCGTCAGCCTGAGTTCTGAATGACATTTGATTGTTTCCAAAAATCACATCTGACCTCACAGAGTAAAGCTGATATGGGCAATATTTTTAACATAAGTCTGTAAGCCATAGTCTCCAAAGAAAAGATTTTTGAAATGAGGGGAAAGAGAGAATTCTAGAAGTGTCAAGCCATGGCAGCATTTGGAATAAGCACAAAACATACATAGGTGACTATTTTAGAAGAGCAAATATTTATTTTGAGATACAGATTCTGCTGTGATTCTTCTATGATTGTTTAAAACTTCGTCAGGGCTGGGAGTGTAGCTCAGTGGTAGAGCCCTTGCCTGACATGTACAAAACCTTGGGTTTGATCACAAAAATAAATAAAAATAAATAAAAAATCAAATATTTGTTATTAAACCATAAAAGTATAGTGTTTTATAACAGGCTTGGGGGTCTGACTGGCTGGGCTTAAGTTCTGGGTTTATCATTTATTATCTGTGTGTTTCCTTAGACAAGTGCTTAACTTTTCCCTGCCAAGTTTCTCATCTGTAAAATGGAGATAATACCAATGCTGTTGGATATTCTCATAACTAAATAAATTAGTATATGTGAAGCATTTGAAATTGTGCTGGAAAGTAAGAAGGGATGAAATGTTAGCTATTACCCTTGCCTAATAAATTTATCATAGATCCTAATTAATGACCATCAATTTTTAGCAAAGTCGTGCTGTAGTTTTTTTAAACATATGTAAACCTTATTTTTTTAATATCAGCTGATGGCTCTAACATAAAATCAAGATTTGTTCAGAGATTAAGAAAGTTAAGAAATTATTTATATTTACATTGTTGTTGTTTCCAACAGCCAAAAATCAAATGTCTCTTAAAAAGAAAAAAGTACTCAATATGCTAAACTTTCTGACATCAAATAAGTAAGGCTGGGAAAAGGAGGAAAGTCTGCTAAGTCACAAATTGTTAGAGACCCAGGTCTCCCACAGATACCCAACCAAAGGAAAAAAAGGAGAAATTCTAATCTCAAGTGCATCTTTTGCAGTAAATGACATATGTAGAAATGACTTTCCAGTGGTTTCAAATCAACACAATGTTTTCTAATTGTTCAGTGATGGGCTTGATTTTTCAATTTCTAAGCTGCAGTATACTCCTGGCTTATAAATAAATAAGTGAAGACACATATACACATATAATTTTTCAAACTATTGTACTGTCAAATTAAGTTGGCTGCCACTACTGAGTAACCTCATGAACTAATGAAGTAAACACCTGCCCCTGCTGGGAAGTGGACTGAGTCCAGGTCTCCCAAGCTTCCACCTGCAGAAACCGTGACTCACCTCTGAGTCACTGTGCAAACGTTAGAGGGGAGAAGCCAGCCGGGATCCAGGGGATGCGCTTGCCTGCTGCTTCTCCCCTGCTCTCCTAGGATACTGCCAGAAATGATACTTCCAAACAGCTCACCCCATCACAAAGCGGGAGATTACAAAATCCGTGCGGCAGCTGATTTCCTAATAGGGTGCATTAAACAGGACATTGCATGTTTTATGGGCTGGGGTTGATTAGACTATAAGGCTTAAAATATGTAGCTAAAGTGGTTGAAAAATAGGCCTTGGAAGTTCAGATCAAAGCATTACAGGGGGGTGATTAGATAAATAAAAGTTTAAGCCTAACTGAGCAAATAATTGCACATCCCCTGAAAAGCTGGGTTCACAGGGATTGATCAAATGTGAGTCACCCCAGGCACAGATGTCTTTCTAAGAATATTCCTTTTAATTTTAAATGTACATCAAAAGGAAAAAATCTGGGTACTGACCAGCAAATACTCTTGTTTGTATAAGAAAAGCCTCTTTAAGATACTGAATGAATGAATATATATATATATATACACACACACACACACACACACACACACACACACATATATCTCCTTCATTGTTGAAAGAGCCCATTTTTCCTTTCTTTTTTTTTTAGTAAAAGGTTTTTGCTTCAACACATACTAATACAGCTCACCTAGGACAATTCTAAAATATTTCTGGAGTCTTATCTTGTCTGTTATAATAAAGAAATCATATACTGGTTTATGTTAAAAGCATGTACTGTTATTATTCTAAAGAAAGCTATGTCACTGGGGGAGAAGATTCATCTTTGTCTTTGTCTAGTTAAAAAACAAAAACTGCATTTGCAAAGCCTGCGGGTGCCTTGGTATATGTCAGACACTAGTTATTTTATTTAATCCTCATGACAATGCTCTAAGGCAGGTTTTCATATTCCTATTTTATATTTAAGGAAATCAAAGGACACTTATAGATTAAGTAACATGTCCCAAGTTGCCAGACTAGGAAGTGGCAGAGGGGAGCATGGGCCAGGTTGGTCTCATGCTGGGCCTTTGCTATCTCAGAGCTCCCTGACAGTCACTTTAGTATCTTCAGGGGCTCCATAGCCAGCTGTACCTAGATTTCAATCATTTCTATGACATGATCTTGGCTATTTCCTTGAGGCAGGATCCCAGTATTATTTCTCATTTTGAAAATAAGCAACCCAAGGTAGAGATAATGACTTTCCAAAAGCCACATAAAGCAAGGCAAATAGGCAGGTAGATATACACTTTGGGCCACTAAGGTTCAAGTCTGTGATTTAGTCATCCATTGGCCAGATGATGACCGGAAAAATATTTTGGTAGCTAGAGTTCTTTGGGAGCCCTTATCTATGTCTCAGAATCAGTAGTTTCTTTGGAAGCAACATTTACCCCACAATACACCCAGGAAAAATGGAAATCAGAACTGGGGAGGGGGAATGAAGAGTTGATAGGATCAATGGCAGGTGTGAATTAACACAAGTTTTAGTTTTCCAAGGCTGCCCATGGGCTATGTTTCACAGCATCCTTGATGATATTTTTATAACTTCATTTATACCCCCACTTTAATACTTTTTGATCTTTGTTTAGTCAAGTATTTCTGCAACACAGTGTGGCATTGTATTTCAGTTCCTCTTCAGACAGCAAATGGTGGACAAACGGGTTGGCTCAGAGAAATAGTCATTGCCCCAGGAAGTCAGGATAAGACAGAGTTGCTCCCCTTCTGGAGCTCTTAATTCCCTGTACCCTTTGGAGACTGTTCTGCAGGAGCCCTTCCTCCTGGAGCATCACTCTCTGGTTAGTAGAGAAGGTGATAAGCTATAGGGAAATATTCACACGAGGCCTGGATCATATCTGTTGCACACTTGCGTGAGACTTGATTTAGACCTTCACATCTCAGCTGTTAGAGTTACGAGCTATGACTTTGGACAAGTCATTTACCCTCATTCAACACAACTTTCTCCTCTGTGGAGTAGGAAGAATACTAATTTATTTATGTATTTATTACTTTTAAAATATCAACTGTATTTATTATCATTGCATTAAAGAAATGCTGTTTCCCTTGCATGTTTGAGGGGTTCCCAAGGAGGAGACAGCTGTGCACAGCATTTGGGCTGCAGTATCCTTGGAGTGAATGGGGTAGCATTATTAGCATCATACTAAACATCATATATCATACACCATATATGTAGTACTCAACAACTATAGCCTTGGCTGGCAGAATTACTCTGAACATTTGTGCCAGTTAATTTTAATTGTCAGCTTGACTGGATTAAGAGACTTCCAGAGAGGCAATTGGATCTTGATGTGCTATACTCATGAGTAGATTAACCCACTGATGTTAGTAGCTAAATATGCCATTTGGAGGTTGATCACTGGGGGTGTGACTTAGGAGGGTGATTCTCACTCTAGCTCTTCCCCTGTGCTCTGCTTCCCAGCCACCATGAAGTGAGCAGCTTTGCTCCACCACACTCTTTTGCTATGATGTTCCTGACTTGGAGCCAACCTACCACGGACTGAAACCTCTGAAACTGTGAGCCAAACAAAACATTTCCTCCTTTAAATTGTATATATCAGATATTTGTACCAGCAATGGGAAAGCTACTCATACAGAACCATTCCTAAATGAAACCTGTAAAATCAACTGGCTATGGTTACAATATGCAAGTACTCAGTAAATGTTCTTCGGAACAAACAAACCCAAACCAAGCAGAGTCTCACCTTGTCAGGAGTGTGTGTGAGAACAAAGGCTCATAATATCAAAACATATATCTATAGTGAAGGCCAGAACTCAATAATAGCTATCATACACTGGAGATATAGCTACATGAAGTAAAAACCAACACCCAAACAGAACTAAGTGAAGCAAGCCCCCAGAAATTGTCCTTAGGAATCCACTGGCTGAGAGTCCTTGTAAGTTCCAGTGTTAATGTTTAATGTACTCTGGCACCAAGGATGAAGCCGACAATAATGAGAGCAGTTTTTCCACAGCGCTACTTGGGTTTTCACTGATGAGTTTAGAAACTATAAACATAATCAAAAGAAAACAAAACACCGCAAGTCTAAAACAGGGTTGGTTGCTTCTCCCCTAAAGCAGTTTTCCACATTCTCTTTGTCGCCTGGAAATGCAGATTCAAAAGAAAGTTTTAAGAGTGATAGATGCTCATTTTTCTTCTAAATTTAGAGTTAACCTTCAATGAATATTAATGGAGAAAGTGAGTCAATGTAGAACAGTGTTTTTCAAAGACTAATAGTCAGAGTACCCTTCTCAGAATTAATTGAGTTAAAAATGTTAAAATGTGGATTCCAGACCAGTTAAAAATGTGGATTCCAGACCAGTTATCTTGACCCTCTGGATTCCCACTTTTAACAGGCTTCCTAGAGGAATAAAGGGAAGCTGCTAACAAATGAGGATACAGTTCTCTGCATTTATTTTGCCTTCATACAACACCTGCCAATTTTAAAAGCAAACCAAACAATAAAAGGCTGACTTAAAATAGACAAATGAGAGGGTGAGGTACCTAAAAACATTTGCAGCAAATCCAGATATTAAAATACAGTAAACAGCTGGGTGTGGTAGTGAATGCCTGTAACCCAGCACTTGGGAGGCTGAGACAGGAGGATCACTGTGAGTTCAAAGCCAGCCTACACTGCAAAGTGAGACCGTGTCTCAAAAAAAAAGAAAAACTCCAAAATACAGTAAACAACCATTTTACTAAGTTTAATTCTAGTACTACACTGTGCTTACCAGAGCACAAGGAACCATCTAATAAGTTTAAAAGAGAAAACTGTGTGTGTGTGTATGTGTGTGTGTGTGTGTGTGTGTGTGTTATAGCCAGGTAGATGAAAATGTTAAATGACCACAACAAAGTAGGTCACAGAGTCATTAATTCCATCTCTTTGATACATTAAAAAGTTTCAGAAAATTTATTATCTTTCGTACTCAGAAAGGCACATTTATGCCCCCTGTGGTGGTCACCAGCCTCGCCCCAGATGTACAGAGACCAGTCAAACACAGTCCTTCTGTTTCTTCTTTCTAGGTCTTTTAATTGCTCATTTCTGTCTTTCTCTTTTTTGTTTGTTTATTTTTCATGTTTATGTTTCAGTTGCTTGGTGTGTTTCACACTTCTGCTTTGCCAGAGCCCTAAGTGCATATTTAAATTGCATGCAGATAATTCAGCATGGTTCCCACATACTTACTACAGTGTAGGTTTCTACGGGCTCTGAGAAAGATCTAAGGGTACAGCTGGGAAGAAAGTGCTGTCTCAACACAGACAAATGCAAGATTCCCGCTCAGGTGGGGTTCGTCTCTCAGGTGGGGTTTCGCACTCATGTGGGGTGTCCAGCAGTGCTGCAAAGGGGAAGATGCAGCTCAGCGAGCAGACAGTGCCTTCAGGGACCCTTCCAGCGCCCCAGGTGGAAGGGATATCTGCGAGACTGGCTCCAAGAACACGAAGGGAAAGCGTTTGTGCAATAATGGATGCTCCTGTCCTGTTTCCAACAAAGATCCCGTTGAACACCTAGGAATGGTGAGGGTCAAGGGCAGAACCATGTGAGGGCCATTGGGAACCTGGAGACAAGTAGAACAAAGGGAAGAGGCCACTCAAGTGAGACAGAATCCTATCACGATAAAGGAACAGAACAGGAATTGGATAAGGGAAGGACAGAGAAATTAGCCAGGCCGGGAGACCATACTGCGCAGCTTACCCTAATTATTATTATTATTTTTATCATTTGCAGTTCTAGGAATGGAACCCAGGGCCTTTTCCCTGAATTACATCTCTGGCCCTTCTTATTCTATTTTTTAATTTTGAGACAAAATCTCCCAGAATTGCCCAGGTGGGTCTAGAACTTTCGATCCTCCTGTCTCAGCCTCACTCAGTACTGAAATTACAGATGTGCACCACCACGTGTTGATAACAGAACAAAGATGATCTCGTTCAAAGGAGATTTCCATTCTTAATATTGTAGTTATTTCCCTCATGAGACGTTTGTTTTTAACTCTCACATATACTGACCCATGTCTTCTCACTCGCCACCTGCTTCCCCCCAAACATCCAGCGGAGAGTTCACTGTTTATTTATTTATGCTCTGCCTGTTTCCAAAATGGATTTAAGGCAGTGGAGCACAAGAGGCAAGTCAAATTTCAATGTTAAAAATTCATCACAGTAAGAATTTTCCATATCTCCAGCCAGACAATACTCCATCATTAGAATGTTAGGCTTGTGCTGCCAAGGCTGGTTGGAGCCTGGTGCTGCTTTCTGCTTAGGTATAGAGAAAGAGATCTCTGGCCCTCAGCTCTGTGCTGATTGCTTTTAAATATTTCAGGGCAGGTATCAGGAGCCATGATGACCAACTGCCATGTCAAGTGCCTAGCATGTTACAGGCAGCCACACTGAATCTTCACAACCCTTTTATTTTATTTATCTCACATTCAACTCATGAAGAAAGTGAAGACCAAGAGGGATTTTAAAAAAATTGCTTGAAGTCACACTGCTAGTAGGTGACATGTTTCAAACACAGGCCTGATGACTGACTCCCTGGCCCTTGTGATTTCCTTTAGACCGATTTGCTTCTAGAAACAGGAGGACTTGGCCAGAGGGAGAAGCTCAGAAGTAGCCCTGGGCTCTGTGAGAAAACCTGGTACCAGTGGCCCTCATGCTGAGGTAGACGGTGTTTGCCACAGGGCACTTCTCCTCAATTCTGAAGCATATCTTTCCTATCACATGTCCCAAGGGTGTTACTCACATTTTCCACCTAAATGAACAAGGCTTGTGTCACTTGTGTAATGTAAATATCATCTTTCCTGTGGGAAGCTTTTACCTGCTTGAGACTCTAGCTTTGGGCCTGGATTTGTGCATATTTTGCCTTGTAGATCATTGGCAGGAGCAATTTAAGTGCCTTTTTAGGAGAAAGGTAAACACACTGTTTTCAAACACCAGTGTTTTCGAATACTGCTGCAGAAGTAAGATGATGTAATTAAGACCCTTGACTGCAATTTTTGTCTTTTATACAGTAGTTTAAAAATTTTAAGGGGTAGAGGAAAATGCCGGCTGTAATTCAAAAGGAAATGGGGATTTAACCGGATCCAAATCAGGAGCTAATTAGTCATTTATGTGCCTGACACCCTATGAGGATTTCTCTCCTAATCCCTGCTTCTGGGACTTGTGTCTAGTGAAATACTGAGGCCAGGGTAAAAGTCAGACACCGCCACGATTCTGGAACAGGTACTCAGAACTTTTGTGGAATAATGTTTCTCTGTGTTCAGATGAATTGATATGGCTTTATATTTCATCAGCGCTTCTTTTGTAAGTTAGTGGCTGAGCAATAGTTCTCAAACTGTTTTCAAAAACGGAAAGAGGGATTTCCACCCCACTCCCTGAAGCCTGATATGAATCTTTCTGCTCATTATCTCTGTAAGGTCATCTTTATGTCAATAAAAATAGTGATGTTTGCAACAAAAGATTTATTTTTGTTCCCAACCATAACCAACATCCACTCAAAGTCCACTCCCCATGACTGTGGTCCTAGATCAAAGATGATCTTTTCAAAAACAGATCCCCAAAGCCTGTAACCCATAGGTGGAAAACGCTGTAAACGCGGAGACAGGCAGACGACACATGGAGACAGGCACACAGTAAATGGTTTTGATGATAAATACGACTAATTGAGCAGTACTGATTGTGATTTTCTTATGCCACTTTTCATTTATTTGTGGAAGAACAGCACGAAAATTGATAAATGTCTCTCAAATGAAATTTAGAACACAGATGAAGAAGAAACATGTATAAGTCATGTCTAAACCTACACCTTAAAAATAACCAGTTATTATTTTGGTATATAAGTATCTAGTGTTTTAAGAAATGCACAGTACACATATTTTATACAAAGATAAATTATATTATAAGTGACATTATTTTATTCCAGGCTTTTTTACTGCACAAAATATGAGCATTTTTGTATGCCATTAAAAATTCTATCACAACATTATTTTTTATTTTATTATATTCTACTGTTCAAGTAAAATAGCTTTTTTTTCCTTAAATTCTTTTATTGTTACATTTTAGGTATACAATACATTTACATTTATCATTGGGTGCTTGTACCTGCACATGATGTATCTTGGTTCTGATTTTTTCCCCATTACCTGTGCGCACTTCACCCCCTCCACCCTTCCCTATTTACATAGACTTTGTTTCCATTTTTTTTCTTTTATCATAATTTTTTCTTTCCCCTTCCCCTCCCACCACCCCTACCCCTTTGGACCTTTTCCTATTTCAAATTATCAGTTATTCATTTTAATCATTTTAATCCTTATTTACACTTTCAGTTTCTCACACTAGAGAAACTGTTATTTACACATGTGTGTCCTATTTATTTCACTTAGGAGTATGGCCTCAATATGCATCCATTTAAAACCCTAATTTTAAAGGTAATACATGCTCATTGTTAAAAAGGAAAATCAGTCACACAAAGTTAAAAAGATATGTATATTTTAAGCTTACTTATGTCAATAAATTATCCACAACTATATCAATTTATATTATTAAAAAGAATATCTAAAAACATCTATTCTTATAGCCTCAAAGACAGAGCATTATCATTTTTAAATCATTACTAATTAGGTTGAAAAAAGAGAGACATGAATTTATTTTATACGTCCTTGATTCTTAGTGTTTGATTATCTATATGTCTATTTGTTTTCCTCATTATAATTCTCACATTTGTATTTCTCTGTATAAATTGCTTATTTTCTATGCTCATTTTTCAGTGGGCTTGTAAAAGGCCTTTATATTGTAGCTATCAATCATTTTTTTCTGCCAACTGTATTAAACATTTTCCTCAGTTTTGTTCTCTGTCTTTGAATTGTGATTGCTTTATTTATTTTTAACTTTTTGTTATTAAATAGTTTTCAATTTATGGAATAATTACAAAGGTAGGGTAGAAAATTCCTATATACCTTTCATCAGATTTTCCATTAATTTTTATCAAAATTGACACTGGTGCAATATCACTAACTCACTTACAGATTTTATTTAGAGTTCACCAGTTTTTTCACTAATACTATCTTTCTGTCCCAGGATCCAATACAGTATACCACGTTGCATTTAATTGTCATGTTGCTTTAGTCTCTTTCCATTTGTGACAGTTTTACTCTTTCCTTAATTTTCATGACCTGGAAAATTTGGAAGAGTACTTGTCAAATATGTGACAGAATGTCACTCAATTTGAATGTCTCAGCTCTAAAGTTACCATTTTTCTTTTTCTAGGCTCAACTATTAGAAGGAAGTCCCTAAGTCCAACTCACATTTGAAGAGGAAATGGACTGGTTCCTACCTCCTGGGGGGGGCAATTAAAGGATTTCCGGCAATGTTAAAGTTATCACATTAATTAATAAATATTTGGAAGTGAAGATGATTTGAGACTATGCAAATATCTCACATCTCATTAAAATTTCATCCAATAACTTCAGCACTCACCACTAGGCTTTCCTTGCGCCAGTAATTACTGTGACGTTCTGAAGGAGAGTTACTACTTCCTTCATTGTTTCTCCACTTATCATTTGGACTCATTTTTGTCAGGAATATGTCTCCCCTCTTCCACAGAGGTATGGCTGGCTTTGGTACCCAAACAATGTCACCAGGACCCTAATTTTAAAAAACTTTCTTCTGTTTTTGTATTGTCAGCTTAACTATATAACAGAAAAGCTTCCAGGGTGATTAGTTTCCCATTGCTTCTAGGACAAATTACTATAACCATGGTGGCTTAAAACAACACAAGTTTATCATTTTACATTTATGGAGGTCAAAACTCTGAAATGAGTTTCACTGGGCTAACATCAAGCAAGAGCTGCCTTCCTTTTGGAAGTTCGAGGGTCGAATCCATTACCTACCTTTTTCATCTTCTACAGACCTCTTCTCTTTGACTCACGATCTTCTTCCTCCATCTCCAAAGTCAGCAATGTCTGGCCAAGACCATCTCATGATGCAATCTATTATTTCTTTCTCTTTTGCACCTGTCTTTCCCTTTTAAGGACCCTTATGATTCCTTTGGGCCCAATGAATAACACAGAAAAGCGGCTCCATCACAAGATCAGTTGATTAGCAGACTTAACTAATGTGCAACCTTAACTCCCTTTTGCCACATAATACAATATATTCACAGTTTGAGGAGTTAAGATGCATAGGATATGGTCGTCTTTGGGCACCAGTGACACAGAGCTATAGGCTAAGAGTATAACGAGAAAGAATATGAAAGAGAAGAGAGAGAGGAAAGACTGAGAGACAGAGAACACAAGTTTATCAGTCTCAACAGGTACAACAGCAGAATTGCTTTAGAGATGGGCCACAGATATATAGTGCTAGGCACACTGTATTTGAGGAACCAAATGTGTGTAGTCTTAAGAAATCATTGAGAATGATCAGGCATTCAGGGCCTGAACGCTTTAGGTACAAATAACCTTGAGCCGCAATTTAGGTGACTGTAAGATAATCAATCTTTATATTTTAGGCCTATAGATATCAGTTAATTCTAGAACCAAAGCAATAAAGTGTCATTCCAAACTGACCATTAAAAACGGATCTTTGAAGGGAGAGCTTATAAATTCACATACTGTCTCTTGATTAAATATAAGCCACTCCAAAGATCTCTTGAACCTAGGGAGTTTCAATAACTTGCTTCCTCTGGTATTAGTTATTTTGATTTTGTTAGAAACTTTATTTTTTTCCTCCTCTTTAGACTAGGGATTCCTCCTCCTTTTTTTTTTTTTTTTTTTCCTATGCTAGGTTTAGAGAGCAGTACTGTGTAAGGATGGTTTTAGTGTTTTTTGATTTTTTGTCTTGTGAGTCTGTATGGTCTGCATAAAGCCCCTACCCTTGGTCCATGATACTACTACTGTAAATACTGTAAATCCTCCTCCTCCTGGAAGGGCTTCTCCTCTGAGCACCTCTAAACCACTCACACAGAATTCAAGGGAAATGTCCTATTATCCCCAATGACAACACAAAAACAAGTGAGCCCACCCTCTCTACTGCCTGTACCCTCCTCCAGTGGCGTGATTCTCAGTATTTGGAGAGAACATCTTCAGAGCCAGCTAGTCCTGATTTCAAACTCCATTTTTGGTTTTCAACAACTATATGCTTTTTGAAAACTGAAATCCTTTGGAGTTCCAGCTTTTCATTTACTCGTGGGTTAGAGTGGCCATTGACTTTGCCATGAAGGCTAGTTAGCATCAAGAGTATAAGTCTTGGTTTTTCTCTGATTCCCTCAGTGACCACGTAGTATGAGCTATGTACTTGCTGTATTTGGTAAGAAGAATACAGAGGGGAACACAATCTTCATGCTACTGACCTTCCTTTTGCTTCCAGTCTAGAGGGGAAGACATATCAAAAAGCAAAGGGAGATGTAGTCAGCGTAATGTATCAGTGAGTTAAGAGCAAGAGACAAGTTTAGGAAAGTAACCAAATATTTTCATGCCTCTACTAGAATTTCATTGCAGTTGTAACTGCGCATGTTTGCCAGTGCTGGGTGACAGGCTCTTTGAAAACAAATTTCTCAGCCATATAAAGCCAGACCATTAGACAAATCTGGTAGGCTCAGATCTTTATGGTAGGTGTGTTAGATGGAATTGCTAAATGAAATAGATTTAGTGGATCCTCATAAAAGGACTAGATCACGGACTCTCGTGGCAGCCGCTGCCTCCCAGTTAATCTTGGTACCTTTAGTATCTTGTCTAGAATCAGTTAACACAGCAGCTATGCACAGCATTATTTTTTGAATAAATGAATGAACAAATCCAGAATCTAAAAGTACCTCTGTTCTAAAAGTATCATTTAAAGAACAGGAAAGAAACTTACTCATGAATGTGTGTGTGTTAACTGAACACTTAAAATTCATCATGAGTAAATACAACCTTCCCCTAGTCCATCTTAAATAAGCCCTGGATGAAGAAGGTGGGAGTTTTACAATCTCATCTGCACTATCTATGTAAAAGCTTTTTATTTGGCTTTAAAGTCTTCAACTTCACAGCAAAATTTCATTATGTCCCAGTTGAGTTCTGTTTAATGGAATTAAATTTCACCCTTTCTAATTATCTTTTGGAACAGACAATCTTTACAGAATAATTAGTAATAGAAGAACATAATGGAGCATTGTCTTTATTACTGCAAAGAAATCCTAGATGCTACTATAAATCTTAAAAAAAGATCTCATGAAATATAAAATACATTGAATCCTTTCTGTTAAATTATGTAACATTTAAACTTCGTCAACATAGCTTAAAGATGATGGGAGATAATTATTTTCTTGTTTCACTTTAAATTATTTTATGAAACTACTTTAATGATCCCATTCAAATTAATGATGCTTACATTTCATTTTCAAGATTTTTATTGGTAGAACATTCTATTATCAGATATGACTTAAATGCATAATTTTCTCACTCATCTTGAGCTCTACTTTACTTCTCTGAATATTTTTTTTGTGGACTGTAGCCTACATTCATGAAATTACACATACAGAATATAATAGAGGACTAAAAATATAACTACTACATACACAAATGAGTAAAATCTAATAAAAATAATTTAACTTACCCATCTGAAAAATCGTGATGCCATTGGAAAAATTTTATAATAAATCACAGTTCAATGAAAAAGAAATATCAAAAAATAGCTGTTTTTTAAAAAAGCACCAATAGACAAAAAATTATTTTTTTCTTCCTAACTAAACATGTAGACAATTAAAACACCTTTATAAATGGAAGATGGAAAAGGTAGTTGAAAAATGAGTAGGGTCCTTCTTGGACTTTTAGGCTTTATAGTTTAATTTGTTGAGAATTTAAAATTACAGTAATTGCCCTTAAATAACTGACATTATTTGACACTACAACAACAGAGGAGTGGAAATGACTGACAAACATACAAAAGACTTTTGTTATCTTTGTTTGTCTGCCTGAATAAATCTCAACAAGTATTTCAAAGATTTAAATTTATAGCATACTTAATCGCCATTAGATGGCCAATCTTACTGGCTTTCAGCTAAGTTTCACTGACACTCAACATTTTTGGTATCAACTTCTTTAACACATCTAGTTTGTCTCAACAGCTATCTTTAAACTAAATTATTACCTCTACATTAAACATTTTGATAAAATATATAGAATTAAACAGAATTAACTTGAGTTAAGTAGAGCCCCTTTTATCCTCCAGTGGCTGGACTGCTGGGGAGGGGTGCTGGGATGGTGATTTTAAACAATATAACCAACCGTCTACTCTCCATATATGATGGTAAGTTGTTGATATTTGATTTAATGATTTCTTTTTTAGCAAAACAAGTTCATTTAAGGAGCTGATACCCAAAATCATTTCTTTTGATTTAGATATCAGAGGTAACTCAGAGAAAATCCAGTCTGTCATATAATTTGAAATTCCTGCAAAGAATTTAGAATCCAAATGACATCAGTGAATGGCAGTTTTATTTTTTCTTCATTGTTCCTATTTAAGTATTTAGTCCTAACTTCTTCACTTCAAAATAAAACATTGTTAACTAATGAGCATAAAGTGAGAGATTCTTTTTGAAGGTCCCATTTTGTATCCTAGTGAAAATAAACAATTAAATTGCAATAATCTCTTAAGTGGCAACACATTTGATGTTTTGCAAAACATTTCCTCCTACATTCATTTAACATTTACCTGAATTGTAAAAACTCAACTTACTTTTCTGTTTTAATTTTGATGTCAGGTTCCATCCATACTGAAACAAGAGACAAAACTCATTCTTATTCATTGCATTACAATATAGGGACTTTCTGATTGGTAGTAAAATAAGGACATATTACATAAGACATAAACAAGAGTCTTTAGGGGCTATGAGCAGTAGTAAAACAACAAATGCATTTGATTTCTGTGGGTTAGAGGGTTAGGTCATGAGGATGAATGGGGTATAGGAGCCTTTAAGCTCAACAGGAGACAGTCCACTTGAGAAGAAAGATTCTCTTTTTTATTATTATTATTATTATGGACTACTCTTTGCCCTTTATTATAGTCCACTGTCTTAATGGAATTAAAAGCATTAGTTTGTTTATTTATCAGAAAACAAAGCTACTGTTTTTACTGCTATAGAGACTAAGTTTTCCTTTAGTTCTCTTCTAGAACTTTTATGAAGTTAATGAAAGCTCACCTTGGCTTATCTAGGTTCTAAGAGCTTTCCCCTGGAGCGCTTTGCACCATACTAGTGATTTATAGTAATTGTCTAATTAACCAGCAGAAACTCAGTTTCATTCCTCTAACCAAGTAAGGGAATTTCCTTTTCTCATTCTCTCTCGGTGCAGGTGAAATAGTCGCGTAGATTTAGCTCTGCTATTATCCTTATGATGGTACTCCTTCCCTTCCTCCCTTTCCAATGATAAAACCTGGGAACATATTTTCTGGGTAGCTAATGAAGACTTCACCCAATTTCACGGGAAACAAGCCTCTTTTCAAATCTGAAGTCTTTCAACAACTTTTAAGTGTGAAACCACTGCAATTCTTCAACTGTTACTAATTGGACTTTTGCAACCCCATCCTTAAAATGAAAATTATCCTGAGACTCTTCATTACACATGCTGAATTTTTTAAGTTAGAGGATGGATTTCCTCTCAGAAACCCAAACATTTCACTTTGACCCATAGTTACTGTAATATTTGAGTCAGTATTTAAAGAGGTGATCGCACACTGGCACAAGGTAGAAACAATACTTTTTTGGCAACTTGAGGATGAAATTCCATTTGACCTTTCAGTTCCCAATATCCAGTTATTTAGCCTCAGTTATAGACCAATGACAGTCCGTCTGATGTCTTCACTCAGCTTTCAGAAGGGAGACACTGATTCTGGGCACTGGGCCTTCCTGTGAATGTAACTACTCCTAAACTGATAGGATCAACAAACTTCCTAAATCCTACAGGGGGATTGATGTTTTTCAAACAGTTGTTTGGGAAAACAGGAGAAGCAAATGTTCCTAGTCTTTTGGGACATAAGAGAAGGATGGGGAAATTAAAATTGATTTTGTTCTGGCAAGAAAGTAAAACATTCTTACATTTTTCTCTTTAAAGATTTATTTGAGGTAAACTTGTATACAAAATGGGGCTTACCAAAAGGGGAGATACTGTATTGGTTATGTGAGTGGCAAACAGACACATCACTTGAGGAGTAGGAAATTGATCATGGCTATACTTACAATAAACAATCTCAATTTTAATAACATTAGTGTTTGAAAATGTGCAGCTGTGTATAGATTTACCACTTCCATTCCGGTAGTCTCTAGTGACAATATTAATTTGGATTGGTGTGCAAATCAACAGCTTTATTACATTTTTTTTTAAATAAAATCTCTAGTCATTTATAGTCTATTCAGTGCAGGTTACATGCTTTGGATCCCTTTGTTAGTGACAATTTGACTCTGGACTGAGATTATTTGAGAGATAACTTTTTACCAACCTGTATCAGGTATTAGTGAATTTATTTTATGCTTCTCAGACTTATGAGAAGTAAAATAAACTTCCTTCTATAGTTACTGGTCAAAGATTGATTATAATCACTAATTATCTTCAAGTTATTGCACATTCTTATGGTAAAAACAGAAGTATTTCCTCATAGTTTGCTTGCTGTGAGAACTTAAGTAACTTGATTATTACCCTCTGGTTTAAAACATTTTTGTAACCACAAAAAGAAGGCAAAAAGCAATATATATATATATATATATATATATATATATATATGCACTGCATTATGCAGTCTAGGTGAGGGGCACATCAAGGCTCTATTTAAAATAGAAAGGTATTCATTTTTAATAATCTTAAAGCCTATTTAGCAATAAAATATTTTATTTAGAGACATATTTTAATTCCTTCCAAGTCTCCTGTCCACAATTGTTCCCCACTGCTACCAAATGAATTATATTGTTGGAGCAATACACTAAAAAACACAACAAATCTTTTGTCTGTGAAAACATTTAGAATAGTCAAGTTGAATTTTCTGAAATATTTTATGATTAAAGTTGAATAAAAAAGCACAAAGAAGCACACACAAATGAAATCTAATTTTAATTAATATTCTGTTGTTGCTTGACGGGGAATAAACACTTTCCTACTTCTT
Source organism: Heterocephalus glaber (assembly GCF_000247695.1). The sequence goes on from NW_004624730.1 coordinate 60,039,873, forward strand.
TCCTCTTGTTCAGCTTACCTAGTAACGGTGTGGCTCTCCCCTCTTCACTTCTATCTGGTCTCTTTTAGTAATTAATTAATACTTTTACTTAGGTAGAGGACCAAACAAACATGTGAACATTTTGCAAAGTTGCACTCGGCAATGTTAGAGGGAAATAGTAATTGATCTGCAGCTCCTGGATATCCGGCTGTTGATCTCAGTCATACACAGAGATTCTCAGGCATGCCCAGCAAACAAAAGGTCCAGAACAGTAGGGCTTTCTTTTGAAAGTAGCTGTGTGCCGGCTATTAAATGGTAAGGCTGGTGCTATACAAGAAAATAGGTTTATTTGCTTCTCCAAGAAAACCCCTTGTATTTGTAGCACTCCTCCACTGAGGAAAGCATTCTGGAGCTTTCTGAGTTAATTGCACGATTCTCAGGATTTTGTTATGATTTCCTGTTAAGGCAAACTACACATTTAATATTCATGGGGATGGTTCAGAACTGGTCAACTTTACCCAATAACGTCTAAGGCCTTTTTAATGCCCTGTGGTAATAACAGGAATGAGAAATACCACTAAGGGAAGACCTGCTACGCAACAGACACTGCATATATTACAGCCACTGCACATCCACTACAAACATTTTCACAGCACAACAATCTCATTATCATTATCATTATTGTGCTTCCCATTTTGCAGATGAAGAAACTGAGGCTCTGATGCAGCAACTTGCCTAATGTTTTTAGAATTAAGATATTACATCAATCCGATTAACTTGCCAATTGATACCTAAAAATGCAAGCCTCAGTTCGATAGAATAGCTCTGAAAGCATTTTAGTTCAGGACAGGTCAGCAAACTACTGTAACCAGAGAGCGTCCCAGTCTGAATAAGTCACTTGTCTCAAACATGAGATGACCCCTGACCTTGCTTACAGGATCGATGGAGAGGCTGCCCCGTGTTCCGATGGCAGCACCAGGTGAATGAAAGTCGACTCACCACTGTGTATGTCGGTCTATTTTTCTCCTACTGTGAAATTTTTATTTTGAGGCTTTTCTACAAACTGTATTTCAGAGTGTGAGCAGGATAAATTGTAAAAATACAAGGATACAACAGTGTTTTAAGAAACACCCTATTTATTGAAATGTCAAGAGATTTTTTTCCATGGGTACAAATACATAGTTTCTTTTGTGAAGTCTTAAGAAACATTCAATTGCTAAATTATGTATACATTAAGGGTGGTGATATTCAAGCACATATTTCTTATTTCATTCACCAACCAGTAAAGAAAAATCTTTCTTCCTCACACAGACAAAAGTTTTCTGGGATGCAGCTCAGGACAATTATTACTCTTCTCACACTTTATTTTTTTCCCCTCGTATTAAACCAAAGTGCAAGCATGATTGGAAGGAGGCACTGCTATGGTAAAAAGAAAAATGCATAATATAATTTATCCATAGAAACAACCTACTTTTTAAAATGGCATTATAAAAATGTTAAATCCTGAAAGTAGATAAAACCTCAGACTGGGTTTAAACAGTCACAATTTTAATGATTTTTACATTCTTTTTCAATGCTCACAAGACTTTCCTTTAAGATATAGGAATATCTAAGTATAGATATAGGTATATAGGTATATCTCTTTTGGTAAAAAATTATTAATAACTCATTTAAAGCTAATAGACTGGACAATAATCTGCAGGACATTTAAATAACAAATGTCTTTAATTTGAGGACACTGAATAGCAGATGTTTGGGAGTTGAGAGTTCTCAAGAATGACCACTAGTGGTATTGAACCCAAATGCAACAGCGATAATTCCTTAAACACTTCTTGAAATGATAATAGTTCACATTTACTGAGGTCTTAATGTATATGAAGCACTGTTCTGTCCATGTATTATCTTATTTAATCTTCAAAACAATCCCTATAAGAAGGTACTATTATTGACCCAATTTTATAGATGGTAAAACTGAGGTTTAGAGAGGGCTGGTCACTTGCTCTGTGCTAGAGTAAATTATTAAACTGACATTTAAACCCAAGTCTGACCCCCAAATGGTGGGTCTAACCTATAATACACCTGGCCTCTTAAAGGTTCAAGATAAAAGCAACATCAGAGATTGAAGTTCAGTTCCTTTCTTTTACAGATGAGGAAACTGAACTTTAAAAAGCAACCCTGTCTTCCCCATCATCCTAACAACAAATGAGTGACTGAGCAGCCCTCGAACTCAGCTCTTCTGCCTCCAATTCCCGAGAGCACCACCCTGTCATTTAACGCAATTTTCATGATCTGAGAGATGACAAGAAGCCTAGCTCTGTGTTTTCACTCACACATCAAGATAAAATACCAAATAGCTAAATTCGGGTTGCTTCTGTGTTTCCTAACTTGCAGCTGCTCCATGGCAGGATCATGCAACACATGATGAGACAGGGATTTAAAGCCACACATAAAACATATTAAATGTGGTCGGCAGTGATGAGATTTGGTATTAAATAAGAAGCTTTAATTAATTTTAAATGGTGCTTTTCATAGTGTCAAAAGCTCAGTCCACTGAAGTGGAAAAGGGGGTTGGAATGGCCAGATCCTAGCAACCCGGCTAATCTGGGCCTTCTGAGCAAGCTCATTTGGAATTCTTAGCTCAGTGCATCGGCACGCTGAGGTGGGGCTCATGGGGACAAACAAAATAGCAACCCCAACTCGGGCACTGCTCAGAATCCCGCATCCCGGGGAGGCCTGAGAGCTCAGCTGTATTAACGGGCCGTTGGAGTTTCCCTGTTATTTGTCTTACTTTTTGAGGATTAGAACTTCCGCTGGGCTGTGTTCATCTGTGCTGAGAATTTAAACTCGGTGCAGGCAACAACAGGAACCGTGAGATCTACTAGAAATGTTCAGAAAGAAGTCTGTTTTGACTTTTCAGAGTTTTTAGATGCACAAAGAGCAGTAAGTTGAGGGGTTTCCAGTTTCTTTGGGGAGTCCACGTTGGGTAGTGATTCTTTCTCAATTTCTTTCCCTGCCACAAACCTTTGTTTTTAAAGCTGCAATCATACAGATATTCACCATGTAGATCCATTTGAGTAGCAAGCATCATGTTAGAAAGGCTTAGATAGTGTGTGGTTTACTCTCCCTCTCTCTCTCTCTCTCTCTCTCTCTCACACACACACACACACACACACACGCGCGCGCGCGTGCGCACGCGCACATGTCTGCACACAGTTCCCATAACATACAGATAGGAGCTATTATTATGTTCTTTCCTCCTATATCTCTCAGGACCACACAGTGAAAAATCAGATAATAAGGAGTGCTTTAAGATTTTCTACAGAGGGGCCAGGGATTCAGCTCAGTGCCTGCCTTGCAAGCGCAAGGTCCTGAGTTCGATGCCCAGTACCAAAAAAAAAGATTTTCTATAGGGCCCAATTCCCTGACTTTACAGCTAAGGAAACTGAGGCTCAAGGTGTCATGATGAGGATGAAGAGACTTAACTCCATAGTTCCCCATTTCCCTGTTCCTTTCTTTATTACACAGTTCATAGTTTATAGGAATTATTTGTAAAACAGCATACAAATAAGAGCTAAGTACCACTTGGGCTGGTGATATATTTACTATTTTTAATGTACTATTTTTTAATGTGTATATATGAATGATAATAGCAATAAACATCATTAGTTCTTAACTAATGAAATACCCTTTGTGGTCAACCATTATGGGTCAAAGATATTTTATTTCTTCCCATTTATCTTACATAATGCTCACTTTGTCACCATGAGTACAACTAACACAAAATAATCCTAAATTTCAGATGGCTTTCCATTCATTAATGAGATCAATAAGCCTTTAGTTTTCCAAACTCCAACTCGTTCTCTTTTGTTTTCCACAGAAAGGGGTAAAACATTCGCTCCTTACCCTTGTTCTCTGTCCCACTTGTAACAGCCAAGGGGCAGGACTCAGAGCTGTCTGTCCTGCAGTCTACGTGATTTGCTATTAGTGGTGGGAGCGTGCACCAAAGAGCAGGGCAGCTTCCGAAAGCACCCATCTTCACAGTAGGCAGCATACTGGAAAGGAGCTGTGCCTAGACATTGTCAGGTTTCCATCACAAGATTTTTAGAAACTTGATATGGGCAAGACTGAAAATATTTTAAAGGAGTCTTTCCTGAGGTGTTCCTTTTTTAAAAAAAATTCTGCTTCAGATCAAGTTAGACTGGGGAAGGAAAGGGAAGAGGAAACAAAATAACAATTATAGTTTGCACTCAATTGAGGAAAGACCATGACATCCATTCACTAGTATTAACTTTTAACATTTTATTAATGAAAAGTCACGAAAACATAGATCAACTCTTTGCTGGTGATTTCAACTTTGGAGGAGTTGGTCTAGTATGTTTGAGACATCCTTTGCAATTGTTTAAAGTCATCCTATGAACTCTACATTGAGTATCTAGATGCTTCTCCCTGCATGCACAAAAAATTGAATTTTCTTTTTCTCTTGTCCCTCTCCCTCCTTAAACACAGCCCAGACATGTGACTTTGGCATTACCATGGTTACATTTAACTTTTAACAGCAGCTTCTTGGTCTTATTTAACTGATCGTTGCATTCAGATGAAAAAGTGAAACTGAGGGGTACCTGCTCGGTAGCCCTTACCATAAAAGTATGTTATACAATATTCATTTAATATCTGCTGGGATATCTGTGTCTGTGTCTACATCCACATATGAAATTTTCAAAACCCATAATGTTCTTGGCATGCATGAAATATAAAAGTACCAAATATTAGAATAACTGAGTCAATAGAATTTATAATAAGTATCTGCTTTGCCCCTCTGAGCAGCTAAAGTGCAAATAATGTATTAAATAAAAACTTTGAGCAGAAGCAAAACATGAAGTTTAAACTCTAATCTGAAAACATTCATTGTTTGCATGTAGAAATGCACAGCACGAAACTGACTCCTCAGCCACTTCCTAAGTTGGTGTTAATGTAGTGAGTCTTAGGTGCTGTAAGTGGAAAATGGAAGGAGGTTGAGTGTGTGTCTGGAGAAATCCAAAAAGGGTTAGTGGAAAAGCAGTAACTTTGTACACACTTTTAATCATTGCTGAGGAAAGGGTAAAGAACTTTTGTTAGACTTATATAAGTTCAACAACAAGGGAGTAAAGGTTAAGAATCCTACTTGCAGTTCTAGTGTGGAATTAGAAGTCCATTCTATCAATACACAGAGGATTTGTGCATGAGAATGGGAGCTACATGAGCAAATCCTTCAGGGACCTGTGAGAAAATAAGCTTTAACAAGGATATTTGAACTGCAATTTATAATAGGCTGATCATCATAGAAGATATGAATATGGATATTTTAATATTTCAAGAACAATTTGCAAATACACATATTTATATACATGTACAGACATGCAGTTATGTACATCTATAAAACACATATGTACATACTTGAAATCGTACGTATCAATGTGATTATGCTCTAACTCTAGTCATTAAGACAGCTTATTAAGTGCATCTGTGTGTGTGTGTGCACATGCTGTTTTGAGAATATGATTATAGCACATAAAAATTAACTTAAAAAATTAAAATTATGCTGTAGAAAAATTCAAATACACTTCCACGTAAATCTTTCTTTTGCTTCCTTTTGTATTTTGTAGTAGCGCCAATCAAAACACACAAAAAATATGTTCATTACATTTTTTCTCAGTTGAGCCTTTTCAAAGATAGATAAAGCATCTCTATTTTTTTAAAAAAGAACATAAAGAGGGAAATTTTTCATGTCCCTTTTCCAATAGCACTATAGATTTTCCATATGCAGATTTTAGCATAAAACATTTCTTTATTGTGGGAAGAAAAAAATGCATTCTAGGAAAAATAAAATAGATAACGGTGATGCTAACATATGTTATAATATTAAAAGCCATGAAAATATGAGAGCCAGCCTACTGTTTATTAGATCATTTTAGTTCTTCATAATCTGTCTGCCTACTCCTATAGCAACTTGTTGATAATAGGAAGTCTTTTTGTGAGAAATGGCATGAAAAACAATGAAAGCATCAGATTTAATAAAGTATCTAAGCAAAGTCTTAAAATGACACCCACACTATGAAGGGAAAGCCAAATTTGCTTTTTCTGAGGGGAATTTGTGTTGGTCAGGAAGGGTTCCTGGAGGCTTTGTTTTGAGGCCTTGATGTGTGACCAGTGCACTATAGGCCGCCCTTCACCCTTGCCCTCCTTCCACCACTGTGCTGCCCACCCATACTGACACCGCAGGGGGAAGGGTTTCAGAGCAGAAAGAATCAAAAGCTGAGGGACGGGAAAAAAGTGCTTTTCAGGGTCTGATGTGTGGGAATCAAATGAGAGGCCTAGCTCAAATCCGGTCGCCAGGCAACCAAAGTGATATGCTGAGGGAATATCATTAAAGTTGGAAAGTAAGCAGTCTCTCTGAATTAGTAAACCAACCACAGGATCGACGCTGCGCCCCAACTCCACCGGGGCAGCAGTGCCATTTCTCCAAGGAGGACAAGTGGGGGGCTTTGCTAAGTTAAAGGAGGAAAGGAGATGGAGAGGGAGAGGGAGAGAGAGAAGGCAGCTGATTTGTAGAGATTTTTCATTTAAAAAAAAAAAGACAATGGCTGTCCAGACATGGAGTTGGTGGTGAAATATGGTAACTGCCACGGCTGCAGCTGGCTCTCTGACACAAGATTAATAAGTTGCCGTTTCCTAGCCGACCAGAACCTAGTGGGAACCATCCAGCATTTTATCTTGAATTGTGGGTAACAGCCTTACTGCAAGCTGGCCTAGTTTACTGCTCTGCTTTTTCCACATCTTCCAAAGTGCAGCAAACATCTGTGACTCTAATGAGGTCATCATTGAGGGTGTCCAGAGAGCTGGGCCCTGAGAACTGGCCTCACCTCTCCCTAAACACAGAGGACAAGTGCTGTGGGGGAGCAAGACAAATGAAATGGGGGAGCTGGCACTTGGCTGGAAGTTAAGCTCTTAGGAAACTTTTTGCTGTGATTAAAAAAAGAGGGTGAGAGAGAGAGTGTGTGTGTGTGAGAGAGAGAGAGAGAAGAGATTGAGGTTCAGAAATGACAGTACAACAAAGCAGGAGCAAGCCTACAGAATTAGATTTAGGCCTCACTGATGAATATTATCGCTGACATGAACAAGCAAAGCTTATCTGGGCCTTCCTTCTTGAAAGGCTGAAGAAAATTGAATTGCCAACTTTTGCATTTTACCACATTTTGGTAGAAATGGCTCAGAGACCCACATGATTTAAAATGAAGCCTGGGTGAATTCAACCACAAAGCGTGTGTGTTTGGGTGTGTGTGTATGTGTGTGTGTGTGTGTTTCTGACATCAAAATTTAAAATTTCAAACATTATGCAACATGTCCTATCACTTATAAGTAATCTGATTACAGATAACAGAAAACGAATTCAACTTCTCCAGATAGGTCTTTTTATTCCCTCTTATTCCAGACGACTCACAGTTTTTATAAATGACACCACTAAACAAACCCACAAATACAACCCAAGCCTGGCATTCAAGTCAGTGAACTCTAATAATTTTGTTTATAGCATTGAAGGGAAGACTCTACTTGCTTCTTCCTTAAAACACTCTATCCCAACAGGGTGAGAAATGTAAGCTTTCAGAAGGAACATTTTTAAGTTTAGAGGAAAAAGAGCATATTTCTGAAAACTGTCTCAATCATTTAATCTATAAGTATTGTTGGTTTTATAAGCCACATGTCGGTTTTGTATTGTCCATTTTGACCACATTTGCCCACAATTAGAATCAAGGCAGTAGTATCATCTTAGAGGCCTACGGAAATAGAGGGAGAAAAAGAAAAGATAGAAGCCATCTTCAAAACTCATCTAGACACCTTAATTAGTATATATTAACTTCATCTACATGCAGATACATTTTTCCCTTAGGGAAAATCAGTGAAGCCTACAATGCCATGTGCCAGTACTTATAGAATGAGTTTGATTTTGGAAAAGTAGGCATCTTAGGATGGGAAAAATTTGCCAAGTTTCTATTGTATTATTTTCATATGATTATCATTTTTTTAGATCAGATCTCATGCAAGAGCACTAGTGACAAGAGAAGTAATCACTTCTCAAAAGCCAGTAAGTGTGACACCAAACCCCTACTTGACCAAATCTGTGGTGTATGTGGCCTGAGAATGAGGGGCTGGACAGGAGAAAGTGCGGGCCATTTCTGATATTCACCTTCCACTGTGACCTTAAGAGGGAACTCCAGGAGCTGTCCCAAGCATGACATGGATTGAGTGTGATTCTGAGCGTGTACTGTAGAACCTATCAGATTCAGGGCCTAAATTCAATAATAAGGCCTCAGAGAGGCTCCCGTCCTGCAATAAAGACACTTTCACCCTAGAAGAAGAAAGGATGCAGCTCATCATTAAAGGCCTTGAGCTAGATTTTAATGGAAAGAGAATTTCACAAAACAAAATACCTGGGGAGAGGAGCAGTTGAGGAGCAGAAAGCTATCCCATTAACGTTCTTTCTCAGTTTTCAGGAAGGGCTTGCCTAATGCCCATTTCAAGGCTGAGTTTATTTTTTAAATGCAAATGAAGGAAGTGTTGTATTCAGCTTTGCAAACAGTTTTCAGAAATCCTTTTGGCCTACATTTAGCTGGGAAGCAGCACCCAGTACTGAGTGTAGGGGCTCAAACAATCAAGTAGTTGTTTGCCTCACTCACATTCCTGAGGCAATCTGGTTCCAGCTGAACTCCTTGGGAACAGTCTGGGCTGTGTACCCCTGGCGAATCTGCTCCAATTAGTACTGACCCTTGGGGGCCTCCTTGCTGGCCCTAGGTCATCCATCCTCCCCAACTCTGGGTAAACTGGATTGTTTCAGGTGTCTTTGGCCTTTCTTTAGCTCCAAGATGAGCTTGGCATCCAGGCTTATCCATAGCAGTTCAGTCACCCTGAGAGTACAGGCCAGCATGGCCTCCTCCAGGTTCTGTGATTCAGAGAGAAGATGCCAGGTAGGATCTTTGCTTCGATTGAGGAACAATGGGAAAGAAAGCTGAGAGACTGCTAAACTCTATAGTGTGCAGGAAGGACATAGGCCACAGAGCCTTGCCAGAGTGGGTTTGGCTCTTGGTTATTCTCTAACCAGCTGGCTGACCTTGGCATGTGACCAAACCCTACCTAACTTCAATATCTTCATGCACAAAATGGAGAAAAGATGTCCAGCCTGCACTGTTTTCATGAAAATCAAATGGGTTAATGCATGTAACATGTTCAATAAAGTACATAGCATCTAGAAGGTCCTCAGTAAACGGGGGTTTATAGCAGAGACCCAAACTCGCTATGTTGGAGCAGTACAGTAACACTCCTAAGAAAATCAGGGGCCATGTAATTCTTCAAATCCCTGTTTTACTGTGGCTCATGATCAGTTTGTCAGGACCTAAGAAAACAACCGACATCGACTTTCCTTTATTGTCCCTCTCCACACAGCACTTCTGGGCACTGCGCTAGTAACAGAAGGGACATAGGACATGGGCTGCAGCTCTGAGGATCTTAATGCAAGAGCAGCACTGACCGAGCACTGACCAACTAAAGAACCATTTAGCATCCAACTGCACGGTACCAACTTTGTGCAAGGGGAGTTGAAAGGAGGAGGAATCAGCATAGGCTGTGTGGTCAAGCAAAGCTCCGTGGTTGATATTTACTGAGCCTGATACTGAGGCTGAGCCAAATAAGGTACAGTCTTTGCTCCAAGTAGCTTAGAAGCTAGAGGAGAGAGACATATTAACATTAAGACAGAGACAGAGTGCAAAAGAGAAAGACAGAAACAAGAGAGAGAAACAGAGAGTGATGGGTCAGGGCACAGGGTATACAACTAGAAGGAAAAATTGATCTAAAATTATATTCAAGGTCTAAAGAAAAACTTATTCTAAATTGTTATCTTTTTTTCTTTTTAGAGATGTGACAGAGATTGTGCTGACAATGATGCCGGCATGGCCCATGATTGGATTACAAAGACCAGGGATTCCCAGGTGCGGCTTCAGTGAGTGACCCGACAGGATGGAGGTCATTTATGAGTTTATGCACAACTTGAATCCGCTCATATTTCCCACAGAGCAACGTCATAGATTGGTGGGCTCAACAAGAAGGGCTGGAGCCCAGAGTGGTTGTGAGTTTGTTTTCTGAGGAAGGAGAGCAGAGGTCCAGGCCCAAGGCCTCCCAGGAGAAATCAGCTGGCCAGGCACTGGGTCTGGATGAGGAGCAAAGGGACTGTGGACAATTGAGATGCAGACAGTACTCCTGGAGTTGGCGGAGAGAGAGAAACTAGTACTAGACCCAGCTTTGAGACTCTGAAAATCCTCAGATCCCAGGCCAGTTCTCAGCAAGTCTCTCTGCTCTGTTGACTCGAGTCACACATCGTTTTGGCCAATCCCTCCTGTGTGGCCATCCTCCCTATACACTGAGGCCTGAACAGAAAAGGTGTTTATGCTCTGAGTCATTCCTGACTGGGTCATCTAGGGCTCTATCTCTTGGAATAATCTGTGATAATTTATTGATCATAATCCCTGAGCCATGAAAACCCAGAAAGTCTTCCCTACTAGAACAAATGCTCCTTTGAAGAGAAAAAGTAGAAATAATCATGATGTCCTTCCATTAGGGTCAAGAGACCTGGGGACATCTGCTTGTTCCAGCCACAGGCACTGGACATATCCAAACAGTAGTTCTTCCATGTGAAGATTTGAAGGATAGTAGAAAGAGTGAGCTGTTGGAATATAACCTGTCCATACAGTCTGAGAATCATTTGGAGTTTTTCTTTTCCCTCTTTCATTCAACAAACATTTATTAAACATTTATTATTAACTAGACACTGCAATAGGCCATTTCTGTTCTCAAAAGCACACAAGTAAGTGGAGGAGACTAACAGTGGGACATGCTGGTGGAACTAAGCATGGGACACTGAGGTACCCCAAAAGAGCCAGCCTTAGGATCAAAAGGGCTTTATGGTGGAGGAGATAGAAGATGACAAGGAGGGGTCAATATGGTCATATGAGGGGCATATGGGACAGATTGCTGAAGCAGGATGGGTGGCCAGGTGTCAGACCATGAAGGGACTTTCACAGCAAGCCAATGAAATAGGGTTTTATCTTGAAGGTGACCAGGCACACTAACAGTCTTAGGCAAGGAAATGGCATGATCGGCATCATGTCACAAAGCACTCTTTTGGTGGCGAAGAAGTAGAACACCTTAAGAGGTAGACGTGGAGCAGAAAGCTGCTTCAGGTCTTTGGAGCAGGTCATTAGAATTGTATTAGTTATCATTAGAGATGACGGACTTGAGGTTCTGTTAGTTTACTTGATCAATTGTCATGGCTCCCCATGAGTTTCTTAAGGATGGAGACTAGTGCTTCTTGTTCTCCTTTGACTCTAGACAATCACCTGGTCCACGGGAGGCACTTGCAAAATGTCTGCTGAATCTGATCTAGAACTTTTCCTGCAACCACACAGTGGTTCCCTGAAGGAGTTTGGTTTTACAAATGACCAAAAGCTGGGGTAGCAGTTCTATGTAGAAGATCCTGGCACCATCAGACCTCTTGCAGCTAATGTGGGCAGATGGGAGCTCTGAGTAAATGAAAGAGGGAGTGTTCCCTTCAGTCCTCAGGGGTCATGAAAGCCAGAGTGTGAAGAACTTTGTCAGGAAATGCAGTTATTAGGTTGCTAAAGAGGGGACTCTGAGCATCCAAAACCAGAGCATCCAGCAAGCTCTTGGAATGGTTGAGGCAGGGAGGGAGACAGAGAAGTTTCCAGGAGGAGGAAAAGGCTCAGGAAGGAGATGGGAGGAGCCCTTCTTTGACATTTTGTTGCTGATCTGTCCTCTCCTAACCACTCCACCTTGAAGACAAAGAGGAGCTTTTGACCATGGCCTTTGTCTGGTCTGTTCAGTTTGCCATTAGGCATCTGTCAGATTCTACCCTCCTCCCCTAGAAAGTAGGAATCAAATAAGAATATGGGCACAGGCTGCACAGCACAGTGGCATCATGGGCTCTGGGATGTGAGCTCTAGGATCCTTTGGCCTCAGTTTCCTCATCTGTAAAATAGAAATAATAGTATTCTCCTTCATAAATTTATTCTGAAGATTTATAGTTGATGTTTGTAAAGACTTTAGCACACTTGTCTGACACAAAGCAGCATTGAAAAAAATATTCCTATTGATAATTTTCAGGAGCTAAGAAAGTGGGAAGAACATGGAACCAACACATGGTCCTAAAGATGCATCTAACTCTCATTAGACCATATTATAATTGACCACCAATGGCTGTGGAGAAACTCCCTTTATGGCCATAGTATCTATTCCTCATGAGCCATGGCTGCCTTGTGACTAATGGAAGCCCACAGGCCCGGGCTCCTCAGGGAACCCTGGGGTGACTACCCACAAAACAAGGAACAACAGCCTGAAAGAAGGACTGCTTAGACTTTTCTGTATAATCATTTTTTGAAACATAGCAAAATTGGGAAGAAAAGGAAATATGGTCACATCCACAAACTCAGCCTATCTGTAACTCAGGACAGCCTGAAGAGTTGAAAAACAAAGGGCCTGTATTTCTTCTAGATATCTTATTAATCACATGGAAAAATGTAAATATAAATAAGGTGCTAGAAAAGTACTAGAAAAAAACATGTAAACTCTTAACCCAGAGCATCTCTATTCAAAAGAAAAAAATGCATTGTATTTGATTTCTCCAGAAAAATTTCTGATTAAAATATTTACTATGAGCATTTTCACTGGTACATTTTCCCAATTATTATAACAACCTTGGGATTTCTCACAGATACTAAATTAGCAGGGAGATCAAAAGAGAACATATACAACTAAGTAGGAGATGGTATTTAATCATACCTAAAAATAATGAAAACAGCACTAATAATTTATATGCTCTTCAAAAATTAAAAAAGTTATTTCTACTTTTAGAAATCTGGCTATCCTAAGCCAATGGACATAAATCAATCCAATTAATTATGTACAAAGACATATTACTGAATTATTATAATGGCAATAATTGAAAATAAACTTCATGCCCAACAACAAGGGACCTGTTAAAGCAATACAATAGAATGCTATGCAGTTATTATAAATTATCTATGTTAGTGATTTTAAAGATATGAGAAAATGCTCAAGATGTAATAGTAAATAAAAGAAGATACGGAAGTGTAAATGATGTGTGATATTAAATATAGTAAGACTGGATGGAAGTTACTAAAATGTTTGACAATGGCTATCTCTAGGTAGTAAGATTATGGATGATTTTTATTTTCTTCTCTATTGTAAATATCTCCTAACTTTATAAAATATGTGGATGTAATACTTGTTAGTTTAAAAAAACAATAAAATTATCCTACACAATTATAATTGTCATAAGCCTTATAAAATGAATTAGTTATTTCTACATATAACAAGTTCTTTAATTTGATTATGAGAAGATTTAAAACATAAGTTTTTAAATGCTTTCTTTTTCCACTCCTAGATTTCCCAGTTCTCAAATTATTCACCTCCCCTCATTCATTTTTCCTTTTCATCCACTGGTGTATTTCTGTCTCAAACCCACCTTATTCTTAAATTAATGATGAGGGTATGGAAATAATAACTGGTCATCCTGAGTGAGAAGGTATATGTGTGCCTTACTATGGGTAAAAATAGTATATGAAAACAGATGTACAATACAAATAGTGATTGGTTCCTAAGTAATTCGCATGAAGAAGTTTGCCTTCAGAATCTAATCTAAAGCCTCTGAAATCCAATTCAATTGTTGAAGATGCGAGTTTCCCTGACTCCTCATGAGCCATTGGTGTCTCCATATCCCTTTAGTCTCCAGGTTCTCCTTAGATTGACTGGTCCCACCTGAAGAAGCCCAATCAAGACGATATCCCTGAGGTCAAGATTAGTGTAATTTTGGGGCTCAGAATTTAGGGGATGAGGGGAGTTGAGGGGACAAGATTTCATAAGCAACATCAATACCATCTTAGTTCAACAGTTTTAAAAATCAAAATTAATGCAAAAGAAAAAGAAGAAAAGAAGATGGGGATGACCAAGCAGCCAACTTTTTAATAAGACCATTACCATCTAAAGCTATAATGGAGTCAAAAGTGAAAAGCAAGAATGCATGTTCCCCTTGAAATTCCCAAAGGAGTGAAATCACCTAAGACTCACTCATCAAACTTGATCATTCCTTTGAATTAGCCATGATGAAAGGAGCCAGAGCTCTGAGTCAGACAGTTAACAAATACAGCATCTTAGGTTCACTTAGTTGTGGGTTAAAACTCCTCTCCCAGGATAGGAACTGAGAGCTCAGAGTCTTGGAAATGAATCTGTTGAGCTCACAAGTGTTTGCTGCCTGCCCACTAGCTGCTACACCAGTGCATAAGGTAGGCAGGAGCCTGATATTGTGGACCTCACATTTTGCTGAGCCCTTCATCATCTGTTTTGTTTCATTATCTTGTTTGCTTTAAATGCATGCTTATTTCTCACCAAAGTTTTCATTTTTCAATTTTTATTTTTATTAGTACATAATAAAGTCCACAGAGATTACATTTGCAGTCCATAGCAATTACATTCATCATGGCGAGTCAGCACATGTACGTAACACAGCTTAATTCTTTCTATATCCTCTTTCCCTCCTTCTGGTTCAAACTTTTCTTTTTTGCTCTGCTGTAAATGGACTCACTGCTCTTCTCTATTGCTCTTTGGCTTCACTGAAACATGCTGTGTTGCTCTAGCGCTCCCATTTCACACTGTATCTCTGTATTTCCAGTAATGGTTTATTTTCCACTTACGGGTCTTCTCCTCCATACTCCTTTGCTTTTCCAACTCCCTCTTTGCAGACGTCACACATAGTAGTTGTTCACCAAATGTTTGAGAATCAATGAATTGTTACATGAATGAATTAATGAATCGACAAAGGTAGAAACAAATGATTGAAAGTACCTGCACCCTGGAGTGGTGGAGAAAGGGAGGGAGGCAGTGTCATCATTGGTCATCTCACTATTTTTGTATCTTCAGGGCCCAAATATATCATTGTGTGTGCATCATTTGTGTATGTTCAATAGTGGAGGCGCATTCACAGGTGGGATAGGAACAGCAGGATAAGCCACTTCTGGTTGTGTTTAGAAAGGACCTCGGCCTAGGAGGACCTGTGGTGCACTAGACAAGCCTCAGCTCTCCATTGAAAGGGTCACTGTTTCCTCACCTGTAGAGTAAAGGAACTGAAGGGTGAAGTTGAAAGTAAGTTCATTACATCTAATGCGCTGAAACTACTCAGTTTAGGTGCCAATGAGCACTGCTTTGGATTCTTTTGTGCTTTTGGTTTTCTTAGAAAAGGAATGCCCTCTAATTCTACCATAATCTTGAGTCAGGAGAAGAGGACAGTTGTGGCCTTCCTTTGAAGGATTCCAGGAAATAGTCATGTGATGCCAAGATGTTCCTCTGGTTTTCAGTCACTTGTATGTTAAAATGAGGAAACCCAAAATAATCACCTCAGGTTTCTTCTTGGACATGTTTAGCATGATTTACTTGGAGAATTTCTGTATTCCTGTGTGGGAATACAGAAATGGGAAGTATTATTTTATTTTTAATTTAATCCTTGGGAGAATCAGCAAATCAAATGCAGGCTCTTAATGCTAGTACAGAAAATAGCATTTGTAGAGCGTTACAGATTACAAAGAAGTTTTCACATTCATGTTTCTATTTAATCCTCAAAGTGGGAATTTCTTATTATATTTCCCTTTTTACATGGAAGGAAAATGAGCTCACCCTGTGGTGCCAACCTTCAGACTCCAAACCTTAAGCTCTTGGAGAAATAGATTTCAAGTCTCTTTCCAAGAGGAAGGTGCTCAAAGGGAACATTCATGGAGGAGAACTTGTACCATCCAATCTCAGAGGCTAAGGATAAGCTTCCTGCTTCAGAGGACAGAGTGGAGTAAACCGGTGGTTTCCCTAAAACTAGTCTCACTCCAGACCTAAGGAGTAGAATCTCTGTGGAGTGACTTCAGCGTATCTTGAAAAAAAACACAGAATTTAACAATTTTTTCTATTAAAATATTTCTCATGTGAAATTTTACTATTTATCCAGTGACCATTACATATCTCTTTATTTTCATTTCTCCAGTTTACAAAAGAAAGTGTTACAACCTTATATTTATTTCTACCAAATTTTAGTTGTGTGTGTATGGTTACCTATGAATCTTTCAAAATATTCTTTGACTTCTTTTGTAAAACTAAAAAGTCAAAAAGACAGTGACATATACCCATCATTTTTATCATATTTCCTGCCTGCACAGAAATCCACAGTAGCCCTTCCTTATTACCAGATTAAGTACTTATTCCTAAGTCTAACTTGATTACATATTGTCTGTCTGATCTCAACGGCTCCGAGTCTTTAATTTTAAGCTGTAAAATGAAGTTGTTTGA
Organism: Heterocephalus glaber; assembly: GCF_000247695.1. The sequence goes on from NW_004624730.1 coordinate 60,056,295, forward strand.
CTAAATTGTCTGTAAAAACAGCTATTAGCCCTTAAATTCTATGGATTTATAAGAGTAATAGATATGAGAACCATGGCATTCAAAGATAATTCTCCATCTGCAGAAAAGACTCATCCTGGGCACACAAGGAGCCTGGCTCGTGTGGCCAGCTCAGCTGAGTGTGTGTAGGGTCTACCTCAGGAGCAGGAGCTCCACTCACTTCTGATGAAGAAGCATTCTTCTACTTAACCAAATTCCAGTGCACATTTATCAAAATATCAGAATTAAGTAGAACATAATGAAATACAACGTAAAAACCAGTCATTCACTACAAACCACTCAAATAATAATTTAATGTTAACTTTGCTAGTACATCACATTTAAGCCTTTCAAGATTTTTGGTGTATTTAGTGTTACAGATCTGTTTCTCTTTTTGTTAGAGCTAATTCTCTTTTATTTTCTCCTTTCTTTTTTCTTGTCTTCTTTCTTCCCTGCCTTTCTTTTTTTCTTTCTTATTCCACTGGTACCTTGAAAGAAACACAAACACCTCTGTGATTTATCTTAATCTATCCCATCACACTCATGGAAGGAGTAAATCAGAACAATGATTGTGTTTTGTGAAAATGGATAATGAAGTGGTGATAGATGACTATTATTGTGGTTGTTATGATATTGTCAAACTAAATTCACATACAATATGTCCATTCAGAAATCCAGCAATACACAAAAACTATTCCCCCCCCGCCAAAGCTTTGTTTTAAAAAGACACCTTCTTGTCACTGGCACTTATAAGTGAATAAAATGAAATTGATGCCTTGCAGGGGGAAAAAGGAAAATACTTCTTTACTTTGTATTAAGAATACGTGACATCTTTGCTGTCAGCGATAGTGAAGTGAAATACATACCAAATATGTCTTGACATAACTTGACAGAAATGTATGTCTTCTTTTCTCTCATTTATTTTTGTGATAAGAATATGTGATTTTGCTGCCAAGGAAGCTTGTAATGTTGTAGAGAAATGGAAATGAAATTGTGTTGGGTCTGTCCAATTTCCCCTGACAGAGTGGCATGAGGCGCTGCGTACAAGCAGCCTCGGAAGTTAACAACAGGCCTCAGCCAGCAAGGCCCAGGCATTGACATTTGTCAAAACAACTTTCCTCAACACATCAAAATGTTCTTTTCTCTTTTGTGTTATTCAGATGTGTTCGGATAACTACATTTTAGAAAATGGTGACTGTCAGAGAATCACTGCCATCCACATGGGAATGATATCAAGAGGAAAATCTTCTCTTTCCTCCTCAAGAATAAGCCTATTCCATTTTGGTGGTTACTAACCTGTGAGGGGCCTTTAAAACAAACCTCAAACCTAATGAAACAAAAAGTATTCTCTTTTTCTTGAGTGTGCTTCTCCCCCTGAGAAAAGTAAAGGACCCATTTAGATTCTTCATCTTTCCAAAGCATTACACAGATTGGCAATGTTTCTTGGTATGAATTTGGTCTATTCTTGAGTTCAATGCTTTTTATAATCATTGTTTTTCTTAGAAGAACTCAAATCATTTGGGTGCCATTGGTCCTTAAGAAAGAGTTCTATTCTTAATCTCTTACACTATTGCTAGGGAGCAATGGATTTTAGCTGAAGTGGATATGGAGCACAACAAAATGGCATTTTATATGAACCTCCAATTCTGTCTTTTTAGGACTCTTTTAAGGATCCACACACAATTTCTAGAACCCTAGCAACAATTTCTACAATAAATGGTGTTTGAAGCAAGAATCCCTTGCCTAGGGCAGACAGAAAGAAAGTCTGCCCAGCAGTGTAATCATTGCTCTGCTGTTTGAAGGAATATTGAGCTCAGATGCCTCTAGAAAGCCCACCAGGCCCAGAGGCACTGGACAATGAAAGGGGAAAAATAATAGACGCCAATGCTTTAGTCAGTATATTTTTTTCACACTTAGGTGCCCATTCCCTGGACAGACAATTAGTTGAGATTCTTTCCAGAGAAAGTGTTACCCACCAAGAAAAACTCTTTTAACCTTTCAAAACAACAAATATCTTTAATGACTTTTATCCTCTTTCCATTGACATCACAGATATAATGTGATCTGTCTTGAAGTCAAGCCCAAATTGAAATCACTGCTGGCAGGGACAGGAAAAATAGAACATTTGACAATAAGAGTGACAGAGGAAGCACTGGAATGGGAGAATAACTGAAGCTATGACCTGGGACAGAAATACTGCACCTTTGCAAAATATCTGCTAAAATAAACTAATAGGCAGGTATGTGTGCCCATGATAATGGGCTAAAGCCAACACTTGATAGAAGCTGATATGATTCTCTGTGTACATATTTAAAAGGAATGCTGGACATGCTTTCCAGCAAGAATCTTTTGATTATAAGCCAAGTGTTTATCACTGTTCTTGTAACCTTATTGGATTTTTATTTGGCTGTACATAAGGAACATTTATTAGAAATACTTCTGAAGATGAGACTTCCTAAATATGTCTAATCTTGCTACAAGTGATGACTTAACACACATGGATAAAATTAATATATATAATATTACAAAGATAAAACCAACTTCTTAAAATATTCCTTAACTAATTTTCTGGAGAAACATTACAGTTCCTGACTTTTGCAGTTCATTAGCTACATCCCAACTTTCATTTTATTATTGCTTTTAAAAAATTATGCTTCATTTCTCAGTGATTACTTGAATTAGTGGAGAAAACTCGGTGGGATCTTTCAATTTTTAATGACTTCTGATATTGATTCCTAATTGCCTTGATGACTTCGCAGCTCACCTTAGATTCCCTTAAAACATGATTTGTTTAAGGCTATTCACACATAGTTGGTATAGGGATTTGTAGTAAGGTTGTTCTGGTACCCAGCCAGCACTTGCAGTGAGAATTTTCCCCACATGATGGCCACTGTTGGTCCTTTGGATTAGGCATATTTTACTTCTAGAGCTGTCAGAGAAGAGTTGAATTCCAGTAATTAATTGTTGGACTTAAGTTTTGGAAGGTATATTCCATTTAGACTACTTTAGAGGTCCTGCCTTCCATTCAAACAATAGGACATCTTTTAGGTCACATGAGTAAGTTTTGCATCGTTAAGAAACAGACACACAAGCCTGCATTTCCACTCATATTTGCAACCCCTTGGTTGAGGAGCAAATGTGTGTGTTCCTCAGTAGGTAATAACGGCAGAAAGCAATGTTGTTTATTTTGCCTTTGACACAAATTCATGTCAAACAAGGATGGTTCCAGTTGACACAAGGAAAATCTAGCCCCTTCTCTGGGCCCATCAGCATCTTAACCAGCTTTGCCAGTGTTTGAGGCTCTAGAAAGCCTGAAATACATTTGCACATGCTCGCTTCCTTTATTTTATAAACCAACGCAATTTTGAAGAAAACCTTCACCCATATGTTTCTGATTAATCTTTACTAAACTCATCAAAATGATGTTTTGTAAGAGCGATTTGGCATCCAAGAACCCTTTAGAGTCTCTCTGTAACAGGCCTTCTTAATGCCATTTCTCTTGGAAGCAAGAACTTGTGTTTTGCCAACAGCAAAGAAACTCAAGCCCCCAAAGAGTTGAGATCAGTTTGAAACTTTAGGCCCGAGGGCTCTGTGGGGTCCTCCACTTGGCAAACAGGCTCCTTCCCTTCTGACTTTGAAATACCTTATTCCCCCCACCCCTCCACAGAAACGGCTCTATTTATTGTTTTGCTACAATATGTATTTAAAACTATCTTCAGATTCTTTGGTACATAAAACTTGTGGGATATGAACTAAAAAGCAGGGCCTGATGTGTAATTTATTCTTAAGCAATTTCCTTTGGACTTTTTCTTAATTACCCAGTTTCCTGACTCTACACATCTTTGTGATTTGGGTTTACCCCAAGATTTACCGAAAAAAGTGGCCATGAAGATCCTACAAGCTGGAAATAAGTGCTAAGCAGCCACTGGTTTTCCTTTCAGTAAAGACATAGTTCTTGAAAAACTAAACAATCAGCTCACATTATATTTATATATTTATGTTGACAACTAAAAACTCAATGTAGGAAATTTCGAATAATGTGCTGTATGTCACAAGGCGAACCATAATTCACAGTTGTAGATGTTTGCTAGTTTCTCAGTGTAGTTCATTTCTCCTCACATATTTGAAGGAAGACCTATATAATTTCACTTTGTTTCTTTTTATATGACGGGTGAGAAAGAGGAGGAGAAAGAATGAGAAAGAGAAAACAAAACAGTATGTACAGCAAGTTAAGCATCCAGAGCCCTGTGGTCCTTTGTCCTTGCTGCCTCCTGGCCATGAAGTGGGAGTGCCCTCTAGTGAAACTTTACAATCATTGGAAGACAGTGGGGTAACATGCGCTTGACATTTCTTCCTAAATTCCTGTTTCAAAAATCCGTAGGCATTAATGATTTGAGTAAGTTTTAAGTGACACTTAGAGAAAAAGCATAGAACACCACCAACTACATCTATTTCTTTAGGAAACATAGAGAAATCAGGATATTGCTGTCCATACCAAAAAGTACATGCTTCTATATTTCTATTTGTCATCAATCTCTCTCTCTCTAGAGATTCCAAGGACACACAAGTGGTATATGATCCCCACTAGGGCTGTGGTTATCTAAATGAAAATTTTGTAAAAATAGTTACATACCTCTCCAGAAGATGGTAAATAAATCACTTTGAAATGTGAAACTAAAGAAGCAGTAGCAATATATACAAGAAACAATTGTCTTTATTATTCCAAATCTAGTTGTGGAAAGCAGCTCATTGTGATAAAATCTGTTGTGTTTGGGGTAAAGTATAGAAGCAGAAGCCAGAGTTCTTGGCCTGGATTTCACTTAGAAGCTGTGTGAACTTGGGCAAAATAGTTCATCTCTGAGCCTTGGGGCTCATCTGCAAAATGGGCTTTCGGGACCCTTGCCTTGCCACCTCACAGGGTAGTACTGGAGGACGCAACGCTGAGAGGGCTTTGCAGTATCCCCTGCATCAAGCACTAAGTTGAGAAGGTATTATTTTCCTGACTTGTCTTCCTACTGGGAGATTTCAAGCAAAATCCCCTTTCAGGATGAAGAGGGAGACAGAAGACCCTCCTAAGACCCTCTGGAGTCAGGAATCATTGACAAAACAGCTTTCTTTCCAGTCCCAAAGACTCACATAGAAAGAAACAGGTGGCGCTCGAGGAAGGGTGCGGGCTGAGGCGTGACCCGAGCGCAGCCGGCTCTCCGGGGGGCGTGGAGAGGGCCCGCGGCCAGCAGGGCGGCCCAGGCGGCCTGGGCTGGAGGCGGCTGCGCAGCAGCTGGTGCAGGAGTCGGAACCGCGTCTGCCTGCGTTTCCAGCAGCAAGAGGCGCGGGCAGGCTAATCTTCACTTAGCAGAACCGAGGAGAAGCCCAGTCGCACTATGCTTGGCGTTCTGCTTCTAATCCTTCCTCTCCGTTACCAGCCACACACAGCAGTTCCCAGTTCCTGTGGTCTTTTGTAAATTGAAAATATTTTAGCTTGATGTCAGCAGTAATAAACTCTTCATGGAAATAAGCAATCGGGTTTCCCTTTTAATAGCAGTTAGTTTTAGGTTTGTGCTGTTAAAATTCTTTGCTTTTCTCCATATAGTGCCTGTTTTGAGTGGAACCTGATTCCTCAGTAGTTGTATTTGCTTTGAAGAGTGCTTTGTGTATTTATTTTTAAAAATCGAGTTGCATAGGGCCTTAAACCTATGTATTTCAAATTCCAGATTTTTCTTTGGGGAAAAAAAACCCTAAAAACAAAACAAAACAAAAATTTTAAACCCAGACATCTTGTATGCACTTCTTGTCTGAAATTTCACCATTTATCTTTGGATGTATGTCTTCTTTCTCTTGTCCAAAGTGAGAAACTGTTCCTAGTTTCTTTACTCAGAGGTACTTCGCATCATCAGACATGCATAATCAATCTTGTACTTAAACCTTTGTGAGGAAACACAACAGATGGATAATGGGAACATGGTTGCCATTTGGACTCTGGTCGATTCATGAGCTGCCTCCACAGCCATGACTCTGGTGGTAAAAGTAAAAAGCCATACCGTTAACCTCGAAGGCTCTATGATTGCATTCCATGCCTGCTGTTCATGTCCTTCCTCCCCATTTGATCTAAACAGTTGACGTGGGGCACGGGAGTGGAGGAGGCTCACTTGTTCCTCAGAGTAAAATTAAACAAGACACTAGACAGGTCTTCAGCTGCTCAGGGATTTATCCAAAATAAGTGACCAATTTCAGTTGTATGACTGGGGCTTCCATGTCATAAAATTGCTCTTGGCTCAACCTAGAGTTCACTTTATCTAAGCTTCATACTTGTGTATTAGTAGAACACCATGACTCCTCATTGAAACTTTGGGTTCCTTCTGTATTAGAACCTTCCCTGACCTTTACTGAACACCACAAAGAAACCAAATGCTAACCTCTGTTTGTCTCAAATTTTCCCCTATTAGTGCTTGGTCCAAGTCTACTTTTCCAGCCTGTCTTTCATTTAAAAACACAATCTCATTCAAAACCTGCTTGGTAACTTTATCACTGGGGTAACTGTTACCTATGATGCAGGGCTGACCTGGGTACTTGTAGCACTTGACATCATCTTTTGGATGGGTTACAGAGCCTTTTGAGGGAGTTGTTAGAAGCAGGCTCACCCTGCAATGCAGAACTGGTCAGAGAAGAAAATTAGTGCATTTATCTGTCAGCATTAGACTAGATTTTCAATCCAGTTCACTAGTCACAGGGTCTGGTTTTCTCTTCCTCTGGGAGATGAAACTGATATGCTGGTAGGTAGTAAAGGTGTCAGTTATAAATTGGACCATTGGAGCACGCACACACGAAAAATAGACGAGAAGACTTTAAGGCCATAAATTTAGTTCAGGGCAAAGAATTTCCCTAAAAATAGTCCCGCTTGTTAAAACACTGTAGGAAGAATGTGTGTCAGGTAACCGTTGGTGATATCAGAACCAGTTCACATTTCTTTTATGAGAACCAGTGTTGGCAAGTCTCTCTCCAATGTACTGTTCATTTTAACTGCTTCAGAGCAAAAGGGATCTTGCAGATGCCAATGCTAAGTAAATATCTTGATTGGATCCCACTCCCCTGCTTCATACATGAGAGAGATTGAGCAAATCTGATTTGCAAACAGCAGGGTCGAGTCTGGCAGATACCATCAGGCTTCTTCCTATGTTCCGCTTGCTGTTTACCTACCATTTAACTAAATGGAGCTCCAATACCAACTTTAAAGAAGATGTGGCCTTTTCTCAACTCAGCAAGTTATCCTCTCCTAAATTGGTTGTTTCCTATCCTCAAACCTATATAATGATCCAGGTGGAAACCCTGAGGACCAGCCTGATGTTAATGACCCATTACCTAACACACACTGGAGGTCAAAGTAAAAATGTTCAGTGTCCAATGAGTCCCATAATTCCTGCCAGAAGGGGCCATGTATCACTTGGTTCAATAAATGTTGAGTGTTTGTTGACTCTGAACCACAGCATTGAATTGTATTAGTTTATAGATCTGATGCCTTGACTCAGAGAACAAATAATATAGATCAAGAGATGGTATGCAACAGCCCAACATAGAATAACCCAGATTCAAATAAGAATGTCATGGGAGCAAGCCATGGTAGCCTATCACAGGAAGCACAAAAAGGAGAAATGTACTATAAAGATAGTTGTTTAATTCATTTGTCATTTAAACCTGTATATATGTCTCCTACCTTACTCATATGTCAAATATATTGAAGATCTTTTTAAATTCCTGCTTTCATGGGCCTACATTTTCTCTAAGGTAACAGAAATAAGTAACTATAATCTATCTTTACATCCTACCTCTGGAAGGATAGTCTCATCTTATTCATCTTTTTGTCCTTAGAAGAGCAGCTGGCAGAGAGCAGGTGCTCAGTACATGTATTTTAAAGGAAGGAAGGAAGGAAGGAAGGAAGGAAGGAAGGAAGGAAGGAAGGAAAGAAGGTTAAAATGTGATATGTGTGATACTGTTTCCAAAGGCTTCATTTTACCTGGCTGATGGGAAAGGAATTTGGGAAATGGAGATGTGGAAAATGACGCCTAAGTTTTTTAATTGGGCACATGGTGGATAGAGATTCTATGCACAGAGACAGAACACAGGAGAGAACTAGTCTGGAGAGAAAGGTATAGGTGCCGAGGTGGTGGGGGACAGGTTGCATTGGAGGTACCAGCTGCAGGACATTCCGCTGGAAATAAAGAAGTGGCTGAGAGCTCAAGAGGCAACTGGGAGCTAACTCATCTGTATGTTGAGAACATGCAATTATGAATTTTAAAGATGGATATGCTCTCAATGCACCCCCCATTCATATAATAGAAATCCTAACTCCAAATATGACAGTATTAGGATGTGGGGCTTGGGGGCAGTGACTAGATCACAATGGCAGATCTCATAAGTGGAATTATTGCCCTTATAAAGACCCAAGGCAGCTTGTCCATGCTTCTACCATATAAGGCATACATAGCAAAAGGCCCCATCAATGAACCAGGAAATGGGCCTTGATCTGCTGGCACTTTGATCTTGGATTTCTTACCTTCCAGAACTATAAGAAATACATTTCTAGGTTTTTAAATAAACCATCTAGTTTACTAGCAGCCGGAACAGTCTAAGATTATGACTAAATTCAACTAAATAAAAATGTATCGAGCCCTAGTCTATTTGAAGTACTACAGGGATTACCCATTTGACAAAGGAGATAATCATTAGACTGAACATATTTAACACCTAGTAAAGACATAGATCTACTAACACCTCACTTTTTGCTAAAGATGTGTAGGTACTGGCTGGGTGGAGAAAGAAGGACTGGTGCGAAGCAGTCACAAACAAAGCAGCTAAGCATGGCGATTCTGGGCTCAGACTGTCTGGGATTCGTTCCTGATTCGTCACTTGTGATCTGTGTGGCCTTGGGTAAATGATTCAGTTTCTTTGGATTTCTTCTTAAAAGCAAAGTAATAGTATCTCTTCGTAGGATTCCTATGAGTATTAAATAAAATAACCTGAAAAGTAGTCACTTAGTAGAGATGAAGTATCCAGGTGTTAGCTACCAGGGGAAGCAACACTTTTAGTTGAGTAAATTTTCAACCTTTCAGCTTCACATCTCCTCAGCTAAGATTAAGAACTACCTTATACATTGTTCAGAGAAATAAAGGGTTAGTGAATGTCATGCGCTGAAGAAATAAGGAACACCCGACATGTCAGATAAATTTGTATCATCCTTATTTCTCTAAGTTGGTTCTGATTTCTGATTAAAAATTTAGCAAACAAAAACAACCAGTGTAATTCCAAAGTTGGCATGGCTGCCCAAGATTCCTAAACCATTAGTAACTGAAAAACGAAGAAGAAAAATAGCACAAGTTATCTCCATAACTATAGTATTCACATACATTTACATACACACAGACTCACACAGCCCAACAAACACCAGAAAGTCCTATACACATTAAAAGCCAGTCTTAACTGGATGATAGGTGTTCACATTACCCCATAGCCTTTGGGTTTTACATGAATTTCTTCATCTTCCTTCTCCTAAATATCATTCTCCTATTATGAGTAAATGCAATGTTTATTAAACAAACCAAATAGAGAAATGAAATGATGGCCAGTTTTTCTTGGAGATGATGTCTGCTTCTTGGAGTAGACCTGAGAGGCCCTTGGCACAAGGTCTCCAAGGACTGGTACGACTGTCAGGGCACATTTATGAGCAAAGTGGGGAACTTAGCCAAATCATCCTTATTTCAGTGGAGGAAAAGGGAAAGTATGCATGTTTATTAGCAACCACATTCTCTCTTGTTACAGAGAGCTTTTAAGATCTAACAAAAGAATATCCTGTCTGCTCCATCTTCCTGGGAATTCCAGTTCCACCCAGATTATGATTGAACAGTTCTACCTCTCACCAGAAGCCACCAAGACCCCAGGACCCTTCCTTCTTGTGCCATTTCCCTAAATAATGGGAATAGCCCTAATTAAAAAAGAAAATTTGATTGCATTTTAGGGTAATTTTTAAAGAATCTATGTTCCTTTTTTTCCAAATGAGTACCAGGGATAATCTTACTTCTTCTTCTAGCAATTTCAAGGTTAGAGTGTGTGGCTAGCTTTCCATGGAGCCTCACTTAGAGTTACATAATAGTCAAGAGCTTTTGTTTAACATAATCTCCTCTGCCTTAAAGCCATTCAGGATATTTTAGAAATTTTCCTTCCACCAATATAGCTCCAGCTAATTGTGTACCTATCCTTTAATCTCATCTGCTTATCCAGTTTCATTTACCTGCTATCTACTGGGTGCTTATTCTGACAACTCAACAGCAAGTGCTTGGGGTACAAAACAGGGGAAGAGTCCAGACAGGCCCTCAAGAAACCAAAAATAAAAAAGTGGTCTCTAAACTGTGTGCTTCTTTTTCCTCCTAAATCAGAAAGTCCTTTAGACTCAAACTTGGCATGAATTTAATAAAGTACCTAGCAGAGGTATAGAGGCTCTCAATTAGATGGTATAACTTTCCTAGTTTTGACTCACTTGCCTTAGTATGATTTTCTTTGCATATGTATTTACTTTTGTGGCATGATATTAGATCATTAACTTGCAGGCACAAAGATAAGTTCTAGGAGCCTTTCAGTATCCGTTTGAACAGATATTTTAAAACATCTCCTTATATACAACTTGTTTCTTAACAAATAACCCATGGCCATGATGAAATGGAGGTGGTAGGCATCCCTTGGAGACAGTGGTATGAGACGTGTGGTTATATGTTTTTGGTAGAATTTGAGAGTGAAATTGCTGTGTGAAGAATAAATCTTATTGCAAAATGAGGAATGTAGTTTTCCAAATCATTTCCAATTAAATGTCTACAAGTCCAAGATCATTGGTTCTATGAGGGCATCAGAAGGATGCTGTTCAGCTTCTGATAATGAACTGCACCAGATTTCCTACCTTATTTTTTCTATGTCCTTTGTTCAGAAAAAAACCTATTATTTTTCTTTCCATTTTGCATTTCCTCTACAAATATAAAAGACATTGTATTTGGAGAAAGAAAAATTGAGATTAGGTCTCAGCCACATCACATGCTAGCTGTGTGCTCTTAGGAAGCCATTTATCATTCTGAGACTCAGTTTCCTACTGTGTGGAATGAGGACAGTGTTCCATTGCTGCCTATTCCTCACTGTTTCTGGAAGCAAACTGTAAGCTGCCATGTATACATCGTATACGTATATGTCATATATATATGATATATATATCTATATATGTGATGGCTCATTGGGCTCATTATTATTAAGAGCTAAAATTTCAAGATTTTTAAAAAGAACATACTACATAAAGAAGCAGACAAGACACCAAGTGAAAAAATAGTATATTTAAAGGCCTTTGTATGATTTTTGCTTCTTCAAATAAAACATTGCTTGGAGTTGTAGAAGTAATGAGGATAATATCTATCTTTTTTATATAAGGGACACAAAAGTCTAAGTTCTTTGCATGAATTAACTCCTTTGAATGTTACTCCAGCACCTGTTTCATAGCACTGTATTCTATATTTCACAGAGGTGGAAACCACAACTTGGAAATGTGGAATAATTTGTTCCCATGCGTGCAGTGGCTATGCACCCTGACAGTCTGGCTCCAGAGAGCATGCCCCTAAGCACATTTTTAGGGGATGAGGAGGTGGAGAGGCAAGTTCTAGCCTGAATCCAAAGTCAAGTTTCCAAACTCTTGCTTAAATGGATGGCATGGAGACCCTAAGAAAAATGCCAGACTTTCCATTTTCAGGCTCATTTATTTGTCAGCACACAAGAGCACATGAAAGGCCATACAGACAAGTGGTGCTCAGACAGGCATGCACCTCAGACGGGACATGTGACTATGCCCAGGAGTGGAAGAAAGCTGACAGCTGAGTCCTGGTGTCCAATCTGCCAACCACACGCCAACATTATGAAGAGAAAAATCCAATAATAAGCGCATCATGGTACCTAAAATGGGCAAGAGCAAATGAAGCCACTCTGAAAGAAACTATTAAATTAGAGGCTAAAGAAAAACTATATAACTGCTCAGGACCTTCAGCAATAATCTTTATTGGCCTGGAAAGTCCATATATGGAGCATGTTATGGAAAGGATAATCAGTCTTTCCAGTCACACCTGAGAGTAAGAGGACTCATTTCTCCTCCCTGGATTGGATCATTGACCAGGACTGGGTTCCCATCCTGGTACCCTTGTGGGGGCTCCAGGGTCTCCCCAGTCAGATTGCGGATTCCGTCCCTGTCACTCCTTCCTGAACTGAGTACAACAAAATGGAGCTTTGAATATGAGCATATTTGCATCCCGAGAGCAACATTCAGGGGAAACTTTGCTTTCTTTGAATTGCACTACATCCAGCCAGGCCCTCCCTTTCCTTCAGCATTCAGGACTCCTCCGAGGCCCCTCACTTCTGCACAGGATTAAGACTTAGCCCTGAGTTCAGGCTGGCACTAACGAGCCCACAAACATCCTCTGAACAGAAGGGAGGAAGACCCAGGTGAAACAAATCAAACAGAACAATCAGGGGTGAATTTTCAGTGTGGCCTAGCATGGAGATTTCCTGGCAGGATTTCCATTAACGCGAATGGGAGTTGTACCACTAAATCCCTACACACTGTGCGGAAAATGTGTCTCTAAGTGCTGGGCAGCATTATGTCTGATGGAACAAAAACACAAACTACCCAAACTCTGAGAAGCGCTCCTGGGGCTGAGGTTCCAAGATTCCCTGCAGAAGGTGTCTCAAGTCATAACTGTTCTGGGTGAAGCTAAATGGGACCCCCTACTCGGCTTGACACCATGCATTGCAAATCGGAGGGCTCTCCACACCTGCCTGGGGATGCCTCTCCTCTCCTTGACACAGACTTTGATTGTGGGTTGATCTGGCGTTCCACACAAATGGTCTGTGTTTGCTAAAATGATTTCCCTCCTGCCCTGATTACCTGAAATCTCAGTAAACCTTAGCATTGCATCAGGCCCACTGGAACCAGAAACTCAGAGGATGATAGTGCATGATTCGTTTTGATGTGGTTTTATGGCCTCTGCAAAGTAAATGTCGCAAAGGACTCTTACCTTAGGATCAAAGAAAATAGTCAAGAAATCACTTAGCCTGCCTGCTTTCATGGAGCAATTTGCCTTCCCTAGTATCTTTTGGGCGGTTCTGAGACACAAGTCTGATCACGCTGCTTGCCTCCTCAAAAATCTTCCCTGACTCCTTTCTTTCTCTAAACAAAGTTTAAGGCTCCCCATAAATTATTTTATCTCATCTTCTACTACATCTCTCTATGTAGTCTTTGCTTCTCATGTATTTTTTTTATTTGTCATTCCTCTAAACAAATTCACCTCAGGTTGACCTTACTTGTACTCTTCTAAAATCAGAATGGCTCCCTCTCAGCAATCTCTGTTCTTGCCTACTTCTCCTTCAAACTCAAGATCATATATATCATTTCCTTCATTAAAGTTTTTCATGTTGATTCAACCAGCTACTCTACCCTGTGATCGCTGAAACTGCATTGCAGAATTCTTTGAATTCTTCTCTTAGGCACCTTAATTTCTTTTATCGTTTGTTCTTTACCTGTTTCCTCAACTGTATTTTAAGTCCCACGAGAGTTTTCCAAATCTTCATATTCCCCACAATCCCTTGCACATAATAGGCTCTTAATTCGCTAAATGAGGGATCAAGTCTCAGTGTTCCTTCCTGCTTCAACATCAAGTCCTCTATCTCCTCTAGGCCATGGTGATGAAGATACCAAGTAAGATAAAGGCATCAGCAACGATCCTGTAACTGTCCATTCAGCCATTCAACAGACATCCAGAAAATAGCTTTATATGCATCAGAACACTGTGCTAGAGGCACAGATCTGAATAGGACACATTCTTTTTTCAATTTATTGGTACATTTTAGTACCTTTTAGTACATTTAGTACATTTTAGTACCATTTGATACAATATAATAACATTCATCATTGGAAATCTGCACCTCTACATAATCTCTCTTGGTTCTTATTTTTTCCCCCTTCCCCTGTCCTCCCTTCAACCCCTCCATCCCTCCCTATTTACAAAGACTTTGTTTCCATTTTTTCATTTTCTCATATTAATTCCATTCCCTTCTTTCCTTTCCCCTACCCCTCCCATTTCCCCTTCCCCTTTGCTCCTTTTCTTCCTATTTCACATCATCTATTATACCTTTTAGTACTCATTAAACTTTCAGTTTCTCACACTAGAGAAACTCTTTGGTCTTTACATGTGTGTAGGACACACTCTTGATCCCGGAGTGGCTCATAGTCTAGATGGCAATGGATGGCGGCAAAGTGTTAAGGAGCAACATTCTGTGGGAGAAAGTTTGTTACATTGTGTCTGCATAGAAAGGCTATGCGGGGGGGTTGGAACCTTCAGGGCCTTTCTCATGAACAGACAGGTACCTATGAAGCTGAATTGCAGCATCAGGCCATACATAGTCTGCTCACCTAGAAGAAAACCTGATGGGTGATGGGCAAGTATGGATGAAATAAAGTGTGCCTCCCTCTTTCTCGTCTACCTCAGCTCCCTAAAACCCACCACCTGCTTCTCTTTCTGTCATTTGTTTTCTTCTTGATCTGAAAGACAAGTTATTGGTCTGCTAATCTTTCAGAAATTTATCAACTAAATATGCACTGGGTTAAGCTTCTTCAGGAAAAGCTGAAGGAGTCAAGCCTATCTCCATAGAAAGTGTGGAGAACCTGCCATCTCTCAATTTGGGACTTCAACACTCCTTATCTGTGTGACCTGGAAATTTGTATTTTAACTTTCTGAGCTACATTTTCTTCCATGGGCAATCTCCTTGAACTCTACAGTCGGTTCCATCTATAAAATTAAGGGATTGACTCTTACCTCGCAGGGCTATTTTAAGGATTAGAAATATCATCTATAAAGTGCTCAGACCATACAGTGTAGACAAAGTGTCACAGTTATTAATAGATTCTTTAAAGGAGGTTCTTGCAGAGATACAATAACTTGTTCAAACATTTCTCTTGCTAGTGGTGGAAATTCGAGGTATGGTAACAAGTAAAAATGGATATGTTTGAGAGATTGAAGGCTGAGAGTCATGAGCCTTGAATATCCCCAAAGTGCCCAAGAGGTAGCTAGCTAGCCATACAACCCAGAGGTCATGGGATAAATGGAGCGTTGTGAGTTCCCAGCTCTGCCAATGGTATTAGCATGGGAATCTGGGCAAGTTGCTAATCTTCTTGCCTCAATTTCCTCCTGTTTAATATGTATCTTGAGATCACCTCCCCTGACAGAGAGATTTTAATTAGTGTACAGTCAAGCTTGGAGCTTCTTGGCTAGAGAGAAGCCATAAAAACCATAGGTATGACTATTCATTTCAAGGCTCCTGTATCTGCCAGGAGACTCAAAACAGTGGCGCCCCTTCCCCCACCTCCTTGAAATATTTAGTTTCTTTGAGTTGCTTCATCAGAAGAAATATTGAGCTCTCCATTTCCTTGCTTCACTTTCCCACTGACGAGGGAGATGTTAACATCCACTCCTGAATCATGGCTAGATTGATATAAAAACAGCTGCGAGAGAAGGGCACCAGCCCTAGAACACAAACACACTTTCTTTTCCAAGAAAGACTGTCATTCCCTCAGTGTTAACTTCCCCTGTGCCCCTCCATGCCTCCCCCAGCCTCCCCGCCCCTCCTGCCACCAGCACGACCCAGATCACATTAGAGTCCCAGAGCACAGGGAACAGTTCTCGTCTGTCCGTCACCAAGGAGGCAGGCGGGACAGGGGGAACAACAAGTCATTTGTACCTGATGAGGAGGACACTCCTGGGAAACAAACAGATGAACCACCCCATGAATCTGACCCATTCTCCCAGGTAAACAGAACTGCATGAGAAACCACCTCCTATCTCGGGCATCATCCTTCCCTCTCGCACTGCCCTTCTGGCAGCCGGGTGGGGGGACATGAAACTGTAGCTTGGACCAATATCTGATTCTGAGAAAGTTAACCCTCACAAAGGTGATTTTCTCATCCCTCAGTCTCCTGGAGCTAAATAACCATCTAGTTCTCTTGCCTTTTTGTACATTACAGCCTTTTTGAGATGTATCTTTCCAAAGCAAACTGACAACACTGTTTGAGAGTTTGACCCCATGTTGGGATGAGGGTACCAACTCTTAAATGACCAAATTAGTGCATAGTAAAGAAGTACTTTGAAACATTTTAGAGCACTTTTCTTAAAACACACACATAACAACATTTTTTAAATTTCTTAAAAAGCAGCCTTCATGGATCTAGTATAAGGCATTTGGAATATTGAGTATATCCTATGAAAATGCTCCAGGGGACCCAGTGGGAAACTGGAGTGCATTCCACAAACCACTGTAGTTTGTTGTCAGCACAATTATGGTTCCCTGATTCTGTGGACTGAAATTCTGAGTATTAATAGCAGTGATAGCTGAAGAATTGGGTTTGCAGATTAGACAGCCTTCCCTGGTAGATAAAAGTACAACCCTATGTCACTTTATAGAAACATGATATTACTACCAGCATAATAAAAGGATCAAGCTGTGCTATGTACACACACTGACTCCATAAGATGACTGTAAACTTCATATACTGCAAACATGTATGGATAAAAATTAAAAACTATAAAACACTGCTAAGAAAAAACATTTAAAAGTCACAAAGTGAGTGAAATGGGAGGTGAGGAGCCATAGACTTTCAGGAAAGGCAAGTTTGGCACCCAAAGTCAAATCAATCTCAATTTCTATACTTTAAACACATGTATTCTTTTAAAAGAAATAGGAGGGCCGAAGGTTCAGCTCAGTGGTTCTGCTGCCTGCCTCACAAGCACAAGGTCTCAAGTTCAATCCCTGATACCAAAATAAATAAATAAATGAATAAATAAAATAGGAAATTCACACTTGGATTTCACAGAATTTGAGCCACATAAGAAAACTCAAGGGATTATTTTTATACTAAGTTATTTTACTATTGCTCATCCAAAACATGCCACATATACGTGATAATTTTTTATATGCAACAGGTACTCAAATTACTGGCCTAAAAAAATTATTGATCTAAACCAAGAGATAATGAGACTCATTCCCTGGATGTCCACTCCCCTGACAGATGAACTCTTCTTTCTGGGGAGGGCCTGTCATCTGGTCCCCTGTGTTCCATGAAGTGAGGTGATGAAGGAAAGCTTAGGATGTATGAATCCCAGGATCACAAATCAGACCAAAGCCCTTGGAACAATCATGGGGAGAAATCAGAGGAGCCATCACTTGCCCATGTCCTAGAGCACAGTGAGGTGCTCTTGTGCCCTAAAACATCATTAATAACTACATCGGGCCTCCCATCACCTGATCGGGTTATTAACACCAGCAAGACTGGGAAATGGGTAGAGAATGAACTCAGAGTTATTAGGCATCTATCTTATGGGAGGTACTACTGGCTTTTATCATATGGGTTTGCTTAATTTGCACAACATTTCTATAAGGGAGGCATTATTTTAGACAAAGAAACTGAGGCATAGCCGAGGAAAGGGCTTTTGGGCCACCTTCTGTCCCATCACTCTGGGCCCAGAGGAAGGGGCTTCCTGGCCACCATCACTCCCGCCACTCCCAGCCCAGAGGAAAGGGCATTTGTGCAGCCTTCTGTCCCGCCACTCCCAGCCCAGAGACAGGGGCTTCTGACCTGCTGTCCCACTGCTCCTGGTCCAGAGGAAGGGGCTTCCAAGCCACCAACCCTCCCTCTGCTCCCAGCCCAGAGGAAAGGGCTTTTGGGCTGCCTTCTGTCCCACCATTCCCAGCCCAGAGGAAGGGGCTTCTGAGCCACCATCCCTACCACCACTCCCCGTCTCTGTCCCACCTCTCCCAGCTAAGAGGACATGAGCCACACAGTCTCCAACAGCAGCCTCCCTGCTCCCCCAATTGAAATGAGAAAACACATAAATAAGTCTCAAAACCAGACTTCCAGACCACCTACAGCAACCCCAAAGGAAAATGAGATGAGACACTCTGATACTCAACAACCTGGATCCACTGAACTGGCAACCAAAAGGGATCTGGAAAAAATGAAATCACAAATAATTTTTCAGATAACAGGAGAAATTGTGCTCCTAGTGCAAGACATGATTAATAAATCTAGAGAGGAACTGAGGAACATGATGGAATCCCAACATAGGAAACAAATGGGATCCTTAAAACAGATGCAAATACATTTCCAGGTGATGAAAAA
>NW_004624730.1:60079605-60164226 GCF_000247695.1 Heterocephalus glaber
AAGAAGGGAAAGGAAAAATGCTGAGAAATGGAAAAAATGGAAATAAAGTCTTTTTAAATAGGGAAGGAGGGGGTGAAGGGAGGACTAGGAATGGGGAAAAAATAAGAACCAAGATGCATTATGTAAAGGTACAATTCCCGATGAGAAATGTAATTGTGTTGTATACCTACAATGTACCAATAAAAGAACTTAAGCAACAACAACAAAAAAAAGAAACTGAGGCATAGGAAAGTTAAATAACTTGCCTTCCTGATTTTATTTTTTATATTTTATTTTTTGGTACCAGGGATCACTCAGGACCTTGGGCTTGCAAGGCAGGCATAGTACCACTGAGCTAAATCCCTGGCCCCCTGATTTTATATATACTTAAAATTTGGGAGAAAACTTGGAAAGCTGGAAATGCTAAAATACATCATTTAGGGTATTGTATTCCATGACAACCCTTATAACTAATGATTTACATGCATCCTACAGTTTTTCAGAGAAAAGAATGCAATTCTTTCTGAAAGTGTTCAAAACATTGAGTATCTAAAGAGTATTCACTGCTTGGTGCATTTTCAATTTATGCAGAACAAGATTCTACAAAAATGTGAATCACCCACAATATAGCCTACTCATTCGCTTTTTAGACAGATTCACTATAACTAGAAGAAAGACTCAAGGTAGTGAATGCAATAGTCACTTGTATAAGCTTCCACCCATGGAGAACTACAGGAAAGAGTGACAGGAAAATTGCCACTGAAGAAATTACAACAGTCAGAGGCCACGGAAGGATAAAATCCTCCAATCAGGAGTCAGGAAAATTGGGTTCAAGTCCATTTTTTCCATTACCTTGCTGTGTGATCTTAGGAAAATCACTCTACTTCCCTGAGCCTCAGTTTCCATAGCTACATAAAAGGGAATCGGGCCCCACCTAGGAAGTCATTGCCAAGGGCCCTTTCAGTTCCAACAGACTGCGTTAGCCATGGTGATGGCCAAGGTAAAGCTACCATGGAGCTGAAAGTGGTGGTTCTCAGACTTTAGGGTCCATTAGAATCACCAAGGGACACATTGAAACTCAGACCACGGGGCCTCCACCCAAGTCCCTAAAACAGTAAGCACAGCTAGGAGCCCCAGATTGATATTTCCAGTAAGTTCTTAGATGACATTGAGGCTACAAGTCCAGAGGCCACATTTTGAGAGCCACTGATTTGGGACTTAAGGGCTTTTCTGTGAGCTAAGGACAACATAAACATCTATCCAGTCAGTTCACCTTAGCAGGCTAAGACTGCATTTTTAGTTTATCCTGAAATATTCGAAAACATATCAGATTGGATGGCACAGGTCAAGGTCACTCTTCTGATTGGGAAAGGACAGATTTTCACACACTCCAGAAAGGCACCCTATAGAAGGCAGGTAGCTATCTTTTCCTTGTGTGTATCTTTCTGGGCCTTTTCTACCAGACATTTTTGAGACTGTTTAAAAATGGGCATATTGGGCCGGGGATTTAGCTCCCGTGGTTCCAGCCTCTGCCTCGCAAGCACAATCCCGGGTACCAAAAAAAAAAAAATGAGCATATTCATAATAGTTAAGAAAGGGAAACAACTCCGCATCCTTCAGCTGATGAAAGGATGGAGAAAATGTGGTAATATATACAGTGAGATACTATTCAGCCATGAAAAGGACAAAATCCTGTCATTTGTGACAACGTGGATAGAACTGGAGATCACTATGTTAAGTGGAATTACCCGGGCACAGAAAGAGAAGTACTGCGTGACCTCATTCATATGAGGAAATTTAAAAATTGACCTCATAAAAAGTTGGAGTAAAGTGGGGGTTTCCAGAGGCTGGGGAGAGTAGGCAGGGGAGAGGGAAGGGAAAATATTGATCAGCAGGTACTGAGTTACAGATAGTTAAGTGCAGGAAGTTCTGGGATGCTGGTGGGCGGGAGCATGACTATAGACAACAGTAATATCCCGTATATTTTTAAAGAGCTAAAAGAAAGGATTTTGAATATTTTCATCATAAAGAAAGTATTAAAGTTTGAGGAGATAGATGTATTTATCGTGATTTAAATGTTATGCAACATATGCAATGTATTGAAACACCCCATGGTACCCCACAAATATAAAGAAACCATTTTCATGCTTTCATGAAATTTTAAGAAATTAATTTTAAACATGGGCAAAATGACATTGGTGCAGAAGTAGAATCGGTATAATCAGCCACTGGCTCTGGTCAGCTCTTGAGTCTGAGGAGACAAAAACACCCTTCTGCTGTCTAGAATCTGACCTACACGGTGACTTACCAGAGACACATCCCTGAGGTGGGTTCCACACAAGCTCCTCAGCACCTTACAGCACTCAGCCATGAGATTTCCACACTCCGCTATCTACCTCAGCTGCAAAAACAGGACTGTTAGCCTCATGAAGTAGATAACACACGCCAAATGCTTAGGATGTCTAGCACATATTGAGTGTTCAATAAAAGATGTTCTTTTACTTCTTGTCAGAGAATGTAACATTGACTCTCTACTCTGCATCTCTCTCTCTCTCTCTCTGTCTGTCTCTCTTTGCCCTCACCTATATTCCCAATCTCACTCCTTCTTTTTTGGGACAGAGTCCCAAAAAGTTTCTAAGTTGCACAGGGTGAGCCTGAAATTGTGATCTTCCTGCCTCAGCCCCTCAGAGTGATAGGATTACAGGCGTGTGTCACCACACCCAGCTCTACTCTCCATCTCTTAACAAATATACAAGTGTAAAATATGTGAGGAGAACAGCTTACCAGGGGTGTTGTTCATGGAGGTCTCTAAATCAAGTCATCATCATAGGGTACATGCTAAGACCACACCTTGTTTTGGGATCTGGGTTTATTTATGTGATTGCTTTTACCAAATTTAACTTTGGGGGCCGGGGATTTAGCTCAGTGGTTCTGGCGCCTGCCTCACAAATGCAAGGTCCCAAGTTTGATCCCCAGTACCGAAAAAAAAAAAAGCTTCCAAATTTAACTTTGGCCTTAGCCACATTCTGAGTAGTAAAATTAAACTCACTCTCTGAGGTAGCAAGGAAAAAATGTCTTTTTCATTGCACCTTATCCCCTTTATGAAGATTCACTAGATGAATTTCTCCTGAGCAACATTTTGCTGTTCCATTTTGATTTTATTCATGTACTATATTTTCCTGCTGTTTTTAGTCACCAGTAAGCTCAGAGCTAAGGCTGTGCCTTCTAGGACAATGCGGCACATGTTTGCTTTTGCTTTGGTTTTATTTTCATATCTATATCTTCCTCATCCTGCATTTGTCCATCTCTTTACTTCTCCCTTCCGAAGTATATATAGTCTTTTTCAATCTCTTCAAATATATTTTGGATAGAGTCTGAGTATAAATGAGTAAATTGATTAAATGATTCAAATCACATGAAGCCAAAGAGCATTATCATTTTTTAATAATTTAGTTTGCTGTGAGACTATATTGTTTTAATTTGATTTATAGTTTTACCTTAGGGGAGAGCGAGTTTTTATTCAGCAAATGTTTTAATAATCATTCTTCCTTATCTTTCCATAAGAAAAACTTTTCTAAGAGTGCAGATTTTAGACACTGAAATACTTAAAGGAAAGGAAACTTCATAAAATGGTGCATATCACAAAGAGAACTCAAGTCCCATCCAGTCTCATGCAATGCACACACCCTTGGTGACAGAAGGCCTGCATTCTCACCGGCTGGGAGGAATGGAAGTCTCCTCCATCTGGTGTTATCGGGCTGGGGGAATGATAAAGAAACTTCTGGTAAACCATTTTTATGAAGGAAAGCAAATCCTTGGCGCTGTAAATGTGAACTTTCCCTCTCGCCATGGTATCCCAGCTAACTGTGAAGACAGATTTGAAGGTCTAAGATGCTCTACCTCACACTTTCTCTACAGCATTAGGAGTAAGTCAAAGTCAGAAACCACAGCCTTCTAGGTGACACCCGAATTTTCTTTTGTGCAGATGTTTTTTTTCATTCCATGGAATGATTACTTGGCTGTCAGTGAAGCAGTAATCCTTCTGGAAATTCTGAAGACCAAACCTTTTGGTGAGCTTCCAGATTCTCACATCCAACAGAGAGACGCAGCCCCTTATCCTGAGGAGAGCGGAGTGCTGTCCCACCGCTAGGACTTGCCAGGGCTGCCCCTTCCTTCTTCACTCCCCTTCCTCTAGTTCAGTTTCCCACCCTGAAGTAAGGGCGCCAGGTATCACAGGTGTGGTTGTGCCCCAAGGGTGGCTGCAGAGGGGTCTGCACTGCATAACTCCCGCTGGGCCCAGCTAGGAGGCACTTCCTGTCACAGCAGCTTCCCCATCAACTGGGGAACCTCAGTCTTCCCTTCTCAGTAACCTGAACTTTACTATGGCTTTGTAATTTTGTGGGTGGAACTTTTCTCTCATTCTTTCCTGAGTTTCTCCTGCTTTAGAATCAGCATCACTTCTTACCATTATATGGGATTTTCCCTCCAGTTCATTCATTCCCACCATATTACCCCCTTTCTCACAAAAAGAGAAAAACAACCTTGCATTTTCAGAGGACTTGGTTTAATTTTGAACCAAAAAATATTACACTGTTTTTAAAAGGTAGACACCTTGATCATGGAATTCTCACCAGGCTCTAACTCAGATTTTTCTTAAAATTAAAAGGTATTTTATGTTTTTCCAGTAGTCAATCTTAGTTTTACAAATGTTAGTGAGATCATCTGATGTCATGTGCCTCCTGAGAAAAGCAATATGAAGTACATAGATTCACCTATTTGTCCTTGTACAACAAAGTACTTCAATGAGTTTTTAAAAATCTATGCACCCACGTTACCATTCCTAAGTCAAGATATACAACTGTTCCATCATCCCAGAAACCTCCCTCTCTAGTCAGTTCCCAGACTCTAGTGATCTGAATTCTAATATCATAGATTGATTTCCTGGTTCTTCAACTTCAGATAAATGGATTTGTAGTACTGTAGTTATGTACTGTGCATGTCTAGGAATGGCTTCTTTTTCTCAGTAGGATGGCATTAAGATTTATCCATATTGATGTGTCTATCACTAGTTAGCTCTTTTTAATGCTAAGTAGTATTCCATTGTGCGAATATTTTACATTTTGTTTATCTACTCTCCTGTTGACAGATATTTGGGTCTTTTCCAGTTTAGAGAGACTGTAAATTTGCAGTAGTATAAATAAAGCTATTATGAGATTCTTGCAACAAGACTTTTTATCAGCATGTGCTCTCTTTTCCCTTGGGTATAGACTATACTTGGAATTGTTAAGTCTTCTCTGAAATATTTCCAAAACATTCATTACTTTGAGTCTAATATGACCTACAGGCTTTACTTCCAGTCTACAGGAGTCACAAGAAAGAGATGAGAAAGGTCAGCCACCACCCGAAAACAATATGACATTTTGCAGGAAAACTTGCCTGTTCTCTTCAACAAGTCAGCAGGTCACGTGAAGAAAAGATGTGGCGACGGATAAGATGTGGAGGGCGTTCAGTGGTGTTGGTTTGGATTGCAAGAAATTAAAGAGTCAAAACAGCCAGATGTAATGTGTGATCTTAATTGGATCTTGGTTTAAATAAACCCAGCTATAAAATATAT
Source organism: Heterocephalus glaber (assembly GCF_000247695.1). Next base: position 60,085,199 of record NW_004624730.1, read on the forward strand.
ATTGGATAATTTGACTATGAATTGGGTTTCAGGGAATACTAGGAAATATCTGTTAATTGCATTAGCTGTGATACTGAAATTGTTACATAGAAATGCTCTTATTAAACTCTTACTAAGTATATTTAGAGGTGAAATGTCATGATGTCTGTAATTTATGAAACTTGGATACATGCAGTAAATATATTTCATGAAAAACTTCAGCAAAAAGACTTTATGGAGCTAATATAGGAAATGTTAAAAATTATTATAGCTGAGTAATGGGCACATGGGTATATCTTATACAAATGTCCTATTTCACTACATGTTCAAAATCTTCACAATAAAAGTACAAAAATTATTTTTGATGAGCTAGAGTCATTTAATTTTAAATTTTTATCCTATTTTACACTTGATCTTAGCCAAAAGGCTGAGAAGCGATTTTTTTTATCCTATTTAAAACCATAGAAAATAGGCCCTTTTATTTGTTCACTATCCTTCTCCAAGTTTCACTCAGTAGATGGTAAAACAGAGCCAGTGGAGCTGGAGTGACATCTTAAAATAAGTTTGCAGTTAATGAATGCTCCATTTACAATATTATCAGTATAGCTGGCAATTTCTGATGAAATCATTATCCAGTGAGCTACAGCACATTGTGAAGCCAGGACAAGATGATAGATTTAGATATTGATTCATAAAGTTGTGTTCAAAAGCTATAGAAATTTAAACCATTAAGAATTTTCAAACCATCTCTACCTGTCTCCCTAAACGTGTTGCAACACTGCAGAAAGCTTACTTTACACAAGCAATTGCTGCTCACAATTTTCTAATTATGAATAGCAAATGGAGTTTCACCTTCCACCACCCCAGTGATTCATAGCTTTCCTGTCTGCTAAGTTAAACTCTGTGTTGTCTGGTGAAAATGACTTGGTCTTTGCACACACTGATCACAAGTTCTTTCTTCCCTGCTCATGAAGAGGGCCTCCCTCACTCCCTTCAGTGGTATTGGTGCCTGTCAGCCCTGCTGCTCCCTTTGCTGGCTAGTTTGCCCTTTTTCCTCAAATGTATCATGAGTAGCACTACATTCTGCTGATTTCGATTAAGAAATACAGTGTTACTCCTCTCCATCTAGTGGCTTCCTAGTATTTGTGGAGGAAAGACACTTGTGAGTGATTAAAACAGTAGGGATCTGGAGGAAGAACATCATTGGAGATAAGCATTCATTTAGGATATTTGTTATGCCTCAGACCTTGCCTGTAGGTCTCCGAAAGGGATGGCAGGCTATGGAACCGAGTGTGACAGAAAGGATGGTGTACATTCAAAGGGCAAAAAATAATGTACAGGCTTTTTCATTAGCTGCTGTGTGACCTTGAACACTTCAGAACCCACTTAACATTTCTGAGCCTCATTTTCCTCAAATGTTCACTAGCGAATTCAGAGAAAAGGATTTCCAAGATTGCCTAAGTTTTAATATTTAACAACTCAAACCATAAGCCATATAACAGCTGCATTAAAGACCCTTACAGTTCTGTAGATAAGAAGACATTAACTGTGTAAGTACTGTATGAATGACTTAAATAACAGGAGAAAAAAAGATCCCAACCATTATGAACATATTTGATTTTTCCAAAAAGGTTGGAGAAAACCAATTTTTTCAAGCGATATAACATAGCCAATAAAAAAAATCCACTGCTTTTGTCTTTTACTGACTAGAAAAGAGCCCTGATAAAATATAATGAGCAGATCTGTTGGATTTCTTTGAATAGCAAAAGGACCCTCAACAATTTGGGGGATTTAATCACTGAGCAAGACCATACCAAGTCCGGTGCATTTTGCTGAAGCTTATGTGATAAAAATGAGATAGAGCAAAGTCACACTTACGTGCATCCTCATAGCTGTCGTAGCTTCCCCTCCCCAGGCTGCTTTCATCGCTCACCTATTTGTATTCACTAATACTCTTCCATTGTCCTTAATTTCCCCCAATTTTTTTAATGAAAAACAGACACAACAGATTAAGCATGTAGAGTTGAATGGCCCAGCGTATTAGTCAAAACAGACTTTTGAAATGGCGCACAATAGTCCCCCAAGGTGGTTTGTTTTATCTCCTTTCAGAGCCGGGCTTCTCCCTCACTCCACCTTTCCTGTCTTAGGATTTGTCCCAACCAACTCCCCTCAGCCTGGCCCAGGAAGGTCAGCTGGAGGTGAGACCCATGGGAGGCAATGGGAAAGAGCTCAGCCGGCACTGGGCGGGACTCCTGAGGTATCATTTAGAGGTCACAGCTTTCACCCCAGCAGATTTTTCATAGGTTCCTTCATTAAAAATTAAGATTCCACTACATTACAAAACAGATTGGCAGGCGGCTAGAAATTCCTATAAATAATTTATCAGCCCATCCATTCTGATTTCTTCCAAATACTATCTTTGTTATTTTTAGCACAAAAGAAATCATATCTAACTATTCTAACTATTGAGCTCAGTGGAGATGGAAGGAAAATGCCACCAAGTATTCCACTTAACCAAATTAAGGGAAATCATGTTAATTATCTTCATATCTTGCTATATCAATGAACGATAGACAATACATGTTCGAATCTAGTGGTGTAAACTGGGTATGTTACAGGAAAATGTCATTTGAATTAAGAGAAAGCAGACAATTGACATTCAAGGCTGTATTGGTTAAAATAGATTATCCCTAAATTATATGCGTTAATTCAACCTCCCTTGTGAAGTATAAGTAAGTTAGTCGAGTTCTTCTCTATATACGTTCCTCAGTGTAGCAGACATTACAGAATAAGCTGGCTGGTGGATGCACACAGTACATCGTCCTGTGAGAATGATGTAAGCTACATGATAAAGGTGAGATCACAGCAGAACCTCCCAGTGTATAGCGCAGCTTGCGCCTGATCCGCACAGTTGTTTGGAAGCTGCATACCATGTACAGCTCTGTTTCCATGAGAAAGGAACTTTGGTTTCCACTCCAGACAAGACATTTCCTCCAGGGCTCCTTCTGCCTCCTTTCCTGGCCCATGTAGTGAAGATGGAAGAATGGTAGTAGAAGCTGGAGCCAAAGAGAAGGGAGAAAAGTTGAAGTGTCTCTGGGGCAGCATGCATTCATGGTGATCCTGGAAGCAAAAGCAAGTGGCAGGGTGAGGTTGGGTCATAGAGAGCAGGCATTGGTGAAGTTGAGTAAGGAGAAATAACCCATGTTTCCCCAATCTCTGGTCTGAAAGAGGAGAGTTACATTAATGGAAATCCGATAGTGTTTGTCTAGCAGAGTCCCTACCCATGGAGTAGTGGCAACTCGACTCTTCCCTAACTTCAGGGTATCATGAGGATAGGTCCTCCATCTGATCGAAATGCAGAAGCCACAGTCACCCTTGTCTCAGCCTGGTCTCAGCAATGACAGCATCATCCCAAGGTACTAGGTCCACTTGTCTGCCACTACAGTCCTCTTCTACTTCTTTTGGGGGGGGGGGCGGGGGCGGAGGCCCAGGGATCGAACTCGGGTCCTTGTGCTTGTGCAGCAGGTCCTCTTCTACTTCTTACACTGGCTACATGGGTCCCAGATACCACTGGGGAGATCATCAGCTCCTGTTGCTGGGTAGCAAAATCTCTACTTCTTGCTTTAATTTGCCTTCTACTTGTCTCCAAGCCATGCAAGGAATGATACCAAGCTGCACAGCACTCCACTTCATTCTGTTTGTGAACTGACAAAGCAGCGCTCATTCTCTTTTCCTAGCAATTGTTGGCAGTAATTCAGCAGCATCATTACCGCCCTGTTGAAGTGGAGTACGGAGGCTAAGACAGAGAACTGAATACATCATAGAACGACGTCCCATTGCCACCGGGTGCTGCCTGGGAACTCATTCCCTTCACATATGGATCCTGAGAGCCACCCTCTAGACATTCTGCTAAAATCAGACTCTTCGTGAGCTAGTGTTTAAAAGGCAGAAACTTCCTTCATACAAATATCTCGTATAAGAATAACAATGTTCAGAACATACATTGAATTGAAATGTTTTGACTATCAACATAAACTCAGGTTCTAAACCCTATGTAGCACAACTTTCTGAAGATGTTCCAGTTCTGTTCTTCTAACGGTCTTTCTGGAAAGGACGGAATGGGTGATTTGGGGGACTGCTGGGAAGGTTGGAAGAGGTAGAGTGTTTCTAGAATATCATCAAGTACAATCAAGAGATAGAAAAGGGTGTCAAACCAAGGCAGTGTTAGAATTATACCACCTACAACCTACTGGCACCAAGAGCATCTCCAGAGGTTATGTGTATAATTGCTTTACACCAGTCTTAATAATAACACTGGCATAGTGCTGACAGTTAATGAAATACTAGCATATTCGTTACCTCTTTTAATTTTCACAAAAACCCAGTGAAGCAACTTATTATTCTCTGTTGACAGATGAAAAATTGGAGCTTATAAAGACTAAATGATTTGTCTCCTATCTTCTCAAGTAGGAGGAAAGCAAAGATCCACACCCAGAGTCTAAATCCCATTTTCTTCTCCCCACCCCCTGTGCTGCTTTAGTGCCTAAGCATGGACACTCATTCCCCAGTCCCTCATTAGGGCCCACTACCTAGTAACAGTCACTGTTCCCCACTCGGGGGAAGGATGTATAAGAATGAGGACCTTTTAAAAGAATGGGAACTTTTTAAAAAATGGTTTTTTGAGGGAGAGTGGGAAGGGTGACTTTTCAAAATTAACTTTTTATTTTAAAGTAATAGTAGATTCATAGGATGTGGCAAAAAAAAAAGGAAATGTGTGATCTAAATGGGAAAATAATACTTCTCTCAGGTGTCCACAATGCACACAGAATGTGTTTTGGCGCTGTTAATTGAGGGGCCCTGGGAGGTTTGGAAAGGAGTGATCACATTTGGGTAACTAGGCAAGATTTCCTACAAGAAGAAGTATGTGGACAGATCTGCAGATGATGACAGCAGTTTCTATAAGTAAACATAGAGGGGGAAGAGGGAGAGAAAAGACTATTTTTAATAAACTCAAAATCCAAGCTTTCCTCTACAGTGTGTTCTGGTTTAAGGTCAACATGAAGTGAGAGAGATGGACTTAGCCCTTTTTCTTGAGCACCCACAGGGATAGGCTCAGAACTCTCAAGGCTAAGAAAGCCACAGCTTTGTATTTTTCTGGCACAGAAATCCAAAGGGGCCTCTATTTGTCAAGAAAAGAAAGTATTCTCAAAGCTTCTCTTAAAAGAGAAATACAAGGGCTGGGGATTTAGCTCAGTGGTTTTGCCATCTGCTGCGCAAGCGCAAGGACCCAAGTTCGATCCCTGGTACCCAAAAAAAAGTAATACAGTGAGAGTGAATAGATACTTAATAAACTAAGTAAAAACAGGTCTCCAGAAGGTTGCTTCTTCATTTTCTAATTCTGATTGGTATATTTTCTATCTCTTCATGTACTACCTACTCTGAGCTCCCTCCAAAATAGATTTAATGTTATTACAATAACACACAAAAAACTCAGCAAGACAGATTCATTTTAAAATAAGAGACCAAGATGATGACATTTACCAAAAGGATGCTATGCAAAAATTGTTCATTCCATTACTCAATCTTTACTAAAAGCAACTGTGGAAGATGTAGCCTTTTGTCTCATTAACTATATTTTTGTCCTTTGTTTGAGAAGTTGGTTTGCTTTTTGCTTTCATGTACATCCTGGATCTTGTAACTGGCTGTTTCACTCCTTTCATTGCTAGAAGCAGCAGAGCCAAATTTGTGCCTCACGCTCTGGAAAGACATAAAAGATTGCACGACAAGGTTTGTGCATCAGCCTCACATCCAGCTCTATAGCTGTGAAAAATATTTTGGCCTCTGATCAATCTAAAGTTTAAAAAAATTACAAAAATGAGTCTAACTTACTTTTAAAGGTTTTTCTTTAAGAAAATTTGCAGAAGTGTTTTCAAGCAGGACAAATATAATTTCACGAGGAAAATAGAATTTGGATACTTCCACTATGAAAGTTACAGATAAGTCAGAAAATGAAAAATGAATCATGTTCCTTTTAAAAAGATTCAATCTTTTCAAATATTCTGCAACAATGTCCCACCCACAACTCCATCCCACCTCAAATAGTCTTCAAAAGAGCATTTAGGAAACATGGCAATAAAATCAGTCTTTTTCAGCAACCTGACAGCACCACTGTCAGGTTGAGTGTCTTTAAAAAATATATATTATATAGCACCAGTTCCAGAAAGGACCAAATCACAACACCTTGCTCAGAGTAGACACTCAATAAATAGTTCTCAATTATATTTAATATACATGTGTCCATGTACACATAAGTCCCTATGGGAAGGGGTTTTGTACCACAAACAAATTACAACTATTTATTTATGCTCACTGAAAGTCATCCTTACTTCTAATACAACTGACATTGAACCTAGTCACATGGCAAGCAGAAGTTTTCTTTTAACACAATGAGCATTATACCTCTGATAAGTTTTAAGTCCATCCTTCCTGCTACTTTGTTTTGCTAACCACTGCCCTGTCTATGGGCTCTGAGGATGAACTATTTATGGGTCTTCCACGGGGAACAAGCCATAGATACACAAGCCTTTCTGACTGCTGCACCACCCTTGTGTTTCAGGGTGTGGAGGAGAGGGAACCGGAACCCACAAAAGGCTTTGGCTCTGGCTGCCTCCCTCCACCTGTTCAGCAAGTGGGCCCCAGGTGAGCGCCAGACTCCTGGGTTCACAGAATCACTCGGCCCCTTTGTTTGATCACCCGTTGCTTTCTCTGCCTGTTTGTTTTTCTGGTTCGGTTTCCTGTCCTGTTCATTAGTCATTTAGTTCTTCCTTGTTTGTTCTGTCTCCTGTGAGTTTCTACAGGTTTCCTCGCTCCTCAGCCCCAGAAGGCTAATGTCCTTTGTTCCTCTTAATCTCCTTTATGGTGGTGGCAGGGAGTTGTTAGACACATGCGTACATGTTTGGTGTACAAGGCAGAAGGTTACAGAGTTGATGGGTTCATGAGAATGGCCAAATCCTTGGGAAAGGAGCAATTCACAACATTCTCCTTGACCTCTGAGTATTCAAAGGAATTTCTAAAGAGAAATCGTGGGAGTGGAAATGCTAACTTGGTTATCTTATGCTTTGTTTTGTTTTTTAATTTGCTAATGACATTTTCTTCTCACCAAGTAAATATACATATACCTGTGGCATTTAGAAAGTCACACACAGCAACGAAGTGGCATGCAAAACTGATTTCTGAAAAGCTGTTCCTATGAACAACTTCAAAAGAGCAAGGGAGATTTCTGTCTCAGTTGACGCACGCAGCATCATTTGTCATTGGTAAGGACCGCAGTTCAGTGTGTGATCACCTACAAAGTGAAGGGACCAAAGAGTGGGATGAGGTGCTCTTTAACTGTCTGCTTTTGACCTTGTGCTTAAAGGTGAGTTGAACAGATCGAGGGTCCTCAAATCAGAAAATCTGGTCCAGGAAAGAATCATGATGATTATGGACTCCCACTCATTTGGAATTTTTCAGTATTTGGTATCAATCTGATGGATTATGTATTTTGTGTCGTCTGAGGGAAAAAGAAAATTCACAATCTTGAATGCAAAATGTGGCTATCAAAATGTTTAGGAAAAAAATTACTTTGAGTCATATGAACACTATCCCAAGCCTCCCAAGTCACAGGAAAATCACTTGAGAAATATGCAGCGATTCCAGCTCCTGGAGATTCCAATGCACAGGGTCTGGGTTGGGAGCCAAAGAACCATATTTTTAGCAAATGCCCATCGGATGAGTCTCACTTATCCAATGAGCTTCAGAAACCCTGCTTTAGAAGCATCCACCAAAAAAAGTGTGTAAGAATTATAAACCAGTGTCGTCTATTGAAAAAACCAATTTCTCTCTGTCCCAACTTTTACTAGTTTAGTAGTACCAAGAGCCTTATAATAGTCACTGATTACAGCTGAAAGTAGCAATTCCAATCCTTTAGCAACCATTTCTTCAACACTTCAGTGTGTAAAAGATTGCCCTAGGCACTGAGGATTAATAAACTAGCCAGATGTAGTTCTTGCTCTTGAGGAACTCATAACCTAATGATAAGCCTGGAGAATAAAATTTTACTGACTTCCCTATTTGTTAAATCAATACATAAAGGGCTTGTACTCAACGCCAAGCAATGAGCTAGTCGCTGGCCAGGTGGGGGAAAGTGAGCAATAAACGTGTGCTTTCCCCTCTCCAGAACTCCGATTGTTCACCACTTCTGTGAATGACTGAGACACTAAGAGGACATTTTTTCCCACAGTCACCAATAACATTACAGAATTACATCTCTGCACCTGCTTGTTACTTTTTGCTAAACAAAGTTGGGGTTTTTTACATTTAATAATTCGTATGTTATCCTAAATTCTTTTATTGGTACACATTTGCATTCCTCATGGAGACCTGGTCCACGTACATTACACGGTTCCTTCTTTCATGCCCTTCCCTCCCTCCTCTACGCTCCCTCCATCTCCTGACCCCTTCCCATTTGTGAAAGCTCTATCCCCCTACTTCCTATTGTCTATCTTTTCTTTTGCTCTCTATTTATGTTTTGGGTTTCTCCTATAAGAGAAACCATGTGACATTTAAGCCTTTGTTAACCTTTATTTTAACTAATACAATCAATATTTACTTTAACTTCACCTGTGTGCACCCTTTTCAATTTTTCTCCTTTAAATCATTTATGGTTTTAGCTAGAGCAAAAGCAAACGAATAAATGTTTAAGTTGGAAAGGACTCAGTACAATTTTAATCCATCCCCAAAATTATGGGGAAAAAAATCTAATTTTATTGTAATTATTTTACTGTGCAGCAACACATTGTGGCAATATAATTTCTTAATGCTGAGACAAAAAGTACATATGAAGCAAATTTCCTAAAATAGAAAGGGCTTGAAATTTTAAATTTGTGATTATTACATGTAACATATCAATAAAATACATCTACAGATATCTGCCTAGAGTTGCCCTGCTCTTGTTACCAGTACGTAGTAGACCATAAATCACCCTTCTGAAATTAGAGTCAGAGAGTCAGCCTCTCCCAGAACACTGCCTTGGGGAAGCTAGTAGGAGGAATGGCTTACTTCTATTTCAACATCAATTTCAACACTTCTGGGGTAAAGACCATCACGTTACTTCCTCTGTATGAGTCAGACAGAAGTCCTGCCACATACTGCAGTGAATTTCTAACAAAAAGTAGTAATAGTACATCACTTTGGTTTTTCTTTTCATTCAGGGGCTCGATCAAAACTTTACTGAAATACTGTGTCCGAAAAGCAAGGTCAATGAGCACACACTGAGGCTAGTAACTGTGACAAAGGCCTGTACTTTCAAGAATCTTACCATTCAGTGCCTACCTAGCTCTATGATTGATGACTGGAAAGTTTAGAAGACATGAAAACTGTAACCCTGTTTTTATTTTTATTTATTCATATATTTTTGGTACCAGAGATCGAGCTTGGGTCCTTGCGCTTGTGAGGCAGGCGGCAGAACCACTGAGCTAAATCCCCGACCCTAACCCTATCTTTAAAATGCAAATAATTGGTGGGAGGATCAAGACAACAGGTGTAATGAAATTACAGTATTAAATAAAATAAGCTGAGCACTGTGTGTCTTTGAGACACTGAATGATTCTGGTTCGTGAGTTCTAAAAACTAAGGCTAGACACATGGGGTTTGGAGCTGGATTAGAACTTGAAATTTAAAAAGAGGTGCCTATTCACAGGAGGGAGCAACACAGTGAAACTGCACGTCAAGGAGATAGTTAGGTTATTATTTCCTCCACCACTCACTGATTTGGGAGCTGAGTAATAGTGTAAGTTATACATCTCAAAAGTTGTCCCCTGTTGTAACTAATGGAATATGAAATGTAACACATAGTCCTTTGCTTCCTGATTTCAAGTCCTGCAGGATTTTATGTCCTAGGTTTATTTACAGATGGTGAAACCAATGGCTCTTGGAAATAAATCTAAATAAAATAGGCCTGAGGTGAATTTAGACCTCAGATAAACTCCAATTTACTGAAGATGTCTGTAATTAGCACTAGTGGCTTGCACAAGAAACTTATTTCTGTGATCTACCTGTTCTTTCAAAAAGGCTTATATGTACAAAATGTGTGCCTGTCCTCCCTCATGTCCAACCTGTGGCAGTCATCACTAATTGAGCAGAGTTCTGTGTTGCCCTGCTCTGATTGGCATCCAATCCTTCTCAAAATCTCCACTCCAATTTTCTTCCAATTGGTTGAAATTGGTACTAGCAGGTAACTCCATCTAAAACAACTTAAATAATTTCACCTAATTAGCTGGCTTTCTTACTACAAATCTTTTTCTTTAAACAACAATCATTTTGTGTCCCTTAGTTTATCATTCAGAACTAGAAAAAAGACTTGAGTGGTTCTCAAAATTTTTTCATGCTTAGATGTAGTGTAATATATTGAAAAAGTGATCTGTGATACTTGTGCAGTTCACATTTCAGGTAAATAGACACAAGAAATCTAAGAGTACCTCACTGGAGAACTCTCTAGAATATAGTCTGAGTGACAAGGGGACCACAAGAACGACCCATCTTCGGCCCTTCCAGGGCCTGCTGAGTGGCAATTAGAGAAGCACAAAATGCTCCCAGTGTAGCAATAGAATGTTCGGTGCTGAAGACGTTGACAGCAGTCAAGAGTGACTGAGTGTTTACTACACACTCCTCACCTGAAAGACTTCCCAATATCATCTCATGCAAACTTCCTCACGCGGGCTGCGATGGAGCTATCACATCCCTTTTTTGCAAACTAGGAAATGGAGGTACAGAAAAATTAAGCCATTTTTCTAAGTTTGTACAACTACTAAGTGGTGGAACCATAATTTGAAACTAAGTTTGTTGGACCGTCACTGTCATTATCTATGATGATGAAAATACCCTGTATTTGTGCTGCCTAATACAACAGCTACTAGTCACAGGTGGTGACCAAGCACCTGAAATGTGGCTAATGTAAGTGTGTAGTTGAACTTTGATTTTGTTAAATGTAAATAGCCATGGATGACTAGTGTTTACTGTATTAGACAGCAAAGCACTAGACTGTGAACTCCATGAGGGCAGATTCCACGTGCATTTTGCTAATGATGTACTTTCAAAATTTAGCAGAAATCTATATATGTATGTACATATACATATATATGACACACAATAGTATTTTGGAATGAACAAATAAATTAAAATCTATGCACAAAATTTGTGCAGAAATCATGCCCTAAAACACTCAGGAAAATCACTCAGGTTCTTCATGCTTTGAGACTCACCATCACCACTAGGCTAGTATACAATAATGGTAAAGATAAGGTTATTTATCTACATCAGTATATGAAAAAAATTAATCAAAATAAAACCAGTTTTGTGAAGGAAATTTTAACTATGAAGCATTGGTCAGCCACAAAACAATATCTAATTTTTTTCTCTTTTATCAGCAAATGAATATGAATTTTTACTTGATATTAAAAGAGCCAAGTAAATTAGAAGTTATTTGCCCCTTTTCCAAGTAGAGTGGGGAATCATTTCTCTCAGGAAATGTTTCTAAGTATGGCAATACACATCCCTGGGACCTAAAGGAAGTTAAAATATAGTTCAAGTATATGTGGACAATTCCCAAACATCTTTTAAAAAGAGAAAAATACAGTGCATGAATTTTTTTACTTGCTTTGATACACTCATTCTTCCTCCATGAAAATTGTAATATATATATATATATATATATATAGTTTTAATAAAAGACATTTACATATTAGTAATATCAAACAGGGTCCTAACTAATGTGAAATGTTTTGCAGGTGGTGACAATTGATAGCTTTTTCAAGACAGTTGCAAAGGTACTGTAAGAAACTTTCTCAAATCTTTGTAAAGTGAAACAACAGTCTCCTGAATCCTTTACCTTTGGGCAAGTTTCCATGAATTCAGTGATCTTCCAACTTTAATAGTATAAAAGCCACCCGGGGAGCTTGCTAAAAATCCCAGAAGCCACTCAGAGATTGTGATCTGCAGGGTCTGGGGAAGGGCCCAGGAATTTGCATCCAGCCAACCCTCATAACTGTGAACTACACTTTGAGAAATACTGTAAGTTCTCCCAGGATACTGCTAAAGGAACAGGGAAGGATTTAGTAGATGGAAGACCTCCTTTCCCAGGAGCCAGGTAACACTGATTGCTCAGGCCAGGCACACACTACACAATACCTTACACCTCCATTTTTCAGGTTGCAGTCATTGATTCTTTATTCTAATTCCAGAAGTGAGCACTGAATTGCTAATCAGTTCAAGGTCATGCACATTGCCAACTTAAACTAAACTGGTCCTGTCAAAGTGAAATCTAAAAGTTTTGTTTGAATGAGAAATGCTGTCTTTCTGTTCAAATATAAGAAATAATACAGACCTAGGAGCAGTTGGGTGCCATCTTGGAACCATATGGAAAATCAGGCTTGAATTAAAATTTAAGCCATGAAAAAAAGACAGAGCAAAGAGACATATGGTTTTTGTGAGACTTTGTTGAGCTAGATCAAATCAATCCTGAAGCCTGCTTTAAGCTCCTGTCTTTATAGTTATTTAACTCAGTACATTTTTTTCATACTTTCCTGTTGTTTGGAACATAAAAAGACCTAACTGATACAGATAGCTATCTTAGATTTTATGTATTCATTTTTTTCTTTCTTAGCTTTGATCTCTTTGTCTCCAGAATGTTGTTCTTTCTTTCTTTTTCATTATCCTTTTAGACATTCTGTAGGGGCATAAATAAATGTCTAAGTTCCCTCTACCCATCTACCTCTACTATACAATCGCTACCAAAGTCCTGCTTTTCTTCACCTACCACTTTCTCTTCTCACTAGAACTAAGCCATCAGATAAACAAGTAGTTCTACCTCCTGACAAGAGTGGTATTAAAGACCTTTTGGCTGATTTAATGAAGTCCACACTTTTATGAGACACTGCCTTTCCAAAAGTTTGACAAATGAAGTAGATTCCTCTCCAACCCCTTTTTGCAGTTTTATTCTTGCTCCCCTAGGATTTTTAGGTGCCTTTCAAAAGCATTCTTCACCATTTGGTTCTTTCATGCAGTATCTTTTCATATTTTGTCTTGTCACAGTATAAAAAGATGTAGGTGCAAAAAAAAATCCCACAGTAGATGTCCAACAGAAGCCAGACAGCCCTTTTTAGGGGCCTTGGGCAGTTGAATAGATAAGCCCACCAAAGAAAAACCCTGGGCTGGCAACCCATCTGTACAAGAAGTAGCAATTGTGTGTCCTGAGGACAGAAAGTAGAAAACATCACTCTCTTTTTTTTTCTCATTTACTTAAGGAGAGGAGAACAAATGAAATTTAAAAATCAGTAGTAGAAACTGAATCTAGGAAGTTCACAAGGCGGAAAGAAAAAAAAGGCCAAATGGAATTTCAAACAAATTTTTCATAGTCTTGAGACTATAAATGGAAGAACTTTTCCTGAAAACCTCCTTCTAATTATTTCATAGGCCAGAGTAGGATTGCTACAACTAAATCCCATGGAGTGTTTTCATTCATCTCTCGTTTTCAAAGGAATGACTATGGAAATCTTGTTCACCTAGAGAAATGTTATCACCAAACTTATTTGTTTGTCTATTTATTTAGTTGTTGCTGTCTACTTTATCACTTATATAATGTTAACATTCTTTTAAAGTGGGCAGATGGACCTCATTCAAGTTCTGACAGTAACTCTTTGTTATTGGTACAAATGGCTTCAGAGGTATTTAATTACCATTAGTAGTCATTCGTTTGCTCCTAGCTGGTGACATTTGGAATAGTAAGCAGGCAGCATTCTTTGTGTCCAGTGAGTTCATAGAAAGTTAAACCTACTTTTGACAACAGTCTCAAGCTTAGCTACCATTAACCCCTCTTCAGTTACTGGATGATGTGTTTGAACAGAATGAATGATTAATGAAGGCTAAATAGTCCAGTTTCTATCTTAAAACCTTTTTGTTAACTGCTGAGAGCTGAGTGACTGGCAAGGTGAGTAGAGCTCAGGCAAATATTCATCCAATCTGTTACTTGTACTCTGAAAAAATTAATTTATCAACTATTTATTTTCAAAAGATGTCATAAATTAGAAACTCTCATTCTGATGCCTTTTCCCTTTCACAGACCAATACCAATGATCATGATTTTTGCTAGCTTGGCATCAGAAAGTGAACTTGGCATGCATGTCTAAATTGAGTGCATGATTGCTTTCTCTCAAGAAAACCAAAACAAAATGTTGTCAACTGGTAGCCTCCCTTTGCAAGCTGCTGAGAGTTGCCTGTGAATTTTCCTGCAGCACATACTAGGATCACTCCTGGGGAACAGCCAACAGATCATCCATTCCCCTGAGAAAATCACCCATGTCTGGAAACTGGTTAGAGGCAGATAGATGTATAAAGATGTTCAGAGCATGTATTGGGAGACCAGTAAGCAGCATCCCCAGAGTTAATTCCTCTGGAGACACCCTTTGTAGAAGAGATTAAGGACAATGATGAGACAGAGATTAAAATTCATGCAGTTGACCAAAAAGGTGGATATCATAACTAACTGCAAGAAAGAGCAGCATACTAGAGAAAGGAGGATTTTAAGAACACAACCCAGTCTAAACACACCATGATATGCATATTTAAAAGCAAACTTTATATGTACTTGCAGAAATTTCTTTGGCTATGCTTCAAATTTCCTCCTCACTTTTATAATTTTATAACATTAAGCGTCATTTATGATGTACTTCACCTCCCAAACAGCCCAGAACTTGAGATGCATAACAAGCAGTACAGATACACCCATCCAATAGCCTTCATAAACGAGTAAATAAATAACAATTTGTCATTTTTTGTTGGTTCATCTATTGGACATGTACCCTTCTAAGAGTTTCCAAACAAAATGACCCAGAGTATTTTTAATTAACCAATTTCACACCAGTTTTGTAATATGCTTCATCCATCATTTTTATCAATTGTGTATTATTATAGCCAAACCACCTCCCCACCAGGGGAAGAAAGTAAAGTGAGAGCTGAACTAGTAGTGTTTTCCAAAGAGAATCCACAGGCTGACCACATCCATGCAGTGACTCAGCACACACTTTACTATGCACTTACTATGTGCAGGACAGGATGCTAGGCACTGGGGATACAGATCTGGTCCACAAGGACCTCGCTGTCTATTTGGAAAGAAGTAAGGAGAATAGCAAAGGCTTGTAGATATTAATAATGTTCGACACATGCAGACAGCATCCAAGAACAAGACATTGTAAATGTGTGGTCAGTTAGAAAGAGGATTTTCAGAGCGAGCAAATCATATAAATTCTGATGAAGGCATGATTAGCTTTCAGCTGTGGGAACCCTCGCCCTGGACTGGAGCTGCAGCTGAACGGGGCAACTCATAAGTTAAGCTCCAGGCGAGGAATTTTCTGGGTCACTCCTCTTAAGCCTGGCCCCACACAGAGCTGAAAGGACGCTAGATCCTACCCAGACTTCATCTTGGTCTCCACGGGTCATTCCTGCCAAGAAATCCCACTGGGTTCACAATGTGCCCACAGAAGGCATAGCCAAGTTCAAATGTAGCCAGCAGCTCCGAGCATTCTCATGCTTCGTGCTTCGGTACTGAGCTAAGAGGAACAGCTCATCCTACTTCTGGCTTCTCCCAGGACCATTCTGACCAGCCACATGGCTTGCTCGGTGCACTTCATCAAGTTTTGGGGTAGGAGTGGTAGCAAATGGCTCCGGGCTTTTTCCCAGCAGGTCCTGGCTGCAGAGGCAGGCAGCTGCAGAGAAAGAACAATACAAGCTGAGCCTGTAAAGTGGCAGGGAGGGTGTGTGGGCCACCCAGGGAGCAAAAAGGCACACCCATGCTGGTGCACAGCTGACCTCTAATTGGACAGTTTCTGTTTTGCCTTTTTCTCAATGGCTTCTTCCATTGGAGGCTTCAACATAAGCTCTTTAGTTCATCTTTTTCTTTTTTCTTGACATGGGGAGGTTTCATTATGTTATTCAGGCTAGCCTCTAACTCCTGGACTCAAGGGGTCTTCCTGTGTCAGCCTCCTGAAGAGCCAGTCAACAGGCACACATTACTACACCTGGAAACATGAGCTCTTAAAATAACTGATAGTCTTATCAGCAGAAGCAACCCCTTTAAAATCAAAGATGGTTTGAGCTTGGATGCAAATATTTACCCAATATTATCAATTTTAGTTTGGGGCCTGGTAGTGAAGAGAAATAGTTTCTTATGGGAACAAATCGGCCATAATAAACTAGCTCAGTCCTCTGAAACTGGGCATGTGAGGCAGAAAGTGGGTCTCAGGGAAGGAGAGAGTACTTGAGCTTGGGAGGAGGACATTCTGAGTGACAGACCACAGTGTCTGAACAGTGCCTGGAGTGCATTTGATTAGCTAACCTTGCTCTACTCCTGTTTCCATCTCATAATAGCTGTGTGACTTTCAGGAAATTATTTTTGCCTTTCTTGGGCCTCAGTTTCCACATCTACAACAAGGGAGAAAGAAGAAATTGTCTACCTCTTAGGGTTGGGGGAATTCACTGAGATAATCCATGCTCACGTGTTAGGGTATCCCTGGGTGTAAGTGTTCAGAAATAAGATGAGGTCACCAAATTTCTGGACACTCCTGTGCTATCAGTACTGTTCTCTCAGTGTGTAACAGATGAGAACACTAAAAGTAAAAATGTTCTGGATAAATGATCAAATCACAGATCTGGAGGGTGTTGAGTCAGTATTTGCACCCCCATCTAAATGGCTAGATGGTCTTAGTCCAGGCTGCACTGATTTTTTTAGTTGGTTCTCTTGCTTTGTTTATATAGAAAAGTGCTTATATTTGCATACAGTCTTATTTCCCAGATATCTTACTTTGGTCTACAACCATGATGTCTACAATCCTACAACTCTAATATCTCTGACTTCTTTCTTTGTACCTGCCCAGAGTGTTTCCGGAGCAGTGCCTGAAAGTAGTCGTTTTCCTACAATGACTTGCAATAATCTGGCCCTGTGTTGCCAGTTATCATAGACCCACAAGGCTGGTTTTCAAAGAGCCAGTACTAAATAATGGTAATTTTATTTACTCTCTGATCTGGGTGATGCACTTAGACCATGGAATGTACAGGTAGGAAGGAACACTGGCAAGATACAGTTCCTGGTTGACCAACTTTTACTCCTTTCTGCAAGGTTGGATTCGTTCCAAATGCTATCCTCTGTGAGAACCAACAGGCCAAAGAGAACAAACGCGTCAAAGCCTACACAAAATACACAGTTTCCTCGGCCTCAGAGCTTGTCAGAGAAAAGGTGTCAATGCAGGCCCCACAGCCAGGGAGCTATGCCCTTGGCCCGGCACCGTCATGGTAATCACACTGGTCTTTTTCCTGTCCCACTGTCCTTTGTTCTTTAAAATACTTATTTCATAACATTCCTTGGACAATGGAAGTTTATCTATAAACTCTCTCAGGCACCAATGTTTCATATTTAATTGTAACTCATTTTTGTCGAAAAGACATGGGATCTCTATCTAAGAAGATGTCTGAGCTACAGATTTGAGAGTAGTGTAAGCAGAAAAGAAAATGTATAATTTTTCATTACAAGAGGGGCAGAGCTAGAGAAGTCTTAGGCCGGCGAACTCAGCAATTCAATGGCACCATCACAGATCTAGGCGTAGTACTCTCCATCTTTTCTCTCTCTCTCTTTTTTTTTTTTTGGTACTGGGAATCGAACTCAGGACCTTGTGCTTCCTAGGCAGGTGGTGAAACCACTGAGCTAAATCCTCAGCCCCCTCTTTTCTCTCTTTTTGTTGTCGTTGTTGTGTGTGTGTGTTTGCAGTACTGAGGATTGATCTCAGGCCCTTCACACTGGCCTACATCCCCAGCCTTTTAAAATTTTTTAATTTTGAGATAGAATCTCACTGAGTTGCTCAAGCTGGGCTCAAAACTGTGATCCTCCTGCCTCAGTCCCCTGCACCACTGGGATTACAGGTGTGCACCGCCTTGCCCTGCTTTCCTTTCCTTTTAATGTCAGCAGGTCAGTTATATTTCTCTTTATTTTAGGTGTCAACAGTATCCAAAGGCCAAAGAGTGGATCTCTTCTTTGGATACATTTTTGAAAAGAAAAACAAATAATCTTCCCAGAAGTGTTCAGCATAGACCGCCCCTCTGATTTCTCAGCTGGTTCAGGGCATGGCCCACCCTTACACCAGTCACTGACTGAGGGTTCACTGCACTACTCCAGAGTCACTCCTGCATGCTGGGAAGAAGTGAGGCTCACTGGAGCACAGTAGGAAACAAACAACATCCACCACAATATTTGAAACCATACAGATCCAGGTTTGAATCCTGTTAGGCATTATAAACATACACAGTTTCACCTTTTGAAATTTTAGTATAATCACATGTAAAACGGGATTAAAATATCTCTTATAGCTAGCCATGTTGGAGCATACAAGCCCAGCCTAGGCAATTTAGTGACTTTGTGGCAAAATAAAGATTCAAAAAGGGGGCTGGGAATAGAGCTCAGTGCAAAGGCCCTAGGTTCAATCTACAGTATCACAAAAAGACAAATCCACTACAGAGGTGGGTGGTGAGTAAGCACTAACTGAGGTAATGTTTGTGAAAGATACAGCATAGAGCCTGGCACATACCAGTTACTCACTGTCAGCTGCCTCCCTTTCTGAAAGCCTGAGTACCCACGTCCACTGGAACTAGGGACTTTTTCTTGCTGTTCCAGTCTACATGGCCCATGTCTTACTCTCCTGCCTTTACTTGTGATTTCCAGTTTCACAACATGGTAAGTAATGCTTTTCATAAGGTGGTTATCACTTGTTATTAATCCCATTATTGGAATAATTGATAAATGTGTAGCCTAAAATGATATGCACCCAAAGTTCATATCTGTTTATTGTATTTGACCCTGATAATGTGGTCAACTGGGGATGCTCCAATTAAAGGTAATGAACCGATTTATTTTCTTGTAATTTGTTATGTTTAATAAGAGCTTTGCCTGCACTCTGTCCGGTGAACATCCCTGCACATTAATCTCGATCAGTTGCCAGCAAGCATTTAATGAGTGCCTTTGTTGGTATGGTTTAGGATGCTCCTTTGCTCTATTTACCATTTGTGGAGAGACATTGTAAGAAAGGAAAATTCATATATGTTGTCCTTAGATGAGGTTCCTGCTGCCCTGAGTCAGAGACAAGTATTCTGTTTGCATAACAGAACACAAAAAGGGCTAATGAGGATGCATAGGTTCAGATTTTTATTAAAAGACACATATACTTTGAAAAATTGAAGATGATCTCAAACATGTATCAGTTGTAATGGCTCCTAGGTAAATGCTAGAGAAAATATTTATTCGGCATCAGAGCAGAGCTGACAGTCTCTTTAATGTTGCTTATGGTTTCTAAACAAGCTTTTGCCATCCAAAAAAAAGTATTCATTTTTAATCAGTCAATCATTTACTGAGCACCCAATAACAGTGTGTTAGTGAAATAAGGGACCCAGAAATCAAGCAAGGCTGGCTTCTGGCTCTTGGAGGGGACAATTACATTAGAGACAAACATACACATATCAGCTTGTGTAGCACAGGACAATGTGGAGTGGACAAAGAACCGGAATGATCTCCAGTGCTACCTACCTTCTATGAGCATCATGGTAAAAGAAGTGGTTTGAGCTCGAGAATGTCAAAGGGTGGTCATATCCTAAAATTCTATGATTTGCACAGAATCCTAAAGTCACGAAAAGCAGGAGTACTCAGTAAAGGTGGGTCAGGATGAACTAGCCTTGAGGTGGGGTTCAGGGGATGGAGACAGTGGGACTATATGGAAGGGATCTGAAAGAGGAGGACCAAGAATTCACGGCACCAAGAATTAGAAGTACCAAGTAAGGTCTCTGGGTCATGAGTGTCAGCCCAGCCAGAGCAATATATCCATGCCTACATCCATGTCCCTGGCTTAGGAAATTCAGCTGGACAATAATCACAGAGCACAATAGGAGGCTCATGAAACTAAGCCCGATGTGTTAACCCTGATGTTGTTGATACATAGGTAGTTTCTATTTTTTCTCTTTTTGAACTGTGATTCATTTTCTTCTCCTCTTTTTTCTCTTCTACCTCCTCCTCTTTCTTATTGTATTAGTCCCTTTCCCATTGCTGGGACAAAATACCAACATCTGCAACTTAAATGAGGAGAGGTTTAATTTGTCTCACAATTTTAAGGGATTCAGTCCATGGTTAGCTCGCTCTAAGCCAGGAAAATCATGGTGGAAAGGTGGAAGGGTATGACAGAGAAAAGCTGCTGACCTCATGACAGCCAGGAAGCAGAGCCTGGGGAGAAGCTGGAGACACTTATGTTCCTTTCTGGTGAGGCCCCCCAGTGACCTATCCCCTACCAGGTCCAACCTCCTAATAGTACATTCATACATGAACTTAGCAATGGATACATCTAGTAAGAGTATAACACCTCCATGATCCAGCATCTTTCCAAAAGCCCCACCTTTTAATATCTGAGACTTTTGTAGGACATTTTAGACCTAAATTATAATAGTTACCCTCATTTCCCTCCCACTTCCCTTACTTTCCTCATGTTCTTTTCCTTTTCATTACTCTAGCTAACAGTGTTTCTGGTAGATGAAGTATTATTACCTACAGGATACATTTTAATCAGAAAATAATGCACACCTTCCACATATTTCTCAAAATTCAGACTCTGGAGCTAGATAAACTAAGTTTGGGTCCCTCATTATGGCACTTACCAACTGTCTAACTTTAGGCAAGTGCTTTAACTCCCTACATCCATGTCCTTGTTTTGGTTTAGATCTAATATATTCCCCAAAAGTCTGGAATGTGACTGGATGATGAGCCACTATACTCATCAGTGGTCTGATGAGTTCACAGCTAAATGTGCTAGGTACTCAAGACACGCAGCCTGGTTGGAAGAGGAAGGTCACTGAGCGTGTGATCTGGAAAGATGTATTCTTACTTCTGGATGCTCCCTTCTTTCTCTGCTTCCAGGTTCTCATGGATTGAGCAGCTTTTCTCTGCAACATCCTTCCGCCATGCTTGGAGTCAGCTGACCATGGGCTGAATCCACTAAAACTTTTGAGCCAAAATAAACCTCTCCTTTAAGTTGCAGGTGTCAGATATTTTGTTTCAGTGACAAGAAAGTGACTAATATAGTCCCCTTGTATGAATAAGGATAATAACAATGCCCACCTCCTAGAGTGGCTACAGAATTAAATGGATACCTAAAGCTCTTAGAACTGTGCAGTACACATGATAGGTCCTACATGTGTTAACTATCATTTGGAAATGACTTATTGGATCATTTTCTGTCTTGCTTGTACCATCATAATATGCAGGTTCTTCTATGGTTCTGCACCAAACATCCATATTATATGACTTATGAATAACTTTTACTTAAAAGCGTTGGATCTTCATCTGAGTTAATCATTTAAATGTGCTAACTAAAATTTCAACAGCATTTTAAAGCCTTCTGAACAAGGCCATGGCCTGAAGTTGCAGCCGTTTTAATTAGTTTCTCCTTCTCTGCCCAGTGATCTAAAAATCTCTAATTGCACTGTGGCAGCCTCCTGCTCCCTGTCACAGATCTGACTTTACTTGCTACTATTTAAATTTTGTGAATCATGCTCCCTCTATTTGAACTCCTGAAACCTCTGAAACTATATGAATAATTATCAAGATGCAATTTTCACAGTTTATAAAAGATATTGTAAAAGTTTTTCTTTTTTTCTGTGAACTTCTTTTTTTTTCTCCTCTTAGTTGTCTCCAATTTGCAGACATTAGCGTGAAGAAAATGTCAGCTATTCCTCCAATGAAGAGAGAAGGAGTTTCTTGGAATCAAGGAGGCTGACATCCGGTAAGCAAACACTCCCTTCTTCCAAGGCAGTGGGAGCGCACCATGGCAACCTTCCTGGATGCGATCTCAGAGGCTGGGCTTAACGCTCTCCCCATATATTGACTTTAGTGGGAGTGCCAGGCACGAATGTCAATGAGAAAACAGCTAAGTGCAGGAAGCCCCCAGTAACACTGCCGGGCTGTTCCTCAACGGAAAAGGGCGTCCTTAGTGATGAGCTCCTTTTTGGACTATTGCTTTTGTTTTTAAAAATGTGCATTTAAATTCAGGCCATGTTTTGGAGTATCTTATATAAAAATGTCACAATGGAAAGAATTCCTGAATTTTCTCTACCTTATAAGAAATTAAGTAGATTCAGGAATTCCATCAGGGGTCTGGATCCCTCTGTGGTTTGACATGTTTTCAGATGTGGCATGTTACTGAAAACATCTGAAATCAGAGCTGCTTCTTCATTCTCTCTCAGACTTGGCAATTGAAAAATCTCATCTCCAAATGCATTTTTTTCAACCTGCCTGCTCCATTCCCCCATACTTCGTAATTGGTAGCCCTTTCTTTTCCTTCTATGTTTCTATTTTTTGCAGAACAGGGCAAGATCTATTTGCCAGAACCTTCGGTTTTTTTGGTGCCGAGGATCGAACTTGGGACCTTTCACTTGCGAGGCAGGCGCTGGAACCACTGAGCTAAATCCCCGGCCCCAGAACTTTTTTTTTTAAGATCCAGATTCCTGCTATTCTTTTTTATCATTATTATTATTATTATTATTATTATTATTATATTGGTACATTTAAGGTATACAATATAATGACATTCATCATTGGAAATTTGCACCTTTACATAATCTCTCTTGGTTCTTATTTTTTCCCCATTCCCCTGCCCTCCCTTCAACCCCTCCACCCCTCCCTATCTACAAAGACTTTGTTTCCATTTTTTCTTTTTCTCATATTAATTTCATTCCCTTCTTTCTTTTCCCTTACCTCTCCCATTTCTCCTTCCCCTTTGCACCTTTTCTTCCTATTTCACATTATCTATTATACCTTTTAGTTCTTATTTATACTTTCAATTTCTCACATTAGAGAAACTAGTCGGTATTTACACGTGTGTCCTATTTATTTCACTTAAGAATATTGCCTCAATGTGCATCCATTAACATTAGCCACAGCAATTAGACAAGAGAAAGAAATAAAAGGAATAAAGATAGGAAACAAAGAAGTCAAATTGTCATTATTTGCAAATGACATGATACTCTACATAGAAGACTCTAAGAACTCCACCAAAAGTCTTCTAGACTTAATCACCAAATTCAGTAAAGTAGCAGGATACAAGGTCAACACACAAAAATCAATAGCTTTTCTGTATACAAAAAACAGACTCACTGAGAGAGAAATGGGGCAATCAATTCCTCTCACAATAGCATCCAAAAAATTGAAATACCTAGGAATCAACCTAACAAAAGAAATCAAAGACCTGTACTCTGAAAACTATAGCACTCTGAAAAGAGAGATTGAAGAGAATATCAGAGAATGGAAAGTCATCCCTTGCTCCTGGGTAGGAAGGATCAACATAGATTCCTGCCATTCTAAGCCAAGGGATCCTGGATCAAAATGGAAACAAAAAGTGCCATTTGGCATCACTCAATCGACCTTATCAGCAGAGGCCAGAAAGGTTTTCTCTAAAATCAGGGCTTTCCTGAAGATCACAGAGCACAAATGAATCCTGAATCTACATTTGCAACATCTATGACCTGGAAATGAGCCCCAGATAGACAGGAAGAAGTGATCCCCTTTCATTCCTCCAAAACCTCCTGATTGATAGGTCCTAAGCTCCCATGACATTTTTTTTTTTTTTTTGGTACTGGGGATCGAACTTGGGTCCTTGTGCTTGCGCAGCAGGCGGCAAAACCACTGAGCTAAATCCCTGGCCCCTCCCATGACACTTTTTGATAATAGATTACATTTGCTCTTCCTGAAATGTTTATGTATAAGTAGTTTCTTGCAAATTAGTTATGAGTGGGCAAGACCCACGCTGTGTATTCCTGTCATGTACTGTGTTAGGATTGGATCAACGGGAGAAGATACTTACTGAATGAAGTTGGGTCTTTTCACATCGATTTAATTAACGTCAGCCAACAAAAGATAGACTAAGAGCAAAAGCATCAGGGAACTTAGCCTGTTGATTTTCTTTATGCTAGAACTTTTGAACGTATATGACATGGTTTGAGATTAGCAGGTACGCTGGACAGTTCTTGGAGTCTTGCCATATTATTGGCATGTTTTTACTTTAAGATCTTGACCTCCTGCTATTAACAGAGTTTGGGTGGTGACCTAAAATTACTGGAAAGGTATCCCTTTGGAACAATGAGTAAGTGACAATCAATCATCCCTGCAATGTCTCTGGATAATTGGTATCTGCCCTGTCTAATTATTCCCATGAAAGGTGAGTTGTCTTTTTAAAATTTCTGCAATGTGGTCCAAGGGATCTTGAGTAACAGTAGTTACCCACTGGCTGGTCAACTGTGCAGATATAAGAAACACAGTTGGTATACTTCAATAAGGCCATAAAAGGCACTATTTCCTTTCAAATTTTTTATTGCATCTTATCAGTCCATTTTCAAGAAGATATTAATCTGATTCTTCAGTGTAGACATCCTAACTTCGGTCCATTTTATATTAAATTGGACATTTTTAATATATAAGCTTTCAAAATAATTAGAATTCACAGGTGGATTTTTTTGTAACCAGAAATTTTAAAATTACACTATATAATTATAATGTACCATGAGAAACTGTCGAGTGGATAACCTTGTTGCACTGAAATGTTTTTGCTGTAAACAAGTCTATCCTTTAATGGAATATTTGTCAGTGCATGTATTCAAAGAAACACTCTCAAGGCATGTGCTCAGAAGTTAGGAAATAATTATATTTCCAAACATAATCTTTTCTAATCATCCCATTTTGTTTTACTTAAAAATAACCTGGGGGTTGCTAAGACAGGCGCAATTATCTTTGATCTCAGTTCTAGGTAGCATCCTTCCAGAAAATGATTGAGGAGGGGGGACAAATAAATTCATAGGTTAAGTTTTCTTTTTCTTTTTCTGAAAAATCCTCACTTTAATTACAAATAAATACACTAGCAAGGAACTGCCTAAATTTAGCCTCTGGCTTTTTAGAGCAAGATAAGCAGGAAAGCACTGAATTTATAGTTAATATTTAACCACTCATCCATGCAGTCTTAATGCACAGTAATGTGCAGCAGTATGGAGATGAGATTCAGGCCAACTCCATCAACTTTTATTGAGTACCTGACATATGTAAGGACTTTGTAAGTTCTAGGGGTAGCCCTGTGAAGACCATAAAGTTTCTGACTTACTGAGCTTACTGTGGGGGAATGAAAAGTAAAGAAAGAATTCTGATTCAGTGAACTAAGCTATCCCCAAACACCCCTGCGAACACGGAATGGGTGGTGCCGATTTCGGGAGAGGCGCTGCCATGCACAGTGCCTGGCTGAGCCTCGCAGAAGTCAACCTTTTGTAGATGGGAAAGGGGACAGAAGCAAAGAGAACAGACACAGTCAGTCTGGTGGCTTGGGGAAATAGCCAGGTGCTTCTGCAATGAAATCGCTTGGATTAGGGTGGGGTAGGGAACAAGGCCAGTGTGTGGTGAGCCCCAAGGGATCTGTGTGCCTTTATACAACAGGAATTTTGCTTTGCTTTAAATAAGAACTAGTCTCTGCCAGACTCATCTTCCTGGAATGGACAGTCCCAGGCCCATCCCAACCTAAACTACTGACCATTCCCTGAGATCCCTCTTTGTCAGCCCTACTCCAGCACTCAGAATCCTGTTCTACCTCATAGTGAAAATCTTCAGACTGTCCTGAAACTTGGGGCCTTTCTTCTCCCTGTCTTCTTCAGGACAAATTCTCAAACACTTGCCCTGTGGCAGTTACTGCAGAAACAAATGATAAACAGACCCTGCCCTCAAGGAACCGGCAATCAAGTATTCATCCTTAGTGCATCTCCTGGGGACTCTGAGGGCACTCCGAGGTGGCGAGTAGCCAGGATGGCAAACAAAGCCACACTGTGTCAAGGAGGCAGACTATCTGTGCCCGCCTCGTTTCCCTCCAAGGACTATATATACATTGCGTCAGTGGCCTTCCCAAAGACAATGCACCTGTCTTCCATCTAATCCAAAGAAACACACTTTTTGAAGTACTTATAAATGGGGTTTTTTTATTGGCTTCTTTCTTTAGGAGCTTTCAGAGTGTTTTAAAATTCACATTGTTGATTTCATTCTCAGGTATGATGAGAATAAGAGAAGAAGAAGAGACATAGGCTTTCTGCCAAAGGAAGTATGCTGTTCCCCGGGGCATTATTTATCAGCCAGAAGGGGGAAATGACATTGGGCCCGGGAGAGTGGGGGACACAGCTTGCTCATAGGAACTGGCACCATCAATAGACAATTACTGAGCATCTTCTAGATGCAAGGTGCCGGGGAGCAGCAGCATCTGCTCTCGGGGCGGGGGGGGGCACCATCTCTCCAGGGAGGTGGGGTGAGTCTGGCAGGAGCATGGGGGGCTGGGATGAGAGGCAAAGGTGCAGAGCTGGGGGAGATGTGAGGAGGCTTTAATGGCAAGAGCGCTTTGCACCTACAAGAGTAGAGCAACCATAGGAGGCAAGGGAGACCTGGGGGGATTAGTAGGATATATGTCACCCAGAGGACAGGCTCCATCTATGCAGTTGGTGACAGTACGAAACATTAGGCCTTTCAGGAATCTGCACAGCCAGCTAAGCACTAGCTCTCAGGGTGGAGAAATTCTGCCTCCTCAAGGAGAGGCTGAGGCCCAGAGCGTGGCTGCCAAGGTTGGGTATTAAACCTCCAATTTCAGAAAGTGGAGACCTCTTCACTTTCACTTTCATGATTACAATGTCACTTGGATCCTCAGACTGCCATTAGCTAAGGTTAGGGTGACCGTATCATTTGTTGCCCATTAGAAACCTTTAAAAGAGAAAAAGGGCTCCATACATAACTAGGTATGGACAGCAAATTTAAATGAGGACTCTCCTGGTTTGGGACATAGAGTCACCCTAGCTGTCAAGCACAAATACTTCTTAATGTACGACTGTGTATGGTCCTTGCTGCTGTTTCAGTACATTTTCACCAAATACACTTTAATAATAAGAAGAAACAGGGAGCTCTAAGGGAATAATCTGATAACCTGAGATGGGGAAGCTGAGTTTTCCAACTCAAGAGAACTTAGGGTTATTGTAGAATCACTGGCCATCCTTAACTAAATTAATTCCAGGTATAATTCAGCCAGGATCACAAAGTCCCTGGTGTCCAGGTCCAAAGTAGTTAAGCTAAAAATCACACTTGCATGGACCGTGCTCTCTTGCTACTGCTGGCTTGGGACTTTTACAAAACACACTTCTGTTTTCTTTGTCCTCTGGAATCCTCTGTCCTTAGTCTGCTAACTGGGTGCTGCACTTTCCACTAATCTAGATAATCTCTGTCTGTGTCTTTTGGGGATTCCCTAAAGTAATGTTTACATATACCATTAACCTGTGAATCAAGTCAGATAATCCCAAACACTGTCTTCAAATATGGTGAAAATCTTCCCAGCCATTTTCAGTTGACCACAAATAGACTGAAATTTGATATAATTTATAAAACTTATTGGGAAGTGAAAAAAAAAGACTCTTTTCCTGAGATCAGTAACTTATGAAGAAAATATTTGCTATGGAAGGAAGAGTTTAAGTTTTATTTTATTTTATTTTATTTTATTTTATTGGTACCGGGGATCAAACTCGGGACCTTACACTTGTGAGGCAGACAGTGGAACCACTGAGCTAAATCCCCAGCCTGAGTTTAAGTATTAAAAAATTCAAACTTTCCATAGAAGTCAGGTGTAAAAGTTCTTTTATTTGAGAGATGAACTAATGTGAGAGAAAAACCCAGATTTCAGAGGCTGACTTGAGCTTGACCTAGGTATATAACCTTGAAAATGATTCTAAACTTCTCTAAGCTTTTATTTCCTCGTCTACAAATCAATACAATAATCCTCACCTTCTCAGAGTTGTCACAAATCTCGGAAATAATGCACACAAAGAGTTTGGCACATTGTAAGTTCTCTATACACTGTAGCTATTTTATTTATTAAAGAGAGCAAAAAAATCTGGGGGAAGATGGATGTATTAGTCAGATTTCCTGTCACTGCAATACAATACCCAACACTCACAACTTCAAGAAGCCTACGTTTAATTTGGCTCACGGTTTCAAAGGTTTTTGATCCAGGGTGGGCAGGAACCAAACCAAGAACATCTTGGTGTAAGGACATGGCAGAGAAAAGTTGCTTATCTCGTGGCTGCTGGGAAGCAGAGCAGGGGGCAGCACTAGAGGGACAGGGACCACACTGAGTACCAAGGTCACACGTCAGCACCACCCAGCCACACCCAGGGGCTCCACCAGTCCCCTAGGCAGCTCCCAAGTGGACATAATCAAACTTAACCATCATGAGACGCAACATTATTTACCTATTTGTTTTATAAATACCCCCTCCCCAATTCTTATAATCTGACTTGAAGACACGTGATTTAATTTTATGACATTTTTTCAAGTACTAAAATTCACTCAGATGAGCAAATCAGAGGATGATTGCACCATCTTCCCTGTGACATGTGTCATCATGACCTTCCTCTTATTCTGAAGTTGGACACTTGGAGTTACCCAGATGAACAAAAATAAGGAATATTCTCAAACTCACTGTGCCATGTCACTTCCTGCATGGTGGAGCCCATTCATGGACTAGGGAGATACAATGAGGATTGTCAGAGGACCAGAGGAATGAAAGGCATACATTGTTTGCCCCGAGTACTCAGCAGCAAATGAATAATGGTGTTTTCTTCTGGAGAAGAACAGGTTTGCTGTCAGAGCATTTCTCTGTACTATTTTCCTTGGATCCAGGACGTGTCAGTGAGGACACAGTAAAACCCAAAGATAGACTCAATCGGCAATAATTCAACACTTACAGGGGAGGGGGGCCCAAAGACAATTAGGAAGCTATTTGTAATCTGAGCCTCTAAAATCACTTAGGGAAGATCACCAAGACTGAGAAAAACATGAGTGCTCCTGCCCTGACTGGTTACATAATGGTGTGGAAGGCCCCGTGTTGCCTTGGCTTGGAAAAAAGGATCCGAAAGAGAGCCGGAGTTTATAACAGTAGTGTTCACAGAGTCTACACAGGCCGAGTGATTTCGGAACAACCTTCTAGGCTTCCAAAACCTCTCCCCAAAAGTCTAGGCCTCCCAAATCCCTAAAACAGTCAAGGCCTTGCACTTGATAATTAGTGATAAAGTTTACACCCCATATCCTGACTTATTATCATTTAAATTATAGCAGATCTTCCGTAAGTATTTAAAGTGAGCATAAGTGTTTCACCAGGAACATTTGTTCTTCCCGACACAATAACCCTAAGAAGTGAGAGGTAGAAAAAATAATGTTATTATAATTATAGCAAATTTTTATTGCAAATATTTCAATGAGGTCTTTTGACAGGGGAGTAGAGATGGAGCTGGAGTTGGTGAGGACATATAGAAAAGAATCAAAGTTAAAGATAAATATGGCCTTCAATTCAGTTACCATACTTCCTACATGAGCACTTCTCCAGTTGGATAAGGATGTGCATATAATATGTTCACTGCTTCAGTGTTTGGGATAACAAAAAAGAAAAAACCTGGAAGGCCAATAGTCATTTTAAAATAAATGCATAGCGTGATAGTATAGAGCAGTTCAAAAAATAAGAAACTAGACTATAGGCTATTGTGTAAATATGTCAAAAATAAACTACGTATCAGCATGTGGAGAACGGCCTTGTTTGTGATTGTGGGGATACTTAGATACACCTCCAGAATTTTCAGAAAGATGCTTTGTGATGATCTATAGAATATCTCTATAAGTTTCAAAGTAGAGTTAGAAAGTGGAGGACGTACCAACACACATTTTCAAATTTTTTACATATTATAAAAACTTTATCTTAAAATAAAAAGAAGTTAACTTTTGAGGGTGTGTAAAGTTTCTATGGAAGAAAAAAAGAGAGGGGAAAATATTCACAGCATGCTTACTATGTGCCAGACACATAGTGTGTGTTACCTCATCAAATCGTTATGACAACTCCATCAGGTAGGACTGAACTTCATTTTGCAAGTGAGAAATGGAACCCCAAGAAGCTGATTTGTTACCTCCATGAGCTAAATGAATAGAGTCATCCTAATTTTCTCAGATATCAAAATCTCCATGTATGCATTTTCATAGGCCACACTGATATATATATTATTGTGTATAAACATGATGAGGAAAACACCGAACAAAAGCAAAAATATTTTAACCTCTGGAACTGGAATCTGAAGCAAGATTTGTCCCACAGGGTCATCCCTGTCACTATGTCACCTGTCACCCTTGATTTCTAATGCTAACAAGTAATGAGTGTAGGATAGTACATTTGTCCTCATTATTAACTGTGCAAATATGCTCATGGGGTCACTGCATGAAAGAAATAATAAAGGCAAATCAGAATGGAGCAGATCCAAAGAGCAAAGTAGGGAAGAAGGATTAAAAAGGCAACAGTGAGCACTAGCTCTGCCACATTTTAAAAATCCATTGTTCCACTCAGGACTCTATAATGAAAGAAAAACTTTTTTTTGCTTTCAAGGCTAAATGGTAAAATGGAAAAAACTAATTTAATGTTGCCTTTGTATTACCTTCAAAATAAAATTAAAGCTAACCTTTTATAGAAATG
The DNA here is from genome assembly GCF_000247695.1 of Heterocephalus glaber. The sequence goes on from NW_004624730.1 coordinate 60,115,858, forward strand.
TTTTGCCTTTCCAAGGTTAAGACATAATCGAACAGAATCCTATGAAATTATTCATTTCTCTGTAATTTCTTTCTCCTTTGTTCTTCTACAGTTAGAAAGCTTATTGACTTGTAAGTGACTCTTCATGCTAATATGCACAATATTTATACATCTATAAGTAATACCACTTGCCCAGTGCCATTCCACACAGAAAAAATAGAATTTTATGTATCATTAAGCAGTTTCTAAGGCGTCAGCAATTTCATGCAAGGCATCAGTGTAATGACGAGTACAGCTACTTGCTAAATAGCAGAGTGTTTGGAAATGTTTAAACCAGTGCATTGGATACTTGGATACACCTGGATCTCCCTGACTGAGTTCAACCCTCCCTGTCCTGTCCACATGAGTTCACCATACAAGCAACCCCAGGAATGCTCTCTCTCATGGAGGAGAGGGAGGCAAAGGCTCCAGTAGTCCCAGTTGCTCCCAAGAGAGATTCAGTGACTGGAAACAGCTACATATTTGCAGTCCAAAATGAAAATATGAAGCCCCTTGCTTTAAAAACAAGAAAAATGTACCCCTGAAAGTATTGAGATGAAGTGTTCCTTTTTCCTGGGGTGTCTTTCTTGAGCTGCAATGGTGTTTTGTTTTTGTTGTTTTGATCTGTTTTTTAACTTGCTATTTAAAGTCGAAGTACAGAACAAAATTAAAAATGTAATTATTACCATTCATGTACATATTGTGCAATTTCAGCTATATCAAAGATCACAGAACTCACAGTTATCGCTGAAATTATATAATTTGTTTTTCATAGCTTATACATCCATATATATTTTGTTCTCATTAGAACAGTGGAAATGCTGCATAAAACTAAATTGTTTTTCTCACTTCTTCATATGTGCGCAGGCTACTTAGTCCTTTGGCCAACTGACGAGTAAGGAAGAACTAGAAAGAAAAAGGGGTCCCAGTTCACCCTGTCTTTCCCTTTCCTTACAGGTCGCCACCTTCAGCCTAAGTGGGTGGCTGATAGCAGGAAGTAACACAAGACAGGGTTTGGTGGATCTCTAGGCCTATGTGGCCCTTACAAGGCCACATCTTTGTTTCTACATTAGAAGCAAGTTCAGAACTTGCTTTGAATCTGCCAACCCTCACCTTGTGGGTGCCCCTGGGATTCAGGGTTCGTGGGGCATCACAGATGCTTTATACACCTGAGGAGGCACCAGATGCACATACTGCTTGCATTCCCTCTGCTCAGGCTCCTGTTTCTGTGCTTCATTGTACTGAAATTACAAAGCACGAGTTCAATGATAAAATTAGTCCAATTTAAAGCCAGTGGCAGGAGAGCACGAGGACCTTCTGAGAGAGGGTCCAGTGACAGCACAGGCCATGTGCCATGAATGTGGCTGTGGGCCAGAATCACCAAGGGCCAGACGATGCCCCTCCTCATGGCAGAGCAGTGTCCTGGGGACAGCTTCACAAAGGGAGGGGTGAAGCCGTGACAGAAGGGAAAAGCCACCCTTCCAGGAAGAACTGGACAAAGATACAACAACAAGAACAAGGGAAAAATCATTCTGGCTCATTCGCATCCTAGTCAAATTAAGGTGGCCAAATTGACCGCTACTTTGCCAGAGCATTCAAAATGCTTTAGAGTCCTTCACAAAATTATAGTTTATTGTCAGTGCCGTTCACAGCCAGTATATATTTAAATGTATTTGTCAAGCACAGCAAAATGTTCAAGTGTATTATAATATAATGAGTGGCAACAATCCTCACCTACTCTCGCAACAACAATTACACTGAGCTGAAATCCCAAATGTGTATACAGATGGAAGAGCCTCAAAATTTATGAAGGGTACTCCCAAGTCCCTAAAAACTCCCCAGATAGAGTAAATGGAACTCTTTTAACATGATTCTGGATGCTCCATGAATTATTTTCTGTGTACTTCTTCACACCATACATTTATTGCCTTTTCTATTTCCAATAAAAGTCTATTCTTCCTTCATTGAGTACTTTTTCACAAATAAACAAAGTATATTTCAATTACTTCTGAAGAGTTACTGTGTTAAATAATGAGTTGAAAAAAACCAAAAAGTGATTCATTTTTAGAGGACAGACATATCGATCATGGAATTAGATTTTGTGCTTTAGAAAAATTGCAAAATTCTACAGGCCTTAGACTGACTAACTGAAATGGTGAATATTAAATTTTCAGACTCCCAGGACTTGATGTTTATATTTCTATAGTCATCAGACCTGAATTATTTACCAACCCTTCTCTCTTTTGTTCAAGAACCCTTCTTAAGGAGCCATAAAAGTGAAGAATATTTGCTATTGATAGAAAAAAACATAGTGATAACAAACATACTTAAATAAGATCTTTGACACTGATGCTGTTCACTTTCTTTTTACTTTTTATTTTAGCACTATGAAGTTGTAATTAAAAGAGAAATACCCTATAATAGAATCATCAGCAAAGTCACTAAGTTATGAACACTGTAAATATCATAGAGACTCTTTTTTCATTTGTTACTTAATTGAGCAGCTATTTTCCTGGCATGGTGATAGATATAAGGGCTGTGACCATGAGTAAGAAATTTATGACATCTGTTCAAGGGGCCTAAGGACTGATGGGAAGACAAGCACTACAGAGTGCATAGCGGACAGAAGTAACTATCCGCATATGCACGTGCATGCTTGTCGGCGCGTGCATTGGGTAGGTGAGGAATGGGAGGTGAAATGAAGGCATCATGACAGGGAAGGCCTGGAGAACAAGGGGACATGGACAGAAAGTAGGCAATGGGAAATGGAGAGGTTTTTCCAGGTCAAGGTAGCAACATGTGGGAAGGCCCAAGGTAGAGGAGGAAAGGTGAGGCAGGGAATACTGCAGTGGCTGACAGAAGTCTCTGCTGAAGTGGAAGCAGAAAGCAAAGAAACCCCGAGAAAAATGCTGCACTTTGCCCCAAACAGAGGGATCTCAGAGAGGCACCTCAGAGGAGCTGGTGCAAGGGGCACTCTAGATCTCGCCGAATGAGAACACAGCAGTGTACTGTGACTCAATATCCTGAACCGGGCCGAAGAACACACACCAGGAATCTATCCTGGGAAGAACTTCTCCAGCCTCTGCCCCTTGGCAAACTGGTTTCCCTTTGTACAGAACAGAGATAGTATCCGCTGCCTGTACCTTGAGAGAGTACTTTGCTTGCTACACATGTTTCCTTGCCTGAGAGTTAGAAGACATTACGAATATAGAATAAGAGACTGTAAGGTATAGGTGCAAAATGCCATTTAGCTCAGTTAATATGCTCCAAGTAATATATATTAAAAATTTGACTGAATAAAGGCCAAACACTGAGCCAAAATCCATAAGATCTTATTTCTTAGTAGAAGAGCTATAATTGGAGTAAGGTGCAGTCTCAGGCACTGAATGTTGTCGATGTCTTTTAAAATAACCACGTCTGCCTCTTGACTCTTTGGGGTATAAAACCCTCCTTTGTAGGGGCTCCTGAGTTCTTTTAGCACTTACTCTGTTTTTAGTATACCTATTGCTGATTTGCCATTCTCCACCAGATTCTGATAGATGTTAATAGAAGAAAGGTGTGCATAGCCAATGCCATCCTATTTACCTAATTAGTCTCTATATACTCTACGTGCATTGCTTTTGATCACAGTCCTAACTGCTGCAGGCAGGCCTGGATTATACTCAGAAGGATGCTCATGGCTTAATTTCAAGAATCCCACCTATATCACTACAGTCACTTTGTAACAGCACGGTCGCTGCAAGTCCTTCATCACATGATCACAGAAGGGCAGCAAAACCGGGTCCCATTAAGTATTTCTCCGGGTGAAATTGTGAAAAATACATGACTATAGTGACATCTGTGAATCTGTAGAATTTACTTCTAGCAGCAAACTTTCGTACAGATTTCTACATTCTGAGAAGGCTGTGCCTGTCATAGCTTTGAGCTGTGTTTCATAGGTGGAAAGATGATGATGGGTAAGTAAATCTGTGTTTTATAGTTCCATCAAACTGCTTAACAATAGATTCTGATATAAAGCTGCGGAGTGAGTGAATTCTGTACTCCCCTTCGGAATGATAAGATCAGTCAGCGTTTTGCTAAGATTAGGCAGAAAGGATGGTTAAATACTGTCTTCTTGATGATCAGTTTGAAAAAGACAATTCAAGCCTTTGTAATTGTTCCTCCTTGTATAAGCTTTGGTTTTTATTTATGAAAGAAGAAACGCCCTCCGACTTTTATTATCTGCTATGATTTCCATTGAAATCATCAGCAAACAGTGTGTTTTCATAACCACAGTCTGAGGAGGTGCTCTCTGAAATACGAAAAAGAAAGATTTCCGTGGTCAGAAAAGTTAGGAAAAGATTACAAATTATCATCACTCCTGGGTTACTTGGAGTAGAAATTGTCATAGTAAAAGTACTGAGAAGCCCTACAGTGATGAAACCTATGTAATTGCATTTCACCCAATGACTTCCCGAACCACTTAATAGCAAAGCCTTCTTTTCAGATAGCACCTGTTCACATCCTGTGGAGCAGTGGCCCGTGGCCCGTGATGTCCCTTGGAAAGGTTGCATTAGAGCCAGGAGACAGCCAACAGAGCCAAAAGATTTTCCAACCCTCAGCTTTGCTAAATACACATCCTACTTTGACTGCATCCATTCAGATGCCTAAATATTAACTCATTGTAAACGAATATGTATTTAACATTCATGATGTTACAGTCATTGCCGACAAGAGCTATATCAACACACTGTCTGGCCTGCAGGAGCAGCTAGGATTCCTGGAAAGAAAAGACATCTCTCCTTACAGGGAAGTTGCACAGAAAGGCCACATGTGATTATGTAAAAATTAGTGGGGCAGAAATAAGCACTATGAGAGCTGAAAGGGGGAGGGCAATTGAATGCACATTACCCACTTTTAGAGACAATGGTAAAACACATACACACCCTTTGTTCCCTTCTGCCTGTCATTTTTTCTTCCTTTCCCAGAGACACTTGGAATACAAAATGTGTTATTTGTTCTGTGCCCACAGCTTTGGCAGGTTGGGATCCCTACATTGTTAAGCCCAAAGGCATTCAATATTAGAGTTTATTGTCAGGAAGTCATAGATCTTAGAGCCGGGGTTAGAAGAAAACTCTCACCCTCATCTAAGCCACCCTATCCCTGGCCCGGGCCCCATCCTCTCCTTGCTTCTGCCACACACACACCCCCCCCATGCAGTTCCCCAGGCAGCGGCCAGAGAGATGCTTTTCAGATGTAAATTTGACCAGGTCTTTATCCAGTGGCTTCCCATCACAATTAAAATAAAACCCAAATTCCTCACCACAAGTTACAAGGCCCGCCCTGTGGTGACCTAGGCCCTGGTTACCTCTGCCACCTCCCTCCTGTCACTCTCTTTCCTCGCAGAACTCCACCCCTGAGTATCTTGCCATCTTCTCTGTAGGGGAGGCCTGCATACCCTCAGCCGCTCCCTTCCTTACGGGATTTCTCCTCCCTGCCTCAGGTCTTGGCCCAAACATTGCCTCCTCAGAAAGCCTTCCCTGGACCCTTCATCTACACCTCAGAGACATTCCCCCATGCTCTCACTTCTCCTCCCATTCCCCTCATCCTCCTTTCTTTTTCTTAAAAAGTCTTGCTACAATTTTTAAATATTTATATATTTACTTGTTACCTCAGCAACAGTGGAGGCATCATTCCGCTGTGCCCAGTGCTTCAGTCTGCAGGGTCTGGCACCTACTGTCCATAGATGTTTGCTGGCTGAACAAGCCAGTCAGAGTGAATGAGTGGATAAATTACAGTAGAATAAATGTGCATGGCCAAATAGGCTATGTGTCAAAGAATATCCAAAGGAACTAGAAATACATATCTTCTCGTAAAAGCCCGGTAGGTGAATTACAGTGGTGATGGCCCGGGACTTTCAAAACTTGTTCTGGAAAAAAGTCAGTCACAGCTGTGGGACCTTTATAAGTTACTCAATGTCCATGTGCCTCGGTAGTCCTAACTGTAAAATGGGAACAGTAACAACTACCTCATAAGATTATTGTGAAGATTAAATGAAATAACATACATGAAACAAATTGGCCAAGTACTTTCCACAATAGATGGTAATTATTATTAATTCCCAAGAGCCTTTTATAGAATTTCCTTAAATAGAAAATAACTTCTATTAGCTCAAAGTGAAGGTTCTTTGAAAGATAATCAACTATTCAGAAAACACATGGAAAGTACCAAGCCAAGACATTTTTTTACATTATTTTCTTGAACTATCTGGATACACACACACACATGATATCACTGGGCCAGTATGCTGAGGATCTGGATACCTGATATGTTACTTTTTCACTACTGTTTTTGATTTCTTGAGGACTTCTTAGCTTACCAGGAGAACTCTGAAGTTACAAAAGTTGTATAGTTTCTATATAACCTTCACTCAGTTCCCACCAACAATATCATACATAACCACAATATAGGTGGCAGAGCAGAAATTAACACTAATGTGTTTCTTTTAACTCAGTTACAGAGCTTATTTAAATTTATATGAACGTTTTCTTTTTTTTTAATCTTAGAATTTGGAGCTAATTGGGATCATATCTTGGCTCCATTAATCAGGCAAATGGGACACATATATTAGCATATAAGAACTATAACTTACACAATTCTTTATATTTTTCAAAGAATTTTAAAATTTAAAAAGCTACTAGTCCTAACCTACCTAGAAGTCTGATCTTTCCATTCCGGGAAAGCAAAACACAAAGCCCTTCACAGTTTCAAAGGGATGTAGACAAGAGGATCCCTGATTTTAATCTCTAAGGTCAAAGCTCTTCTTTCCCTGAAAACCTAATTCCTCCTTTTCCTGTCAATTCTGAATCTTGCTGTGCCTTCCCATCAGGAGGGGAAATAAAGCTGAAGGCAGACCCAGAATTCAAGGAGCATTTCAACTCCAGCGAAATGAGGATTAAGGCAGACGGGTCTGGGAGAATCGGTCATGGGCAGCAGGAAGATGCCCTCGTGCCCAGGCAGAGCCTGCGGGCCCTCCCCTGTGTTCCCTCACCCCCTGCAGGTGCAAGAGCCACCTGCAGCCATCTGGTCAAACACGAGGGAACACACGCCAGCTGTCCCTCACCCAAACCACAGCCTCCTTGCCCCTCAGCCTCCCCGCCCACTACTTTTCCCTGCTCGAGTGTGACAAATTAGCATCCAGTGAAATTAGTTGATTTAATGGAACAGAAAAAATATTCTTTAAAGTAAGAAAAGTATAAAATAGCCAACACAATATGAGCTACAGGTGAGGCACTTGACTCCATTTTTGTTGTTCTGTGTTATATGAAATGTGTTCTGCTTTCTTCGTTTGAAAAATCCCAGCCACAGGGTGGTCCTCCTGGAATTAGGAGAGTTGGTCTTAAATGTACCCAGCTGGAAATGACTCACACTTCTATGTAATCAGACTGTCTTGCAACTGAGACAACTGGTTTGGGGGAATCTCCTGGTTTAAATTTTGGTTCCTTAGAAGACTATGCATGGGAAAAATAATGTCAGGCCACCTCCTTCTTTCCTTGCTGTGTGGTGTGACGAAGAGCACAGGATTTAGAACCAGAGCCATGGCTTTGCATCCTTGCTGCACAATTTGCCAGATGTTTAAACTTACCTTAGTATCCTCATCTACATGACGGGTAATATAATAACATCACTAACCACAGGGTTCATTTTGAGGATCCGATGAGATCATAAATGTGAAAGTCCTTTACCAAAATAAAGGAGCTTCACTTGTGTGTTACCACTTATAAGAAAATGTAGTCCAAACCCCCAGTTAAATCCATTAGAACATTTTAACCCAGAACTCTGAATGCCATCCTAATGAAATTATTTAATAGACAAGCTTTTCTTTCCCTTTCTTTCTTTTCTTTTTAACTGAGGAGTAAAAAGAACATAGGGAGAAGGGACTGAAGAGAAGGGATGGAAGGGATTTTTCTTCATAAAGAAATTTTCTTCATACATAAAGTTTTTCTTCTAAAGCTCATGAAATCTGTAGTGTTGGGGTTTTTTTTCTCATGAATAATTCTCCTCAAAGCTTTGCACAGAGTCTTGCCATTCATTGTGGAAAATCTGGAGGGGAAACCTACACTCTCAGTCTGCAGGAGAGTTTTCATAAGTCTTCATGGTAATGAGAAAAATAACCACAACTTGGTGAGCTAAATTAATTAAATTTACATGACTGTCATTTATCCTGGGATGATGTCCTTCCTACATTATTTAGTGTAAAAATCTCCTTCCCCCTCTGGTGTGATGGTGATGGTAGATGGCAACTGTTTTGTTTGTTTTCAATGTCCTTACTCTGCAAAATAAGAAGTTGGCTACCCTGTGTCAGGCCCCAATTATGTTTTGAAATTGGACTGGCCCAGGATCCGCAGGTCTCTGGGAACCCTGGGCCTGGGAGGTTAATTGGAGATGGCAGGGATGGCAGTGGGGAAGCTCGTTCAGCTGCCTGTGTTTTGCTCTCCTCCCCAGAGCCCGCGGGGCCCACTGGCCCACATCCGGGCTGTCGCCAGTTCCTGGCTGTGTATCTGAGCCCCAGCCCCGCTGGCTCCTCATCCCTGTCCGCTTTGCTCTCCGGGCCTCCCCCAGCTGGCGTCATCCTTCTAAACACAGCTCCCTAAATTCGCCATGTGCAGTGACCCTGTGTTGACCCCTAGCCATGATACAAACTGTGGGCCTGTAATGAACTTCTAATTACCCACAGTACCTCGCTCCGGCGAGTCATCAGTCCTGCTGCTCAGCGATATTCCTCACCAGTTTGGTCACCACTAGCACTCAGACCGCAGCCAAACTCGCAGCCAAACTCTGTGCCGGGAAGTCCAGAGACCCCACCATCTTAGCCAAATGAGGCTGGCTCTGTAGGCTTCTGGGAATGACAGGATGATTTCCTCCTGGCTATGACTCAGAGAGGGCGTTTTACACATGAATCATTCTCCTCTGTGTGTGGACCTTGTCCTGACTTTTATTTATCCCAGTAGGTAGGGCTCTGTGGATACCCAAGACATGGGGCCATCGCCCTTGGATGGGTTGAGGAGAGCAGAGATCGAAGCATTTTAGTTTTGTGATGATTCTAAAACCCCACAGTAAATCTTGAAACCAAAAAAGGACATAGCAACTGATCTAGATTTAATAAAGTGACAAGCAACAGGTCTTGATTTTACAGCAGAAAATGGCCACTCTTAACAGTGGGGAAAACAGCTTTATAAGAATGACCTTAGTCATAGCTCCCCCATGTGCTAAAAATTGTGCTATAGCATGCATATACTTCATTATCTGATCTTGAATAAAACAAAGGTACAATCAAATGATTTCAACAAAGGCACTTTTCAGGCAAGAAAATCGAGGCTTGGTGTGCTTAAGAAACCTGTCCAGCTCAGCCAAGGTGGAAAACTGGAGTTGGCCTTATTCCAAAGCACCTGCTGTCCAGGAGTGAAGCAGCAGGAACTTGGTGAGATGACTGATCTCAAAGGGTAGATGGGCTTCTAATCACTACCAGATCCCAGGTGAAGAAGTACTCCTAGCTTTCAAAATAAACTCATGGAATTTTATTTTTAAGATCCAATGAGATAATCAACATGAAAATACTGACTTGGGAAAAGTTAGTAAATCACTTGAAAAAAATGCTTAACTAAATCCAGAAAAATTTCAAATCAAATATTTCTGGCACACTCATTAAACATTCTCTTTATTTTTCAAATCTGCCCTTGCATGTGGCAGGTGCTGAGGCAATAAAGATGAGTAAGACAGCTCCTGGCCCCTTCAAGAAGCTCACAGAGCAAAATTGCTACTGTGCCTATTTCCCATTTAATGTAGTACTTAAAATTGTATTTCTAAAGTACCTGATTTGAACTTTTTGTAGAAGATTGCTAATATTTCTTTAGCTTTCCAAGTCCAAGGTTTGTCATACCATGAGTGATGTCATACTATCCAGCTTGTGTGGGTGAAGAATGCTTATTGCTACTCTATACCCAGGTTATCCCTGAGCAACGTGGAAAAAATTATTGAGGAACAAATGTTTGTATTTAGTGATTCTGTTTTAAAACAGAAATGAATGAACCATAGATGATGGCCACATAAAGTTTCTGAAGCTAGTTTTTAGCTTCAGGAGATGTTTTGAGTCCTGAGATTTCTTGCAGTCCAAATCATTCTTTGAATTTACAAGGCATTTGCACTTTCTGTTGTTTAACAAAGCCTTGTGGTTAATAGTAATGTTCTGTTCTTGAAAATTGCAGACTCCTACCACCTAGAACAAATACTAGAGAGCAACTTGCTTTTTTGAGAGCAGTTTTGCTAAAATCCATAACTTTTTTTTTTTGGTACCGGGGATTAAAATCCATAACTCTTAATCCCAGAGTCTCCAGGTGATCCTTCACTTCTTCAGTAAAGTAATAAGAGTTTTTAGCCATAAAACAACGGGTAGATTAGCGAACACTCTCTTTTCGCAGAGGAAGAATTGATGCACAAAACGATGAAGAGACGTGAAAGACACATTAAGAAGAGCTGGCAAACAGAAGCCTGGTAGAATATGAATGTATCCTCTCTGGGATGAGAAGTTTGCATTTCCTTAGTTTTTAGGGGCTCTCCTGCTATGCTATTTCTTATATGCATGCCCCTACCAAGTCGATGACAGTCTTATGTGTCTGAGAGAGAGTTACTGGCCAAAAAGTCTGTTAACATTTTGGTAACATTTGGTACCATTTGGTAACATTTTGTTGGGTCCCAGCAAAAAGATAATCTAGGATACACCTACATAGATTGAATAAAATGCACTGTTCCTCAGACCTTTTAAGCATTATAGTTCAGAATAATAACTACTGCTTACTAAGAACCATGTTTATATATAGTGTATTACTCATGTTCACAACAAAACAGAGGTATTACAAAACCCATTTGACAAATTAAAAAGTAACATGCTGAGAGTCACACGGACTGGGAGTGAAATCAGCTTCCATCTACAGCCGTGTGCCATTTAACGATGCACTGAATTCTGAGAAATGTGTCAGTAGACGCTTTTGTTGTGTAATAATCTTGATATTCTTGAGAGACCACCATCATATTCATGGTCCATCACTGACCAAAATGTCAGCATATGAGTGTACTTCTAAAGCTCACACTGTCTCCCTATGTGACAACCTAAGTGTCACAATGAGAAGGAGGAGAGTCATCTCACTACATCTTCAAAGCATAATGGAATGGATTTAAGGTTGGAAAGTTCACCCTAAACATCCTTAATTAAGTCTGCACCAGCCTGGATTGTTGTACCTTCTGTCTCACCACAGCCACTGTATCCACAACGCTACCCTTGCAAGACTCGAGAATGATGGCAGGAGTTACTCCTGTCCAATACCCACTTCCAGATCAGCCTTAAAGAAATAAGAAATAAGCAGCAGATAGGGGTTTCTCTAGGAAAGAATTCTTTTTTTTTCAGTTATTACTATATTGCTAATTGTTGGTTGGAGCTGAACCCAGAAAGTACCTATAGAAATTTATACTTGCAGCATGGAAAGTGAAAGACATTGTGGTTCCTTCATTAGTTCCTGAAGCACGGATCTAGAACTGGAAGAAAGAGACAATGTGCCTTTCTACCACACTACCAGAGAACAAAAGAACACAACTTCATAGGCAAAGACGTCAGGTAGCTGTCTAGAACAAGGCGCCAGACAGAAACCAGCCAATAGTTAGATTTATAGATAGATTTATTATTTTTTTATTATTTTATAGGTAAGTTTATTCTTACCAATCACATGGTTGAATTCAGTTTGACAAGGCTCCTACAGATTTCCCAGTCCAGCATCTTACCCTCACCTTTAAATACCATTTAAATAAGAAACTGATGCCTCCATATGTAAGGGAGGTCTATTTGTGATAATAAGAATAGTAATGGTAACCAAAATGTCTATGGTATTTGCGTGCTTAAGAGCTTTCCTGGACAATATAGTGGCAGGATTCAGTTTCCAGCTCTAGTGCCAATTGTCTTGGCTTAATCCCAGCTCCATCCCTTTTGACCATGTGGCTGTGCACATGTTCCTGGCCCTCTTCGTATGTCTAGTTTCTTCTGTAAAACTGTGAGAATGGTAATCCCTGTCTCATGGAGTTTGGGGGAGGACTCAGTGAATACACATAAGACACTTTGAAAGGTGCATGTTACATAGTAAAATGCACAATAAATGCTTATTCTGATGATTTCTGTGTTTTGTTTTAAACCTTTCTTCAACACAGCTAGTAAATAGTGGAACAAATACTTTGAACAAGAGGAAAAAAGATATTTTGCACTTGTTGTTTACTTTTCACAGAATTTCTTTTTTCTTTTTTTTTGCTGCCTGTGTTTCTTGTTAGTCGTGGGTGTGAAGGTGGCTTCTGCTCTGTGTACCTGATAACCATGACTGCACTGGTAATGCTGTCATCAACTCCAGTGTTCAGGAGCCAGCTGAGGACACCTCAGTGAGGTCTCAGTGGAGCCTAAGTGGCAAAAATAGAAGGAATTGTTTCTGTCCTTTTTCCTGCCTTTTGATATTTGCATAATATTTTGTAATCTCCTGGTTACCTTTTACTAGCCTGCTGGCACCTAGATAGATGAGATTTTCTTCCACTTAACAAATTCTTCTAAATGAAAAAGGTAACACTGAGGCAGTGAAGAGAATAAAACTCCAGAGCTTTTTAGCCTTTTTCCTAAAAGACATCCCTATAATAAAAATTGTAATAACTTGTTTAATCTTTGAAAAGAGTGACAGAAATAAGAGAATAATGATTATAATGTAGCAGACCCTGTTCTAAGATTTTATGTCCACTAATAACAATACTAAGATGTGAATACTCTTATTCTCTCTGTCTTACAGCTGAAGAAACCAAGACATAGATTGAATATTTTGTCCAAGTTGCATGGCTATGGAGTTGCAGAGGACTCAAATCTAGCCCATTTCGCTCCAGAGCCTGTGTTCCTTACTGCTGTGTCTCAGGGAGTCCTGCCTGTGCCTGTGAGCTAATGAAGGCATTCAGACCTTCCACCACCTGCCTGGTATGAGAAGATAAGTGACGATCTTTTAAATGAAAACATATATGCATAGACAATGACACAGAGAGGCCACTAGGATAAAGGAGCTTTCAGAGAAACTCTCCGATCGACTACCTTGGTATATTTACCACTGCCTGGGGTCTCCCTTATCATGCCAGACATTTAAATTTTCCAGAACACTAAAAAAGATACCATTCCTCAGGATTTAAGTCACATAAATGAAAAGACTGGAGGGCAAACCAACCACCAAAATAGCAACCTACTTAACATTAACAAACGTGTCTGATGCTGAGGTATTGGTGATCCAGTAGTAATTCTAATAGTTTCAAAGAAAGTTCCTGGTCTCATGAATCTTACGTTCCAAATGAGGAATAAAAGTTATAAGTAAGTACCCTAGCTATAGATTGTATATCATGCAAGGTCAGTTACTATTAAGTGCAATGAAGAAAACATAAATCAGGAAAGAAAATGAAGGGTGCAGGGATGGTACCTTCGATTGAGTAGAAAATAAAGTACTTTCTGAGGGGCTGACATTTGAATAAAGACAGGAATGAATTGAAGAAGCAAATCAAGTGCATATGAGACCATTGTTCAGAAGAAGGAGCAGCAACAAGACCCTGAGACAGGCACAGACTTGGCATGTCTAAGAAACACGCAGGAGGCCAATATGATTGACCATCCATGGGCGGGATAGATGAGAAGGGCCTGATGGGAAGAGAGGCTGCCAGTGGCCAGATCACCCAGAATCTCACAGGGCCATGAGGCCACAGAAGGAATTGGAGGTTTTATGCTAATGTAACAGAAGTTATTGGAGGGTTTTGAAAAGGGGTGACAATGCTTGGATTTACATCTTTAAAGATCACTCCAGCTGTAAAATAAATTTCTATGGGGGAAAAATGCATCTTGACTTCCACCATGCAAGATAACAATAATGATGATAATGATAGTAGTAATGCAAGATGGGTCACAAGTGGGAATGTAAAAGTCAAAATGATAAATCTAATAGAGGAACATATGGGAGAATATCCTGACAACCTTGAGGGAAGCAAAATTTTCTTTAGAAATATAAAGTACTAATTCAAGAAATTTGATAAACTATACACCACCAAAAATAAAAAACCCGTACACATCAAAAGATATTATGAGAGGGGAGGGGGAAAGGAAAGAAGGGAAAGGAAAAATTATGAGAAAAGAAAAAAAATGGAAATGATGTCTATGTAAATAGGGAAGAGTGGAGGGGGTGAAGGGTACACAGGTAATGGGGAAAAAATAAGAATCAAGATATATCATGTACAGGTACAAACACCCAATGATAAATGTAAATGTATTGTGTACCTAAAATGTACCAATAAAAGAACTTAAGGGAAAAAAAGATATGAAGCAAATAAAAAACAAGTGACAAATTAGAGGAATATATTTGACATTTATATTTCTAACAAAGGACTTGTATATAAACACTTGTATAAAGTATTAAGAACTACAAATCATTGCAAAAGACAACCAAATTTTAAAATGGGAAAAAGATTAACAGCTACATCAAAACCAAAGATATTTAAATGATAAATATGCACATGAAAAATGCTTAAAATCATTTATCATTATGAAGATAAAAGTTATAATGACTATGAGAAATCACTCCATTATACTTGAATTGGTAAAGTTGAAATTCATGACAGTACCATATATTGGGCTAAAAGGCATTCCACCAGAACTCTCATACACTGCTGATGAAATGTAAAATAATAAAATTGCTTTGGAAAATTGTATGGCCTTTTTTTTTTTGTACTGGAGATTTAACCCAGGACTTTCACAATGAGCTACATCCTCACCCCTTTTTATTTTTTATTTTGAAAAAAGAGTTGTCCAGTTGAGACTTGAGCTTGTGATCCTACCTCAGTCTTCCAGACTGGGATTACAGTATGGCCTTTTAAAAACCAAGGTCACCATTCACCTATTCTGTGACCCAACAATTCCACTCTCACTGTTTATCCAAGAAAAATGATAGCATATGTCTACAAAGAAATTTGCAAAACTCTTCATGGCAGCTGTATTTGTAATAGCCAATGGAAATTAAAATGGCAATGTCAGTTAACAAGAAAAAAGGATAAAAATTATAGAATATTCATTCATACAGTAGAATACTAAGCAAAAAAGGAACTATTGATGTATGTAGCAATATGAAAGAATCTCAAAAAATGTTTGAGAGAAAGAGTCCATATTCAACAGAATACATATTGTATAATTCTGTTATAATGATTTCAAGAACAGCAAGATTAATCTATGGTGATAGAAATCAGAACAAAATTCCCCAGAGATAAAGGGCAGCATTCTCTGGAAAGCAGCATGGAAGAACTTTCCATGAAATATTCTCTATTGACATAGATTTTTGTTACATGGGTGCACACACATTTTAGAATTCCTCAGAATATCTGTACATTTACTAGATATAAATCAGACCAAACTAGAAAATTTACAAATTCCTAGAAAAGAAATAAATAATCAAAACTGACTCAACAGTTATTGAAAATCTGAATGGTTATTAAAAAATGGGGGAAAAATCAACTGTTCAAACTTTCCAAAAACTACTACAAACCTCTTTCCCAATAGAGAAAAACTGGATTCTTAGTTGGGAGAGATCTTATAAGATCAGATCAGATGAGGACAATAAGAAAGGGTTAAACTATATGCTAAGCTTACTTCAAGCTTCAATGTAAGAACCCTAAATGAAACACCATCAAACCAAGGCTAGCAATTTTTTAAAAGATACTGTTTCATGATGCATTGAATACAATATGAGCTAAATATAGGAAAATTCCTTACTGTAATTCACCTTATAAACTAGTTTAAGAAAAATTCAAATTTCAAAAGAAGCAGATAAGAAGCATTTTATCACTGGTAATCATGGAGATATAAGTTAAAACCACAAGAAATCATCTTACAGATACCAGCCAAAGAATTTAAAATACCACAGTTGTCTAGAATATGAAGCAAAAGGAACATTCACACTGTTGATAGAGTATATATAAATTGATGCATTCATTTTGGAAAATAGTTTGGCAATACTTATTGGAACAGGAGTGCTATTTGATTCAGCAATGCTATTCCAAAGTATATAATGAGAAATGAAAGAACTACGAGGATAATTAGAGAGAGGGATATGAATCGAAATGACTGGAAAGAGGGAACTTTTAACCATGGAGTAAAAGGAAACCTGAAGAGACAGGTATTGGTAGTGTCTACCCATGCTCTCTCATTGAAAGAGGACATGCTCAGCTGTAGGATTTAGGAGTATCTGGTCCTTGGTTTGGTTAGCAAGGTTACTATTATTGAAAAGATATCTCAAGTTGGTTTTGCCTGATTTGTTTAAACATTCATTAATAGTCAATTCTTTGTTCTGACTCTTCATCAAGCAATCTCTTTTCCACGTGATCTACCTATAGAAAGAGAATATACCCTAATATACCCCAATCATCTAAGTTTTGAATATTTCTTTTTTAAATTGAAAAATTAATTGACACATGCTATTTGTACATTATGAGGTACAGTGTGATATTTCAATACACACATATGATGTGTAATGATCAGCTCAGGGATATAAAAGGGTAAATTCCTTTGAAAGATAGCTTTGAGAAGAGAGCCCCAGGCATCTAGTTCATTCATAGACACCTAGGGAAATGTTTCCCCAAGTTCAGCCATTCAGGTACTCAGAAACCACTACAGCTGTGGTCCATGGGACCCCATCTACTGCTCATGCTGGCAGGAGACCTTGACATCATCCACATGATGCTGGTTTTGAGGCACACAGAATGCAAGAGTTAAGGGGTCATGGATGCTTCCATCCAAATTTCAGAAGGCCTATGAGACCAGAAAAAATTTATGATAAGGTCACAGTCCCTGCCACGAACTCCTGAGAGAGCAATGCTTAAAGCTGTGGGAATGAAAAACTGGAAATCTTCACACTAAAATCATTTACAAGACAAGGATGTCCACTATCACCACTCCTGTTCAATATAGTTCTGGAAACATTAACCACAGCAATTAGACAGAAAAGAAAGAAATAAAAGATAGGAAATAAATAAAGGATAGGAAAGAAGTAAAGATAGTAAAGGAAGAAGTTAAATTGTCATTATTTGTTGATGATATGATACTCTACATAGAAGACCCAAAAAATTCCGCCAAAAGACTTCTAGACTTAATTGACAGATTCAGTAGAGTAGCTGGATACAAAGGTCAACACTCAAAAATCAATAGCCTTCTTGTACACAAATAACAGACTCACTGAGAGAGAAATTAGAGAAAGAATTCCTTTCACAATAGCACCCAAAAAAATGAAATATCTAGGAATCAATCCAATGAAGGAAGCAAAAGACCTCTACATTGAGAACCATAGCACTCTGAAAAAAAGAGATTGAAGAGGATATAAGAAAATGGAAAGACATCCCCTGTTCCTGGGTAGGAAGAACCAATACGTGAAAATGACCATACTTCCCAAACTGCTATACAGATTCAATGCAATCCCAATTGAAATCCCAAAAGTATATTTCACAGAACTGGAGAAAACAATCCAAAAATTCATTTGGAACAAGAAGAGACCTAGAATAGCAAAACCAATTCTAGGCAACAGAGACATGGCAGGGGGTATCACAATCCCCAACTTGAAACTATACTAAAAAGCCACTGTGATAAAAACAGCATGGTACTGGCAAAGAAATAGACCCAAGGATCAGTGGAACAGATTAGAAAATGGAGAAACAACTCCAGACATACTCAGCTATCTCATCTTTGACAAAGGCGCTGACCATCCTCACTGGAGGAAAGATAGCCTCTTTAATAAATGGTGTTGGAAAAACTGGATTTCAACTTGCCAAAGATTAAAACTAGACCCCTATATTTCACCACGCACTAAACTAAAATCAAAGTGGATTAAAGATCTAAATATTAAAACAGAAACACTAAAACTTGCGGGACGATAAGTTAGGTAGAACTCTCGAAGACATTGGCAGGAAAAACCAACAAAAATAACAACCAATAACAAATGTTGGCGCGGTTGTGGGGACAAAGAAACCCTTCTCCAGTGTTGGTGGAAGTACAGACTGGTGCAACCACTGTGGAAATCAATATGGAAATACCTCAAAAAACTAGGATTAGAATTCCCATTTGACCCAGCTATCCCTCTGGTGGGTGTCTTCCCAAAAGAGCCATACTACAATGATATATGTACACCCATCTTCATAGCAGCACAGTTTGTAGTAGCTAAAACTTGGAAGCAACCCAACTGCCCATCAACTGGAGACTGGATAAGAAGATGTGGTTTGTTTTTTTATAAAATAGAGTACTACTCGGCCATAAAGAATGAGAAACTAGAGACATTTATACCTAAATGGATGCACATTGAGCCTATACTCTTAAGTGAAATAAATAGGACACACATGTATAAATACCAAATAGTTTCTTTGGTGTGAAAAACTAAAAGTGTAAATAAAGATCAAAATCTATAATTAATTGAAACAGAAAGAAAAGGTCTAAAAGAGTAGGGGAAGTGGGAGGGATAGTGGAAAGGAAAGAATGGAAAAGAAAAAAAATGAGAAAAGGAAACAAAGTCTTTGTAAATAGGGAAGGGTGGAGGGGTTGAAGGGAGGGCAGGGGAATGGGGAAAAAATAAGAACCAAGATACATCATGTAAAGGTACAAGATCCCAATGATGAATGTAACTGTATTGTATACCTAAAATGTACCAATAAACTTAATGAACAAAAAAAGGTGTGGGAGTGAAGTTGAAGAATGTATATCCCAAAAAATTGGAGATGCCAGAAACGTGGAATGTCAGCTGAGAAAAGCTGCAACCCTGAGCAGAGCCAGTCCAAGAGAGAGGCCATGTGGGTGCAACCAACAAAGCCATAGGGGCAGGGCTGCCCAAGTCTTTTTGGAGTTTACATTTTACCATGACCTGCCCTGGGTGCCGGAAATGGGGCTATAGGATTTTATGTTTGCCCTGTAGATTTTAGGTCTTCTTCAGTTCAGTTCTTTTCTGCTCCCTCCTTACTCCCTTCTGTAACATGACATACAGCCTCTATCATTGTATGCTGGAAATACTTGTTATTTTTTACTTTTATAGTGGCTCACAGCTAAGAGTTTTCCTTGAGTATCAGAGGAGACTTCAGAGTTGGACTTTTCAGCAATACTAGAACTGTTAAGCCTTTGGTAACTCTTAGAGATGCACTATATACATTTTATATAATGAGATGAACATGAGCCCTTTGTGAGGAGAGAGCATAATGGTATGATCTAGATCTAAAGTGTCCCTGCAAAAGTCTCCCGTGTTTGGAGGTGGAGTTTTTGGAAAGTGGTTGGATCATGAGGGTACAATACCTATCAGTGAGCTCATCCACTGACAGGTTCACAGCTGACTTCGCCTGATCAGAAGAGGCAGCTCACTGGGGGCATCACCTGGAAAGGTGTATTCTTGTCCCCAACTCCTTCCTTCCCTGTGTGATTCCTGGTGACTGGGTTGAACAGCTTTCCATTACGCAGTTTCTGTCTTGGAGCCAGGTGACTGTGCACTATACTCTGAGCCCAAATAAACCTCTTTTCCTTTAAATTGAGAGTGTCAAGTATTTTGTCCCAGTGACTGGAAAGTGACCAAAACGGTATCTAAGAGATCTTTACCCAGAGCAATGTGCTGAAGTGTTTCGACTATATTTTCTTCAAGTAGTTTTATGGTTTCAGATCTTACATTTAAGTCTTTGCAGAAGAATTAAACTGATCCACTATCTCTTATTACAAACAAAGGTCAACTCAAAATGAATCAAAGACTTAATTTTTTTAACTTTTTTAAATTCATGAGGATAATTTCTAGATCAACTGAAAAACTGGTCTTTGATTATAATTTGCTTCTTGTATGCTTTACTATAGGAAGAGAATTTTATACCAACTTAAATTTTTCTGCCAATATTTGTCATTGAATTCCTAAAATAGGCATTCTTCTTTATATAACTTCCATGACCTTAAGCTAGTGTGAGTTCCTCAAAGGGTGATCATTCCCAGCACTAATTAACAAGCAGGATTTCTCGGTCTTCAAAAGAATCCAGACTGAGCTCTTCTCACTCTGGTTGACATCACCGTGTCACCTCTATAATCCCAACCCTTGCTGTTGACACCTGCACTGATTACATCAGCACTCAACTAACAGTAAAAATTAAAGGTTATAAATTTGAGCTAAAATGTGTGAGGTCATTTTGGAAACTGCACAAATTTTGAAAAAGCCAACTGGTTCTATCTATAAGCACACTATAAAATTAATACAAAAAATTGCCAAACATAAGCATATGTGTATACATGAATGGCTGTCTGTAATTTTTCTGAGAAAGTTTAAAACCTAGATAGGATAGATGTATCATGACCAAATGCTAACTGGCTGGAGGGCTATCTATGTGCAGGCTAACCAGAAATGATCTGGTTAGGAGATGGAGAACAATAACGTAAATAGACATTCAAAACTAGCTGAACATGTTAGGACTTGAACATAATCAGGTTTCTCAACAATCATGACTTACTCTCCTTGGCTGACCTTTTTTTTTTTTTTTTTTTAGTCTTACTTTTTTTTAACCTGTCAACAAATAACGCCTACTCATTGCTGTCTCCTCTGGCCCATTAATTCTGCTTGGCTGTGTTTGAAATTTTGGACAACATGCTTCTCAGGTGATTGCAATATGAGTCAAGTAGAAAAAGAGGTTGTCAACAGTCCCAGTGAGGTCCTGAGGTTTGGCAATGGGCTTCTTGTGGAGCCCAGGGCTGTCACTATATCAATCAGCCCAGGAGCACACTGTTATTATCACAACCAGTCAGTCCACACTGCAATCACAACAGGGGAGAAGAAAGCCTTCTCTTCACAATGGACTGCAAGCAGCTTGGTCCCCATGACCTTGAGAAGTACTAGAATGTCACAGGTAGGATTTTCCTTGTGGCTTATCTACACAACCTTTCCTGCCACCGCACGGATTCTTCCCTTGTAGAATTCCTCCCTTCCTCCAAATCTTCATCCTTCTCAAATCAGATCATCATGAATGAGAATAGGTGAGCACAAGGGTTTGGCTACAAGCCAAGAGGACAAACTAGAAGTCCCATAGCAGAGAAGGGGAGAATCACCATGGATTGCTAGGCAAGGGAAGGTAAAATCCAGAAGCAGAAGCTGCAGTCTCAAGGAGCACCTAACAGGGCCTTTGTGATATGCAACTGCACCCTGGCTTCAACTAGTGGCTTTAGCAGGGTCCATTACTGGGCAAAATAATGAAGAAAATAAAAGTTGGTCATCTTTGTTTGTGACTTGCATTTCCTCCCTTTCTTCCTTGCCTTTCACAAGGACCTATTTCTCTCAGTCTTCCAGCACCTACCTTTGCTGGTTATCAAACTTAATGATCAAGAATCATCCAATATTGAACTGTAATTCAAATGTTTAAGGGTCTGCTATGGTTGGCTGTGGTGCTTTTTCTGGAGGATTTGGATTTGAATAGAAGACAGTATCTCAATTCAGAGAAATACAACTTGATTGGTGGATCTTGGTTCAGGTTCAATGGCTGCTTAGTCCATCTAGAACTACATGTCATTTTCTCATGTGTTGTAAGAATAGCATGTGAACTAAGCTCATTTAAAGCTAATAACAACCACAGCCACAGCTGCTAGTTATTAAGTGCCCACCTCCACTTACCAGATGCATATATGAGTTAATCCATTCCCTTGTCACAAAAACAATATGAAATAGTTGCTATTATTTCTATTTTAGTGATAAGAAAATTGACATAAGCAGTTCTAAGCAAATGAACATTAAAGCCAGTGAAGGGCAGAGCTGGACTTGGAAAGCCCTCTCCATTATATAACAACATCTCAGGAAGCAAAACTGCAGTTCAATTTTAAAACTAAAATACTTATACTGGATTTCTAGTGTAGTAATAAAATTCAATTCTGGCACTGAAAGACATGTCCAGAGCATAGCTTCTTACTTTACTCCCTGCTTTAAAGGAAGGCTGTGATAACTGCCATGCTTCCCTGAAAACCTTTCTAAGACCAGTCTATTAGAATTAATCTGCTTCATTCTGTTAAAAAAAAAATACTTCTAGACCAGAAATTCAAAGCATTTTAAAAAGAAAAAATAATGCAGCAAAATTTTCTGATTCAGTGAAGCTAAAATTAACAAAATTTTAAAAAAGGACTTTTCACCTAGAAGTTAAAACACACGCTGTCAAACAACACTTGGGTCGAGGACGTTATATTGAACAGAAGTCAGACACTGTAATTTTATTCATATAATATTAACAACAAAACTAATCCAAGGGCCAAGGATTTAGCTCAGTGGTGCTGCCGCCTGCCTCGCAAGCGCAAGGTCCTGAGTTAGATCCCCGGTACCAAAAAAAAAACTAATCCAAGATCATTTTATTCATATAACATTAATAACAAAACTAATCTATGATCATAAAGATTAGACAAGTGGTTACCTCTGCCTACTAACCAGAAATGGGCACAAAGAATTTTTCTGATGGATGAAGATAGTCCACATTTTTATCTGAATGGCAGTTACCTAGGTGTAAACATATGCAAAACTTCATCAGTTGGTACATTTAATATTTGTGTGTGTTAATTTGTATATTTGAATTTAAACAAAAGAAATCAATAAATGTAATTCATCACAAAAATTAGGTAAAAGATCATACTATCATTTCATAATTACAGAAAAAATAATTTGACAAAATTTATCATCTGTCCATTCATTAATTTAAAAACCGCTTAAAAACTAGAAATAGTAAAAACTTTCTAGATCTGATCAAAAGTGTCAAAACTAAAACTCTACTATAAACCTAATACTTAAAGGTGACATACTAAAGCGTTCCTCTGAGACCTGAAATGTGACAAAAGATGCCTCTTATACCACTTGTATTCAATCTAGTTTTGGAGGTTCTGGAGAGACAATATAGCACTACTCCTATTTGCAAATGAATGATTGTGCATAGAAAAAAAATAATTTAGAGAGAAAGTCTTATATTTTGTAAGTGAATTTAGCATGACATCAATACAAGAACAATTTATAAAAATTGTATTTTATATATAAATATAAATATTAGAAAACTAAATTTTAAAATAACATAATAGCATCAAAAAATTTTTAAACTTACACAAAGCTTCAGGTCAAAGAAATTTAAAGCATTATTGAAAGAGATTATAAAATTCTCAAATAAATGATGAGAGGTACTTTCTCATAAATTGGAAGACTCAGGGTTGTAAACATAATAATTTTCCCACAAATCAATTAAAAAATTTTAGCAAGTCTTTTTATGGAGGGAGGGAGGATTGATAAATTTCTAACATTTATTTTTTAAGAATGCACAGCGCGAAGAATAGACAAGGCAGTTCTGAATACATTTGGTGACTCTACATCGCTGGATATCAAACTGTGTTGATTAACACAGTGTGACACAAATGTAAGCTTAAGTGAACGGAAAGTGAAATCCAAGAGGGATTGCAGATAGACTGTGACTGAGACACCTGATTTGTGACAGAGGTGGCACTGCAGCATCATAAGTGAAAAGAACCGTCAATACACGTGGGTCGGTCAATTAGATACTCATGAAAGAAAAATTAATCTTGATTCCAACACTGCACTATATAAAAATTCACTTCTAGTTGGCTTGCAAATCTAAAAGATGAAAATTAAACTTTTAGATGTGACATAGGAAAATATCTTCATAATTTATCATAAGCAAAGATTTCCCAAAGGAAAAAGCACTAACTATAAAGGGGAAAATGATAAACTGCACTACATAAAAATTAAGAACCTCTGGTCATATTTTATTATCACCTGATCATTTTTAATCAAGATGCAATATATATTATTATATATTATATATCATAAACGTATATTAATAAGATGACATATATTAATATATAATAAATATATAAACATATATTGATAAAGATAAATAAGAATGAACATAGTTTTGGGGATTTGTTTCTATTTTCGAATGTTTTCTATGGTAACAAGAACAGAAATATTAAACGATGTCTAAGCTATCTAAGTCTTTTCTGAATTGTAACTGCCAGAGTGCTCTTCCATTTTCTCTTTTGACTTCTCTTTGGAGTTAGAAAAAGCCAACTTACTACTGTTTTATTTTTTGGACTAATATATTGATACTCTGTAATCTCTTATATTCTCCTTTTACTGAATTTTAAGCTATTTACATAAGTGTGGGGGAAAAGTCTAGCATTACAGGTGCCTTCGAGCTTAAACAAAAGAAGTAAGATAGTTTGTTTTAGAAAAAAGACTAAAGTAGAAATTTTGATATTATTGTTTTCACATGGTGCCCCTCCCAGTTATTTCGGGTGACCTCAGACTAGCTGAGAAGTCACTTCCAAACTATCATGCTGGTCACATAGTGGAAGTACTGGGCCCTCAGTACTGTCACAGTTGATCAGACTAGTTCACAATTCGTTTGAGGCAAATCTTAGATACATATTTTCCTTTGTCCTGCCTTTTCCCCATCAGTAATCAGTGCCAAACCTCCTGTTTCCCATTAATGCTTGGTTTGGGCTAAGGAGACATGCAGGTTTGATTAGAAAATGCTATAAACTATTCTCATAAACATAGTGCTTTATATATAAAGAACTGTCAAAGAAAGCTGATTGATGACTTTTGCTGTGTTTCAAAATTTATTATTGATTATAAATAAAGTGCAAATTTTGTACAAAAAAGAGACCTCAACCATCAAGAGTTAAAATGTAAGACACAGTACAGGAGCCCATATTTACAATACACACATCTGACAAAGATCCAGAATATATACAAAACCACTTTAAATCAATAAGAAAAAGACAGAAAATCCAAAGGAAACACAGGCAAACTTAAACAAACTTTTTATAAAAGGTCATATCCAAATATTTAATAAAATATACAAAAAGATGCTCTTTAGTAATCAGTAATATGTGAATCTAAAACTACAGTAGTTACATTTAATAAGGTTGATAATGCCAAGTTTAATAAAGATGAGGAGCAATAAGAACTTTTAGACAGTTGTGGGAAATATAAATGGGGAAAAACACTTTGAAAAACTGGAATACTAAAAAAGGCTGAACACGTGATGTGAAATATGGCCCAGCAAATCACTTCATGGGTATATATCACACAGAAATGCTTACACGAGTGTCAGAAATGAGATGTAAGAATGTTCATAATAGCATTTTTTTTTTTGGTACTGGGGATCGAACCTGGGTCTTTGCGCTTGCGTAGCAGGTGGCGAAACCACTGAGCTAACTGAGACCAACTGGAAACAATTCATGTATTAATATATACTAGAACAATTATTAGATTGTAGTCTGTTTATTCAGCAATTAAAATGGATGAACTTGTTAC
Source organism: Heterocephalus glaber (assembly GCF_000247695.1). The sequence goes on from NW_004624730.1 coordinate 60,141,294, forward strand.
ATGGAGTAAGATAGAAGTATCTTGCAGATAAACATCGAGTGAAAGAAGCCAGATCCAAAATAGGCACACATGTGAAATGACTATGTTTGGAAGTCAAATACCTCTTTGGAATAAGGGAGCTATGTGACCAGGAGGGTTTGGGGATGTTGTATTTTCAAAAATATTCTATTTATAGATATGTACAAGGGCTACCCAGATGTGTTTACTTTGAGAAAAGAATAAGTGAAAAAGTTTTATTGGATAAAAACAGAATTTGGTCAAGTAGCAGCTTACAAAATTATCATACAAAAATTAATAGCTTCCATCTGTACAATGAAACACTTAGAATAAGTAAGCAAAGACTCCTTATTTGAGAACCAAAAAAAGGAAAAAGAAAAATCTAAGCATAAACTTGATAGAAAAATCTCCAAAATCTAGACAAGAAAAATTATAACCAGGCATAGTGGCACAGGCCTGTAATTCCAGCACTCAGGAGGCTGAGGCAGAAGGATTGCAGTGAGTTCGAGGTCAGCCTGGGCTACAAAGCAAGACCCTGTCTCAAAATAAAATAAAATAAAACATACCAAAAGAAAAAAAGGACTTTGAAGAAATAGAAGGATATATTTGTTTTTGAATTGCAAAGCTCAAAAAAAAAAAGATGTCAATTCTCTCAGTACAATATTTAAATGCAATATGATTTTTTTGTTTGGTTTGGTTTGGTTTGGTACTGGGGATCGAACTCAGGACCTTGCACTTGCAAGGCAGGCACCAGAACCACTGAGCTAAATCCCTGGCAAATGCAATATGATTTTAATAAAAATACCATCAGGCTTTTTCTAGAAACTTGTTTGGAAGAACAATAGCCAAGGAACTCCCAAAAAATGGGGTTGTAGGAGGGGAGTAAGCACAGCAGTCTACCCATACTGGGTATTAAAATGCAGCTGAAGATTCCCTAAGTAAACCATGATGGCATCAATAGGCAGGCTGAACAATGCAACAGAATAGAAAATAGACACAGCCCATGATCTATTTGGAAATGTACATGAAAAGGGCAACACTTCAGATCAATGAGAAAAAAGACGCACTTTCTTAAAAAGGCATTGATAAATAGTCACAAGGAAGAAGAGAATATTAGACCTATTCTTCATACCACAACACAAGTAAATTCAGGTGTATTGGAGATAAATATTAAAGTCTAATGAAACCATACAAGACCTAGAAATAAGACTTGGAAACTGAAGAATTTCTGTTCAGCCTGGGAAGGGGGCTACTCTCCTTACTATAACTCACAATCCAGAAGAAAAGGGAGAGAAAGTGATGCATTTAATAATACACAACTTTTAAAGATTGAATAACAAACACTATAAGCAAAATAATAAACTGAATAAAATAGGTATATCTTATATCAAAAGGAACTCAGTATATAAAATGCTTACAAAAATTGAGAAATCAAAGGCACAAATTTCTACAGAAAAATGGACTAAAGATAACAGCAACCACTTCTATCAGAAAGAAACACAACTGACCCTTACTCATACAAAAAATAAGAGAAATGCCAGTTAAATCTACTCTGAGATGTTGGCCAACATAATCTTTTGTTGAGGCTGGGGTAAGGCATTTTCATACTTTACCCATGGGTATAAAAATAGTTCAAACTCTAGGCAAAGGAGTTTGGCAATAAAAATTTTTAATGCATTTAGTCTTTGATACAAAAATCCAACTTACAAAAATCTATCACAAAAAAACTATCACAAACATGCACTAGAAAAATACAAAGGCCTTCAAACACATCAAATGCACAAAACTATTCATTAAAATGGTTTGTAAAAGCATTTGTAAATGTAAACTACCGCAAGCAACCAAGATCAACAAGAAAGAGATAAGTAAATTTTGACATATCCACACAATAGAGTATTAAAAAGGAATGTGAAGTATGTCTGTACAGTACTATGGAATCATGTCGAGTGTGTAATGTTAGGCAAAAAAGAGGGCAAGGTGGAATAAGAAAGTGGATAGCAATACAACTGTATGTGTGAGTGTGTGTGTGTGTGTGTCTTATTCAAGTTGTATATCTAATCTGACAGCATAACCACACAGAAGAGAAATATTCCAAGTAAATTTCAAATGCAGTACTTCGAATATTCATCTCTAGTGGAAAATAGCCTAAGGACCAAAGACCTTCAAACTTAAAACTTCTTCAGTAATCGTATTGTCAGTGATAGTTTTGGTATTATTCTGATTCAGTTTTATGTTTATTGTAGGATAAAGCAAATAAGTTATTATATTAGTGCTACTCAGAATCAGGAAATTTTGTGTGGAAAACAGGAATGAAGATGCAAGAAGAGCATGAAAGAAAACAATAATCCTGGTTTTAAACCAAAGGTGGTGTGAAATTATATATATACATATATATATACACATGTATACATATATATACATGTATACATATGTATTTGAACCTTGGTTCTGTCCACTGAAAAGCAATGACCAACTGGAAGTAATGGACACCCTTACCATCTACACAGTCATCTAAGATACTTGGGCTAATGACAGAATAATCTGAGCAGCAGTATAACATCTAAAATGAATTAAAACACATCAAGTAGGTTTAAATTCATGATTTGGTAATCACACTTTAAAAAATTCATCCATTCCTTTTAGAAAATGTTAGAGACCTAACTCGTTATTCTGAAAACTAGTTAATACTGGAAAAGAATTAAGCATTTATTCTACCTTGATTATATGAACTATACCTTAAGGTAAATAAGTACTTGATAAAGAATGTTTCTTTAGAGAAGTATTCAAGCTAGTAAATGAAGAAGGAATAATAGAATAGTGTTTCTGATGCTTTTGATGAATTAATAGATGTAGGCAATGATCATTAATAGCTGTTAACATCTCAAAAAGAGAGACAACCAGACATTATATGCCTCTTGACAGATGTACACAGTACCACTTATGAAATATTCTTGCTGGAAAAAGAGTCAAACCTGTATCAGATCAAGCCTCTATGTCAAACAACCAATTTAGGGGGGAAAGGAAGGGAAAAGGAAACATCTTAAGCAATTCCAAGGAGATAAAAATAGTAAAATTCACAGATGAAAAACTCTACAGGAAAAACCTGAACAAATAAACTGAAAAGAAAGAAGGTGGAGAGCATATAGATTAATTGTGTCTTAAGAAATATATTAATTAGTTCAATTTAGTTGTACCTTAAGAAATATAATAATTAGTTCGATTTATGGACCTTATTTGGATTATGTTTTAGACCAACTCCATATAGGCAAAACAGCCATGAAATTTTTAACTATATATCAAGGATATTATTAATTTTGGTGTGATATATGGTTACACTTAAAAGAAGACTTTATTCTTTGAGACACATATTATAATATTTACAGGTAAAATAATAGGCTATTTGAATTTGCCTTAAAAGAATCAACCAAGGAGTTGAAACAAGTGGAGATAAAACAAGATTAGTCATAAACTGTAACAGTTTAAGTAATGGGCACAAGGGAATTCACTGTATTACTCGCTCAACTTGTTTATATTTGAAATTCTTCATTATAAATTTTAAGAATTTAAAATGTTATTATTTTCATTTATTCACTTATTCATTCAAAATGCATTGAGTGATACCAAGAATTTGAAAAGGAAAGGAAATTTTTAATTTACATAAATCTGAGGGAAAAGCTGAGTGTAATAAAATAGAAAAAAATAAGGGCAGGATCCTTTCAATAAAGATGTTTTCTTCTTCATTCAACTCACAATAAAAATATTATATATTATCAGAGGAAGATAAACCCCATGGGATTATCATTTATCATCTTCTCATTTGAAAATAAATGAACAAAGAAACAACCTCTTAGATGAGACTCCAGGAGGTGAACGTTACTCCATCTGTAGAAAAATTAATGAACCAAATAAGTTTGTTTTTCTGGGCTTTAAACACACCTTCCAGGGCCTTTGCTTTCCCTTCCAGCAGTCATCCTCTGGCCTCCCACTCCCCTCCCTCCCCCATTGGTAAACTTTCCTGCTGTGGAATGTGTGACCTTTGTGGGACTATTTGATTAAGGCTTTCAGCACACTCCATAAGCACTGTGCTAAGTATTAAATATATGTATTTTGAAATACACATAGGTATGTGATTTCTAGGCAGAATATTAAATTACTGTGGTTTAAAATTCTCTCTGGAACATTTGGTATAATCATAAAGACCCTAACCAGTGTTTCAGTTAATCACATTTATGATTTATTTTTCATAATATATTCTAAAAGAATAAGTTACTTCTTTCTAAATAATTCAACTTTAATTAATCATGGAAACTAGGTAAAATTTCCATAAAGAAAAGGACAAGATGGGTTTTTTTAAATTCAAGACTTGAGTTATACACTTCAAACACAAGCTCAAATTATGTAAGGTAGCTCTGGTCCACTTTACATGACAGGAGAATGTTGATAGTAAAATACTGTATACCTTGAATGAATGTGTGAAGTACAAAACTGGTTAATTTAGAAGAAGGCATCATGTATATCATATATGCATAAATGCATAAGTAGATATGTATATGTGTTTATATCTATATGAAAATATAATTAGAACATGGGGAGTATTCTGTAGTAATTTCTCTGATCATCTAGCACAAGTGATTGGAAAGATAGGTGGTTTTACCAGTCAGTTTCCCATTGCTGGGACAAATTACCTGACACCTGCAACTTGAATCAGGAGAGGTTCATTTGGCTCACAGTTTTAGAAGGTTCGGTCCATAGCTAGCTGGCTCCAAAGCAGAAATGGCATGGCAGAAGGACATGGTAGAAAGAAGCTTCTCAACCCAGGGCACAAGCAGAGAAAAAGAGAAGGGAAGAGTTGGGGATAAGAATGTACCCTTTCAAGCTGAAGGGAGGGGAGGAGAATGGGGGAAAAAATGAATTGGTGTATATTATGTACAGGTACTAATTCCCTCTGATGAATGTGATCATTATATATATCAAAAGTGTACCAATAAAATTAATTTTGATAAAAGAACGCACCCTTCCAGGTCATGCCCTCAGTGACCCGCCTGTTCCAACCTGGCCCCACTGCCTAATAGCACATTCAGCTCTAAATTCACCAGTGGATTAATCCACTACTGAGTACAACAACTCAAGATCCAATCACCTTCCGCCACCTATAAACACATGAAACTTCTGAGAGACATTTTAAATCTAAACTAAACTGTGGGCATATTGTCAAAACTATCGGATGGTCGCTTTGGCTGTTACAAGCAACTATGACAGTCTACTCCAGCTGCAGCACATATAACAGGCCACTGTGTAGAAAGAAGAAGAAAGGACTCTTAGTATAGATGTTTCAGATGTATGTGTGAGAGTTTTATAGTAAATTATGAAATGTTTATTGCAGCTGACCCCAGACTTTTGAATCTCAGAAATCTAAAAGAAAATGTTTGAGATAATAGTACTGGGATATGGTTACCAAGTTGCTCTTTTTCCAAGTAAATGCATTTTAAATTTCATCTGCTATCTTTGTCATCTTATTAAAATTGATATTTTAATGAAAAAAGTAGAAAAGAATTTCAAAAAGAAAACCGTCCTTCTCAAATCACATAGACACTATAATAACGGGTAATGATCTGGATACTATTTTAGCAGAACAGATTTTTCTTTTATTAAGCCCATTTAAAACTCAAATTATATAAATAACTTACATGCACAATACAGAAAACCTGAAAAATCACTACAAAAAAAGTAGTTCAAATCTCTCATCTAAAGATAACCACTACTTATTGTATATATACTCTGCATTTTAAATAGGTAATTGATAATTTTTATTAACCAAAACGCCATTATTCTGTGCTTACTATTCTTGTTTTTTAGTTTAACACTATAACATGAATATTTCTCAAGAATCTATCCTTCCACAATATGATTCTTAAGCCAAATAATATCATATTTATGTGAGCATAAAATAATTTTCTTAGTATAGCCCCTAGTTCATGACCATTTGGTTTTTGTCTTGAGTTATTTCCCCCATTTTTTTCTGATGTGAGAAATAGTTGGATTTTCTCAGGCCTCTTTAGCCTGTGAGTATAGACAGGGGCTACTTAAAAGCAGTAATGTCCTTTCCACTGTCTCTTGTCTCTACCACCATTCAAGTGCAATGTCAGCCCACATATATAGCAATCCCTGGCATTAGATTTTTTTTTTTTTCCATGAGTTCACTAACATGTTGGCTGCTCTCAGGGATGATGGATCTTCTTGCCAGTATTCTGTGAGTCCACAGTGGCCTATAGAATCCACCAATATCCCCAATAAATGGTCTATGATCTGTTTCCTATTTAAGGGAAGTCCTATTTTATCATTGTTTTGTCTCATTCTAGAAGGATTCAGACACATATTGTTGCTGAGCCCCAAAGGGCTCCATGAGAACACGTGTTCAGCTTCTGCCTGTGGCCCTTTCTACAGAATGTAGAAGCAGACAGAGCGAGATCCTGGGGGCTGCTTCCTCAGGCTCACCCAGAGAAAGGCTGTGGGCCTGACAGGCACAAATGAGATTCCTGTTGGGAGGCTCACTCTGGACGCATCTCTCTTTCTCTGGAAAAAATTCCTTATAATGACCACTCATTTTAAGGGTTCTAAAGTTATTATAGGCCAAATTGGGCCCCTCTCCACAATTAAAATACTGAAGCTCCACCTCCCAGCTCTTCAAAATGTGACTGCATTTGGAGATGAGTTATTTACAGAGGCGATTAAAATAAAATGAGGCTGATGAGATGAGGCCTAATCCAACCTGACTGGTGTCCTCATAAGAAGAGGAAATTTGGACCCATGAAGGGACACACCAGGGACGCACACATGTGCACAGGAAAAAACCCTGAGAGGATCCAGTGAGGAGGTTGTCAACAAGTTAAGGAGAGAGGCCAGAGAGAAACCAGTAGTACCGCACCTTTGTCTTGGCCTTCCAGCTTCCAAAGCTGTGAGAAAATAAATTTCCACTGTTAAAGCCACCAGGTCGGGTCGTACTTTGTCAGAGAGCCCTAGAAAACTAACACAAATGCATACTCCAGAATCGGGCAAAACACCATTTTCTTTCATTGGTGCCACGCTGTCACAGAATGACAAATTCAGAAGGAAGTGGAAAGCTGGGAGCACTGATAACAAGCAGTTGTCACTGGAATCACTAGTAGAGCTTTTTAGGATAAAAGTGCTGACATCCTACCTGCGCTGACTCAATCGGTCTGGAGCAATGAGACCCAAATTTGTGTATTTACAAAACCATCCCCCAGGATTTATTGAACCTCCAATTTAAAAGACCACTGACACTGGGAAAAAAAAAAAAAACTGAAGGAAAAAAGTCTCATCCCTAGTCATTGGCTGAGCAGTCAGTAAAGCACAGGCCGGTGAAGCGCTCTGTACCACCTCTTTCTCTGGTAATGTGAGGGGCGAGCACCGGTATGGATTTCTCCTCCATTCTCCCCAGGACCTTCCATGCCCTGAGCTGATTACAATGGTAATAGGAGGAGCCGCCCTAGATTGAGCACCTTTGTACTAAGCACTCTGAAACAACCACCAGCATAAATTAACTCATTTTATCCTTCCAACAACCCTGAGAGATTGGTATTCCCATTTTTCAAATGAGTATATGAAGGTTCAAAATTAGTTTCACAATATCAGAAACAAAATAAAAACCTTGACTTGGAATCCCAAGCTTTGGCTATTTGGGGCAAACCATAACTGTTTTCAAATAATTCAAAAAGAAAATCTTAATTTTCTAAGAGGTTCTCAAGAGACAAGGGACATTACAAAGCCTAGGTTCTCCATATGGAATGAGCCTGGCTGCGGGAGACCAGGCTGATTTAGACCCACCCGTTGGGGAACCCAGGTACCAAGGGCAGATCTGAGAGGCAGGCCCAACCACAAAGTACTTGAGGGCACACAAGAGAGGAGCCTCCTTGCAAGCTCCAGGGTGTGGTCCATCAGGGCCTCCATAGGTCCAGACAGCTGAAAGTTTGTCATCTCCAGTATGACCTGGGTGAAGATGTTTGGGAACAGACAAAGGAAAAGGGATGTAGAGAGCAGGCTTTGAATTTCTGTTCTATCCTTTTTTAGCTCATTAATTAAATAACCCTGGCATCAGGACTGAGAGCATTTCCTTTGGAACCCCAGTGTGCATCTTATTGAACCTGTCTGAGCCCAGGTTTCCTTCCCTCCACATTCAGACTTTAGCTTCTCAGCCATGGTTTTATAGTTTCGTGCTTACATGCCTCTTCTACTCCAAACACTGTTTAAAATCTGAATTCTGTGAAGTTTTACTTTAGGCTTTCATTGAAATACACCCTTTTTTTCTTCCTAAGAATTATTCGTGGTTATGTTGCCACAATGTCACTTTTTTGTTTGTTTGTTTTGGTACCAGGGATCTAGCTCGGGACCTTGCGCTTGTGAGGCGGGTGGTGGAACCACTGAGCTAAATCCCCAGCCCTACAATGTCACTTTTGAAAGTTTCTAAATAGTAAAAGAGAACTTATGACATGAGGGGAACTCAAGAAAGAAGTGCTGAAATGAATCAATTAATGGGTAGATGAATGCAATATCAAATGCTCTCCATGTATGTATCTTGCATTGAAGGGAGGGTTCTTATCTATGGTTTTCTTTGAAAATTTTCAATTCTAGGTCCCTACGATCTAGAGTTTATTTTGCATGCCTAGACTAGTAGGAATACACCATCTATTCTTCCTACTTTTCACTTTCTTCATTAACACTTTCCCTCTTCTCATTTAAATTAAGATGATTGGCCTACAGACCCTTTAGAATGAATTCCACTTATTATGTTTAAAGAAGAAAGTATTTTATGGATTTTAAAGCTATATTAAAGAAACATTATTATTATTACTAAATGATTGAGTTGTCTGTTTCTGGCAACAAGTCCAGAGAAATTCAACTCCCAGTTTGGAAATAAAGAAGAAGCTAAGGAAAGGTCCTTAGCAGTTTGTAGTCCATCCACAACATTGTGGAAACAGTATCCCAAGTTCCTCATAATCTCTCTCCAATGAATTTTTTGTCATCATAGCAGTCTTTTATGCAATCTACGTTTCTGTATGTCACACAGGAAAGTGAAACAAAGATCAGCTAAATGCCATAAGCCACCTAGAAGTCTTTTTGCTCCTCTAAGGAGACCAACAAATCTATTCTTATTGGTATTCCTGTTAAACCCTTATAAATACTGGTTGGTCCTTCATGGCCATTTAAGAGACTTTTATATGGTTTTTGAAATGCTCTCCAGCCATATTGCTTTTATCTTTTTTTTCTCTCCTTTATTGATTTTTCTCCTTAAGACTTTAATTCACTCTTCTGCAGTTGCTACAGTCAAGAGAGAAATTCTGCAGATCACATAGAGATAACATTCTAACCCAGCCTGGGTCACACATCTCACATAATACCAGCTTCCTGCAGATAACTGGTCCTTTCCTGCTTTTCAAGCCCTTTCGTTCTCTCTTTTCATTTTTTTGTCTCTTAGTATTTGAGACTTAATCTTTCCTCAGTCTTATTCTTCATGCTGAGCTCATCTGAAATGTACCAATAATTGCTACCAGCTAAATCTGGTTTCATCATTCTGAAAATTCCTCATTGGAAACCAGCCCGTGGAATAGAAATCTGATCATTTCTGCAGGTTAAAGTGACATGTGGGATGTAACTTTGCCAATACAATATAATACACAGATAGATGATTCTTGGGTAGGTTCAGTTATATTTCTAAGCAATATGGGCATATGACACTTAGTTGACTACTTCAGCAAAGCATTTAGTTTGATTAAAGCATCCTCTAAATGGAAGCACTTTTTTAAAGCCATAAGGTCATTAAAACCTTTATAAATATTCTCCTGTAATAAGGTATTTTAAGTTTTGATTCTTAGGTAGACGGAGTCCTGGATGCATTAGGATAATACCTTAATCTACTTTATCTTCCAGATATATAACTACTAATTTCAACAAACATTTTCTCAGTTCTTACCAAGTGCCGGTCACTGTCTGAGGTGTTGAATATAGAGATAAAAGAGTTCAAAGTCACAGTAAATATGCATTGTATTACAAACAGGCAATCAAAGGACATTGTGATTAATATATATTTGAAATACCTACTTCGATTGACTGTATCCAAGGAGTTAGAGAAGGCTTCCTGAGGGAGGTGACGTTTGATATTTTAGATTAAAATATCTTGAAATGAGACCATTACTTTTTTCCTTTCCAAGTTCTGGCTTCATCCCTTATGCTGAGGTCGTCTTGAATATTCATTCATGTTACATCACGTAGCTTATCATTTACAAGGTACTGGGTACCTTTCTCAACTTATTTCAATTGTCTTCCCAATATCACTGAATATTAGAGATAAGATAGACACAAAGCATGCCTACAAAGAAAGCAAAGTTGATTTTAGGGCTTCCTTTCCTTCCTTTGGTATCCCATTTCTTCCCTCAGCCCACAAGCACCAATCCTGTATCTTAATTCAGCTATGCCCTGTGAAAATGCTAATTGCTAAATAAAACCTTAACTTTTATCCTTCCATACATTATGTTGGCATTTCAACAGGGCATTTAGAAGACCTATTTTTGCCAGGGAAATACAAAGCAGTAAAGTGGTGATGATGAAATGTTTGGCAGTGGGACTGACATTAGGAGGCTGAGACCCATCCTGGGCTACTTCTAATGACTAATATGAAAAACCAGGGCACAACAGGCTTACACAACTACTTATGATATAAATATCTCTATTCCACTTTAAAGACTACACTGTTTTTTTCCAAGGTCACAGAACAACAAAAAATAGAGTTGTCAAAAATCTCTCTCTTTTTTTTAGTCCTATTAGACCATCCTACATTATCTCTTCATTTTTATTTTTGATTCCTTTTATTAGTTAATGTAGTTCAATTAATAACAATATATACATGTGTAGTGATTTATAATTCACACCCCTGATTTCATGTGATAGCCTGTAATCCCCCAAAAGAACAAAATGAGGAAACTGAGGCACTGAGGCGTAAAGAGACCTAACCAAGATCACACAGCTGGTGGCAGAGCTGGTACTGGCCTGCCAGGCGAGGCCCAGGGTCTGTGTCACTTGTCACCCCTCCTCTGCTCTCCTCAGTCTGGGCTCAGCAGAGTCCTGCCTCTGTCTGTCTGCCGTGTGCTCAGTTGAAGAGAGCAGGCATCCCTCCCTGATCCAGCACACACAAGAGTTGTGCTTAAGGTCTGCCCTTTTCCCTAAAGCATCGCAAATCCATTCAGAGAAGAACGAAGCATTTCTGGAGCTTCGCCATTTAACTTTAATTTTTGTATTTTTGTTTGTTTGTTTGTTTGTAGGACTACAATAGAACATATTTAATCAGTGCATATTTAGGACCCCAGACTAAAAAAGGTGCAACGCCCACTCCAACATAAAGTCCCCAGAACCTCTGAACCCAACAAAGGTTCACCCCGCCATCCCTTCCCGAGCGTCATTGGTGGACTTCCTGTGTGACCCGGGGCGGGGTCAGCTGATGGCCTAAGAGCTGGCATCCAGGTCCCCTCCATTGATGGCGTTCATTTAGGAAGCCAGAGCATTGGCTTCCTGAGATGGTAGAGGGGGAGGGGGCTCGGGGTGAGGAGGAGGAGGAGGAGGAAAGGGGAGGAGGAAGGAGGAGGAGGGAGGAGGAGGGAGGAGGAGGAGGAGGAGGAGGAAGGGGGAGGAGGGGGGGAGGAGAGCCCTCAGCAGAATTCCAAGTTCCGTGGCACTGGCCCCACGGAACTTTGGAAACAAGAATCAGGCTTGGGCTGCACAAGTTCCAAGTCCCAGGGCTTCCATGGCTGGCGAGCGTGGAGCCGGAAATTCAGCTGAATGGAGCCCTAAATGTTTTTTTGTTTGACATTCATGCTTAACAGAAAATGATGAATCCATTAGCAACTCCTTCTGTTGCCAAAAGAAACAGACTTGCACTTGTAGATTGCTTTCATTCTGCGCTATCAAGCCACTGCATGCGCTGCTTTCACAAAGCTGACAGTCATCCATCATTTTTAAATGGGTTTAGAGGTACAGTCGTCTTTGTCTGAAGTGTGTGGATGTGTCAGTGTGAATGCGACTCATTAAAACAGACTGACCCAAACAGTTTAAATGGGATTCACAGTAGGGGGAAAATGCTTTATTTGAGGTTTGTTTGGAATTATTTTGAAGTTTGTCACAAATTTTGAAAAACAATGGGCTCATTTTCCTAACTTCTTTTTCTTCCCTGAGATGTGTTGGAGAGAACAAACGACTGTATTATACACTGTCTCAAAAACATGTTCTTTTGGAAATGAAGAAAAGACTCCATGATTATGAGATTTCAAGAGTTCTCTTGTGCTCTAGAACGGTTTACATACTTAAGTGACTTCACGAGACTTCCCCACGCATCTCCATCTGTCCTCAGGCCCTTACCCTCAACCCATAAATGGCATCTTGGGACACACTCTTCAGACCCGTTTTTCATCAGCTTGGTTAGCCTCTCAAGAAATGCCTTTTGAAGTCAATGATTTAACATATGGATTAAATCCTCCATAAAATGGGTTTAAATATTAAGAGGAAAGCACCCGGCTGACTGCATCTGGGTTCCACGGGACATTATCTTATTTTAAATGCTTCAAGATGTTCCATAAAATTGAATATGGCCAAACTCATCCCATGGCAGGGCTATGGGCTTTCAGGCTTGATTCCCCAGTGGATCTCGCTCGCTCTCTCTCTCTCTCTCTCCTTCTCCCCCCACTCCCTCCTCTCTCTCTCTCCCCACTCCCTCCTCCCTCTTTCTCTCCCTCCCTCCCTCCCATTGGTATTAAGTTTCTAAATCAATAATAGAAATAATAGAAATGCAAATACCAAAAATTAGGATCCAAGAACATCTACACATATCCATGACGGACAAAAATTAAGAGTTTCTGTGCAATTGGTACAATTGATCTTCTGAGTTTTGAATGTGAATATCTAGGGTGATAATCAAAATATTTAACACCAATATGTCACAGACACAACAAATCAGAAAAGAGACCAGGGCCATGGAGGCCCTTCACAGAGCAAATACTAGCCCTTGGGTTGTTGGATGCGGGAGACTGAAAGGACCTTCTTTCAAGTGGGCTGGGGGAGTGTGTGTGGGGAGGAAGTTAGTGCAGATTGAGAGCATAGCTATTTTTTGACCAGTACATGAGTATTTTCATATTTCAATACACAGTTGTGCCATCGTGTATGGGCTGAATTCCAGCCCTGTTTTTATTGTCTCTTGTCTCTCGTTGTATAGATTCCAAGGACTTGAGACCACAAAAGCAAGAATATCCCTTTCTGTTTTGTCATTGCTCTACAGTCTCCCACTTCTTTCTGTACAACCCAAAGCAACCTCGCATCTGCAAAGGCACCAGGCACTGTCTAAGCCATTCTCACAGCAATGAATCGCTGTCAAAAGGGAGGGATGAGGATAAAACCATAAGAAAATACTAAAGTTAAATTTATTGCATTATTAAAAATGTTTTAAAATGAGTAATTTCTTAGTCTTCACCTCATTCTACCCAAAGACTTCTAAATTTTAAGCACTGGAAGGTACATTTGTAGCATAAAATACATAGGATACATATTTAATTTAAGTCACATTTTTCCTTTGAGGAGCTAAACTAAGTTGTCATAATGATTTGACTAAATTAACCAATTTCATCATTACTTGCCACTTCCACTTCTCGCCAAAAAGTAATTTGAGACAAATATTTTGATACCCGTTCACACTTGAAATGAAAATGAAAATTAAAGCAACTTTTAAGACTCTATGGCTTTAAACAACCAAAGACCAATTCACTTCAAGTCTCTTACTTCTGGGACTCATTTGATCAAGTTGCCAGTCTGACAACAGGTAACATTCATATAGAAAGAGAGAAGAGGAGGGTAAAACTCCCAAGACTTCATTCGCCATAGAAATGTAATCGCACATCACCTGTGTAACTTACAGACACTTCAGAGCTTGAAATAAATACACATCAAATATAAGAGGTGAGGAGAGGAATGTATGACTCGCAGGAAAAGCACTGACCAAAATGTTTATAGTGTTGTTTGTATTGTATATGTAGCTGTAAACATTTGATAAAGACAGCGTGGAACTGTCACAAGAGAGGGATGGAAATTTGTATTTTTTTCTAAAGTTATGGCAGTTCACTTCCAATCTTCCCAGGCAACTATAGCAGGAGATTGTATTTCTAATCCTAACCTCTAAATCCAAGTTTAAAATATTTTATTTAAACTCTCAATGTATATGCTACTTAAAATTATATTCCCAATGTCCAGGTACACATATATACATTTTATAAATATTTGTGTACAGTTACTGAAATGCTAACTCACATATTTCATTTACTATCAGAAGACAAAATCTAGGCATTAGAGATGGCATAGGCAAGTGTGTATTCTGGCACTGTTACTATAATAAGCCTCATGGCTACAAAACCTTGGACCACTTACCATTTCTGGTCCCAGCTTATAAAATGGACATAATATATATAATATAATAACATAATATAATAACATAATATAATAACACACCGTGAGGTGATGAGGACTAATCAAGATATGCTTGTGATGTCCCAGCAGAATGGTGGAAGGTAGACACAGGGGTGCCTCCCTCTCGCTGACACATCCCTGTAGCAATCAAAAACATTAGTGATAGAATCATTGTCTCTCTGCTATAAGGTTGGATTTCCTCAAAAACAATGTGAAATCAGCTTCTGGGATACAGGGTATCTCCTCCTGTTCTGAGACACTCAGAATTTGTCTCTGTCCTGTGCTATGTCTGGTTTCCACAATCATGTTCTCTAGTGGTCCCAGAGCTTAGGCTGCCAATCCCTGGCATGCTGCTGTCACATTTGTGATCACTTGGTTTCTCTTTCAAATAGAAGAAATGTACTTAAGCTCTCTTGTGTAGAAGCAGAAGCAAGCTACCAAAATCTCCCTTCATTCATCTCCTCAGAAAGGTCAACTTATCTTTGAGCTTGCGGTAAGTAACTACAAGGAAAAACAAGAAAAAAGTATCCAAGAAGGGGAATTTTCATACATTACTTATAAAATTCTATAAGTGATTCTATTAAGAATCACTTCTAGGTCAGGGATTTATCTCAGTGACACTGTGCCTGCCTGGGGAGGGCAAGGTCCTGAGTTCGATTCCTGGTCTGAGAGTAGGGAGGGGGAAAGGATCTTCTACTCTTAACTGACTTGCACATGGAACTAAAATCTTTCTTGGTTCTCACACTGTACTTTTTCTTTATTAGTTTTTTTACTAGTCTCTCATCACCTCTGACTTTATACAACAAATATTCATTAATACTTTCTGTGTTCTGGGTGCAGAGTAATTTAGATACATTTCCTGAATTTGAGATACCTCAAGTCTAGTCTTCCGACCTCATGCACAGCAGGTGGTGACATGCACCATGTAACAGAATCAGCGGTGAATCTGTAAGCACTTGGTTTCTGCACTCCTCCCCTGGTTCTGAGTCTGCAGGTCTAAGAAGGGGCTGAGAATCTGCATTTTTTGATTTGTGGATGCTGGTCTAGGAAATGCCCTGAGACCACTGCTCCATGCTAAACCTCTAATCCCATGTGTTCATTCCTAAAATACAATTCATCACTCTACAGAATAAAAACTATTTGGTTCCCCACTCCAAAGAATGCAGCCTTTCAAAATCTCAAGATCTGCCACTCGGAGTTATTGCTTTTCCAGCCTCTTTTTTTGGTGACAATGAAGTATTTTCCACTGTACTATGACTTCCATAGTTAAGTTGAACTCTATGCCTACAAGACATTGTATTGGTCCTTCTGAATCATTAGCTTCTTGGAAAGCTGAAAGTCCTGGACCATTCACCTATTTATTAAAAAGGACAGAAAAGTAGTCTGTTGTGTCTTGTAAGTGTATTATTGGCTCATTGGGCACACAAAGCAGGTTTTTAGGAGTAGAAGAAAACAAGGATTTCTTGAATAAAACCCTGCCAGAGATGCTCAAAATATTGAAAAAGTGGATTAAAATATACAAGCTTGGATTGAAGAAGTACCTGATAACACCGATCACTTTAAAGTGCTCATTGATAGACTACGTTCATCCTAGGAAAAGACACATCATTGTGTAAGCACTAATATCGCACACAACTACATCAAAGACAAGAAGGGAATACCAGCTTTCATTTTCATTCAGTGAGATTAGCCTAAAATAACTTACTGTGGTTTTGTTTGAATTTCCTGGGCTAAGTTTCAGTATGTGGTAATTCCTCAGGAGCAACATTAAAAATATTTTAGCCCTTTTTACAGGGCATAATCTTCCTGAGTGGATATACTATATGAGAAATGTTGTTTGTATTAGAAATAAACATGAAATGCAAGTATTCAGGTATCACAAAGAGATAGATTATGCTATTGGATTACCAAAATCATCTGATCTGGGGAATTGAAAGGAGAGAGAAAGAGAGAGAGTTAAAGAGAGAATTGGAGAAAGATCATAGACAGGAAAAGTTATGAATAATAAATGCCATTTTTCTTCTTTTCTCTGAAAACTGTCCTGTTCATAGTATTATTTTTAAAACATCTTGCCTGTGGGAAAGCTTTTAATAAGCACCATAATGTGGTGGAAGAAATATTTTAGTAATAAAGACAAAATTAATGAAAACATTCTTGACATATGTGTGTGAGTGTGTGTGTGTATAAAAGACCCTGGGAGCAGGGGAGGGGCAAACTTGAGCATCTGCTATTCCTAATGTGGTACCTGTTTTAGTTTTATACATTATTAATTATTTATTTGCTTGTTTTAAAAACACATTTTAAAGAAAAGCACTCATGAAAGCTCAAGAGAAAGTTCCTAAATCTGTAATGAAAAATACACTGGCCACACACAGCCAGTCTGTTACTGCTGACTCAGTGCAGGCTTTGTAAAGGCACTGGGTCTGACAGGACTTGTGGCCACTGGAATCTAACAATACATCAGTAGCATTACTGTGCAGATCCCACTGAATGATAAAGGCCACTATGTCTTCAAGTCACTGGACAGACAGCTCAAAAAGACAAACCCAGGGCTGGGGATTTAGCTCAGTGGTTCTGCCACCTGCCTCACAACCACAAGGTCCCGAGTTCAATCCCCGGTACCAAAGAAGAAGAAAAGACAAGCCCAGAATTAAGCTTTTCATGATGATCCATTTTACAATACAGGTGCAAAACGACAATAAGCAAAGCTTCTTTCGTAGCACCCTAAAGTATACAAAGAACATGGGGTTTGAAGTAGGGCACTTTTGGGGGTGAATCCCATCCTCAGAACTATGACTATAGTCTTGTTTTCTACTTGTGTTAATTGTAAAATAAAAATAGAGTTTGCTATGATTAAGTGTGCTAACATATGTAAAGTACATGGAATAGCGTTGGCACACAGTTAGAATGCAGTGATTAACAGCAGTGGAATAAGAAAAGACTTGAACTTTTATATAGAACTGTCCTTGGGTCAGGCTAAGGGTAGGCTAAAACTGGACCAAACTTCCAAATCCACAGAACTTGAATAAAGGGATGGAAAAATGAGACCAAAAAAATCTAACTCTCTCAAGATGATCAGGTTGACAAAATTCAACACTTCTCAATGGCTCCCCTATCAAACACATCAATGAAATTCTTAAACATCTGCAAGCTGCTAGGCACCATTCTTAGAACAAAGAAGAATAAGGGTGACTGAGCCTTCTAAAGACAGTGGTTTAACCTCAGTGGTGGTTTCAGGTATGATCACTACCAAGATTTCAAACATCTTGATGCCAGGGTACATCTTACACCAATCAAATCCAAATTTCTCAGGGTAGGATCCAGGCATCAGTATATTTTCTTATCTCCCATTTGAGTTTGATTTTAAAACTATCCAGACAATCATAATGGCCCAAGTTTTTAGATTTCTCTTTAAATCTTAGATTCAAAACACATAAATTATTCAACAACTAGATATTTTTATTTTATATCTTCACAAAGCACTTGAGGTGACTTACAGTTTTATAGCATTATAAGATAGCAATTATTTTGAGGCAAAACAGAAATCGCCTTGCAAAAAAGAAAAAAGACATCGTTGTGCCAGGAAGCTAAAAAGATATTGTTTCTGACTTTGAATGCTAAATATAGCCCTGAGATTCCTGGCAGTCAATGCAACAAGGGAAATGTGAACTTTTATTGTTTGATAAAGGTATGCAGTTTATTTCAAAGGCAAATACTGACTTATTGCTAAAGTCTGGGAGGAATTATTCCATATGGAAAGCACATTGTACAACTTAACAAAAAATGCCTCTAACTCACTTGTTCCTCTACGACTTCATCCTTGACCACTTGGAGAATGTTGATGATTTCAACTCACTCTGGAACTGAGGTCTCTCTGCCCACTTTTAATTCACCCCTGTTGCTAAGATTAATCAGACCAAAGCAATCTGCCCATTCTACTTAGAGAAATGCATGCTCGCTTCGATTGCTCAACATGGGAGAAAATGGCAGCGTTCATCTTCCCAACTTCTGCCTTTGTTGATGTATTAGTATACACAATCTATAAACCTTGTATTTTAATTCCTCTTTGGTGCCAAGCATAATGCTTAAGAATCATTTGCCTACGTATTTTGTTCCGAATGCATCACATTCTTAAAAGAAAACATGGGTAGTAAAACCCTCTTGAAATTTAAAGCATTTGAAGGAGTTATATTCTTAAGGCATTAAGTCACTATAGTAAAGTATATAAGCAAATTCTGATAAGCTTTCACATGCCCAATTTGGCAAGGGATCATCCATATGAATAGTCCTTTGTTTTCACTCCCAGATGTGTACAGGTTTTTACAGAACTCAGATTGATTCTAGCAATTATTTAAAATTCCTCAAAAATACCTTAAATCTCATATCTTCATTTCTGACTAGGGACAATGCCTAAATGCCAACAGCTGAGTAATTCAGATTAAAGGCAACATCCCTTTTGACAGCCTCTCACACAGACATGGGCAAACACCAATTCAGAGCAATCACACACATCCAGTGTCTCCCTCTATGCCCCTTAATAGAGGAATCCTGTGCTTGACTACAGAAGATGTGAACCTGAGTTATAATTTCTTAAGACTGATTTAAAGCTGCTCTCCTCAAAACCATGTGACACTCAACAGGTCATGTTTTAAATGAAGCGATTCATTACCTTGCAAGATCACATATCAGCTCCTTTGTCCCTTTTAATTACAGCTACAGCAGCAAATTATCTTATACCTATCTAAATGTCTACATTTTTAAAGCATTGCCCTCTACTTGAGAGATGCTGATCACAAATATACCAACTCATTTTCTAAGAATGTAGCTTACAGTGCACTATACTCTCATTTTTCTTCAGACCAACAGCTTCTGATATAGAATTGGATGGGTTCAAGATTTAGTCAGCAAATATAAACAGAACTGTGGAAACAGTTTCACATGGAAATGAAGTTCAGAATCAGCTTCTCATTGAGTTTTCTAGGACAGAAATTACAAATAGCCACATGTACCAACACTCCATTATAGGAAAGTGGATATGAGCTAATCGATCATGTGTGTTTCTCCCAAAAAGCCTGGACATGGCCTCAGAATTGTTCGACCAAATGTGTTATGTAGACATCATTAATCATTCAAGGCAACACTTTGCTGAAAATTATTTGCCAACCTTCCCCTAGGTCCTGTATTGGCACAGAGCTGGAAGGGAACCTCACACAACTTAACATCTGAACAACCTAAATCAACAGTGCTTACGCCCTTTCCAGCCAGTGACCAGTTAGGTTCTTCTTGAAAGCTTTCAACAACAGATTGAGTGAACTGTCCACATCCAGAAAGGCACACAAACTCATGTGCAAAAAGATTGGATGATTAACTGATTTTTAAATAAGTAAAAACAGCTAGAGAATCCATGAACTGCCTAAAGGTAGCCTTCCAATCGCCATGGCTTACTCTTTGCTCTTATCACAGCTCTTTGAACATGGGGGTGGGGATGCTGCCTTTGTGCTTTATTTCCTAAGAAGGGCGTTTCAAACCTAGGAGTGAACTCCCGACTTCCTGACATACCTGTATTCCAACTAAGAGCTCTCTAAGAATAGGACAGTCAGAAAAATTCTCACAATAAGAGGAAAGAGGGATGAGCTGGGAAAGGGCCAGGGTTAGAGAGCCAGAGGAAGGGACAGGAGTCTGACCCCTCTAGCCCTTATCTCAGCATTATTCTTGTCCATTCAGTCCTCATACCTAGTTTCTATGTCATCAAATCCTCCCCTTCCTTTTCTCTCTATTCAAGGTATTCAGTTAAGAGCTAAGAAAATTTATTACAAAGCATAATTGACTAACACTTTTAGAAAATATTTGAATCCAAAAGAAAAACTTGTTAATGCATAGATCTTCTATTTTTAAAACTATTTATTTTACACATTATTACCACTTACTTCCCGCATTCAAATTACTGTGCCAGGAAATAAAACTCATGGTATATGTTATCATTTCATAAATTTCAGTCAAAAACTGGACTTTTCTCAAATTTAAAAGTTACCATATCTTTGTTAAAACCTCAAAGCCTCTGAGATGAAATCTTCCACCCAATGAGTTATAGATTGCAACAAGTCATCTGTGTTTGGAGGAAAAATACTAAATAGCAACTTGCTGTGTAAGGTTTCTATTCTTCAGTCACTGCAGATCTTAACCAAAGGTAAGCTTTTTTTATTTCAACCTGAACACACTCAAAAGCAAAAATACTAATCACAGAAAGAAGTAACTTTCACACTTTCGAGATCCAGATGACACCATAGAGATAATTTTTATGGTAAAATCAACCAAAAAAGGTTACCATGATTATACCAGTGTCCACAAGAAGTTTATTGGCCAAATCACATGTTTTTGTACTCAAAGGATATTTCTAGCAGTGAAGATACACCAAAGTTTTGCATTGATAAAGTATATATGTGATCTCACCTGGTAGCTGTTCCAAATATTTATAGAAGGCCCCTTTCTTTAAAAGACTTGGTGAAGCACAATCATTGATATACTTTAAGACTAACATAAAGCAGGAAAAATGAAATGAAAGTTAACTCATACACCCAATATTAAATCTGGAATTGATCTGTTTTATGTCATCGATTTCATTCAGCCCCTTAGATTGATAATAATAATTAATGGTATGCCTCAAAGAAGTTAGAAAACAGTGTTCCTCCATCTCAAATAATCCCAGTGGTAGAGGAACACAAAATATGAACAGGTAATTTTCATCATGAAAACGTTGATATTTTTCTTTGCACAAATGTAAAATGATCACATTTCATGCTGAGTTGAATAGAACATCCCAGTCTCTGATCAGCTGGTATATTACCAGCAGATTCTCAAGGACTTGTCTATTGAACAAGTTTGTATGCATGGTATACTTTATAACTTTATTTTCCCCTTGAACCCTGGAACTTTATTTTCACCTTTGCCGCTATGCTAATTCCAAATAGGGTAGTTGTCCCTATGGTGCCAGAGTTTCCTTTTACTCAAGGTCCATTTCCAACCTGTTACTAAATACTAAGCACTGGAGCGATGCCTCAGGGCACAGAGACACCGTTAACGGAATGAAACCCAACACCATCCACTTAAAACATGTTGTGTCAGCTTGGAAATAAGGAAGAACAAACCCTCACTTCCTTCTCCCTCCCTTTCTTTGACCACCTAGCAACTGTTACATTTGCTAAGTTAGGAAACCAAGACTTCAGTTCACACAACACAAATTAATTTCACAGACAGAACTGACTTTCTAGAGGACTTATGGTTTGGGCATAGGAATATTTTTTATTTTGCTTAAATATATATAAATATATATATATTGAGGTTTTCACATCTTCATTGTTCTGTAGTAAAGATTAACAGTTAGATATTTTCTTTGGAAGCAATTTTTAAGTGTCTATTAGCTACAAAAAAGCAATTACATTTCTTCAGAGCATCTAAGGGTCCAGGAGGCCAAGAACAAGATTTTTCTCTAAGTCAAGGTTTTCAAAGTGTCGGCCAAGAGAATTGAGACAGGCTGCATTCCTTACTAATAGTGCACCAAGACACTCTTTAATACCCTGCCGAGAAGAATCTTTCACTTTGAAATTTAAAGTCTCATCTGACAGAACCCATGCCTGCAGGAACCTCAATTTATCTGCTGTAGAAGAAGAACGTTGAAATCCAATCTGAGAGAATCCAAACCTTTGTTTCCATGGCAAGGTTTCCAAAGAGCTACTGCACATTCAGTTCTGTCCACTATCCTTATGGGGTGTGGGTATATTTAAGAATCTACCTTAAGATAACACAAAGGCACACAAAGCATCAGTCATTTCTACAACTAGGAGCGAGGTCATTGTGGGATGACATCGTAGATATTTACCTTGAAAGGTATTGGGATTGTGTGCACCTGTTAAGTTAAAATGCCTGAAAAATGAAGGGGTTGAACCAGATGATCTCTAGGGTCCACTGTAGGTCTCCACTTTCACTAAGAGGTTGGCTAAGTCTGTGACCTTGATCAAGTCACTCAGCCTTACTAATGTGTACGTTTCCTTCTAGTTCTAAAACCAATCCATGAATCTATATATAAGTTCAAGGAGTATTTTTCCCTTAAAATTAATACATAATTTTAAAAAGATGGTTAGTGTTCTCCTGTCTGGGATTGAGAGGAGAGGTGAATGGTAGCGAGTAAAGTTTTGCCATTAGTTATCAATTTTACAGGGCAATCAGATGGACAAATAAATAATCATTCTTCAGAGCAAGCAAAAAATGTTTATGAATATAAAATTATGGCAATGAAAGCAAAGAATAGCAATTGTAAAGAAAACTATTTTCACTGGTCATTCAAGAGATGCAGATGAAAACAACACTGAGATTCCACCTCACCCCAGAAAGAATGGCTGCTATCAAGAAATCAACCAATAACAAA
>NW_004624730.1:60169796-60187678 GCF_000247695.1 Heterocephalus glaber
CTCACTGCTTGTAGAATTTTGTTCTTCTGTTGGATTTCTGGAATCCTAACTATTATATGTCTATGTGTAGATTAAAATATGAAAAGAGGGAAAAAAATGGAAACAAGTTCTTTGCAAATAGGGAAGGGTGGAGGGGGTGAAGGGAGGGCAAGGTAACGGGGAAAAAAAGAACCAAGATACTCATGTAAAGGTACAAGATCCCAGTGATGAATGTAATTGTATTTTATACCTAAAATGTACCAATAAACTTAATGAGAAAAAAAAAGAAAGAAAAGTTCTCTGGGTCTCTTTCTTCAATTCAACTGTCTGAAAGTATCAGGGGAGTTGACTAAAGAAAGTTCATTTTACCTAGTTAATATACTGGTATTAATTACCTCCCCATAATTAAGGCCAGAACTTAGTTTCTGGATGGAGTATACTTTTCCCTCAACTTTGCTTTCAATCTCATTTTATTGTTTCTAAGTCCTTCAGTTGATGCTTATTTTTAATTTCATCCACATGCCTCTTGTCTATAATTCCAATTCATCTGTGACTGTTATTTTAAAGGTGAAAATATTACATCCAGGTGAGTTCTACCATTTTGTTATTGCTACTGTCAGAAGAATGGGGTGGAGAAAGGAAGAGCATATATGCTAGACTACAAAGGCAAAACATGTCACATGTAATTTCCCTGTTGGATGCCTAGATCAAAAAGCTAAGCATGTGTCCCAGATGCAGGCTATGGAATGCAAATCCACACTGTATTATCAGGCTTATTTAAAGGTTTAATATTACACTATTATAATTCAAAATTATAATATATAACTTTTGGATTAAAAAGTCCTGCTATTTTGGCAATAGCTGAAAATGTTGAAGTTCTGCTTACCTTCAACCAAGCAATTCTAGTCCTTGGTCCATAGCTATAGAAATGTTCACAGTCATGCATACAGAGACATGTATTAGATTTTAAAGTGACCTGTGTAATGTTGTGATTAACAATTACAAACCACAGATGTACCTGTTATTAACAAGGGAATCAATAGGTCATGTCCTAGTCGTACAACTAATGAAGTAAAATGAATTAACTAGACCTATGTGAATTAACATGGGAAAAACTCACAAAAACAGCTTAGAGCAAAAAAAATAGTGTTTGCAAAATGTATTCTATATATGTATTACCATGTACACAAACTTTAAAATTATGCAAAACAAAATGATCTAGTGATTACTGCTACAAACATATGTAGTAAAAACAAAAAAATCATTATAGCGTAGTGAATGCAAAAGTAGAGGGGTATATAATAGATTTCACTTGTACCTGTATTTCTTTTAAAAATTTTTAAGTATAAAAATATTTAGAAGATTAAACAGAGGGTACTTTGATATTAATAATATTATACTTTCTATAAGGTTTTAATGCTTTATTTTAAAAGAAAATAGAACAATGACAAATGTCTACCACCTCCACTGACTTTTTTTTTAATTTGAGAAATTTTATGTACTACATTACTTCTTTTTGTTTCTGTTTGAGTTTTGACTTCTCCATGAAGATATGCAGGAGCTTTAGAAAAAGATTCCATAACAATTCTTCAAAGAAATTGTTAAGCACTGAAGCACACACAGGAGAATCTTTCACAGTTGTAGCCAATGATTTTTCTCTGAATTGAATTTTTTAAAATGAGAGGTGATTTATCAAAAATGTTGGAGTTGGAGAGTTTGAAGTCTTCCCTAAAGATCAGAGACTAGAAACCTTTGAGACTGTTCTAAGCATGTGAGAGTGGTTGTCTATCTTTTCCTTAATCTTCTCTATGGGCTTTACCTTCTTGAACTTGGCTAATTTCATTCCAGTATTACATTCCCCCTGGATGTCACCATGAAACAACATAACATTCTCTTTGGGCACAACTACACTGTTCTTTTTTTACTGGCATCTACTCTTGAGAGCTTTCAGTAACTCCCCTTGAGACATGGTCAATTTTGCCATTTTTGTGGCAATATGAATGGAAAATTCACATCTTTTTACCTGGAGGGTAAACTGAATCCAAGTAAACAATTTATAAATGGTTGGTCTGACCCTATGACATTTCCATTGAAAGGTGAAGGTTTTCTTCCTGATCAATATAAATTTTGAAAATAACCCAAAACTCCATCAATCTAGGTATTCCTTTTGTTTTACAGATACTTTTCCATGCCTCTATTCTTTTATGTTTATTTCTGCGGTGCTCGGGGTCATATAATCTTTAATAGAACAGAAAACTCTCCAACCAGCAATAATCCAGGAAGACATCAAAAACGCCCAGACAGAATAAGGCTAATATTTCCTCACCAGGTGTCTAGCCTCTTAATCTAGTGATAATATCACATTCCAAAGGAAAGGCACTGAGACCCTCCCAGCTAGCATGCTAAGCACTTACTTCTCCACCTAGGATTACCAGCTCGCTGAGCAGCAAACATTCTCACCTGCACCGAGGTGGGGGCTGCTCTCCAATTGCTGAGAACAGCAGCATCTGAGGAGTAAATGAGAATCCAGGCAAGACTTTTTTTTAGAAACCAAAACCCAGCGGCAAACTTGCTAGTTTCAGGCACAGGTGCCGAATTATCCAGAGTTTCATTTACATTTCCTGAGTATGTGGGCCCTTGAGTCTTCTCCGAAAGGCACATTTTCAAGAGGCTGCATCTTCTAGGTTTGCTTTAGATTCACTTCAAAGGAGGACATAGCACATCTTCCTTGTCAAGGGTCAAGCCGGAAACTCCTGGATGGGTGATTGGCTCTCCAACTCCAAGTAAGAGCAAGGGTCTCATGTGTGGAATGCTTGGTAAGGAGAAGTACAGGGACAGAAATAATGCAAAGAAAAATTTTTGCTTCTTATTTATTGTCCTCACCATAGACAATTCCATTTCCCCTCTGAGAAACGAAATGTGGGTATCAGAATATCCTTTGTAAGGTTATTCGGTGGTCACTGGAAAACCGGTAGGAGGAAAGGCTGAAGGACCAGAGAAAGGGTCTCACATAATGCAGCTGCTGAATTGGGGCCTACAGCATACTAATCTGTGCCACAGAAGTGTTTCTCAAACTTGCATGGATAAGCAAGTCATCTGGGCATGCATGGAATGCAGGTTCTGATTCGGTATGCCAGGGCTGAGACATTTCTGACAAGCTCCCAGCAATGTGGTGCCACTGGTCCATGAAATCACACTTTGGGAGCAAGGAGCTAGATGATTTTGAAGGGCCCTTTCAGCAATAGGATTCTGGAGTGTACATAAACTTTCACACTTGCCAGAATTTCCAGAAGACAGGCTGGAGTTAGATCACTGAGAAATCTCTTCAGAAGTGGGTAACTGATGTCTACCCTCCCCACCACTGCAATACACACCCTTCCCACTGGAGATGACCCATATCAGAGGAGTCCCTTTTCTCATACCGTGGGCCACACTGGGCTCAGTGACATCATTTGATATTCTTTAGAATTTAGGAGATACTTAAGAATCTTAGTGTGTCTGGTATAAACATCATAAACATTAATTATCACCGAATAGTGTAATAGGTAGAAAACTACAGGACATTTGTTGAGAATGCACCCAAATGGTAGCACCCATGATGTGGAGAATTGAGCCCTATGAAGGAATATATACAGGGACATCTCACCAGGAAGTTGGTGCATATATATGCCCTGGTGTAGTGCGCAAGTTAAAGACTAGAGTGGTTTAGGAAAAGCGTCCTGGAGAAATTTACTTTTAAGCTAAGATCTTAAGATGAGTACATTCGGGAGCACGGGGTGCCAACAGAAGAACCTGTGGTATGGATGCCTAGATGTGTGAAAGACAGGCTGAGGATTTCAGAAGTAACTCCATTTATCTGAACCCTAAAAACAAATAAAAACCATGACCAATCCAACTGAAGCATAAGCTAGGACCAGAGACAGAACTCGACAAATCATGTCAAGGGGCCAGAAGCAAGAGAAAGCTGTCAAATAGTTGTAAGCAGATGAGCAACACGACTTGCTTTTCAGAAATAAGCGTCTATATGTTGTGTGGGCAGTGGGTGATGGAGGCAGGCATCCCATAGTTGAGAGTCAGGAGGCCAGCTACTCTACTTCTAAGACATGTTCTGCATGTGCATCCAGGGGGTTAGGTACTATCGTTTGTCCTAACAAAAATTTAGAAACAGAAAATTTCTATCAAGGGGGCATTAGTTACATAGTGTTTGGTATAAACATACTATGAAACAGTGTGTGACCATTAAAAAGGACACAGTAAATCTACACGTATTAATATAGCAAAAGTCCCAAGACACCTATAAAGTGAAAAAGCAAGTCATAAAAATAATTTTTATTAGATGGATCTCATTCTATAAAAATTTAAAAATATACTTCCTAGCTTGTGTGAGGTACTGGGTACTGCAATAAATAAACAAAATGATTCATTCATTAAAATAACATTCTGTATATTTGCATTGTATATATGTACATGTAAATTAATAGAAAAAGAACTGGAGGGATAGATCTGAAAGAAGAATGGCTTTCTTTAAGAAAAAGAATGGACGCTAAAGAGACACTTTCACTCTATATGTTTAGTTTAACATATCTACAAAGAGAAAGTATTCATGTTTCATTTGTGCAGTAGAATAAAAAAGGAAGAAATGAACTGCTACCTGACACCCCTTTTTGTATTCATCAATAGCATGAATTTTGTCTTCATCCCATCTGATTGCCATAATTTTAAATTCTAAATTTCTAACAAAAATTAAATAAAAACTATCTTACGAATTTAAAATTGGAAAGGTTTCTTCTTTCTCCCTTTCAAGACTATGCCCCCAGATCACCCTCTTTTTCCCTCAACATTCCCTCCCACACTTTAATCCCTACTCTAGTTCCCACTATACTAAACCTAAGAGAACTCAGGACAGATCTACACTTTCAGCAGTTAAAAAATAATTAAAATGATTAAGTAAAAATAGAAATCAACAGGGATTTTAAAAAAGAAGTTTTTCTTTTTACCCTTCTGAGAACTATTTCAGTGCTGCCATAATTTTCTAGAAAGATCCTCTGATGACCCCTGAAAACAATCCAGGACCCCCCACCGCTGCTCTTGGATTCCAGTATAACTAATTCAGCTGTGCACTGAAGAGAAAGTTATAAATTGCTTAGAGGCAGAGGTTACAAAAGAGAGCGACCAGCCTGGCTTTTGTTGGGGTAAATCTGGGCTCCCCAACCTGTTAAGATGCTTTGAAAGAGGTAACAAAATGATCTATAAAGGCAAACCAGTGGGTGTCATTTCTTTAGATAATCAAAAACCTTTTGATTGGGGAAATACACAAAAGGCTGAGTAAGGTTAGTAACCCTGGGATAAAAGAAAAATTTCCTTCATCAATTAAAAAACAGTTATGAAAAAAATGGGAACTAGAACTTCTGTTTCCTGAATGGGGAAAGATTAAAAATGTTGGCATCATTTAACATTTATTATAGTCAATGTGCAATTGAATGGCAATCTCCTGTGAGAAATCAATGATCGAAAATGGATTTTAAAAGGAAATGTAAAAACAAGCATCTATTTTATAATTAGTAAAAGTGACAGTGAAGGTTTTTATTTCTGTTTCAGCACATGTGCTTGACGTGGTACTTTCACCGTAGAGGCCCATTTCAACACCCTTCCTCTTCTTTCCATTCCTTAATATTTTAATTTTTAAATTGTAACCTGTGTTGCTTTTCCTATTTAACTTAATTCAAAGTCAAGAGCTAACAGTCCTATCTAAAACATAGTCAACACAACAACACTAAGCATCTTGACAAAAATATTTGCAGCTTGTTTTTCTACAGAGAAACTAAAACCACTTTAAAATACATGCCATTTACTAATCATGAAATATGAATGATTTGCCAATATAGTGTATGCATTCAGAAATGAATAACAAAGTCTGTATCCTACCTACTTAATCCTATAGTCTCTGGGAACTTCCAAATTCGTGAAGCATCAAGCCATAGAGGAGTTGCAGAGAGAGCTTGGAAGCATTTGGCTGGGGAAGGAATGGAGAAGGAACAAGAAGATCCCAACTGTATACAAAACAGAGCTGACACAGTGACAGCCCATGCAGCATGTCATTCCCATCAGCCTGCTCCAAAACACAAAGGCACTGCACGGGGGAAGCTCCTTGAAGGCCAAGGACTCTTCCTAAAGGGGATTTGGAGCTCATTCAACACTTTCCATTCTTGCAGAGCAACCAACATAGAAACAACAAACAGCCATTCATCTCAGGTTGAATGATAAACAACCCAAGAATGAGCCTGCCCCAGATCTGGTATGATAAAGTGCCCATGCGGTGGAGATTGTTACACCAACCAGGACATCGAGGAAAGGGGCTGGCGCTTCTTTGCAGTGTAGAGCAGTCCAGAAATCCAAACCTGGTCATACCTGGGCAGCTGACATTGCCTGCCCCAGGTTCCTCCTGCACGCTTCCCAAACACCAGCCCCAGCCCAGGGCCTGGTTGACTCTCTGTTTTCAACACTCCCTGATAAAATCTGAAAAACACCAATGATGAAGTCAGGTTCTTTTTTTAAATAAATAAAATTACATTTTTTTCAAATTTTTAAATGCTCTTAATTTTGTGAAAAGATGTTTATAAGAGATAGTGGTAGAAGTAATAGCAATGTTTGTTTTGCTAATGCTTAAATAAAATGTGAGCAATCCCATTTTTCCATTAAAAAGTATTAGTTTGTTAAATCTAAAATCTGGTAGACTGAGGACATAGCTCAGTGATAGTATGTGCTTAGCATGCACAAGGGCCTGGGTTCAATTTTCAGCACTATACTACTAATAATAATAAACACCATAAAAATCCAGGGACTTCCAAAGTAATGGATAGAAATTGTGACTGAAGTCAGCCATGCTAACATATGTGCCTGCAGTCCCAGCTACTCAGGAGGCTGAGACAGGAGGATCTCATGAGTATAAAAGTTTGAAGCCAGCATAGGCAACACCTATCTGAAAAAAGAAAAAAGAAAACTCACTGAAGTCAAATAAATTTGGTTTAAGTCCCAGCTTTGTCATTTACTAACTGTATGACCTTTAAGACTCTGATTCCTCACTTGTAGACTACAAGTACCCACAGTGCCTACTTCATACATCTGTCATGAATGCTACTGAGATAATGCAGACGATGCTCAGCATAGAGCACAGTACATGGTAATACTCAAATGTTCGCTTCTAAAACAAGTTCAAAGAAAGCCACCTGTTACCTCTGGTCCTCAAGTTGCTCATCTCTCAGATGAAGCATTTGTCCTATTACTTACCCTCTCATTGTGACAATTCTACACTTTACCCCCATGGCTTGTCATGGTGTATATGTCTCCTCCAAAATTCAAGTTGAAATTTAATGGTCACTGTGACAGTAGAAGGAGGTGGGACATTTAGGAGGTAATTAAGTCACAGGGGTTTATTGCAGGTATAGATTAGTTATCTCGGGAGTGGCTTTGTTATAAAAATCAGTTGTTTGTCCTGCATACCATCATCACGTGATGCCCTCCATCCCATTATGATGCAGAAAGAAAGCATTTGCCAGATGCCAGCACCTTGATTCTGTACTCCATGACTGTAAGAAATAAATTTCTGTATAAATTACTAAGTCTGCGATATTCTCTTATAGGAGCAGAAAATGAACAAAGACATGGTTCTAATCCTACTCTGAGGCCACTCAAATCCACAACTGGTCACAGGTCCAAGTTAAATAATGAAATACTATCCAGCTGTGGAATGACATCCTATATTATCGAGTGGGAAAAATATGGTCACAAACCAGTTATTAGCAGCATGACCTAATTCTTCTAAAGTGAAATACACACAAATGGTAATTTCTAACTTCTCCTCCAAAATGCTCCCCAATTACCCTAGGCCAATGCTGCTCAATAGAAATGTAGTGTGAGCTACAATGTGAGGCATATGTGGGAGATTACATTGTCT
Source organism: Heterocephalus glaber (assembly GCF_000247695.1). Next base: position 60,177,730 of record NW_004624730.1, read on the forward strand.
AATAGTCACATTAAAAGAAACAGATGAAATTTATTTTAAAAATGTATTTTATTGAATCCAATATAAACAAAATATTCTCATTTCCATATGTAATCAGTGCAAAAAATTATTAGACATTTTACATTATTTTCTCATACAAGACTTTGAAATCTCATGTGTATCTTACACTTCCAGGCCATCCTAACATAAACTAGCTGCATCGCAAGTGCTCCATAGCCACATGGGATGAATGGCTACTGGAATGGAGAGAGCAAAATGTAGGCAATCAGCCCCCTCCTCATATTGAACTAGAATTATTAGGCTGAAAGGAGTCTTTGTCTTTTTTTTTCTCAAGTGTTTATTCCCTAAAATTGTCCCTGACACCCCTGTTGGGTACTTAATGAAGGTTAACTTGAATGAATACGTTCAACTCAAAGTATTCTCGGGGTAGGGATGACTTTGCATTTTTAAGCACCATGTTAATTAAAAAATAAAAAGGCATTGCACCATGCTCTCAGAAAAAGCATGGAAATGTTAGAAATGCTTCCCCAAAATCATACCTCACAAATCACCACCTGCTTCACCCAGGGCCAAAGTCAGCCTTCCAGAGATGAAAGACATCCCCCATGAATTAACTGCAAAATATTAACAGAACTGAAGCTAATGCCAAAATATATAATATAGGAAATTGAATATGAAATAACCAAGCTGGGATACATGAATATTAAAAGCTTCATTCAATGCCTACAATGCTCTAAGTAACATATACATCACTTATATTCTTCACTAAAACTCTCTAAAGTGGAGAAATAATGACAGCAAAAATATTTCGGCTGTGAAATTATTAAAAGAAATAAAACCCTTTTGGATTTGAGTCCTAGCTCTGCCAATTTCCAGCTCTGTGATCTAAGGTAATTTTCTTAATCTCTCTGATCTTATTTTTCTTGTCTGAAAAATGGGCATTAAAATACCTACCCTTGATTATTATAAAGATTCAATTATTGATGTATAACAAGCTCTTAATACATGGCAGCTAGCATCAAATCGGTTTTTAATTACTAAAACAGAAGCAATCAGTGTTGTCCTGGGCTTACAGAAGGGGAGAACCACCGCCGTGTAGGTTCAGAGGAATTCAATAGCCTAAATGTCCTGTACCCAATAAATAGATGATCCCCAGCTCAAGCCAAGATCCAGGTTATGGAGCTCAAGCACTTTGGTCCCCCATCTCTTGCCTGGGAGGTCCCATGCAAGGGTGATGGTATTTGGATACAGCGAGGTGCTCTGAAAGATGCAGAATGAATGCAATTGGCAACTTGGCATTTGACTTAACTAGATCAAAGCAGGAAACTCAAAGAGCTGAGTCAGTACGTGGACTTTGGCTTAGGGAGGCCTTGACCCAGTCGGAGAAGCTGAGACTTGCTTACCACCGAAATGCAGTCATAACTTGGAGAAACAATTGACCAATCTCTATGCAATTATGAGGCTCCTCTTCTTTTTCTTTTTCTTTCTTTCTTTCTTTCTTTCTTTCTTTCTTTCTTTCTTTCTTTTTTTTTTGATTTGTTTTGTTTCGTTTTAACTTAATTCTTTTGGCCGATAGGGACATTCCTTCATTCAAGTAAAGGCTGAACATATGCTTTTCTACACTCTTCAAATCCTACCCTAAATTTCTCTTAATCTTTTGAGTCTACATGAGGAGTGCTGTTCATGTTCCCATATATTACCTGGCTTGTGAAAGAAAAACCAACCAAACTCTTATCTGTGGTTAGAACATTGCAACAACCTCACTCAAGTTTGATCCTTTCGCAGGCCATTAAATCAACACAGCTGCTCACCATTAGTTACCCTTCTCGCTTGGCTGTTTGCCTGGCCCACCTCATCAATGCAGCATGAGCCGCCACACCTGGCATGCTCATGTTTGAACCTAGCAAACCTTCAAAAAATATGTTTGATAACGTTCTTCACATGACTAGGTACATTTTCAGATATATTTTTAAAACATGAACAGTGTGTGTACACATATGTAGACTGAATGGAAACATGTACACACCTATGTACCTATGATAAAAAAACTGTGCTCAAGAAACACGTGGAACGAGGGATTCTCTTCAATCAAAACTGGTAAAGATTATTTACAAAAACTCTCCTTACTGTATTATTTTTCTAAAAACTACTCTTTTTTAAAGTTATTCATTGGTATTTATAATTTATCATATGCACAAAAAGAAACTGAAAATCTGGCAAAAGGATAGAGGATAATATTTCAGGGAAATTCTCATTAACAGTGAATGAATAGCTATTCCCTCTAATAAATACATAGGTAATTATTTTCTACACATTTTGAAAACAGAAAAAAATATATACTTACCAATTTGAAAGAAATTGCACAGAAGATTAAAATTGACACCTTGAAAATCTTTTAGAAGTTTGCAGTCTTCTCAATAAAAAAAAAAAACAGACATTACAGATAAAGTGAACATCAATTGGAAAGTGAAAAGTATTGTAATTATTCAAGACTTTCTCGCCTGTTAGAATCCTGGTGGTTTCATTATATGGCACTTTTCAGCACTTTTAGCTGGGTTATGGCACAATCCCCCAAAAAGAAATACTAAGAGTAATTTTCAAAAGGAACTTTTATTTTTAATATGGATTGATTTTTTAAAGGCAGCTCCAAGCAGCCCAGTATATCAAACAGGAAGCATCACACCAATCCCAACACATCAAGGGGCAGTTTTAACACGTGAGGTTTGTTGTTTCTAGTAGGCATCCATGTAGCGAGAGAGGTCACCACTCAGCGAGGTGCTTTCTTTCTGGTGTATAAGAAAAGAAATCACCAGGAATAAGGGAGGAAATGGGCTTGGGAAACAGGAGGGGACCTTGTCAATCTCCAAGATGCTAGAAAATGATCGTGAAAGTCTTTTGTTAGGGAATCCTATAATGGTATTGCTGCTCATCTCTTGTGGACACGAATGGCAACTAGCCTAAGATGGTGAGGGCGACAGAGGATTAGACAAATCGTGAAAAGGCCCAGGAAAGGACATTACTGATGTTTGGAATCATAAAGGCCAAAATTGTGTCATTATTTACCTTCAACAGCAGTGTCCCTATGAACAGGACTTCTTGAGGAGGGAAAAAAATCCAAAGGCACATATAAAATGTTTAGTAGAAGGTATACATATAAATGATTTTATAAACAGAGAAAGAAAAAAAAGCCCTTATAGAACTACTCAGATGTATTCTTAAGGATCAGTTTTGTTATTTTAAGAATGTCTGCTACTTCTAGGAGAAAGATGTTAAGCTTGCTCCCAATTCCTTTTATTTTAAACACATGGATCCCTGAGAAGGCTAGCATTGTACTGGAAATCATTTTGTTGTATATAATAAAACTATAAAAATAAAGAACAACAAAAAGAGATGGCTAGATTTGTGAGCTTTCAGGATAGCTAGTAGGTTGTAAGATCACATGACAAAGTCTTTGGCATTACCCACATGCCAAATAACAGAATATTTCTGCATCTTGGATTTCAGAAAAGTACACTGTAAAGGGGTTAAGTTTTCAGACTGACCTAAGTCAGTTTCAGTGCATCTCTATGAAAACCCTCCTATGGACACATTATCAAAAAGGAGAATTTCTTATCAATATTTCCTGAGGAGCTGGGGGCCAAGTCATGGTGTTCAATAAAGATAAGTGCCCTTTTTAGTAAGATTAAACAATACCACTAATCGTATCTCTTCTTCCCTGGGTATTTTCTATAAAATGGTTTTGGGTGACACAGTTTAGAATTCATAGCAAAAGTAGTAATACTTTGCATTATTATTACAACAATAACCATGAGTGCTCGTCTAACAATGTAGATAGTGATCAATGATGTGCCAGGCCAGAGCCAGGAAACGGGTCAAAGGGAATAGAGAGGAACCAGTCCCTATGTTCACAGATTCCAGAAGATTCTAGAAGAGATAACAAAGATATAAATTATTACAACACAACCACATAAATAGATGTAGAGTTTGTTGTAAAGGCCACAATGACCTGAATTCCACTTGTTAAATACTTATTGAATGAACGGAGTAACAGCCTTCTGCCTACCCAACCCACAGAGTGCACACTATTCGATCATTGTTTTTCTTGATTGGACTCCACCTATGGCCCATTTGATCTGTAGCCCTGGCCAGGCTCTTGGCCAGTTTCCCAGGTCAACCCATTCTGGTCATTGATACCCTGTTGTATCAAAGTATCCAGAATTACTTCTCCTAAGAAGGGCCAAAGCAAAGCTATCACTAATAACAACTGAACATTTCAGAAAGCACATCGACTCTTTCCCACATGATGGGAAGTAGGGCATCATCTTATTATGGGCCAATAAGAAGACCAGTAAATTTGGATAAGAAGACTAACCCATGGCGTGACTGTGGACAAATGAGATTTCTATCACTGCTGTACTTACTGTGGCTTTATGAGGCTCTTTCTTTCCTTGCATTTAAGATAAGAAACCACAAGGGGAGACTCCTGATTGTTTGTTATAGCCTCATGCTCCAAACAGTTAGGCTTGTGCAGATTTACTTTAGAAAAAAAAATAGACTTTTTTCCCTCAGAACACAGAACTTATATTAAAACAGTGAAACTGTACAAATATTAAAGATGTAGAGAACTTTTTCTGCAAAGCATATATAACATCATCAACACAAAACATGAAGGTTGAAAAGAGCAACCCACAGATTTATAGGGCTGAGAAGTTTCTTTTTCTAATTTGCGGTCTAGAATTATGACCCAAAGCAGCTAAACGGATTTGCCAAAGATTGACTGTCGCTATGGGGAGGACCTGGGTGTGGACTCCTACTCTGCAGCCTAGTAGAGTCTTCTACTGAACAAGAGCCTCCCTTACCTCATTAAAATTTTTCACAGTCCAGCAAAATAGTTTTTTGCACTCAAGTAAGATAGCAAAATGCTTCCTGAAATTCTCCTTGAATCTCTTCACCCCGAGTCTGTACCCAACTTTAGGACTTTTCAGGACACTCAAAGCCCATGTGGATAAAGCCCTAGCTAACAACTCCTCAAAAGATAGCCGAAAGCACCCTGCTCATGAATCCTTAAGAAACGCCAACTGCTGCCCGTGTCTACTCCCTATTCTTAGTCCTTATTTTTTATACATTGGTGAAGTCAAAAGAAAATGAAAAGATTTGCACTATAATGCTTGTTCACACAATTGTAATCATCTCAAGTAATAGGAAGGTTTTATTGCTTTTGCATCTAGATTAATTCTCCTCAACTCTTTTAATACACTTTCTCTTTAATATTGTCAAATAGGAATATATTGCTTAGATTTACTTTTTAAGTATTTATTCAGAAGAGGAGATGCATCAACCACCCAAAAGATGGCAAGCAGGGATGCCGGATGCAGGAGTCCAGGAAACTCACACCCACCTGCCCCTGCCACAGACATGCAAAGCACAGCAGCTCCGTGGGTGGACAGTCACACCGTTAGCAGGTGCATCCTTGTCACCCTAAATTCAGACAGGAAAACAACAGAGAAGTAACAAGAACACTATGGGGAAAGCAATTTAGATAGAAGCGGGAGAAACATCACAACCCCTATACTGTGATTTTGTAAGTTGTTTTGGGTAGAGACGAGCTTCTTAAAGGTACTGTATGCATTTTCCGGAACAAAGCTTTCAGCAAAAGAAATAGAAAAATCATTTTTTCATGATGGTTCAACTTTCTCTTTTATGAAACAGATGATCATAATTATCCTCACCCATTCACATCATAGAGGAACTTTGTGCATAAGATAGGACCCTCACTGGGAGGTTGTCTCCAACATTCTACCTATTACTTAGAACAGCACTAATCAAGTTTATATTTAACCATATATTTTTAAAAAGTAAGAATAGCAACAATACATTTGGAACCATCTTGACAACCTGAAACTTAAACATCACTTCTCGCCACAGGTTTTGACGGCAATGAAAGATGCCCACGGTCTAAAAATGCAACAAAACTTAGGATTTCCAAGTGAGCCAGCAAATAGGCCCCTGTGCCAGTTTTGCCAAATCTGCCTTTAATTTCACTTCACAGTAATAACACCTTCTCACCCAGCCAAATCCCTACAGCCATGAACTCAAAGGTTCTGCGTGTGCCAGCCTGCTGCCTTTCGACTTCCCGTTAAACACCTGTTCTGAGCTTGGGCCATGCCTCTGGTTTTGCACTCAGGTGGAGAGTCTTGCTTAAGGGGACAGGCAGGTATTTTTGCTGTCACCAAAGACAGCTAATTTGGGAAGCCTAATCTTGCAAAGGGGCCAAGTTTCAGTTCTCAGAGTGTTGGGTTTAGCGTAGAGGGGACTCCGCCCAGAAATGCAACCTGAATACTTCCCCCTCTGCCCCTCTCTTGTCTTTCCTGAGAATCCCCTAAGTAACTGACATGTTTTATAGATCTCAGGCGATGGGGGTCTATGGTGTGTTGCTCCCATTCTTTCCTGTCACCTGACTAATTTAATACTTTCCTTCTCAGATAGATGGAGCACTCCTGACAAGCAGTTGCCTTGTGGTTGATTTCAGTTAATTCAAACACAATAATAAGTTGAAAAATTAGTCATGGAGATTGAAGGAAAGAGGAATTTTACAGGTGTGAATTCTTAGCCATTTCGGGACCAAATATTTCCAAAGGAATTGCACGCTCAGCACATACTATCTCCCACCTTTCAAGGCCCCTACATCTCTGAGTGGGAAAAAATGCTATTTTACAGGCCATAATTTTGCAATTTCTTTTAACCATAAGGATTAATCTTGGCTTGTCCTCCTTTCAAAAGCACCACACCAGAATAAAAGCCAAGTTCCGTCCATAGTTTTTCAGATAATAAGGGCTGGCGACTCAGTCAGTGATTTCATTTCAAAACTATGACTTAAAATGTGTAGCAGTGCGGGTGGCTGCTGATCATCTTAATGCAGGTCAGAAATGAGAGTCACTACTCTCTGTCTCACAGCACTTCAATTTAAGAATGGAGAGTTCTGTGCATAGCATATTAGTTTGGTGGATTTGTCCTGAAGGTTTTGGACAAAGAGCCGGGAACTTCCCAAGCACCTGTTTACCTGATTATTACTATTTCATCAAATGAATGAGAAAATGAAGTATCTATAGGTTACACATGATTTTTACAGCTCCAGAGATATTCTGCTGGGGGATTGGCTTTGAGAACAATTACAGGTAGCAATATCATTGAACTGTGGATATTTATTTATTCAACCAATATTTATTGAGCACTCACTATGTCCCAGGAACTCTGGATCATCAATAAAGAAAGCAAAGATCCCTGCCTCCATAAAGCCCACATCCTAGGGGTTTTTCAAGAATCATATTTTTGAGTAAGTGTGACTCTATTAAGTACTTCATTATGTGCTTAGTTTCTACTCTCCTGGAATATGAAACCCACACACCTGAAATTAAAAGAAAACATTTGCAATGCACATAAGTACACACGAGTGTGTTTTTAAGAATTGGAGTAAAATCGAAGTGAGAGGGCACTCACAGGATCAATCAGGAAAAGCCACTAGAACAGCAAGCCAGGAACCTCTTTTTTAAGGAAGTGAGGGCTATCAAGTTAGAAGGGAAGGAGAAAAATTGGGCCAACTATAGAACACAAGAGGAAGGTCACACAGATTAGAAAGAGAACGTGAATCAAACAGAAAGAACTATTTGTGGATAAGGCCAGAGTTCAAAACAATTTGTTGTAAAGCTTACTTATTTACCCAACCCCTTTTCTTTATAGAAGAATTAATGGCAATTTTATACACTATATGGGCTTATAATTAGATGGCATACTTGGCTGACTTTTACATACCAATAGATTACAGGACAATTTTCCTAAAAAGAAGTATATTTTCCAAAAGAATAACCATGGCTAAAACCAATAGGTAAACTCTGATCTGAACAAGTCAAAGGTTTATTGGGAAATTAAAGAATCTTTGAAAAGGGTGCTGCCTTGTTTGGCCATTGGAATTTGTCTTTTGATTATTTCCTTCTGTTATGTAAGTTGAGAAGACTTAATGTGCAATACAAATGTTGAAGGTGTAGAATAAATTTGTTGTCAGGTCAATACAAAAAGATGTCTGGGTAGAATATTTGTGATAATGTGACCAGGAGGACACTTCATAAAGGAGGATGCATAGAAGGCACCTCCAGAGTCTACCAAACCTAGTGATTATGATCGAGCAAGCAAGTACTTGAGAAATTACAGTGATTCCCAATGTTTTTGATAAGCAAACTCTTTTATTAAAGAAACTACTCCTGAAATAGTAGTCACTCTTTCTTCATTATCCATGCAGACAATCCTTGCTACCTACCCACCTTTCTGACTGAGGCCTCTCACTTTCTGGTTATCACAATATTCACACAATGACACATCTCGCTAACTCTTCCATGTTTATTCTGCTTATTAGTGAGGATTGAGGTGCTCAAAGTAAAGGTTCATTGACTTATAACACTTGATTTCCTTACCCTCAATTATATGGACATCTGTTGAATGAAATGAGAGAATTTATTCCTGACCTAGATTCTACCTGTAAAAATAATGTTAAACAGGGACCTAGACTGATGGTTCATTCATTCTAAAAAGATATGTGAAGACCATTTGTGTCTCCTGTACATGTGTATTTCTGATAGGTTTTACAAGATTCTCTAGGCTGTAGAAATATTCAAAACTTTACAGAATCTCCAGAAAGGCTTCTGTGCCATGTGCCTGGACTATCAATTGCTATTTCAAATTACTTTCACCTCGTACAATACCTCCCTTACTAATTAAAAAATGGAAAGTCTTGTAGAAAAAATTAGAAGAAATAGACAATACAACGTTGTCTCATCAAAGTTTAATTCTCAGTGCAAGATCATTGCAATTGATAGTCCAGGTGCATGGCATACATTGGTTGACTCCCCAAATTATTATTGTATTTTTAACTTTACAACTACTGTGGGTAAACAGCTGTGTTCACACCACTGAGGACCTCCCTGCCTGTCTTGTCTCAGTTTCTGGGATCATGAGGGCACAAAGGGGAGCGTAAACAGCCAAACTGGGCCATCTCCAATGGGGAACTTGTCTTGTCTCCCCACAACTATCACTACATCACCCCTCCCCTCATGACCAAACTGTATCTGTTCCCTGAAGAGAAGAGGGCTACCAAGTAGTAGACATTTCAAAGTATCTCTGAAATCCAAGGGAAAAAGAGTAAGAAAACATTCCTTTAAGAGGAGAAAACTGAACACAGCTCTGTCACTGATTGACTCTGGCTGAGTGTTTGGAAGCTACCACCCTCAAGGGAAAGCTGAAGATAATGCCCAGCCAAGTTCTAATTTTCATGTTAAATTCAACTACAAACATTTTGCTTACCCTAATACCTTTCATATTGGTGAAGAAAACTCACCATGACTCAGTAGGAACCTGTGGCACCCTTCAGGTAGCTTTCTAGAAAGATCTGGTAAATATACTTAATTTCCTCCTCCTCACATATTTAATAATATCTTAATTCTTAGCAAGCTATCTCCCCAAATTTTTCTTCCTGTCCCAGGATATCCTAGAAATAAGTAATTGTTATATCCCTTGCTTGTGGGTAGGAAGAAACAACGTAGTAGAACATGCCAAATCAGCCCACTGCAGACAGGCAGGTCTGTGCACACCCTACCGAGGTCCCGAGTCACGGAAGACCCTGAATCACCCCGCTGCAGACAGGCAGCCACCTGGTTCCACACTACAAAGATGCAGAGGACACCAGAGCACCAGACCAAGGTACTGAGTCCCACTGTTCCCGGCCCACAGGTAGGGGCTTCTGAGCCGCTGTCCCACTGCTCCTGGTCCAGAGGAAGGGGCTTCCCAGCCACCATCCCTCCTACTGCTCCCAGCCCAGAGGAAAGGGCTTTTGGGCCACCTTCTGTCCCACTGCTCCTGGTCCAGAGGAAGGGGCTTCCCGGTCACCATCCCTCCGGCTGCT
>NW_004624730.1:60191587-60220048 GCF_000247695.1 Heterocephalus glaber
ACTTGCCAAAGATTAAAACTAGATCTATATCTCTCACTATGCACTAAACTAAAATCAAAATGGATTAAAGACCTAAATATTAAAACAGAAACACTGAACCAGCTGGAACAGAGATTAGGTAGAACTCTTGAAGACATTGGTGTAGGAAAAGATTTTATGATTAAAACCTCAGTTGCCCATGAACTAGCACAAACAATCAACAAATGGGATCTCTTCTTATTGAAAAGCTTCTGCACAGCAAGAGAAACTACCAGCAGTGTGAAGAGACAACCCATAATGTGGGAAAAAATTTTCACCTGCTATTCCTCAGACAAAGGTCTGCTATCTAGAATTTATAAAGAACTTTAAAAAATCAGACCAAATTTAAAGACCCAATCCAAAAATGGGCATCTAAAATGAACAGACATTTCTCAGACATAGAAGTAGAAACAGCAAAAAAACATATGAAAAATGTTCAACATCACTGGTCATTCGAGAGATGCAAATGAAAACAATGCTGAGATTTCACCTCACCTCAGAATGTATGGCTGCTGTCATGAAATCAACCAATAACAAATGCTGGTGGGCCTGTGGGGAAAGAGAAACCCTGCTCCAGTGCTGGTGGGAGTGTAGACTGGTGCAAATACTGTGGAAATCACTATGGAGATACCTCAAAGAACTAGGACTGGAAGTCCCATTTGACCCAGCTATTCCCCTGCTGGGTTTCTTCCCCAAAGAATTAAAAGAATCATACCACAGTGATACATGTGCACCTATGTTCATACCAGCACAATTTGTAATAGCTAAAACTTGGAAGTAGCCCAATTGCCCATCAACTGGAGACTGGATAAAGAAAATGCAGGGTTTTTTATTAAAATAGAGTACTTCTCAGCCATAAAAAATGAGAAATTAGAGACATTTATAGCTAAATGGATGTACATTGAGGCGATACTCTTAAGTGAAATAAATAGGACACACATGTTTAAATACCAAATAGTTTCTCTAATGTGAGAAACTGAAAGTGAAAATAAGGACTAAAAAGTATAATAGACAATGTAAAATAGGAAGAAAAGTGGCAAAGGGGAAGGGGAAGTGGGAGGAGTAGGGGAAAGGAAAGAAGGAGATGGAATTAATATGAGAAAATGAAAAAATAGGAACAAAATCTTTGTAAATAGGGAGGAATGGAGGGGTTGAAGGGAGGGCAGGGGAAGGGGGAAAAATAAGAACCAAGAGAGACTATGTAAAGATGTAAATTTCCAATGATGAATGTCATTATATTGTATACCTTAAATGTACCAATATAATTAGTTAAAAAAAATAAGTAACTGTACTTCAGAGCAGGGTCCTTGGCAAAGCATTATCCAGGGAACCAGCACTACACTTCTTTCAAGTTTCACAGACTAGGACTGTTCCTCAGGCCCCTCGATGGACCTCATCCTCACTCAGCAATCTGGGGACAGGCCCTGCCTTGTGACAGAACACCAGGCCTCAATGGAAGGCTCTTGTGACTGTCACAGGTTTATCCCACTAAACAGACAGAGGAAAGAGTTGATCATCAAGGCCTCACAGGGAGTTTCCACACAGTCTAATAGAGAGCAACAGACTTGGGGACAAGGAATGGAGGCGAGGAAAAAGATAAAAGGATAAATCATCTTCCCCACTTTGGAACCCCAGCCAGAACACCCAGGACTGCTCACTCTGTTCTCAGCTCAGATACTCTGGCTGGTGAGTTTCTTAGGTTGCCTTAATCAAGACTTCCTGGTTCTAAAGAAAAAAAAATGGAAGAAAAATACCAAAGACTTCTTGGACACTTTAGACTCTTACAAAACAACTGTTTTATGGTTAAGTGTAAATTAAATTCTGGAACATATGGGTTGAATTTTCCTTAAAATACACAAGGATTTTACAATTAAGTGGAAAATTCTCTGGCAAAATGCATTTTGAATTTGACTTTTTGCCATGGTCCAAATATTTGGAACCGAAATATCAAAACCTAGTTTAAAACATTCAAGAAACTCAAATCAGGACTCGATTCTGGCATGTTGGTGTTAATAATTCTGCTGCCACTCTTTAGATCATGGTGCTGAAGCAGCATTCAAGAGTCTCACTGACCCGAGGATTTAGCTCAGTGGTTCCTCCACCCGCCTAGAAAGCACAAGGACCAGAGTTCGATACCCAGAACCAAAAAAAACCAAGAGTCTTGCTGTAATTCATGTATAATTTAATTATTTCTACATCCATTTAACAAACTCCACCAGTCAGCTGCCATAGATCAGCATTGTGCTCAGCCCCTTTATCTCCAGATTTATGAAGTGACATTGCATCCTAACTGAACTTTGGTACTGGAATTAGCTCTCAAAAGTCTAAAAGATATGCTTTAAATATTGGACTAAATTCCAGAGATGCAAGTGTTGTGTTATTCTGAGAAATCTATGATATATACTGTAAAAATCTACCACCTTTGTAAAGAAATTATTAGATTAGAGACAAAGACATAACTACCATGCATTTTCTTTTTCTGGTCTCCCTTGGCCAGTGACTGCACAAGGCTGCAATCCAAGGGTCTGAACCAAGGAGTCAAGGGCTAAGATGGGACCACCCACATGTCACATGTGGGTGACCTGACCTCTCCGTGGGATGGGCCAAGATTTTGTCAGGTCTTCAGCAGTCTGTTGATTCCTCTGTCCATTCCTGCTTTTGCCCTTCGCTTTCCTTCTCCAGGTTGCTACCTGAGATCCCAACTTGCAATGCTTCCTGACAACAATGCCATTGGCAGTTAAGACCAAAATTCCACTAAGGCTGTTTTCATTAAAGAAAAAATGTCATTCCCTATACCACAAGTACCACATCTCTATGTTGGAAAGTGAATAATAGATATCTAAGAATCTTCTATGAGTTTCTTCTTTCTTTTTCATTTCTCTAACGTGGAAATTTCAGGACAAGCATTCCAAAAATTCAACACTAAAATAGAGTGACAATGACCACACTGCATCTTAATAGAGCATAAAAATCAAACAAACCTTTCTATTGTTCGTCCATCTAGCAAGATTTATAGGACAGAGAGGGAAAGAGAAGGGATTAGGTGAAGAGGGACAGAAAGGAAGTAAGAGAGAAAAAGAAGGAGAGAGCGAAAACTCACAGTGGTCTGAGATACAAATAACTTGCGGCTTTCTGCTGAATTCGGTAGTGGCTCAGGCCTATTATTTTCCTTGGTCATGATTTCTTAGAAGAGAAACAATCTGTACCCTAATTATAAAAAATGCAATAATATATTTAAACTTTTTTTCTTCCCTTGGACAGATGTTTTGTATATGTAGGACAATTTATTTAAATATTAAACATGAAATTAGGCCTTTTCAATTGCTCTTTAAAAAAGAGTAAAGATGTGTTACATAGATGTATCAACTCACCACGAGAAATGTAATCATTATGTACTGGAAACATATATTAGTGAAAAACTAAAAATTGAAAAAGATTGCTCGTTAATACCTCTTCGGATTCAGGAGACATATACTGATCACATATACTCAATTGTGTTCTTGTCATCTGAATTCTTCAAGGGTAACAGGAGTCTGGGAAACGCTGCTTGATAGCATTACACACGGCAATGCTTTATCTGTGTGCAACAGCAAAGACAATGAGTAGCTGGCATCCTCTCTGCTCTTCACATTCTCTTCATCAGTGACTCTTCTCAGCCTTTGCACATTGGAATCACCTGTCACAGAAAGATACACAGATGGCCGACAAGCACAGGAGAAGCTGTTCAACCTTATTAGGGAAATACAAAATCAAAACCCTAATGAACTACCACTTCACACCCACTAGGATGTCTACAAATCTTTAAGGAAAATTTGCAAGGATGTAGAAAAATCGGAACCCCTGCCCATTGCTGCTGGGAATGGAAAATGGTTTCGCTCTGTGGAAAACAGTCTAGCAGTTCCTCAAAAAGTTAAACATAGGATTACCATATCCATTGATTCCATCCTGGGTATGTACCCAAGAGAATTAAAACAGTTACACAAACAAATTTATGTGTATATAGTAGCACTATTTACAATAGCCATAATGTGAGAAGAGCCCAAATGTCTGGCAACAGATGAATGGATAAGTTATGGTGAATCCATGGAATGGAATATTATTCAGCCATAAAAAGAATACACAATAAATCTCAAAAACATTATGCTAAATTAAAGAAACCAGACACAGAAAACCATGTTCTACAGGACTCCATTTATATGAAATATCTAAAATAGGTAAAATGTATGAAGACAGAACACAATTGGTGGTTTGTAAGGCCATTAAGTGGAGGGGAGAAGGGAGCTCCTGCTGAGCCAGTATCTTGACCAGATAGTCCTTTGGGACGATGAAATGTTTTAGAACTTATAGAGGTGGTTGTACAACATTGTGAATGAGCAAAATCCAATCCATCGTCTTACTTGCTTCAGAATTGTGTTAATCTTATGTGATATGAATTTCACCTTAATAAAAGAAAGGAGGAAGTCATAAAGAAAATATATATGGGTTCTTGGTTCCCTGGATGGAGTAAACAAAAATCTTTTAGAACCCAAGATTCAGTAATTTTAAAAGTCTTCCTGGTTATTTTATTGTGCAGCAGGGTTGAACTGGACCTATACTTGCACCCTTATTAAGATAACTAGGTGGATGTTTAAAATCTTAATAATTTGAATCTTGAAAGATGCTTTTGTGACTCATTTATTCAAAAAATTAATAGCATCTAGAATTACATGGTGTTTGGGACAGATTTTTAAAAGAAGGAAAGCTACTTTTTGTTTGGGGCCCTAGATTAGCACGCTCATATCATTAAATATCTCAGTGATTCCTGCAGGAGCTCCAGGAAACAGATTAGACTCTCTTGGCTGATCAGGAAAAGGAAACTCAAAGAAGCTGTGTGGTTTTACAAGGGTCAACCATCTGTTGGCAGACAAAGCAGGGATCGAATTTAGTCTTAAGTGTAGCTGGCGTCCTGAAGCTCCTGCCACGAAGGGGAACACCCACGACAAGTCCACATGAACTGTGGGTGAAAGAGGAAGCTTTAGAACAGGACAGACCTGGACTAGAACCCCAGATCTGCTGCTTATTCATCAGCCATTTGAGGGAAGTTAAGCCGAATCACCCTGCCTCGGCATCTGAAAGTGGAATAACCAAGTCCCACTTCTTAGTTATTATCTGAAATGAGACAACACCTGCAAAAACTTGGCATGGTGAACTCCCCATTTAAGCACTCAATAAATAGTACATCTCTTCTTTTCTCTTCTTTCTCTTCCATTTCTTCCTTCCTTAACTAATACCACCTCTAGCTCTATTCGGGGAAGGATGAACTTTGATTCACGAGCCCTTTCTTTTCACACTGGGCAGTAAATGTCACCAGGACTGGACTCCTAACCATCCCATTTATTTCCTTCAGGGCAGCCCTAATACTATTGTTCTTTCCTATTGTTCTATCCAAATGCTAATTTCTGAGAGACTGTTAAAAATTTAAATAGCAGAATTTACTGGCACAAGTTGATCATAAATTCAACAGACATAGGCAATAAAGGAATGCATCTATTTTAGGGATAAGCAAGCTAATTCTATTCTAATTTTGTTCATTATTATAAGCACACTTTGTCGATAATGTGAATAGATGAATTTTCCTGTAGGACTCAAAGTTTATTTTCTTATTAAAGATTTTTTTTCTTTTTGAGATGTGCTAAAGGACACATCCCAAGAAACAAGAGTGTAATTATAGATTTAGCATCTCCTATATGGCCTGACAAAAGTCTACCATCACTTAGGAAGCCAGTACAGCATGTATTTAATGTCAGCTTGATAGAAAAAAAACACTTCATGGGTTCTCTTTGATTGACACATTTGAAATGACATCAGTTTCCAGCTTTAAAACCTACTGTTATTAGGTCTCTGTTGCTATTTATGTTAGAAATATGTGCACGTGTGTCAAAACAATATATCAACTTTGCTGATTGGCTGCATCTAGATTCTGTTGCCAAGGGTAACAGAACAATTGCTTTTAATCTTTCCTAAATTGCTTCTTGTTGTTTTTTTTTTAATACTTGGGGTTTTCAGGGATTTTTTTCACCTGAGAGCAAAAATAAAGAAATTTTATCTAGAGAGAAAACAAATACATATTGTCTGTGTGTGTTAAATGGAAAATTAAATGCACAAGTAGTAGTTGGTATGCGTGTAAATTTGTATAACCACCTATCATAAATACTGTGGTAGTCCTAATGCTTAAGGCTGTGCTATTTAGGAAAAGATTGGCTTCACTTCCAAATGCTGCAGCATGCAGCCATTTGTCCTCCAGGTTCAAGGTCTTCTCTCTTTTGGCAGAAGGCCAACTTCTTCGAAGGAGAGGAGTGTATGTGAAAGAAAATAATGTGTATCTTCAAAGCTTTGTACCATCTTTCTGCTTCATTGACCAGGGCATCATGAGCTAGTGCTTATAGATTATCATTCCCAACTCCAGCCTGTGGATTTTTGAAAATTTGAGAAAACTGATCTACATGCTCACATATGTCATGGTATGAGTATAAATGAACCAGATTCCCCTGTATAATCTGTCTTATTTCATTGTGTTAATGGCTCTGAAACATCAGAAAGGTCCTGGATTGCCCCCACAGAAGTCTGGGGTCACTAAGTGTGCGGTGGGATCCAGGAATCTGCATTTTAACTGATGACTCTTCGGCAATAATCCAGGGTTCACAGATTAGGAAATACATACTTCTTTGCTCTCTGTTTTTTCAAATACCACATTCTTTTCTAAAACAAACAAGCAAATGTTATTAAAATGAGCAGTCCGGTATGTAAGTGAAATAAGCAAATACCCACACAGGTTCTCCTAGAAGGTACCATGTGCCCTAGCTCTTGCACCTGAAAAAATTAATGATTAATCAACTAATTTTTTTAAAAAAACAAGATTTGCTTTGCTTTATGGACTTTTCAATTAATTTTACCAAAATTTAATACTTTAAGACAATGCAAGTATTTTTAGCAAGCTATGATTCATCATCCTCCCTTGAATGTCTTGTGAATTTTTTTTTTCCTTTTTTTTTTTTTTTGGTACCCGGGATCAAACTCGGATCCTTGTGCTTGCACAGCAGGTGGCAAAACCACTGAGTTAAATCCCCAGCCCTGTCTTGGGAATTTTTTATAAGGAGGGAAAAAGTGGAAAAAACAAGAAAGCTGGATACCTAATATAATGAATTGGATTTTATCCCACCCCCAAATTCATAAACTGACCCCCTAACCCCTAGAAGCTAAAAATGAGGCCTCATTTGGAAATAAGATGTAATTGCAGTTGTGATTAGTTAATAGGAAATCATTAGAGTGAGCTCTAACCCGATTTAACAGGTGCTTTCATAAAAAGGAGAAATTTGGTCAGGACAGGTCCATGCCTAGACACAGGGAGGTACCACCTACAACCCAGCGGGAGAGGCTTGAAGCAGATCCTTCCCTTATGGCCCTCAAAAGGAACCACCCAGCCAGCACCTTGATTTTCGATGTGTAGCCTTCATAATTGTGAGACAATAAATTTCTATTGTTTCAAGCCTCCCAGTTTATACTGCCACCATGTTAGAGCACCCCTAGGGAAATGATACACCTGAGATAAAGCGTTAGCAAAGGAAGAATGTGAGCAAAGATTAGGGTCTGTAAAAGCAGATTCTTCCTGTTTCCGCTTATGTCTCTGTCTGTGCTATCTTGCTTAACAGAGTGAGACAAAACCAGCATCCCCAGTCAACTGTGCCCCCCTAACCCTGGAAATGGGGAGATCCCTTGTTATCCAGATGCAATCCAAGAGTCATGACTTTTATAAGTTATGTCTTTTCTACAGGATGATCATGGCCCCCAATACCACCCAAGGCAGCATTCTGAGATGTTAGTAGCCAGTTTCATGCACAAATAGAAAATCAAATAAGCTGTGTAAAATTGGGTGATGGGATGTACTTTGTAAAAGAAAAGCAGATGCAAACACTGGCTGGGGGAACCAGATTCTCGTGGCACGTACTTCATTGCAACAAACGGTGAAAGGAATAGTTTGGAGCTTTCCGGGCTAGCTCCACAAGAATCCAAGTTCTTTGAAATTGTTGTTTGCATTGCCAAGTTCC
Source organism: Heterocephalus glaber (assembly GCF_000247695.1). Next base: position 60,199,690 of record NW_004624730.1, read on the forward strand.
TCTTTAATTTGCCTCACTGCTGCTTCTGCTCCCTTTCCCAAAGATGTCTGCTGAGGTACAGCACTAGGTCCGGAGCTGATAGAATCTCAGTCTCCCCACGCAGACTGCAATCTGTCTACACACAGAGGTAAAAGCTGCACACAGAGGGCTTCAGAAAGAAAATCAAGAAAGTAGGGGATCAAGTTATGGGCTTAAGAACAACAGAGCGTCTAAGGTGTGCTCAGAAATTTCACCAGGGAAGTAACTAGTGTGAAAAGCTGGAGGAAAAGTTACTTACCTCTGACAAAATAGGGCAAAAGAACTACTGTCACAGACTTTCAGTTACCTAATAATAAGAAGAAAGCAATGTAATCAGATCAACATGTAAAGAGTGACAATTAAATGTAATAACAACATGTTCTTTAATTATAAGGTAAGGAGTTGAATAGACTAGAGGAACAGTTACGCACTCAATAGAGTTGTAAAAAATGTCAAGCATGAGGGAAAGAAAGAGAATTTGCCTCATAAAAAGAAGGAAGTGATGAGGGCTGAGAAATATATTGAAACATCTGTCCTGTTTCACAACCATACAGCAGTTCCCAGCCTTTTTATTATACCTCCAGATGTGACTTTGTCGTGTGGGGCTCAGGGAGGCAAGGTTCAAGACATTTACACAGCAGCTTTCCGCATGGCATAGAGTCCACTCCAGCCAGAAAGTGGCAAAATGTCAAGTGCAATTTTTAGGTCCACTACTGAAATTTGGACAAGTAAAAAGAAGTTATTTAACCCTTTCCTACTACAGAATTAATCCCAACCAACTGAATAGGAACAGCCCCCTCCAGCAATTACGTTAAAAAACGGAAACAAAAACAACCCCCCCCCAAAAAAAAACCCCAAACACCTGGAGACTCTTCCTCTTACAATCAATTTGATTTTGTTGCTCATTATGGCTTATTGTAGAACAAGATCTAAATTGCATTCTGTTGAAACAAGAAGCCAGCTCCATTTTTTTCCAGTTCTTTGACTTTATTCCTTTTTCCTGCCTGTCAGTCACTTTCTCTTCCTCTCTCTCTCTCTCCTTCATGTGTTCCCCATTTTGCTTCCAGATTTCAAAATTACCCACGTACTCAAATTGTGAAGGACATTTTATGCAGTCTCTAGTCAGGTTTCTGAGGGTTGCCATCAACAGGACAGTGCAAGGTTGCCATGGAATGAAAATAAATATGGGATGGGGCCTGCAGGATGAAGCACCTACAGTTGTAAGCAAGAATTATGATTGTTTCCTGTTCGGCTCCCTCTAATATCTTCCCTCCAACCCTCATATCCACATTTTACTGTGATTGCCTGTGGTGTGGGGGTGGGGAAGGCCCAGCAGGGACTCAGGCAGCTAAGGGGGGACCTGGCTATTAAAATGTAACCACAAGGCAGCACCGTGAACAGGTGCAGATGTGCGAGTGCAGAGCTGACAGAAGGACCTGCTGATCAGGAACAGGCACAGGGTCGGATGGGCTGCAACATGGCCACTCACTGGAGATGGAGGAGGCAGAAGAGGAGACAACAGGACTCAGTTTGGGTTTGGGTTTTGGTTTTGTTGTTTTGGCTTCCATTACTGGGCACTGGAATCAGGACCTTTGCACTGAGCTATATCCACAGCCTACTTTTAATTTTTTATTTTAGGACATGGTCTTCTTAAGTTGCCCAGGCTGGGATTGAACTTGTAATCTTCCTGCCTCAGCCTCCCAAGCTGCTGGAATTACAGGCCTGCACCACCACATCCAGCTTCAAAGGCTCAATTTTAAGGTAAAATCAGAAGCATTTTTCAAAACGAGAGGTGTGGCAAAATAGATTTGTCTCAAATGGTGCCTCTGACAAAGGTAACCCTGGGCCTCCTGGGCCACCTTTGAGCATTGGCGTTTCTGCTCACCTTTACTTCCTATTGGACATTCTATGGTTCAAAGGCCCAGTCACTGTTCAGTCTGGTGTTCTTCAACTCTGCACCCTAGAACAGCACTACTTCAACAAGGTGACACAGATGTCCTGCTGAAAGCAGGTGACAGCAAACGTACTGAGTCCATGTGGCTGCCCCACACCCTGCACCCAGCAGGGCTTTAACCATTGCACCATCCCCAATTGTGGGTGACTCCCACGGGCTCTGAGCCTCATACTCCCCAGATTGCCCACCCCTGCTGCGCCGGCCTCTGCCTGTCTCAGGCCAAGGTTTCCACCAGCACTGTGGTAAGTATCAGAGATACTGAAAGAGGAATAAGACTCAAGGATCTTGCACATTACTTAGAGTGACACGAGATTAAAGTGGCATAAATAAAGGTAGAAATAATTTTTGGAGCCACACTAACCCAGTCTTTCAAACTCTGTAAGATATTATGAAACCATGTTACAGTCCATGTTGTCTATTTTTCTTAGTGTTCCTCTATTTTATTTTGGCTAGTGTTTCACTTTTAAAATTCCTTCTAAATCTCTCCCTCCTTCAACCTTTTGGATAGTCCTTAAGATTGCTAACTTGCTGATTTTGCAAACTACTAGGCCAGTGTAGATTTGTTCATCCAACATAATGACTGTGATTCTTTCATGTACAAAAGGAAGGAAGGGAGAGAAGGAAGAAAAAGAAAGAGAAAATAAGAAGAAGAGAGAGAGAGGAGAGAGGAGAAAGGGAAGGAAGAGGCTTTACCAAGGAAGGGCACAGTATCACAGCGCAACAAGGTTACCAATGAGCGAGCTGAAGGCCACACTGTAGAAGAGGAGGATGCAGCCCAAAGTGACCAGGGAGCCAGGGAGGTGGGACACAGAGCGGGGAGAGCCTGGGGCAGTGAGGCCCTGGTCACAGGCCCCGCACTCCAGGGCTCCCTGCTTGAAGAATAGAAGGAGAATCAGGCCATATTAGCACTCTGGTCTTGGCCTTGGGGGACACTGCATCACCATATGCCTGCCTCTCACATAAGCCTTACTTCTCTATGCTCATGTCTGGATCCCGCTTTCATTCCAGTAGTACCGTGCGAGGGGATTACTGCCCCCCCAACCACACTGTGACTTCCTGGCTTTGGGCCTCAAATTTATGCCTTTTCCTTGCTTCCTCGAATCCCTAAGCTTTCTTCATTGTCTGCCTTACCTTCCATTCGGTCTTCATTGAACCGGTTCCTATCTCCAGGAATCCTCTACCTTCCCTTTGTGTTGAATTCCCCTTCTTCAGTTCTGACCCTCCACTACGCTGTGAGTAACTTACAGCTTATCCTTCATTCCTAACACCCAGCACAGTATCTAGAAATCATCCCACTGCCTCCTTCCTATTGTGTAAACACATGCGATGTAGCATCAGGCTCAAAGTACAGACTTTCAGAGTCCTCCTGCCTGGGTTTGAATCTGTAGTTAACATTACTTCTCTTATTTCCTTGGGTGTGAAATGAGGATAATAATATTTACCTGGCGGGGTTGTTGTGGGATCTGAGTAAGTAAATAGGAGGTAGAGGGATGATAGATAGATGAGTTCCAAGTGATAGCTAACATAAATCACATGCTGTTGTTAACTGTCAGCATGGTGGTATCATCATCGATGTCAGAATTGTTATCCTGGCCATGGGTTCTTGATTCCCCACAATCCCTCCTTCAGGGTTACCATAACACTTATTTGCATTTGTTTGACTTCCAGGTTATTCCAATTAAATGTCGATTTCTGGCCCTTTGTGTTCCAACCTGCTAACACAAATCCTAGTCCGAGGGGTTCTGGTGATTTAATTAAGTAGAACAACTGTTCAACCATATCCTGGACAAAACTACAAATTCTTCTCTCAATGGATATTTTTTTTTTAAATGAGCTACTTGTACATGGGGAAAAAAATACCAGAAATAAAGACCAAAAAAAAAAAAAAAAGAGGGGATAAAGAAAATTGTGGTATTATTGGTAATGACCTTGGAAAGATAAGAAATATTTCTTAAAAGGAGAATTAATGAGACTGTTAATTTTAGGAGATTGTATTCAAAATGCTGAGTTTGTTTAGAAAGAGGCAGTTGTTGAGAAGAAAAGTACTAAGGAGAGGAAAAAGAAAATTTAAAAAGAAAAAAAAAAAACCTAGCCAGGGAACTGCAAGAAACTCAAGCCAATATGTAGCTTGCATCTGCTGGCAATACCCTCATCAAAGAAGGAAATAAGATACAAAACTGAAATTGCTATTCAAAGAAACTTGATAAACAAAATAATCCATTCAATATAACAGATGTCTGTACAATAGTGTGTGCCATGACTAAAATATCTGACCCACCCACCTACCCACTGGCAGTGCTACCAAACACAGCAATTTACACGGGCAACCTGAATGTGAGAAATAAAACCAGCAATAACTACAATGTCAGCAAAATCCACTTCTGCTGAAAAGAATGTAAACATTCAAAAGGGCTCATTTAAAAAGTGTACTTCTAAATGCTATATTCTCTCTCTTTGATCCAAGTATAGTTCTGTCTGACACTTTTACCTTTAATTCATTTCATCAGTTCTGTATTTCTAACAAAAATCTGGAATTTCTGCTCACCTTAAGAGATAGGTGTTACCTGTGCTGTATTCCAGGCCCTGTGGCAGTGGCTGAGACGCCAAAGTGAGTGAGCCGGGTACAAGCTCTTGAAGAGTTTACACTCCAGTGCTGTTTAGACCTGCCTCACAGTGGATGGAAGCGTCACTTGGGGTTTGAGTCTCTGAAAATCTAGAATCACTAGGTAAATAAATGACTGATGTTGGAAAATCATTGTTAGCATTTTCTGGACCACCGCACTTGCATTAAGTATGTACAAACCACCTAGTTTAAAGTCACCCTTAAAAACTTTGGTTTATGGAAGGAAAAACTTTATCACTTTGCAATCCAAATCCAATCAATGGAAAAGTCACTTATCATTGTTAGTGCTCTCTTGTACAAAACTGATGGGACAATGGCTTTTTATGCTCCCTGTGCCTTTCACAGACTCTGTGAATCTTACCAGAGTGAAGCAGTGTTGTACTTCAGGATGAAAAAGATAAAACCCAACCCACACATGAAAACTGTCAAATAAATAATCAGTCACATTTCCCTGTTGCTTAAATTCCTGATTAACTTCTGATAGGCCTCTGAGACAATATATTAAAATGCTCAAATCAAAAAAAAAAAAAAAGACCTAAAAAGGAGGTGAACTTTCGCTGCACACTATTTCTGACAGCTTGTTCCTGGGCAAAGCAACTGGTGTCTCTGGGGACTCATTCAACATTCATTCGGACCATGAAGAAAGAGACCCAGTTTGGAGGATATTTTTCTGGAGTACAGAGGGGACTTTGATCCTAGCTCAGATAACAGCTGCTCTCCCTGAGAGGATTTTCTGGTCTCTCTGTCCCTCAGGCCAGGTAAGTCTCAGGGGAGGTGTCTAGTTGACCTCAAAGCTCAGCCAAGCAACTGATACCTGAGGGAGGGTCTTTGAGTGGGTGGGGGGGGGGCTGGTACTGAGTGTTATCCTTCTGTCAGTCTCGCTCCTGGCTGGAGACAGAGCACACAGGAAAAGGACTCCAAAAGGGAGTCAGGTCTCACCTTGATTTTCCTCATTGTAAAAATAAAGGAAGGCAGGAAGCCAAAATACCATGATAGATTTTAGTGTCTGCCATTTTGTTTTCTTACAATTCTGGAATTGTGACAAAGTGTTCCCTCTGAAATTCCTGGCCCCTGGCTTTTAAATATAAAAGCAAAGGCATGTTAATCTTTGAAGAAAATAAAATGTGTCATATAGTTAAGAAAGTAGGTGTGGAAGAAGATAGTAAGATTATATCACTTTGTAGTATTTTTCTTTTAGAATTAGGTGGTTTGTGAAAGAATTGGAATAGACCCTTAAGACGTAAGAGATTAATCTAAATATTAACAATGTGAGGAAATATTGTCTTTGTATTATTTTTATATGAAGCATCATGGGAATCTTTGAAGTTACAAAGACATAAAAAAATCACTTTAATGATAATTTATTTTACAAGGTGAGTAGCAAATAGATCTCCAGCCATCAAGAAATTATCTCACCATTCATCATTTGTAAGCCTTTATCTCTGATTCATACAGTCATTTAATAAGTACTTATTAAGCATTTGTTATGTGCAAGGAAACAGAGGTATCTATGACAGTCTCTAGATCTAATGATGAGACTAAAACTGTACCTTTTAGGAAGAATAAATACCACAGCAATGACATAAACTGAGGACTTAATAAATTTCCCAGTGAGCACGTCCGACAGCAGTTTTGAGTTCAGTGATTAATTCAGTGAAGACCTGATGTCCATGTATCCAGATATTTAGCCAATCTCCCTTTTCACAAAAGGGAAATGACTGTCACCAACAGCAAAAAGCTAGCACCCTTCCACAGATTCGTGAAGGCAAGTGAAGGCCATTCGCCGGTCTTTCTCCCCTTTCTTCTCTCCGTCCAACTCTCCTCCTCGGGTATGAAGGGCAGCATTGGCTGCATTAACCCAAGCTGAGACAAGAGGAAGGATGTTCTTCTCCAGTCTTCTTCTGGCCATCTTACATCCTTAGGCAAACCTGGCTGGCTTACCTAGGAGTGTACTACCCATCCATCAGAAGGCAGGTCTGGCGGTACCCAGGTCATCTTCACTTGAGGCCCCTTAACAGGAGGCAGAGCCTTATTTTGTCTCAAGGAGGTCACCTTCCTTTGGACTCTTCAGTGGCTGGAAATGTCCTTAGAACCTTTGGCAGGCGTTCAACATGACAGGAATGTGTGTACAATACACAGTGTAGAAAACACAAAATCCACATGTAATAGATCTTGTGTTTAATTCAAGAAGTCAGTATATATGTTGCAAATGCACTGAGCACCTAGTCTATTCTGAGTACCTAATTCTGTATCACTTAAAATAATGAACAGTGGAAGAGACCCACATTCTCACTATAGCATTTATACCTATTAAACGGGATACACCAATTCTTTCTCCCTTTTTTTTCCTCTTTTTAATACTTCAGAGCATTTAATTGGGAAATTATTATGCTTTGACTTTTTCATACCTACTTGGATTCTCAATCTCAACGTTTTTTTCTTTTATTCTGATTTTTACATTTTTCCTTTTTATTATTACCCTTCTTCTAGAGAACTGCAGTGTATCCTTTAAAATCACTCCCTACATCATAGTACGTTTTCATATGTGTAAATGCACCCCTATCTGTATCTATATAAAATGCATATATATAGCTATACCTGTATTTATAACTCACCGTCTATCATATTAGGGTTGCATATAGCATTACATTGAATTACCAAATATTTGTTTTCAATATCCACCCTTGTCTATTCATTTCCTACTTCGCCTCATTTAAATTTCTCTCTTTCTCCTCTCCATTATTACCATTGTCGAGGTTAGCTGGCAGGACTAGCAATGTTCCTTCTCTGTCCTTCCCTGGGAATAAATCAACTCTCCAGCCAGCCCTATGGCATAATTCACTGTGCAGTAATGTTGATAGCCTTCCTCTTTCACAAAAATAAATCACACTGGTCCATTAAATTGACAACATTCTGATGAATAGGCCCAGGAGCAGAAGAACAACTACTCTCAACTAGACTTGTTGATAAGACATTATCAGAGGGCATGAAATGAACTAAAATTCAGAAGCCTCTGCCTCGGTGAAATTTCTAGAGGATTAGTGGCATGGGCATGTTGAAATAGCCCCTCTAACGTGAAGAACATGTTGGTGTATTTATCCTCTCCTACACCCAAGAAAATGGCACACTGCCTAGGGGGCTTGTTTTTATTACAGAGGCAACATATTCCTCTCTTAGGTGTATGATCCATTTATCGAGTGACACACAAAACTGCTAGTTTTTCATTGGGCCTAGAAAAAAACAAGGCTGTGCACCAGGTCCAAGCATCTGTGCAAACTACTCTGCCTCTTGGGCCATAGGAGTCACCAGACCCAAGGGCATTTGAAGTGGTGATGGCAGCTAAGCGTGCTGTTGAGAGGTGTTGGCAGTCTCAGAGGGTGAGTCACAGTGCAGGCCTTTAGAATTTTAGAAGACCTTGTCACCATCCGCAGATAACTGCTCTCTCTTTTTGAGAAACAGCTCTTGGTCTGCTGCTGGGCCTCAGTAGAAACTAAACACTGGATCATGGTCCATCAAAGTACCACGCAACCTGAGCTGCCCATCATGAACTGGGTGACATCTAACTTACAAAGCCATTAAGCTGCTTGTGCACAGCAACAGTCCCTCGTCACATAGAAATGGTATCTATATGTTCGGAACTCAGCAGGCTTGGAAGGTTTTAGTAATTTACATGAAGAAGCAGACCAGATTCTCAAGGTCCCCGTTCCTGCTACAGTGCCTTCTTCCAGCCTGCACCTACAGTCTCATAAGGAGCTCCCTACCCTCAGCTGACAGAGGAAAAGAAAACTAGGGCTACTTTTTGATGGTTCTGTACAACATGCAGGCACCCCGTGAATTGCTGCAGCACTGTAACCCCTTTTGAGGCATCCCTGAAGGACAGAGGTGAAGGAGAATCCTCCCAGTGGGTAGAAATTCAAGCAACACACCTGGTCCTTCACTTTGTATGGAGGGGAAAGGGCCAGAAATGTTATTATAAATGATTCATGTGCTGTGGCCAATGGCTTGGTTGAATGTATGGTCAGGGACTTAGAGGAAACATGGCTAGAAAGTTGATGACAAAGACATTCAGGGAATGGATACGTGGGTAAAAGATGTGAAGATATTTGTGTCCCATGTGAATGCTTACCAGATCTCAACAGACAGGATTGTAACAGTCAAAGGGATAGGATGATTCACTCTGTGGCTACCAGTCACCTTTTTATCCCAGCCATCTTTCCATTGCCAAATGGGATTATGGGTAAACTGACCATATTACCAGGGATAGAGAGTACCTATGGGCCCAGATACATAGACTTTCACTCACCAGGGTCAGTTTGTCTACAATCACCCCCACGTGCCCTATCTGTCAGCAACGGAGACCAAGACCAAGCCCCAAATTTGGAACTATTCTCCAGGGTAACAGCTAACTACCTGGTGGCAGGTTGATTACATTGGCCCACTTTTATCTTGGAGGGGCAGTGTTTTGTCCTTACTGCAAAGGACACTTTGGATACAGATTTGCCAAAATGCTTCTTCCAAAACTATCATCCATGTCTTCTAGCATGCCTTACCAATATGAGATATTCCACACAGCCTTGCTTCTGATCAAAGAACTCACTTCATGGGCAAAGAAATACAGAAACAGGTCCATGCTCATGAAATTCACTGAACTACCATGTTCTCCAACATCCCGAAGTAGCTGGCTTGAGAGACTTGCAGAACAGCCTTTTGAAGACTCCATTATAACGTAGATGGCAGTACCTTCCTGGATGGGGTCCAGGAAGTCTAGATATGCTCTGGCTCACCATCTGTTACTGTTTCCACAATAACCAGGAGTCACAGGTCCAGGAATCAAGGGGTGGAAATAAGAGTGGTGTCACTATTACCCCTGATGACCCACTAGCACATTTTGCTTCTTGTTTTCATGAATTTACGCTTGGTAGGCCTAAAGGTCTTAATTCCAGAGAGAAAAATACTTCTACCAAGAAATTTAAAAATAATTCCATTGAACTGGAAGTTAAGACTGCCATCCAGACACTTTGGTTTCCTTAATCTTCTGTGGCAACAGGAAAAGAAGGAAGTTACGGTAGTGGCTGGAGTGATGGGTCTCCAAGCAGAATCTGGGCTGCTATTCCACAATGGAAGTAAGGAATAGTATGTATGGAAAACAGATCTCTTCCTGCCCTGTGATTAAGGTCAAAGGAAAACTATAACAAGCCAACCTAGGCAGGACTACTAATTACCCAGACTCCTCAGGAATGAAGGTATGGGTCATCCCACCTGGTAGAGAACCATGGCCAGCTGAGGAACTTGCTGAAGGCAAAGAGAATACAGAATAAGTAGTAGCAGAAGAGGGTCACAAATGCAAGCTCTGCCCACTTGATCAATTTCAGATATGAGAACTGAGATTATCAGGAGTATTTCCTCCTTACTTTATTTTGATTACACCTGTGTATATGTATACATATATTGAGGAAATATCTTTTATTCCCTTATCATGTAATATAGGATGTATTTACTATACATAAGTATTAAAGTATTATAAATTTTACAGAGTTAACATCATCCAAAACCTTACCTCCTCCTGTTCTGAGGAAAGGATGATATTTTGGTTGTGTGAAGGGTAATGGTATGAAGTTGAGCAGAATGATGACCTCCTTATTGTCTCTTCTTTGGGGATGAAGTATGACTTAAAGGATATGCAGGTGCCAAACTAAGAAAAAGCAGACTTTTAATGTTAATTTTGTGTGTCACCTTGACTGGGCTAAGGCATGGTTACATAGCCGGTAAAACATTATTTCTGGGAGCATCTGTGAAGATCATTCTGAAAAAGGTGAGCATTTGAATCAGTAGACTGAGTACAGTGTGGGTGGGCCCATCCAGCCCATTGAGGGCCCAAAGAGAACAAAGAAGTTGGGGGGAGAATAAATTCTTCTCTCTCTCTCTCTCTGCATGTCTGTGTGTAGCATGCTAAGATTGCAGTATCAGCATCAGTCTATATTCTGTGGGGACTCCTGTTGTTATACAACCAACCAGAACATTCTTGATTGTTTTCAAGATGTACAATGCCTGTTACTTGTTTTCCTTTCCTTCTTTACTTCATCTAAATTTTTTAATTTTCTCCTCTTCATTTTTAGCATTGTCATGCTCCATTCTGTACTCAGATCTCAGCACCAGGTCATCTTTTCTTAATATGTCAGTAGTTAATATACGTTAAACAAGACCGATGTTTCACACAGTAACTCAAGTTTTTATAGTGGATATTTACAAAATTGTTTCTAATCTGATCTTACCTCCAACAGTCTTTAAGAAATTATGCTAGCAAGCAACATGCATCTGTAGAAGTGCCTGTTTGTTTGTTTTGTTTGTTTGCAAAGATAGTCCATCTCACAGACTGATGCGAGGCTTGACTGCTTCCTCCTATCACCTGGCGAAATAAGTCTCTTCCCCATATTTGCATTGGGTTAGCCAAGCAATTGGCTTTGACTAATACAGTGGACCCCTGATTTATGAACTCAATTCGTTCCAGAGGGCAGGTTGTAACTCAGGTTGGTCAGTTGAAGGCTCAGGCTCCTCTACACAGCCTTCAGAGTCTCTCTCCTTTGCACAGGCAGGTCTCAGAGTCCTTAGAGAGACATTGGCCCAGGATTTCTCACTTAACCCCACACAGGCAAGGATCTTGTAATGTTCCTTCCAGAACTCCTTCAGGGTTAAATCTGTATCTGAGACCATCTGGAAGCACAAGCAGCCAGCATTGGGGTCATAACTCAAGATTTTGGTCAGAAGTTAAAACAAAAATTCCAGTCATAACTCAAGTTGTTTGTATGTCAGGCCAGTTGTAACTCGAGGGTCAACTGTACAGTGCAATGGAAGTGTCCCTGTGCAGGCATCTTAGTCTCAGCTTCCAGGGACCTTGCAACTCCTATTCTTGTCCTCCTGGAACCCTGAGACCACTCTTCACTGAAGAGGCCCCCAGTGAAGGAGCAAGAACCCAGCTGCCACAGTCATTCCAGCTGTGCCAAAAGACACTGCAGGTACAAGTGCGAGAGCCTCTCAGCCCGCCTACCCTAACTGCCTCTCTGAGTGCAGCTACAAAACCAGCTGAGACCAGCAGAACAACCTGTCAATGCACAGAACAGGGAGGAAAAAATAAATTTCTGTTGTTTCAAGCAATACAATGTCTAATGGTTTGTTACTCAACAATGAATAACTGACGTACCCCCCCCATTCCAACTGGTACTCCACTCTCACACTGGGTGTTCAGATACAAGCTTGAAACTATTCAAACAGACTGACAGAGATGGGGTAATCACTCTCTTTTGACTTTATTCACTTAATAGACATATTTGATGATGTGTCAATAAATATTGATATTGGTATATAACTATATAATTAATAGTATAGGATACAAACATCAAGCATAGAATCACATATATGCTATTTACATCAAAAAAAAATTGGGCCCAGTTTTCAGCACTGAGTTCCAAGACAAATTATATCCCCACCATCAGAGCTCTCATGATCTAATGGCACTTGATACACATGAAAATGAATAATTGCACCGCTACACGGGAAGGTGTGGTCAAGTATTACAGAGACACAAGAAAGGCATGCTTCACCTTGACTAAAAGGACAGAGGTGCGGTAAGCAAATTGAGAACTACAAAAAATAAAGGCAAGAGTACCTCCTGAGTCCACAATGGCGACAGTAGCAACAGCATAGGTTCCAAACCTGTCTACTGGAGGTGAAAGGTCCCAAGCTCCTGGCTCCTCACATGGCTTCCTGCCACAGAGACTTGCGGTTAAACTATTTGCACAAGAAATCACCTGGAATTTTTCTACAAGGAATCCCACCTTCTTTTCCCTCCCTTATTTTAAACTTTATTCCCAGACACTATTTCTGGTGTATATGATTTGCCGCTGATACTAACCAGGTGAATCTATGCATTTTAACACTCACTTTCCATAGGATACTATACATGTGTTCATCCAATTGACACAGTAGCTGACCAGTGCATCAGGGATCCTGTTAGGACACAAGTACCTCAGGCTTAACATGCCTCAAACTAAATGTATTATTCCCTAGAATTGGTTCTCCTTCCTATTTCTTATCACAGTGAGCAGCACCAGCCACTGCAAGCTACCCAGCCATGAACTTGGCAGTTGTCCTTAACCCTTCACACCCCTGAGGTTCCCTCACGAGTTTCATCCCTCTGAAATTAATCAGTCATCACACCCTTGTTTATTCCTACCTCCTAAACACCTCTTGAGTCCACCACATCCCTTATTCCCACTTCCTGAGTTTAGGATTCAGGATGACTTTTTCCGGCCATGGCTGGAGCTCTATTACCTGTCACTGGGCTCCCAGTCTTTCCTTCCTTCTTTCTACCCACCCCTCTACCATCAAAATCATCTTTAGAAAAGATAGATTTGATCATGTTAGTTTCCTGTTTAAAGCCTATCCATGATGCCCCTGCTTCAAAACACAGAGTTCTAGGCATAGTATTTAAGTTCCTTCATGATAGATCTCCACTCTTCCATCCTATTCCAATCATAAGATTACCTATAGTGCTCTCTGCTTCCTGAACAATGGTGCAAGACACCACTTCAGTGTTGAAATTTGCCACCATGAATTGCCTGATCTTGCCCCAGGACAGCAACTCATTGCTTAGGGCCAATCTCATTTCCTCTTGCACCCTATTCTCACATCTCTGCTCCCCTTTCCTTAGTCCCCAGAGGGTACAGTGAACCATCTTGCTTTTGCGCTTCTAATTACATTCTGAACATGCACATGACTACCACAGTTTCTATTACACTTTACTGTGTTTATGTCTCTGGCATCTTTCCCCTGATCCTGCCATTAGCAGGCTGACCTTTTCCTAGATACGATTCCTCTTTCACTCCTTTGGTATTTACATGATATCATATATTGTCTGGCTTATAGTAGGAATCCCATAATGAAGATGAATGCTCAGAGTACAATTGAATAACTTGAGTACAATTATTTCTGACAAAATTAAAAACTTTACCAGGAATAACTTAAACTTGCTTTCTTGGCTTGTAGTTTTGTTAGCTTTACTCCAGTTTTTTTTGGATTATAAGTGCTTAATTTTTGGGTAAATGAGAATTTTCTGTGCCTCTTTCTTTGTTGATATAATAACCACATATTTATGTAATAAGCATTTTAGTGCTCCTGTAGAATGGATTTGCAGGCCAGTAGAGTTATGTTTCAAGTTGGAAGAAACTATTTATCTGGCACAAATTGAGAGTTATTGGCCAATGAATAACAAAATATCTCAACATTCTTGGACTAAAGCACATATGGAGGAAAACTCATGTCTTAGAATTTTAGGTTCTAAACCTACAACAGATTAAAAGCAGAAAGTTAAAATGAGAAAGAATGGTACAGAAGAATCTATATAGTACAGCAAGAAATGACAGCTGTTAGTCAAAGAGAAGTTATAAAATTAAGAAAGCCAGATATTGGATTTCAAAAAGTACAATTATCCAGGGCCAGTCCAAGTAGAAAAATAGTCACCTCTACATTAACTGGCTAGGAGACATTGCTGAATTATTCCGTACAGTAGTGTGTACAGTGAGGTGTGCAGCTATTGTGCACATTGAAGACCACTGATGACATTTGAACTATACTTTTTCAATTAAAATTGTGTTCAAACACTCTGTATAAAGGGGAAAGGAATAGTGTAAAATAATTTGAGAATTTTTTTAATTTATGAATTTTAGAGAATTATTTAAACTTTATTTAGCAAAGATAATCCACAATTAACTAGTCTTAAGGATTTATTTCATGTGAATAAATACTAAGTAAATTATTTATTCAATACCTAAGTGGTACCCATGCTGCCCATTGCACTAGTGATGGTGGCAAACCTATGGCACGCATGCTGCAGTGGGCTATTTGTTATCATTAAAAGCTCTAAAAGGTTTGCCATCACTGCCTAGAGCCTATAGGATAAGTATTATTATCCTCATTTTACAGATGAGGAGACCAAAGCTCAGAAAGACAAAGTAAATCATTCAGTCACACAGCTAGTGACCTGAATAGAGATTTCATATAAGATACTTTTCACTTTTGTCATCACTGAGAGTTCAAAAGATTATTTATTAATAATTTGCTCTATAGAAGTTCAACTTGAGTGTTTACCCCCAGTTCACAAATCTGTACCACAGCTGAGTTTCCTTTCACAGTGGAAAATACTTAAGATAATTTCTTCACCAAGATAACCTCATCCCACTGATCTGCCTATTAAAGAATGTCAAGCGTATTTGACAATAAGGATAGAAGCATTTACTGAAGTAAACTGTTACCAAAAAAAAACTTATTGAGATATTGCCATTTCTCATAGACAGTGAAGAACAGAGCTGATTTTAAAGTTAGGTTCTAAAAAGTCATAATTGTCAAGCCAGGTGTGGTGGTGCATGTCTATAATTCCAGCACTCAGGAGGCTGAAGCAGGAGGATCACCAAGAGTTCAAGGCCAGCCTGGGCTACATAGTGAATGCCAGACCAGCCTGAACTACATAAAAAAGTCATACTTGTTTACAAACAATTGTTCTTCTAAATGAAGGTGCACAAAACATACTAGCAAGAAACTCAAAAGCCGAAACAGCTACTAGAACCAGTGATCTCAAGAAAAAAAAAAAAATTGGAGTGGAGGGCAATGCAAATTAAAAATACAGATTGATTATAAGCCTTTTAGATCATTAGTGTAATAATTTAAAAACTAGAAGTGTCCCCCAGAGTTATTTATTTAAGGGCTTTGTTCTTGAAAGTCATTATATTATTTCAATATAGATGAAAGAGCTTATTCTCTCTAAATTATTCAGGTGTAAGAGTTAGCCTTCAGACAGGTGTTCTATTTATGCAGATGGCAAAATAAATTATTCAGAAATAGAGACAGGTAAAACAGATGGAAAAGCAGGGTAAACCAAGAAAGCTATGGGCAGCTGCTTAACAGGCCCCCAATAAGGGACCTAGTTCTACAACATAGTCCACGTTGTCTTGTGAGGAGCTCTAGATACATACACAGTTGTTCCCCTTTCCAAAACAACTTTGGGACCTTGCACCTGCTTCAGTGATATTGTATTTAAAAGATGTCATCTAAAATTCTTTACGGAAACAATTTTAAGTGTCTTGACTAAACAAAATATACCAGAGAGCACATTTCTCAGTAGATTAAAGAGTGAATTGCATTTCCAAATCACTTGAAGCTCTTTGTAAAAAGTGATTCTTATACTCTATTCAACAAGAATTATAATACCTTCCTCCTAGCACCTTCCACAAAAAAACACCAGCTACAATACTTATCACATTATGGTAACAGAGATTGAAAGAGGAAGGTTCTGATATAAGCTAAATAAATATTCAATCTTCTACATGGTTTCCATGATTTGGTGCCAAGAAAGCTGATTTTTCAAAGAACTGGCTGAATTTTTCACCTGTCACTGAAACTCTTTGATAGTACATAGGTATTTCCTAAAAAACTGGTTTGGAACCAGTTTTCAAAATGCATGCCTAAATACTCACTAATGAATTTCAAAGGCTAAGCACTGGGGATGCTGTCTAGTTAAATCTACCATTTTATCTAAACACTATCCTAGCAGTTAACATCAACCTAGCTCCTTACCTGGGCAATATCCAAACTGAATTTGTCTGACTTCAGCCACTCAAGAAATATTTTACTTTTACAACATGGTCAATATTGTGAAAGGACCAGTACTTCCCAGAGGAAATCATGGACTAATGGGGCAGACAGATATGTAAGCACATATTACAACCCAGTGAGATGGGTTGGGATTATTGTGCTGTCTTCTGTTAGCCTTGACTGCATTTCATTCATCCTGTCCTTTACTTACTATACTTTCTATAAGTGAACTTGCCATCGAAACCTAATATGTGTATTTCATAAGTTCATTTGATGTCACTTCTATCTCTGTAAAATCAGTAACTTTGCCAGTAACAGGCAATAATTCACAAACGTTAAATATATGGATGTAAAGGTATTTGCTTGTGATCACCCCAAACCTCCTTGCGTATCACCAGTGGAGCACACAGTGGAGTGGTGGTCTCATTGCTCATGCTACAGATCCTGGGCTCTCTCTGCAAGGATTCATCCTCTTTCTCATTTAGAGAACATGTACTAAGCAGCTATTATGCACTAGGAACTATGGTGACAGTAACCTATTTCAGTATAATGACAAAAATGATTTTACATTCACAAAGTTTGATTTCTAATTTGGTAGGAAAGATTAATTGAGACTAAGAGATTAGAGGTCAGTGGTCTACTGAGAGTCCAGATAACATAAAGACCTAAGCTGTGAGAGTAATAGTTGCCATAGAGAAGCGGATAATCACTTCCATGTGTGTTCAGGAGGCAGTCAGTAGGACTTGGGGACTCTTTGGCTGTAGGCAGTGAGGGAGAGGAATCTGTCAAGACCGTTGTCACCAGGCTTCTGGCTTGGGCGAATGAGTGTAGTGTGCTTTCAGGTTCTTGTGTTTAATGGATCATTAAAGGTCGTTATCTCTACCTTAGAGACTTACTGATAAGATTTAGGGTATTAGTTTCACTACTACAAGGGCGAGCCTACCAAAATAACTATATAAATATTGGTGGGTTGGTGCAGTGAGTAAATGGAATCAATTGCCTTAAGATATCAAGTAGACTCTACGCTGCAAAAGTGTCTGAATCCACTCAGGAACCGAGTCCAGGGGCATAGGGGGTTGGTACAGGTACGTGACACAGCTTAATTCTTTTTACTTTCCCAGTCCCTCCTCTCCCTCCTCCCTCCCTCCATCTCCTGGCCTCCTCATTTGCAAAAGTTCTATCTCCCTGTTTCCCTTATCCATCTTTTACTTTTCTCTTTAAATTATTTATACTCTGAGTTTCTCACATAAGAGAAATCGCGTGATGTTTAACCTTGCCTGTCCGATTCATTTCCCATGACACTGTGGTCTCAAAGTGCATCCATTTTCCTACAAGTCTCATTCTCCTTTTAGGGAAAAAAATAAATGTTATAAATGATGAAGGTCAGATAGCAAAGTTGTTGGTCCTTCAGCTAAGGTCCCAAGGGAAGCAGGTCCCCATCTTTCAGGTGTGGCCCCATTTCTGCTCCCTCCTTCAACAGTGCCTGTCCCCGCTGAAGCAAGTGCAGGTATAAAGATTTCTAATTATTACTCAGCCCAGAGATGTCAGTCAGCACAGCAAAGACAGGCATGCTGACCTTCTGTCAACACGAAGAGGGTCCTGTTACAGTCGCGCTTTGCTGCGTGATCTAACAGGTTATTATCTAGACATTCTTCAGAGTAAAAGCAAACAAGTCAAATCAGTAGTCACTTCCAGTAAATTGACATATAGATTATGGGACACCTATGCATACTCTTAAGGTAATTACTTTCATCATCATCAAGCCATCATTTACTCTTCTAAGTAGGGCATAGAGAAAGTTGGAGATTTATTGGTAGACTGGAGTGGAGAGTCAGAAACCCGAAAACACTAATTGTTTAAATGTTTATGTAGTCTTGATATTTTTAAAATGCTTTTTCTGTAGAGATGAGATTCAGAGAGGACAAATGGTGGACATAGCTAGAAAGTGGTAAGAGTTGGTGGGAAGACCCAGATGTGCTGATTTCTAATTCACTGCACACTAGCAAGAAGCAGTGTTCCAGAATGTTTCCTAGGCATGCATCCAGCTTTTACCAATTAAAGTCAAACATATATCTACTTTTTAGGAAGACCAGGGCCTATGTGCATAGCCCCAGGCCATCATCTCCACAGGAGCCCCAGTAGCATTGTGGGAAAACAGCCCACAGTGATGAAAACAGGCAAGATCCAAGCCTCACCTTAGACAGGACACACAGCATGTTGAAATTTTCTAATGCATCTATTAATTCTACAGGGAGTTCTCAGAATGTCATTGTAACAAAATCAATGCTTCATTATTAAAACAATGCCTTTTGAGTGCATGAGTTTTTAAATGATAACTATCAATGCATAATAATTGTACAGATGAGTGGGTCTCACTGTGACATTGCCCTACAAGTGTATGTCATGCTTGATCATGTCCACCCTCCCTTCTTCCCTCTCTTGCCTTCCCCTAAGGAAGGACCTTAAAGCAAATCTGCAATCCAGGAAAACCATTTCAATTCTGTGGAAGATCTAGTGCACTACACATTTGCAGAATTGCACCTAACATGGAAATGCTTCTTCACAGAATCTCACTGGAGAAAGGGGGTTGATAACAGCTGATCAGAAATTTGCTTCCTCCCAAAACTGCCTGCTAAAGAAACTGAAACCCAGATCCCGCCAACTTTTATTGCTGGCATAACTCAGAAGCTTTTCTTCTGCCAGAGACTTGAAGGTCTATCTGCACACTGCCTGGGGCTGAGGAGTGAGGCTGGGAAATGAAGTGTTATTTAGATATCTCTAGGAGCAAGAGAAACACCCAAAAGCACTCAACTGAATATTGTTAACCCTTAAAAAACAAGAATGAGATATATAGATAGATAGATAGATAGATAGATAGATAGATGTAGATATAAAATGTAAGCTGTATGATATATATAACATAGAAAAATGTATGATATATATAGCACACCCAAATCAAATTTAATATCACAGTCCTCATTACATTCCTTAATTTAGACAACTACACAAGTGAGGATGTGTCAGTTTGTTTTGCTTAATGAGAGTATGTTAGTGAACTAGGTGCCAAGCCTGGCACTTAGGGAAAGACAGAGAAACAAATAAACATGAGCACCAGCTCCCAGAGAATTTACCGTCCAGTGGGAAAGACAGACATAAAAACAGAACAGGAAGAGGAGCGGGACGTGAAAGTATTTACGCGCTGCCCTGGAACAGTGATCCTGAGTCCTGTCTTGACTGCAGTATAAGGAGTATTTGGAAATCCTGTTTGGTTCAATCATTTAATCATTTGTTTTACAAGTACTGATTAAGGATTAACTGCATGAACAAAGTCCCTGACTCAACAAAGCTTCATTCCAGTAAAAGGAGATGGATAATAAGGAAAACATCCAAACAAAAACAAGTGAATATGTGGGTACTTTGGGTTTTTTTTTTCACTTGGTAACAGTACATGAGAAGAAGTTCAGGGGTGAAATGGACAGAGTATGCAAGAGTGAGGAGCAGACCCTCTGAGACACCCAATCTGAAAGTCAAGGTGCCGAGCGAGCCAGACATAGGATACCCAGGAAAAGAGTGTACCCGACAGCAAGTGCAGAGGCCCTGAGACACACCAGCAAGTCCTGCTTGGCTGGAGCCAAAGGAGCAGAAAGCAGAGAGATAGAAGATGGCATTAGACAAGGAACTGGGAAATAGATGCAGGTTTAGAACCTCTTCATAGCAAGAGTCAACCTGACTATCAGACCATAGTTCCATGAATCTCCACTCTGCCTCTTGAGAAAACAGTAAGTAAATAAAAATCACAGAGGATGTGGTTAGAAGACTTCAAAGGAAAAGTACATTAAAATTAACATTTTGGTCCCTGACAATCCAGTTGCACCATGGAGGAGTTGGCTAAAGGACAATAATGAATAACAAACAGGAGGAAAAGAAAAAGGTTAACGAAATGTGGCACCGACTTTCAAGAAACTCACAGTTCTGTAGATTTCTGTAATTCTCACAATAATTTCATGAAGTATTATTGTCTTCTTTTTAATGCTAAGGGAAATGATTAGGAATATGCTCTAAATGACATACATGGGGCACAAGTAAGAATTCAATCCCCGATCTTTTTTTTTTTTTTTTTT
>NW_004624730.1:60222005-60286789 GCF_000247695.1 Heterocephalus glaber
TGTGTTGTATACCTACAATGTGCCAATAAAAGAATTTAATACAAAAAAAAAAAAAACCACTGAGCTAAATCCCCAGCCCCAATCCCAGATCTTTTATCTCTATTCTTTATTTTTTTTGGTACTAGGGATGGAACTTGGGAACTTTCACTTGCAAAACAGACCACTGAACCACTGAGCTAAATCCCTGGCCCTTTTATCTCTATTCTTGTGCGTTTTTACCCTAAACTGCCACCTGCTTTAAACTGTCACCTGTCACTATGGCCCTACCTTTACAGAAATTGAGTTAAAAGTTTATATGTTTATAAGTTACAAGTTTATATGTGTGCTGTGTAGTCTTTTTAAGAGAGTGAGAATTAAAGATAGAATGTTTTTCACTGTGTCTATAAAATCTTAATTATTTAGTTTGAAATTGTAAAATATTATATTTTAAAGTACTTAAAATGAGTTGCAAAGAAATACATTTTGATCTGTGATAATAATCAGGAAAAAAGGTGGGGACCCTCAGTGTCTAGCAATTTTCACTGGTGGAGAAATTTACACAGACTCTACCCTTTCTCAAAAGCTTAAAAACAAAACTATCAAAAGTTCATGTTCCCATTAGCTTTAAAAACTAATCCCTAAGATATTTTTTTAAGTAAAGACAATAATGTCCAATGATTCTTTTCTAATATTCTGTGCTGGCCCTCAGGGGATGAGACTGGAAGGCTTCAGAGGGAAGTCAGTGTGTTAGAATTCATAGAGGAGGTAGACCTTAAGCAGGCTCTTATCATCAATATCACTGCAAAACTGAAACATATGTAAGGGTAAAATTCACCTTCTATGTACATCTCCTTCTTGTGTTCTGATGGGGCTGGGGTGCTTCAGGGAGAAGATAGTGAAAATTTTTTTAAAAAAAAAGAACAAATAACACTCTTGTTCATCCATTCACAACTGGGAAATGACTCGCTCCTGCCTTAAGAGCTGAAATTTCCCCTGAAGTTAAAAGATGCTGCTCTTCTTTATCATAGTTTGTAATCCAGTAAGGAAGGGAGATAGGTCCCAGCCCTGAGGCTTGCTCAGACTGAGCCAAAAAGCTGCTTTCTTTGCTCTGGCTTGCCATATGTATTTTCCCATCATGAGCTTCTCTACTGCTTGCAAAATTAACGTAGATGAATCCCTTTAATTGGCCCTGACTGGTTGAACTCGGGAAAGGTGCCAATTATACCATCTTCCTGATTTTCAGGGTTTACAGAGCACACATTGTCTGAGAGACAGTCACATTTTATTTTCTGATTGACTTTCAAAGATGTATACCTCTAAGCAATAAAACTTCGCAGAGTATTTTTATTAAGGGATCTTTGACTCGTTAAGTGTTTATAGTTCTGAATAAAAACGTTTAAAGGAAAGATTATACAGGAAGAAAAAAATGCAGGAGAAATTCTGGTGGGGACAGGGCAGACTCAAATTCCAGTTCTCTCGCTGTATAATGGCCACGGCAGTTGTGCTGTTGAGTAACTGTCACCCCGCTGTATCCTACTAGAGACATTGGCCATGGGGACCTCCGTCCCAAGGTCCAGGTAACCCTTTCACCAACCAAGAAGTTATTACGAAATGCTGAGCTGATTTACGGAATCCCTCTACTACCATTTCTGGAAAGTATTCAGTTATACAGCAGTGCCATTTATCAGAGAAAAGATAGTTAAGTATCCGTAACCTACTTAGAGACATTTATTTCCTCCAAATTATTCCCTAAAATGGGCATGTCCTTCATTCTAACTTTAGGAGAGGAGAATATATAATAATAAAATAAGCCTTCTATTTTAATGTTTAACTCCTCCAAATGTCAACAGACATATCTGTATCTCTGTACCCTTCCTCTAATCCATTCTTATTACTTCACCAATTTAATTTGGTCTTGTGTTTGGTTGCAAATGTTCTAGATATGGTACAGTTTCCAATGCACTGTCCTCTGACATTTCCCAAAAATTAGCTTTATCAGATTCAAAGTGTGGGGAGCCACAAAAAAGGCTTCAACCTGGATAATTCTCCCTGAACTCACAGCTACCTTGAGCTGAGTTTTTACTTTTTGTCCATGTTTGCAGTACATGATGGTTACATCTATTATGGAAATTAGACACATCTACATAACACATCTTAATTCTTTTTTTTTTTTTGTCCCCTACCCTTCTCATCCCTCCCTGCTCCTTCCAACAGACAATAAATAAAGGAAATGTGTTATTTATACACGGTGGAGTTTTACTCACCGTAAAGAAGGATAAACTTGAGGCATTCGTAAAATGAGACCATAATATTAAGTGAAATAAATCACACACACAGGTTAAATATTGCATGGTTTCTCTTATATGAGAAACCCAGAATATAAATAAAGAGCATCATAAAAGATTGGTAATAGGAAATAGGGAGCTCTTTCTTAAACGGGAAGGGAAACAGAGGAGGGGAGGGGTCAGGGAGTAGAGGGAAAGGGCATGGAAAAAAAAGAAAAGAATTTAAGAAAAAAATGGAAATAGAGTTTTTGTAAATGGGAAGGAGACCAAGAATTGAACAGACCTTTTTAACCTGTCTTGACTACTGATTTAGTGTTTTGTTTATTTTTCTTTTGCTTATACTGAGCAAAATATTTTGGACATTTTTAATATAAGTACATAGGGAGCCACTTCGCGTTTTTTTGTTGTTTTGGTTATTTTTTTTTTGCCTCTGATTTTTATTCCTTTTTTTTATTAAAAAAAAAAAATTTAAAGAGATAACATTCATTGAGGAAGTAATAAATACATTCAAATAGTTGATTATTTTTTTAACTGAGGCATACAGTGAAAACTCTCTTGCTCCTATATTCCTCTTTTCTCTGGTCTCTCGCACCAAATCATAGAATCACTATTTTTATTTTCTTGTATCAGTTTTACTGTGTGATCACAGTACAAATATATACATTTCCCACTTTGGCATTCACAAAAGGTAACAGTATATACTTGCCCTTTCACCTCACAGTATATCAGCAAGGACTTTTCAATATCTTCCTGGTAGAGTTTATCTATTCATCTTCACGATGGAATTGCACATCATCATTTGCAAGCACCATACTTCATTAAATCGGTCTTACACTAATGGACATTTGGATTATTTTTAACTTTTGGCAAAACAAGAAATTTTTCAGTGGCCTATTTCATATATTATTTTACTCACTTTGCAAGTATATCTGTACATGTATATCACTTATATGCAGAAATCTTTAGAATAAATTCTCACTTGTACAATCATGCTGTCTTTTTAACGCATGTTTTTCCCTTGTATAGACATACAGTATTGTAATTTATTTCACCAGCTTCCTTTGAGTAGATAGTTGGTTGTTTCCAATGTCATGCTAGTATAAAAACTTCAATTCATTTCTTTGTATATGCACAAGTAAAATTTCATTGTATGCATGCATACCTATAGGCTCTCTCTCTAGAAGTATAAGTGCTAGGCCAAGGGCATTTTATAACTTGATACATGTTGCCTAAATTCTCTAACCATTGTGTGATGGCTTAGATTTACAGCATCTTCCCTAAGCCTCATGTGTTCAGAGTTTGGGCCTTTGGAAGGTGAGTGGATCATGGGTGCCCTATAATCATCAGTAGATTAATCCAGCAATGAGTTTAAAGCTAAATGTGCTGCTGGGGGGGGGGGGGAGTGGCCTCTGGGGGTGAGACTGACCGGGCACATCTCCCTCCCTGGGTCTGCCCTTCACCCTCTGGTTCCCGATGGCCAGGATGTGAGTAGCTTTATTCCACCACGCCCTTGCACCACCCCCTTCCTGCCTTGGAACCAGCCAGCTATGGACTGAATCCTCTGAAACCATGAGCCAGAATAAACCTCTCCTCTTCAAGCTGTGGGGGTGGGGTATTTTGTCCCGGGGATGAGAAAGTGATTAAGACACGCTGCATACAGATTGAACTGATCTTATTCTCATTAGCAGTATTTGGGATCTTATTTTCTCACTCTCTTCCCAAATCAAGGTGTTATCAAAGCACTCAAATTTTATTAATCTTATAGGCAAAAATGTTTTCTAATTGTACTTCTATGTTTGCATTTTTCTTCCTATGAATGGGCATTTTTTCAAATTTTTCAAAAGCATTGATAGCCCCTTTGTCCATTTTCCTAATGTATTATTGTTCTTTTTACTGATTTGTAAGAACTCTTCATTTACTATGTTTATCATTTGTGACAAATATTTAATCTCCAAAATCTCTTATTATTTATCTTTGTTGCATAAAATAATCCCCTAGTGTTCTGCAATATTATTTTTTTTTTTTGTACTGGGGATCAAATTCAGGACCTTGTGCTTGCTGGACAGGCATGGTGCCACTGAGCTAAATCTCTGGCCCAATTGTGCTTATTTTAAATTCTTATTTAGTCTATTCCTTCACAAACATGGAGTTTGCTTGTTTGTTTATTTTTGTGGCACTGGAGATTGAACCTGAGGCACTGTACCACTGAGCTACATCCAGCCCTTTTCCATTTTTCATTTTGAGATAGGATCTCACTAGATTATCCAGACTGGCTTTGAACTTGAGATCTTCTTGCCTCAGCCTCCCAAGTAGCTGGGATCACGGGCCTGTGCCACCACCCCAGGCATATGGGGGCAGTTTTTAAAATCTCTATGCCTTGCTTGCTGTGTTGACTCCAAGCAGACTCAGTGATGCTGGTACAAAAATAGGATGTGCTTCCAAGTGCTTACTAGTGCCCCTTCTTCTGGGTGTGAGCCCCCCCGCTCCGGCTTCCCGGAGGAAGAGGAGTCAGAAGTTGCCCTCTGGCTCCAGTGCCCATCCTGTTAGCCTGTGGGCCAGCACAGCAGCTGCCTCACATCAGCACAGGTGGGAGAGAAGGGGCAAGGACTGAGGGGCAGCAACACCAGGACCTGCAGGACTTTCCTTCTCCTGTAACCTCAGACTCTGAGCCAGGCTCCCCCAGAGTCCTTCTGCCTGGCTCCAAGTGCTCTGCCATGCATGTTCTGCACTATAATTTCTACAGGTTATTTCTTCCATGATCTACTCCTATAAAGTCATTTTACTTGTTTTGGTTTATGTTTTAATATTTAGGAATTCCTTCATATTTTCGGTCTACTATTATCATTCTTTCTTAAATGTTAGTATAGTTACTATCTTTCCCTCTAAAATACTGTTCCTTTCATTTTTGTGCTCTTTTTGAGAATAGGAGGGAGAGGTGTGTGCTCAGGATGCTATCTTAATCTAAATTCCCCAAAATGCTTTGAACATCCAAAAGAGGAACAGCCAGGTGTGGAGGCACACACCTGTAATCTCAGCACTTTCGGAGGCGGATGCAGGAGGATCACAAGTTTAAGCCCCATTTGGGCAACTTAGCAACATAAGGAAACCCTGTCTCAAAATAAAAAATAAAGAGGGCTGGGGGTGTAATTCAGTGTGAAGGCCCTAGGTTAAATCCACAGTACCGGGGAGGGAGAGAGAGAGAGAGAGAGAGAGAGAGAGAGAGAGAGAGAGAGAATAGTACATAGCTTTGCACTGGTTTTTTGACTCTGAGCTTCCAGGAATATGAGCTACATAACTTGATACTAACCTAGCACAGTGACTAGTTCATGGGAGGAACTCAACAATGCTTTCTTGTATGATCAAAGGAAGAAACAAAGGAAAACAAGAAAAGCATCCTGAGTTGTTTCCATTAAGGTCAATTCAGCATGATTTTATTGAATATATTGCTATGCACAAGGTACCTTTAGGTACAAATGTGGCAGAGGTGAATCAAACCCTTTCTTTCCCTCCTCAGTCATGTGTGTGTTGCAGGGGACCAGGCTTGCCTCCAAAAGGTGAAGGTTAATAAACTAAGGGAAAATACCTAATAGAAACACATCTACAGGCTTTGGAAGAGAACACAGAAAGCAATTAGTTGGTAATTTGGGCAAATAGAGAAGCTTATTTCGACATGAGTAAAACTAGAGGGGGAGGAGGAAGGGAATAGAAGTCTAAAGCATGTTTTATTATAGGCACAGAAAAGGCTTTGCAGATGTACTGCCAGCTCTTCCACGTATTCAGCCATAAAAAGGAGTAACAACTGCATATTTTTAAAAGATGGCCTGAAAGTAAAGTTTAGAAATAGAGATGACAGATAAGCCACAGCAGGCAAACATAATTCAAATCTGACTTTGCAAACTTCGTTGATTTTTAAAGTAGACTTGGCTTCTGAAAGTACATCAGGCTTACATTTTCATGCAGCCTTTGGATGCACTGAAGTTACGCCAGGACAGTGGCTCAGGATCAGCAAGAAGAGCTTTGCTTTCAGGGCCCATGCTCTGCTCTGAAAAACCCAATAATTTTCGCCTGCCCTCCAGCATGGAAGATCTGATACAAAGGAACAGGGCTCAGCTCCCTGCAACCTTGGCCATGAGGGGCAGGGGTGGGAAGGCCTGCAAGTGACAGGAAGGGCAGGGAAATGAAAGCTGTCAGGTACCTCTTGGGTTGGTCCTACGACCAGAGAGCGAATATCATCCACAGAACTCTACAACTGTTCTCCAGCATCCTCCAAATTTTGCCTGCTCCCATTCCATGGCAAAAGAGATGGGGCGCTGCTTCCAGACCTATCAGCATACCTGCTGGCCCTTCCACCCACCCTGTACAGTGCTTGGCATACAGCAAATGTTTGCTGTATTTTCTTCTTGTTATGATTAATTTCTTCCCACTATCTAGCTGCCATACCCTAAATCAGCCATTCTCGAGGTGTGATCTGAAGACTCCAGAAGTTTGTGAAACTCTCACCGGGGGTCCAGAAAATCAAGACAATTTTTGATGAATATTTTCAAAGTAAAATGATTTGTTTTTTGACTCTCATTCTCTCAGGAGTGCACAGTGGAGTTTTCCAGAGGGTGCAGAGCTGGCGATACCACAATAGATTAAATCCAGAAGCAGACATGAGAATCTAGCTCTTTTTTCTGAAGCCAGGCTTTAAAGAGATTTGCAAAAATGTAGGACAGCACAGCTATCTTCACTAAATTTTTTTGCTCTGAAAAATGTATTGTTCTTATATGGTAATATGTCACACATCATCTATTATTATTTTAAATGAATGCACAAAAATGTCCTAACTTCTTGGTTTTAATTTTAATATAGTAAATTTAAATATGTGGAAGCCACATAAATAAAACCTCTTTGAATTCCTTAGTAAGTTTCCAGAGTGTAAAAGGGTCCACAGAACAAAAAGTTTGAGAACCACACAGGTGACCATTTGACCAATTCTTTTCCTCTTTCTATAGTGATTTTTAACCTTCATTTTTATTTATAAAGGTGATATGAAATTTAAAGTACAATGGTACATCAGTTCATGAACTTAATTCTTTCCATGATTCTGGTCACAAACCAAATTGGATGAAAACCAAATCAAATCCAATGGTTAGGTTCAATGTGGGCCTTAAGGGGAAATTTGATTTGGTTCTTGTCCAATTCGGTTTGTGACTAGAATCATGGAAAGAATTAAGTTTGTGAACCAAGGTACCACTGTATAAAATAAGTAAAGAAAAGGATTAAATGTCTTATAATCGAACCACTCAGCAAAGGACATTATTAATATGTTGGCATATGTATTTCTGTTTCCAGTAGTCGTGAACCTTTGGCACAGGTGCTGCAGCAAGCTCTTTATTATCACTGAAGGCTCTAAAAGGTTCTCCACCACCAGCTTAGTCCATTAATACATGATGAACATAGAATTAAAATAGAATGATACGGTAGATAATATTTTCAACCTTATTTTTCTTTTAATTAAAGATATCATAGAACCAGTGAATATCACTAACTATTTTTCTATAACACCCACTCGAATTATTGTGTTTAAGTAATGCATTCGTTTAAGTAAGCTCCTGGTTTTGGTCATTTAGATTGCTTACTTTTTTTCTTGCTATACGTAATGTTATAGTGAACAGCCTTTTTATACATGTTTGGTAATTTCTTTTTTTGTTGTTGTGTTTTTTTGTGGGTTTTTTTTGTTTGTTTGGTAATTTCTTAGAATAAATTCCTAGAAGTAGAATTGTTGTGTCAAGAATATGTATATGTTTATTTTATATACTTGGAAACATGGGATACAGTGGAAGAAAATCATTTTCATTTTAACAATGTGAACAATTACATATTCACTTAATCTCTCAAATGCATCATTTTTTCTAAAATTTCAGTGTTATAGCTTGCCTTTTTTTCTCAAAAAGCTGATTATTAATTTAAAAAGCTCTATTTCATGTACTGTGCCATAATTTACTTACCCATTCCCCTCTTATTGGACATTTTGGGTTGTTTCCAAGTTGTTGCTGTTACTAACACATACTCATGTACATAGAGCTCTGAAAAAAAAATGCATATTTTAAGGTTCCTAATATCTGTTGCCAAATTCCTTTTTAGAAAGGTTGTACCAGCACCTATATTAGTAGTTTTATTTGATACCTTTGAATTATGTCATTTCTTTGCCAATCTGATAGTTCTTAAATGGTACTTCATTTTTTATAATTTTTATTTCATGGACTTGTAGCATGTTTGACTTTTTTCATATTTCTCTTGAATTATAAATTTCACTTTTTAAACAGGACACACATGTGTAAATACTGAATAGTTTCTCAAGTGTGAGAAACTGAAAGTGTAAATAAGGAATAAAAGGTATAATAGATAATGTGAAACAGGAAGAAAACGGGCAAAGGGGAAGGGGAAGTGGGAGGGGTAGGGAAAAGGAAAGAAGGGAATGGAATTAATATGAGAAAATGAAAAAATTCAAATAAAATCTTTGTAAATAGGGAGGGATGGAGGGGTTGAAGGGAGGGCAGGGGAAGGGGGTAAAAATAAGAACCAAGAGAGTATGTAAAGGTGCATGTCTCCAAGAATGAATGTCATTATGTTGTACACCTAAAATATAATAAAAGGATATACAAAAAAAATAAATTTCACTTTTTAAAAATGCCTATTAGAGTAATGCATTTTTATGGAATCAAAAGCTGCTGGCTTCTCTCAAGTATTTGTTGATACACTGGGAATACTGGCTTGTAGAAGAGAAATTATTACATAGCTAATATGATTTTATGTATTTACAAACATAAACTCAATTCTATTGGGTAACTTCAGTTGCTGCAAATGCTCCTCTCTATGCTTTATCTCTTTGAAAATCTGAGTTTCAAAGAAACAGATAATAATCATCCATACTGAACAATTAAGATGACTTTAAATGGAATTGAGTAAATTGTAAGATACTATTTGAAAGTAATTAAAATTACTTTTAATACTTAAATATATTCAAAAGTAAGTAGTATGATTTGGTTTGGGTTGCAACTAATTTCCCAAGCCTATTGTGATAATATCCAAGCCAAGCAAAACTTTCAGGGATAGTAACTAATGAGGAAATGACCAAGCCTAGGTGGCACAGGAAAGAGAGAGACATCGAAGGATAGAAATGATAATTCCACAGGATAGGACAGGATGAGATGGGGAGGGACAGGGTGGGTAGGATAAAGCCACCTAGGACCCCCAGACTGCTGGCTGGGTGTGGATGGCTCAGTCCAAAGTCAAGCTGGCTTCAGCCTCATAGTTCTAACCTTCATACATTCTTCTCTCTCTCCACGGTCCCTTCCCATCCATTGCCCTCTCTGAGGCCAAAGTAAGCAAGACAGGACCCATGGAGAAGAAGCTGGGAAAATCTGAGTCAAAGAATAACCCTCAGACCTGCAGCATGGGGGGTTCCAATAGGAAGAGAAACACACTGATTTGCACAAACTCACACAACAGGGACAAACAATCTCCATAGAGCCAGACTGCTGCCCCACACCAAGTCAACAGCAGCAGTTCTGCAGATCCTCCCCATCCTTGCTAAGAAGAGCCAAGGAAATGGGTCAGACCAAGGCTGTAGCCAAAAGGAGCTGGGGAAGTAGCAGGCCAACTGAGCACCCCCTCACCACTCTGACTCTAACCTGCTTTGGCCCCTGAAGCTCCAGACAGAAGCCTGCACACAGTGGGGCCAATAAAGATCTGCAGAATGAGAAGAATGAGGAAATGAAAATCTGACATTTTCAAAGCCACTGAGACAAAGTAATGAATGATCAGTATTCTTAAGAATCCTTAACTCTTCAAAACAAAAAGTTTTAACCGAAAAATAATGGGGGAAAGAAAAGCTTTACCTCCAAATGTCAATGGTCATTGCATCTATTTAAAGTTTCCTACAGGGAATCCTAATAAATATTTAAGCCCTTCCAATCTACCTTGCCAGTTAGCAGTTAGGGGGAATTAAGCAGTGGATTACAAGAATGGTTTTTCCAGAAGCTTTGAAGTCTACTATTTTAGGCTATATGATCACAGGAATGTCTCATCCACTTCCTTTTCTCCTTTCTTTTTTAATCTTTTGTGGGGGGAAAAAAAGCTATAAACACACCAATCTATGTTGCTATAATGATTTTCTTAGTGAACACTGTGCTCATCACACGCTTTCATTGTAATCCCCCATCTTCTCCAGCTCCCGAGCTTTTTAACACATCCCTTCAGCCTAAAACTTCCCAGGCTTTGTTCCCTGTTCAGATAAACTTTCAAGTCAGTCTGCTCAGCAGCTTCTGAGTAGAGAGGAAATAAGAGGCATAACGTTTGCCCATGAGCATTGGAAAGACTAACTTACAGAGTCGACGTAAAGACTCATCACTTGGGAAAAATGTCACCATCTAGGGAATTATCAAGGAATTAAAAAAAAAAAAAAACAGGAGAGAATAATTAGCTGATGTCTGAAAGCCCAACCAATTTGGCCTTCTGACTGAAGCTACTCAGTGTCACAATTTCAAAATGTCTGGAAAACAGCCCATTGATAGGAGGGTATCCCATTACTAGAATTTTCTCCTCCAAGGATGAATTATCATTAATTGTGAGGATTTTTTTGTGTGTGTGCGCATCCTTCAAAGTGATTCTTGTGTAAATAATAATACTACTCAGTGGCTTACTTTGGTTTAAATATTAATATTCCCTTTATTGTAGTTACAAAATCAAAATTTCCTTAAGGTTTTAAATTTACCACATAAATTTAAAACCTTAACACATTTTAGCAAATATTTTTAGAAAACATTTTTTAAAACCTTAAATGAATTATAAATTTTATTAAATACCTTAAAATATTCTTAACCGCATTTTTTATCAATTCATTATTTTCAAATTTCCCTTAAGTCTTTTGTCTATAGTCTATAGTCTATAGTCTTTTGTCCTTCCAAAGTGCTTATGTAAATTATGTAAATGTGATAAATTAAACTTTTAACTTAAAAATCTCAAATCTAAACTAATTGCTTAATTACTTAAAATTTAAATCATTAGTCTGACATGTTCTCTAAAAAGAAAAATTTTTTAAACTACAAATGTGTAAAGCACTAACCATGCACATATGTTTGAATTTTAGAAACACTATATATCTAATTTTGTATTGGGGCATAAAAGCCGTTGACCTGCTAGTTAGTAGTAATTACGTCATCTTGAACAAATTTGGGGGATTGCCTCTGAGTCAGCCAAGACCCCTTACTCTTCCATCAGGCCAACAATTCTTTGCTGAGTCATTTTTCTCCATTTTTTTTCTTTTCTGAGTTCTTGTGCCTGTCCACTGCTCCTAGAAAATTCAAACTTACTGTTAACGTCCTAATGCAGAGCAATTTAGCCATGGTAGCTAAACTTTTCCTAATTGGGCCTTGCCTAAGAAGGACTTGTCTTTCTCATCCAGAAGTCCTAACAAGCTGAAAAGAAATCCAGTAACCTCTGACATATCTTATGCCTTAATTAATGTTCCTCCTCTAGAATGCAGAAGCAGTGGGGATAATTCTTTTTCTAAACAGCATCTATCTCCCTTCCAGGTTAATGAGGTGCTAAGCTTTCTCAAGACCTAGATCATAATTTTTATTTCCTTTTAAACTCCATACAGTGGTCTTCTAACAATATTTCTGTTTCTTTGTGTGGGACCAGAAATCCCGCTGGTCTCGTACATGGTATTATCTTTTGAGAGCAAGTGCAGTAAATTAAAGAGAGACACAATTTCCTCCCCCCCTTCATCTCATTGAATGGTGGAGTCTGTATCCCCTCCCCCTGAATCGGAACTGACCTTTGTCACTTATTTGACCAATGGAATACGACAGCAAGAAAGCTGGGCTGGGCCACTTGGACACTGAGAGAGAGACTTTGAGAAGATGCATAGCTTCTGCTTTGCTCTCTTGGGGCCTTGAACCTCTGTGGCACTGTGATATAATACAAAATACATATCTGGTTTTTAAAACCAAACCCTGGCACAGAGCTCCTAAAACCCTTTTAATTTCATGGGTAAAAAGAGTTATCTTTGTCTTAATGAGGTGCCACCACCGCTGGGTTCCTGGGTGCAAGCTGATCACCAGAAGCACCAAGCCATGATTAGAAGCTTGGAAGCTTCAGTCTCACCGCCATCTTCCGGGAAAGGCAGAGGGGCTGCAGACTGAGTCAATCAGACCCGCATAGTGCAGCCTCCATGGAAGTCCCTGAACTGCAGGGTTTAAGGAGCTTCTGGGTTGCTGCCTACCTGGTGGTCCTGGAGGGTGGTAAACCCAGAGATGGCTTAGAAACCCTGTACACCTTCCTACATACCTTGCCTTGGGAACAGCCCTCCATCTGGCTATTCACATGTAGCCTTAGTACTATTTGTTATAATAAACCAATAAACACAATCAAAGTGCTTTTATGAGTCCTGTGAGCCACTCTGTCAAAAGGTCACACCCAACAAGGGACCTGTGGGAGCTTCCAAATCACAGCCAATTCAGAGAGAAGTTGTAGGTAACATGGGAACTCACTACTGAAGTGGGAGGGGGATGCAGTTCTTGTGGAATGGATCTGTAACCTATGGCTCCAATGTCATCTCCGGGTAGGCAGTGTCAGAAAAGATTTGAATTGCAGGACACCTACTTAGTGTCATTACTGTTAGATGTTGATGTGGGAGGAGAAACACATTTTGATGACTAGAAGTATTCCATATCTAGAGGATAATAGGACAAATCAGTTTGTAACCAGCAACAAAGAAGTCTGACATCCCTGAGACTGCTCTAAAGCAAGGAATCTGAAGGCAGACGAAGAGGTCACGGAGGTTGGAGCTCAGGCCAACATTTGCTGTCACTACCAACATTTGAATGGATCATCATATGACTCCACCTGACTCCCACTGGTCTCTGCAACTACATGAAAGACCTCAGGCAAGAACTGCCCAGCTGAGCACAGTCCAAACACAGAAATGTGAGAGAGAATAACACATCGATCTTGTAAGCCTCCATAATATGCAGAGGGCTTAGTAAGAAGCACTAGATAATCAGCACAGCAGATAATTGTACTATGGTTTTAAACCTGAGCTTTTGCTTCACTTGGCCAAAACCTGTGCTGAGATATTGAAATACAATGCAGCCTCTTAGTACACTCACAGGAACTTTTACTTCTTCCTTCTTGAGCTACTTCTTCCAGCATAAAAACTGAAAAATCAAGTGTACTGCTCTCGGCTCTGTCTCTTTGGGAGGACTGCCTCTCACGACTAACATTTAGGCTGTATTGGTCACCTTCCTGCCTCTAGGACAAAATACCTGACACTCCCGACTCAAGGGGAGAAGTTTAGTTGGCCCACAGTGAAGGGAATGCAGGCCAGGCGTGGACGGACCTAACACCATAAGCCCTCGCTCAGCAGGGCTCCAGTGTACTCCCAATTCTGTAAGGCTTTAACCACTTTCTAGGAGGCCCTTCTACAGTAATAAAGCTTGAGATCAGCCAGACATTTGGGTGGCAGGTTGGTTACATGAGATCCTTTCCACCCTAGAGGGATAGTGATTCACCCTTACTAGAATTGGCACAGATTCCTATATGGCTTTGATTTTCCTCTCTATCATTCTCTGCCAGCACCACCATTCAAGGGCTTATAGAATTTCTAATCAATTACCAGGAGATTCCAACCCAATATCTCTTCAAATCAATTGCACAACAATCAACACATGAACAAGTAGAGTAGAGCATCACCAGAAAGCAATCAGTTTACCAGCATGATCAAGCTGTTTCTTAAAAGTAAATAAACTGGGCTGGGGATTTAGTTCAGTGGCACCACACCTGCCTCACAAGCACAAGGGCCTGAGTTCAATCTCTCCCACCCCCCCAGGTACCAGAAAAAAAGTAAATAAACTAAGGTACTGTATGGCCTACAAAGATAAAGTATACAAATTAAACAATGAACTATGCTGTGTCCTCCAATAACTAGAATAAGAGAGGTATATAGCCCTGTCTAACCCTCTTTAACATCATGTCCAATGGATTCCCATGAGTCTACTTACAGAATGTGTGCTTCTAAGGCCTGCATCTTAGTGTTTCATAGGATTAAAGGCCCTGGTACCCAGAGGAGTACTGCTTCCTCTAAGGCAAACAGCAAGAACTTCATTGAGGTGGAAGCTATAATTACTGCCTGTTACTTTGGGCTTTTCATGCCAGTGACGAAGCATGTAAAGAAAGGAGTTACAACGCTGAGGGGGTGGGCAACCAAATGTGACTATCTTGAAGAACAAGATTGCTTGCTGTACAGTAGAAACAGAGAGAATATGTCTGTAATGCAGGGGACTTATGGGGGGGGTCTGCATATGTCTATGCAAAGTGATATTGGCAAATAACCAATTATAGCAATCATATCCCAACAAAAAGGAGAAAACTAAGATCTCAGATTTCTCAAGCCTAGAGATGTTGGCATACCACCAAGCAAACAGTGTAGAGGAGCTGATATACTGGACAAGGGGGAGTGAAATCTAGAATGAGTGTTGAAGAAGTTAGAAGATGGTACCAGTTGTGATGTCAGCCCATTTGTAGCTGTGAGGATTGTAGCTGGTTACACTAATCCTTTTTTATTAAGCTCCTTTCTGGAGTGATTGCAGCTGCCAACATTTTGAAGACCCAGTGAGAAATTTGGCCTTCATATATGATATAAGCACATATCCGATATGAATCCGATGCTTCTTGTGCTCTGCCTCACTTCCATGCAGTCTTACTCCTGAGGCCATTTGCAGTTATGACTGTGAGGAATGGTTACACAGTAAAAGAGGAAGGCATTCCAATACTGACCGCATCTTGCTTCAGGCATGTCTTTGGCTCACTGTGATATGTTTCTGTTGCTGAAAGAGTGGGAGACCCATAGAAGTTCATTGGATGTGAGGGTATCTGTAGCTCAAGCAAGGAGAGATTGCACCACCTGAGACAACTCTTGACTCATGGGAAATGTAGGCCAAAGGACAAGTTCTTCCAGCTATCATTCCTCTAGTCACTTCCCAAATGAGCTCTCTGAGTACAAATGAACCCAAATGAGCTCCTCCACTTTCCAGGTCTACCTAGGTCAAGAAAGAAGCCAGTGAAAATCAACATAGCCTTTGCAAATAAGATGCTGCCGAACAACAGAATAAAAGCTTTCATTCTATAAACTCATCAGCTTTGAGGATAACAACAATATAGAGTTTTTGACTCATTCTACCTACTTTCTCCTATCATAAGACAAAAGTTAGGATACATATTGTCTTAGTTACTTTTCTCATTCCTGAGACAAAACACCAGACACCATAAAATAAAGGAGGCTAGGTTTATTTTAGCTCACAGTTTGTAGAAGTTTCACTCCACAGTCAGCTGGATCCAAGACAGAGGGGCATGGCAGAGGAGAAACAGTCCATGGCAAGACAAGCAGAAAGGAGTCAGCAGCAAGCTTCCCTTTCCCTTTTATTCCATTCAGGCTACAAACCTATTAAATACTGTCACCCACATCCAGGGTGGGCTTTCCCCTTATCCATACCCAGAACTACGCTGCACCAATCAGTGGATAATCTAGTTCTCATACACCCTTAACCCATATTCATACACCCTTGATCCAGCCACCTCCAAAAAGCCCCATCTATGAGCACATGAGGCCTTGGGGGACATCTAAATACAAGTCATAACACATATACCTTTACAAATTTTTCCTCACCAAAAACTACTAATAAAGAGAAATTGTTCTGGGAAGGAGTATATTTTGAATCTGTTTTCTGTTGCTACTGCAACAAGTTACTGCAAATTCACTGGTATATAAAGATCTGAGTTTATTATCTTGTAGTTCTGTGGGTTAGAAGTTCAACACAGGTCTCACTGGAAAAAAAATCAAGGTGTTAGCAGGGCTGAATTTTCTTCATAGGCTCTAGGGAATGATATGTTTCCTTGTGTTTTCCAGTTTTTAAAGGCTTCCAACATTCTTTCACTCATGACCTCCTTTTTCCACCTTCAAAGCCAGCCATGTCAAATCCTTTTCATATCATATCATCCTAACCTCTTCTCCAGAGCCTTTCTTCTTCTTTAAAGACCCTTGTGATTACATCAGGCCCACCCAGATAATACTGCATGACCTTTTATCATAAAATCACCAGATTGGCAACCTTAATTCCAACTGTAACCCTAATTCCCCTTTGCCATGTAACAACATCCTCATAGGTTCCCAGGATTGTGTTGTGGACATCTTTGAAGATGGGATAGAAAATATTATTCTAATACAATATCATAATGTAGAAAAAAGACTTTATAAATTTTCTCTTAAATCTACTCTCATATTTATTTTAGACCTATAATCTCATTTAATTTTATCCAACTTCATCTCTTTTGTGAACTTATATTGAGATAAAACATTTAATCACTTTAGGCCAGTGACTCCATTTTCATTTTATTAGTGAACTGGGATAGAAAAAGTAAAGTCCAGCAGAGGAAACAAAAGGAAAGAACAAGAGAGAGGGAAGGAGGGAAGATGGTGGGGTGTGAAGGAAAGAAGGAGTATAGGAAAGAAGAAAGGGGAAGGGAAGAGGAAAAGAGAAGGAGTGAATAACAAAAAAGTAAGAGACCTTGATGTTATTCTCATATAGAGAGAGTATGCTTAGCTACTCAATCCTGAAGTCTCGGGAGGAAGCACCTATCTGCTTGAAGTTAATAATCCCACTTTGAAACTCCTACAGTTCTGATGAAAATTTTTGGTCATCACTAGTCAAAACTCTGGACAACTATGAATGTCTAGTATCAGAGTTTATTAAAAAATTATAACAAATTATTTGTACATTGTAAGATTTTCCACCTTGAATTGTCTTAAAACAAGTCCTGTTCTTCTTGATCCTGTAATAAACAGTACGTGAGAAACCGTAACATCCTTTAGAAAAACAAAAGGGCATTAAGTGATGAAATTTATCCTACAGGCATCTTCAGTAATTACCATTCATTGTTCCCTTGTGAATTGTTCATATTTTATAACCTTCCAATATGATCTGTAAGATTAAATGTGATGAAGTGCTTCAATAGACAACATGTAATATTTTATTTTACTATTGATCTCAATCCATGTGATTAAGAGTAATTCTGTAAGACATATTTCTTTTGAACTAGCAAATCCAACAATAGTGATAAAATAATGTCAGGGAGGCGACATCCTGAATGTGCATTTGGCACTTCAAAACAAGTGGATTGTTAAAAAGTTATTTGAGATTAGTTGAGCATGGGTAAGTATTTATTGCTCTCTTCTTGGCCAGAAAATTGTTAGAGAAATAAAGCTAATGGTAGAATATTTCCTTGTGTAAATCTTAATTATCTTCTTTTGAGAAGATTGGCTCTAAAAATATCCTACTGCTTTTAGATAATGGATCTTTTTGGTTATTCCAAATGACTTTGGAAATCACTTTGGAAGCCAGGAATACAAACTACACTGTATTTAATACATGGGATGATGAATGAGAAAACTAGTTGTGTCTGTGTCTGTATCTTTTTTTAACTAGGCCAGCTCCTCACCTAATTAGATGACTTGAATTTGGGGGGGTTATTTGTGTCTTGCTATGTTGTCCAGGTTGCCCTTGAACTACTGTGTAGCCCAGGCTGGTCTTGAACTCACAGCAATCCTCCTGCCTCAGCTTCCTAAATGCTGATATTACAGACATTCACCACCACACCCAGCAAGTTGAAATTTTTTTTTTAAATTTTGTGGTGCTGGGACTTAAACCTATGGCCTCACACAAGCTAGGCAGCATTCTATCCACTGAGCTATATCCCCAGCCCTGACTTGATTTGCATGCATAAATTTCCACTCCAGAAAACATCTGTCTCTAGAGAAGTCTTCTCCCTGTCTCATTCTCAAATTATTTCCTTTTGTGGTTGTCCTGGTCTCTATTAGCAAGAGTATTATTAATATTCACACATATTAAGACAAAGTAATTAGGAGTCAGATTCACAATTGGTCATACAGGTGGGAATTGAGAGCCTCCATGAAGCAAAAAGTATTTAAAGCTGTAATTTGTGGGTTTTATAACCTGGGAGGTGGGAAGGTCACTATTGGGGAACCACATGTATGCTTTGTCCACATGGTTTTGGATCCTATATTTCCTATTACTTCATTCTTACTGGACATTCTATCCTTAAGGACATTATTAAATAAATTATAAAAGCCAGGGATCCACCCCTTATTTAGCTAAGAGTTAAGTTCTCAAAAATTGTAGGTAATTAGATCATAAATAATTCAGAAGAAATGAAGTTAAAACAGGTAATTTGGATAATACATTTGAAGAAATGAGGTTAAAACAGGTAATACATTTCATTATGTTAAGAACAGTGTTAATTGTCCCCATTTCCCATGCTTCCTTAATATAAGCAATAATAGAAAGATTTTGGAGGAAGCAAAACAAACATGAAAAATTTATCATAAATTACATATTAAAAATCACTGACAATCTCTAGCCAATCTACAGACAAGGTAGCCTGTTCATCTTTGATTTTCATCATAGCTAGTAAAGAAATTCTCACACATGATGTCTATGATGTATATTTGTTCACCAAATTCTAAAAAGTGTCTCAAGGTACAACAATAAGGATGCTACAGCAAGAAAGTTATTTTACCCAGAAAAAGGCAATTTAAGTCAATTTCTTACATCTGTGTAGTGCTCTGTCCACAGAATCCTTTGATAGCTACAGTCATCTCTACAAATTTGGTGTTGCCAGGGAAGCCCCTCCAATACAGAAGAAGTAAGGGTACATATTTGAACATAAAATCTTGGTTTTACTAACTCTTTAGATAATTGCTCAGAGAACTCATTGTTATGGCTTGTGTCGAGATGGCCCCTCAAAGCTTCATGCAATCATAGGTGGGGCTTTTTCAGAAGTGGCTGAATCTAGAGCATGTGATTGATTCATAGTGCAATGCTAGGATTAAGGGTGCTAGGATTAAGGGTGGGTGATTACTAAATCATTCCACTAATTGGTTTGGCACCATCCTAATCCCAGTAGGCTGGTTACAACATAAGGGACATAAAGAAGTTTGTCTTGTCCCCTGCTTGCCCACTTTGCTACCTTCTGCCTACCATGAACTGTTTCTCCTTTGCAATGCCTGTCTGCCATATGCAACTCTATCTTGGAGCCAGCTGATTAGGAATTGAAACCTCTACAAACTGTGAGCTAAATAAACCTTTTCCCTTTTAACTTTGGGTGTCAAGTAGTTTGTCTCAGCAATTAGAGAAAAGTAACTAAGACATTCATTATCTAAAAACATGGTGGGAATGAAAAGTATAAACACATCTTTAAAAAGCTTAGATAAAATACACATATAACAAGTGCTGGGTTATAATTTGTTATTGTATATGTAGCCACTGTAGTCTCCCTTTCAGAGAAAAATAATTTTCTTTATGAAATACTGTTCATGCTCCATAGCTCTGCCTGGTAAACCACTATATTTGCTATATTATATCTAGCATAAGTTTGGACAGGAGAGTTCTTTAAACATAAGTGACATATAAACATTATTTTGGTGATGAATAAGAAAATCACACTACTATATATTCTTGGTCTACTTGAAGTAATCATAGCTTATTACTAATGCAAACATGAAGCAAACCTTACTTCCAATACTGATGTCTCTCATAACATCTGTGTTATATATAAGGGCTTGTCTGTATGTAAAGATTTAATATAACAGTCTTCATATATCTCCATTTCTATTAGAATTATCAGATTAGGAGGTTGGTTGATTTCTATTTTCAAATATCTTCATGTTAAAAATATTTGTACATTATGATTGGTGCCCTTCATGGTTGTGAGAATTTTCAATTCAGAATAATACCACTAAATCTGGGGCCTGGTTTTAATAGGAGGTGCTGGAATCAATGCTGATCCCAAAACACTCCTGAAAGGGGTAGCAGGAAAGACAGATAGACAACCTGGCTTCAGATATTGTTTCTGCTCTTAGTAGTGTGCTTCTTCAGAGAAATTACCAAACCTGGGAGTATATCTGCTTCACTATAAAACTGAGATTGAATAATAAAAGTATTAATGGCATTGTGAAGATTAGCTGACATAATGCCCAAAACCCTGATACAGTGTCTTCTCCATAGTTTTTCTTCCTCCCTCTATCTTTCCT
This sequence comes from Heterocephalus glaber, assembly GCF_000247695.1. Next base: position 60,242,421 of record NW_004624730.1, read on the forward strand.
TCGTGAGTTCCTGCAACTGTACCCTGGGCTCTCTCCTGTCTCTGGGCGGTAGGACCCAAAGCTTTGGAGAAAGCACTTCTCTGTCATTTAAAGCTCGCCCTCCTCAACCTCCTCATTTGGCTCCAGATCCACATTTGTGCTTTGCTTTAAGAAGGGGCTCTAAACAGGGAAGTGAGAGCCGGTAACCCTCCCTCTCAGTCTTTTTTGTGGAGCCCCAGGGTCATTTTGAGCAGGTCTGGGGAGGCTTTTTCCACTAATGGTGAGCTAAATGAAGCATTAAATTGGGTGAGGGCTGCCTTCAGGTGAAGATGAAACGGGCCCTGGCTGCTCTGGAAGAAATTCTTTCCTCCAGGGTGTTTGCAGCTACACTTTTCCCTTCCTCTTTAAAAAGCACAGGTGATAAGGACCATCTATGCATAACCCCCTGAACCAGCCCAGCAGCCTGGGTCACTTTCTGCTATAGGGAAAGAAGGAAGGGAGGTTTGTGCAAGAAGAAATACTGCAGCTTTCAATTTTCTATGCTTCCTCACCAACCCCCCTTTTGGAAGAGAAGAAAATACAAGCACAAAGAAGGTACCACTTATTTTACCAAAACTTGAAAAGACACCAAATCCAGATCTCCAGGTAAGTTTTTGAAGCATTTCATCAATTTTTGATTTTATAGTGCCAATTAGGATAAGTTTTGCGAAAATGAGTTAGATTTTTCTCCATGTCTGCCATGGTCATGTAATAGAGACAATCAGTCATTTACGCTACTCATCAGTGAAGGACTGAGGGAAGACTTTTGCAAGATGTTGGACTCAGTCTCTCCAAAGGGCAGATAATGTCACAAAAAATATCCAGCTTGGTCCTGTGAGCTTCAAATACAAAGAACACTGGTAGAATACTTTTTCAAAATATTTTTAATAATCTTTCCGAGCTGTGTAAAAGATAAAACATTTTTTGGAACTATATAAATAGATAACACATAAATTAGCCAGACAAGTATGAATATTGCCTATTTACAAGCTTACATATTTCTACAAATGGCTGAGCAGGGTTTAAATGCAGGTCTCAACAAAAGCAGTGCCTGGCATACAATGAGCATTCAATACAGGGCACATGTGTGCACAGATACACGTTTCATTTTCAGGCCCATCCATAGCACCCTAGTCGCTCCACTCTGCACACTGCATGAACATGAAACAGGGCCAGCCGAGTGACACAGGAGGCGCCAGCTGGCTTGCCACCAGCAAGTAGAGGCGACGGGAGAGTGGGCAATGGAGAAGCTCTAGAGAAGGGAAGAAATCCTTTTCAAAGTGTCCTACTTTGGGCAGAGAGAAGAAGATGCTGTGAGATATCTAGAGGAGGAAAGGCAAACAAAACACCCCCTCAAGGGAAGTGGCTCTGGGTCAGTGTCAGGCAGGGAAACAGAGGAGGTAGCGAGTGGCCAGGTGCTGCCAGACGGTGCCCCTCCATGACAGCGTTTCTCCGGGTCCCTTTTCCTGCAGATGGAGGTCGCAGGTGAAAAGAAGATACTTCAAACCCCCGAGTGGGCGCATGACAGGAATAGAAACGAGGTCTCCTCTTTGTTTGCCCTGGAATGTCACCATGCTCCCTGCCTGGCTTACAGACGATGTCGTTTGCCTATTTTTTCCTTCAGAAATGACTCACAAACGCTATATTATTTTGCCTTACACAAACTGCTTTCCATCAAACCAGCAAAGAAAAAAGTTCTTGAGGACATATGATAAACATGGCACATCTGTTTTTAATAAGTGACGAAGTATAATAAAACCTTTACTTTGGAAGAATATCCAGAGTTTTATCCTGAAGAAAAATTGTATCCATCTGGTCCCAAGAGAGCTGGTTTTTGCATTAAGGGATATTTGTTAGTTGGGTGATTGGAGGAGTGGGAGTGGGGAGAAGGGGGAAGTTGTTAGATCCAACACTTATCGTTAAGTGGAGTTAGTTTCTAAAAATGTAGCATCCAGAAACTGGTGAGTAATCCTTCTTCGTAGTGCAATATTATGTCACCAGATCTGCTGAGCCAATGCACAATAAAATTAATCCTCCATTCTGCAAATGCTGGTGATATGGCAATCACAGATGTGCTGAAACAGAAGTGTTCATGCCAGACAGAGTTCACAAGCCACAGACCTAGGCTGCTGATGAATTTCCGGTCTACACATCACTCTAAGCCTACATTATGCGAAGAGAGGAAGTGGCAGAGCAGTCACTGAATTGCCTTCCAACTCTATTTCCTCCCTTTCCCCAGAGTCGTTATTGAATATTTTTGTACATTATTTTAAAATTTCTACCCAATCTGCCAATATACTTATCAGGAAGACAGCAGGGGCTATCGGCATGAAGCCAGTGTTACACGTCCAGGTTCACACTTGAGGCAACTGTGGACAAGCACACAACTAGCAGGTGATAAAGCTTTATTTGGGAACCAAGTCTGTACATCTCTCAAGTTCTTTCCATTATACTGTGCTGATCCAACCACCACAACCCTGTGCTTCAATTCTTCTTTTTGATGATCTCTTGTTCTTTCTCTTTCTTCTTTTTTTTCTAAAAAGGTAGCACCAGGAGAAAGGGATTCACAGTCAACATAGTTCCATAACTCAGCTCTATCAATTGCAAGCTAAAACAAGAGTTATCCTTAATTCACAAGTCTAGTTCATTATGGCTCTTAACAATTATGTGACATCAATGACTACCCTTTTTTCAGAATCCAGTCACATGTCCATGAAATCAAGATCTAGTCCCTCAAAACTCCAAGAAAGATATTTTAATTTGTTAAGCTTGGGTAAAACCCACATCCTGGCTAGAGAAAGGCAGGATCTCTTGACCTATATAAAACCATCTGCCAAGGGAAATTGAGTTGCTGTTACCAAAAGACAGAATAAAAGATATCCACTGGGGTGGCACAGAAAACTGCTGTTACCTTGTCCACTGTTAAAATGGACAAATGTAAAACTGTAAAAAACCCCACGAGGAGAGTCTGTTACCTGTTTCCCTCCTCCCTGTAAACCAGAAAGACAGCACAGAGCCTGGTACATAGTAGACACTCAATCAGTGTCTGCTACATACACGGACAGGCAAGACTCACACATTGCCTAGAAGTTCCATCATGAGAACCTGAATGAATAGAGCTTGGTGCTTACCTAAAGTGATTCAGGAACACCTATTAAAAGTTATTCTTCTATTAGATAAATGTCAAATTGAGCATGAACCCTAGTAGACTCATCAATAACAAAGAGAAAGCTGCCCAACCGTGGCACTAAGTAACCCTGTCAGAGACAACGCTAACTCGCTCTGTGTTTGGACGGTCCCTCAGCCCAATCAGCTGAGTTCCAGCAATTCTCTGAAAAAAATCACAAAGCAGTCTTTATTTTTTTAAATATGTCCTTTTTATGTCTCTTCCCCTTGCTCTTTGAAGCTCTCTGAGTTCAGAGAGAATGTCTGTCCTATTTCCTGTGATGTACCTAACACCCGGTGCCTCACACACAGCCAGTGCACAGTAAGCAGTTCTTGTATTAGTGAATATATATATCAATGTGCTTTTTCTTTAAATCGATTTCAACCAAATGAATGCTAACTCTGTGCAGGGCAAGGCATTCTTGGGAACCTCGAAGGAATGTGAGCTTCATATTCTTGTTAACCAATATAGTTTTTTTTTATTATGTTTTCCCTTCAAAGGCTCCTGTCACTAAGATCTACTGTAAGAAAACAATAGCAAGGAAAATTATGGTGTCTAGTGAAGTCATTTAACTTGTGTAGCCACCCCCTCCCCAAGCCAGTTGGTAAGCAGCCCTTTTGGGCAGGACCACATGATTACTCTCATGGGATTCAGGCATTTTTGTCATCATTGCTTCCTCTAAAAAATAATCAGATATTATACTTTAGCTGCTGAATATAACCCCGGCTGGATTCAATATCGTACATTTGATATTATTCAATTCACTTTTATTGCTGTAAATGTTATTCACTTTTAAACATTAAAAGTACCGTGGATCCCGTAGACACTGTCTGTGGTGCCTGATGGAGGAGTCAGCCCACTTTGGGGGCTCCTTGAATGAGGCCATTTCCCTACTAGAGCAAGTTCTCCCCTGCCCTCCTTTCCTTATGGGATGAAGTTTCAGAGCCAGGAGCTGATCCAGGCTTTGTAGCTGGAATCTCACTCAGGAGACCTCTCCTTTTCTGCTTTTGTTTTGTTTTGGTTTGGTTTGGTTTTTGGTACTGGGGATCGACTTGGGACCCTGCACTTGTGAGGCAGGCAGGGGAAACACTGAGCTAAATCCCTGCTCCACTTTTCTGCTTTGACACCAGAACAAACAAGCCCAGACCTAAAGGGGAAACATCCCCACTGGCATTCACCTTCCTCCAGTTCTGAATCAGGCTGACTCTCACCTCTGCTGTTGCTAAGCTGTGGGACAATTATGCCTCCCCCGGCCCTGTAGAGCCCTCCTCTTATTTATGTAAAGATCCCAATTAAGCCAGAAATAGAACTTAGCACTGCAAACACTGTTTAAAAAATGTTAAGACATTCAGACCAGTGCTGCTGTTCATTATTCTCTGCTGAAACCCAATATTAGTAACAGCATGTACTGAAGACCTGGACCATGAATTAATAATGAAGCACTTGTACTGGAAAATATCTGAGCACCTAGTTACTTTATTTGGCAGGCACCCATGGGGACAGGAGTTTGCTCCGTCTTACACAGCACTTTCCATGATCGTTTTGCAGAATAAAACCAGAAATCATTTATTTCCAAGGGATTTCCTGCAGAGGAAAAGATAACTGAGCAATGATCTCCCACCCACTCTTCACTGCCATAGAATAGACACAGGCTCCTAGGAAATGTTCTGGCCCAAACCATTTCTTCCCTGCAAGTTTGACTCTCCCCAGCACTTACTCCTGCAGATTTTTTAACATGTGTAATTTCATGTGTTTCTTCACCTGCTTTATTCTACCACAAGATCAAAAACTCTGTAAGAACAAAGAAAAGAACTGAATCTCTAGACGATGCGGGTGAACTGCTGAGAGGAGAGGTTCTAGAGGAAATCAGCTATCAGCTGGACTCCTATCTCTGTGGGCCACCACTTAACAGTTCCATGATCTTGAGCAAATCTTGTAACTTCTCTGGTCCTCATTTTATCCATCTGTAAAAGAGGGATAATAATCACCTTTCTAGATACATGGAAGGATAGGGAGGAATGTTGTAGAGCACCTAGTTAGTATATAATGAGCATTAGATAAATGCTGGCTGATAGCATCATCATCATGACCCCATCATACCTTCTTGGTATCCCTATCATTTAGTATAATAATTACTATATATTAATGTTAGTTGTATAAATCATGGGATGTATTTCACACAGAATCCTTGGGAGGCTGAGGCAGGAGGATTGCCAAGAGTTCGAGGCCAGCCTGGACTCTGTAAGGAGTTCAAGGCAAGCCTGGAGTATATAGCAAGACTCTGTCTCAAAACAACAAACACACACACACACACACACACACACACACACACACGTAATCCTTTCATCCATGAACAAGGGCTAATTTTTTTGTTTGGCTTACAAAATTAACTTTCACCTAAGTGTACTCCTTCTTAGTATATCCCCTCTGCTTTCTGAAGTTTTCCTTGAATGCCTAATAGCAGCTCATCAAGGCTGCTTTCCAATGAATTTGACACTTCAGGTGGACTTTCCCCTGGAGAGAATTCAGAACAAATGTTCAGTCATAACGATCACAACAGTCGCAGAAAAGGTAAACCTGGACACAAAAATAGGTTTGTGTAGAAAGGTGTCAAACGTGGGGCTCCTTTTGTGTTACTGCAACTTTAAGGATTATTTGGTTTATTTCTTGCACTGCAGCTCACTCACCTGTCCCCTAAGACCAGGTTTTTTGTTGCTTCCTGCACATGTAAAAAAATGCCTTTCTACATCTGCAGCAAACAAGTGGTTGTTGTCATCACTACCCTTGCCCTGTGAAAGCTTAGTGAGGCGATACGGTTACACATTCCGTTCCTTTAAGAGGCGCGCAGCATTTCAGCCTCAGCTTGGGGAGTTGCACCCTCAAGACCTGACAAACTGGGCTTTTGAGCTTTGCGGATTTAGACATTTTTTAATAAAATAAAACCCAAAACACTTTTCAAAAACAACCCCTCCTCCCCAAAAAAGATAAAAGGCAAAGCAACCGGTTAAAATTCTCTCTGCTGATGAAACCCATTTTATAAGAAAGGCCTAGTTTTCCTTTTCCTATTTTTGTTTTGTGTCATTTGGGTTTTTTGCTGTTATGTAACCAGGCGCAGTATGTGATACAAGAAATAATTTTGCCCACGCACCTGCACAGAAAAACCCACATCAACCAGTTTGCTTTGGCGATCAATCTGTGGGACCAAAAGCTAAGCTTGAAAGCAAAGGTGAAATAAAATACGAAAATTGCACAGCAGCCACGGAGGAGTCGGCTATCCTGAGGCCCCCGCTGAAACCCCATCTTGAGGGTAAAGTTTCAGACACATTTTGATGTTTTGGTCACCTGACCCAGGCTCTGGTGCTCCATTGGCCCCCAAATTCACAGGCTAAGTAATGATGTAACCAGAGTGTGTGGGAACCAGAAGGATGAGACAGATACAATTTTTCCCAGTCGTTTATTAGACTTGGCTACTAATTCTGCTTGTTCCCCAGTTTGACTGCTGGTTATCAGGAAATTTGAACTACTTAAAGGACTTAATGAGTTTATCTATACTTGGGGCAGAATTTAGCCACATTCATGTGAAAGTAAACCACAATGACAGAAAACAGTAATTGGAAAAATTGAGTTATATGTATCTGAATTTAAAGCAGATATATTTTAATGTATCTATATATTTTGTCTTTCTTTCTTTTTTATTTTTTAATTAAATAACTTGTCAAACTAACATACATACAAAAAATTAAAACCATTCAGAGAAGAACAATGCAAGGGGAAAAAACTACAATAATATTCATATACAGTAGAACTCAACCAAAACAAAACTGAAAAGCACTTAAACATTTTTCCATATAACTTTAAAAAGCATCTCAAGCACCAACAAGACATCAGAGGATGTGATTTGTTTCAGAAAGTTCCCCAAAACCAACATTAAACAAATAATGATGTGGAAAAAAACTCCAGTTAGTTAGCAGACCCCACATAAGACAAACTTCTCCCTAAATTTTGATGCAGTCGTATGACACGCAATGGATTTTATTAAAAATCATTTGCATTATCACTGACAATATCATTCTTATGTTGCCTAAAGATATCCTTGAAATGAATGTGTTGGTTTATCCATAATTTTTCTAATCCTTTTCTTAATCTTACAGAGTTTTCCTCTAAGTAGAATAAGTGTTTATACTCATGTGATTTGACTCTATGGGAACTTTGGCCTTTAAGATGCTGACGCTATGTCAGAGACAACCAAGAGAAGAAATTATCCGTACCTGACAAGAATAAACAGAACCAGTTTGGCAAACTTTGAGTACAATCCAACACAGCAAGGCTAGGATGCCAAGGGACAGAAAGCATTTGTTGTTCTACCCATATGACTTTGTGTCAAGAAAATGAGAACATATTCAGGTTTCTTGGTAAAAACAGGAGATCTAATGCTGATAGCAGAACTTGAAAGGAATTTTTCCTCTCTAAATGTCATATACCCCACCACCACCAAAGAAGTCATGTAAGTAATTTCTAACACACAGTATTCTTTCTAATGTGTTAATGTGAGTTTATAAACTGTTTTCTGACTCTTAATTCTAAATCTCTTGAGGATATACTTCAGTTGTAACCTCACAAGACCTTATCACCAATTTCACAAAAAACAAAAATGTCATAGATCTCCAAACAGAACACTATAACTGGACTTTACAATAAACTCTCCACATAATTTTTTTAATTAATCCATGTTTTGTTTTGGTGGCTTTCACACTCATAGAAAGTATTTCACATTCTCAGAATACTGAGTCTACTTAGCAGACATATGTTAAGAAAGGAAATCCCTAAAAACTCTTCTTTATCATTCTTGTTGTTTAAATGGATATCATGCCCAACATGTACACAAGAGATATGGTGTCTGACATCCACTTCAACCTGTTGGGGACTATATCAAACATTAATGGGGATTAGTGTGAGAACTGGTGTAAACATGGCAAATGATCTGCTTAAAGTGCAGACTCACATTTCCATATGTTATGCGGTAAGCAGAGTCATTTAAGAAGTGAGCTACTCAGGGAGATGGTGTTCAGGCAGTGAGTAACACGCCCTGGATATGTTTATTTCATAACACCAGCATATACACACCTACCCAACTACTCCTTCAACTTCTCCTCAAGAAACAAGTCAAGTTCAAGAGATGCAATTTCACTATGAAAAGTTTCAAAAACATAGATAAAAATGATTTAGTGCTTCCAGGTGCACAGTAATTCTTGGCAGAAAAAGTTAATTCCAGGTGTGTAATCTCCTAAAGAAATCTGTTGTCAAAGCTGGATAAAACCATCACATTAGAAAAATAGAAGTTCACCTAGGAACAAAGTACAAGGTATGGCTAGGAAAACTCTCAGCTCCATGCAGAAATTACAGCATAAAAGTGAAACTCCCTTTTACTTATGTAAACATTGCTAAGTTTTGGGCATCATTTCAAAAGAGGTAGACCTAAACATGCATGAGCACATAGAAATATGACATATTCTTGGTGGGAGGTTTGGGGTGGGGTTTCAGTGCCGAGCCAGACGCTAATACACAGACAAAGGAAGAAAGAAGATGCATTTTATAGCTTACAGATTTTTTCTTCCTCTTTTTTTTTTAAGCTGCCAGGCCAACCAAATAACTCAATCAACAACAACAAAACAGAGATGTGCCCCACAGTGGAAAATGTTATAACAGCTTGAATAACAAGGGGCCCCTGGCAGGAGTGGGAATTGGGGTAGCGGGGGCAGGGAAAGAGATCCCATATTAAGGAATATTTAAACTTTGTAATTCAATGCACATTTATTAATTGGTTTCTTTTAAAGAGGCACTTATTTATGACAGGTTTATGAACAGTATAGCATGTACAGAGCGCTGCAGTTCTCCCATGGCTTGTTTTGATTTCCATATGTTCAGATGAAATGAACATCACATTTAATGGTAGTTCTAGCTGCTCTTGAAGTGTTTGCCAATGCTACATCCGTTGGGAGTTGTTACCACCAGATTAATATCCTGTGGGTCACTTAATTTAAAAAACCACATTATAGAGGCATTATGTGATTAGATGTACTTCTTTTATAAGCCAGTTGGGGTGTGTACTTTACATCTGGTTTAGAAAGGCTGGTGAGGTTCTAACTTATGTAGACCTCCAACCTGGAGTCTCTGAGCGGCCGATGACAAGACAGACACATAGCCAAGCAGAGAAAAAGATGTCCTGTGCCCACCATCAGAAATCACCTTGCAACAGGATCCAAAGGAACAACTTGCGTAGTCAGAAACAGACCTGAACTGCCAGGAGGAACTGCCTTCCACAGAGCGATGGGAGCCATCATCTTATCTGCCATCAGGCCCACTGGTGGTCAAATGCACATAGTAAATAGAGAGCCATGCTATTTCCATACTATGCTGTCAAAACCAAGTTTACACTTCAGAGAGTATTTTAGTTGTGAATTTAAAATATGCTTCTTATTGTCCTTGTTATACATTTTCAGGTATTGGGCATATCACCCACTATGACAGGAAGCATGCTTTCTGAGTAGACAAGAGGAATTGGCTATTGGCTTGGAGGACACTTTGGAATAGGATGCCCAACATTTCCTGCAGGAGTATCAGATGTCATCCAATGTGGCAACTCCCTCCCGGCAACATGGAAGCATCGATCATCACTGATGGTGCGCAACTGATTATCTGTAAGGAGATAATTCACTTAGGCTTCCTCCAGGCCAGGCTCCAAGAGGCTTCAGACTACCATCAGGAGGACAAGAGCCCAAAAGGCATCCAGGTGAGAAATTGTGAGCTGGACAATCTATGATTGAGGAAGACTGGGGGTATCTGTGATTATATTCACAATCAAATAGAAACCACGTTTTCCTTTATTAGGAAAAATCTGCAGTAGTCACTTGTTTTCTAACTGCTTCAGACCTTTAAAAATACTGGAGGCTGAAGTGCTTGCTCTAAAAGCAAAATCCTTCAAAACGCCAATGGGAATGTTCTTGAAAAGTTTTGCCATCAATATAAATTTCACTGATTAACTGCCAACTACATTTCACTAGGTAGAAGAAAAAGAACTTTTTTAGGAGTTGAGACTGAAGAGACAAATTGGACAGTAGAAATGGTTACCTCTGAGTTTGCCAAAGCAGAAAAATTCCTGACAGATTCAAAACACCATCAAGTCCTTGCACCCTGGAGGAAGGTGAACCCTTAGAGAAGAGAGGCAGTGCTAGGGGTTGCATTTGCAGTCCTGCTCATCCATTTAACCAGTGAGAGTCACCCACCCTTCTGTTCAACCACAGCCATCTGGGTTTGCCCAATGCTTTATTTTTTTAACCTGATACACATGGAAGTAAGAAAGTAGGTGGCAAAAAGATGAATCACATTCTTTGTATCCTGTTCTGCCACTTGTCACATTTCTAAAATACCAAGACACCCAGATCCCACTCACAAGAGGATGTGTGAATTTTTTGCTTTATTCATTTTTTGACAAAGTACTAATTCCTAAGAGCTGGGGTAATTACTGAAACAAATTCTAGTTTCTTGCACGTGCATCTCTAAACCAGTAACAGGTAGAGACCGGCAATGATTCGTACTGACCTAGACACTGGGAGACTGTTCCCAACTGCCACCTTCTGCTGTTCACAGAGCTTCTTGATGTCTATTTCTTCATCTGCAAAACCATTAAGATGTGTCATGTCCATATACCAACTCCCCATGAGAATATAATCATTATATACTCCAAAAATGGACTAATAAAAGAACTATTTTTAAAAATCCTATGATATTATCTAACCTGTATAATACACAAAATTGTTGAGAAGAATTGAGTTTGTGGATGTAAAAATACCTACAGAACTAGAAAGAACTACAACAAGTTCAGGGGATGGCGGTGATGATGTTGATGATGATGAAGATGATGCTGGAAGTGAGAAAGAATACACAGGTGGTGGGAATTCTGTACATTTATGAAATTTTAGCTTAGTAGTAATCATTTGGGAATTTTCATAGTTTTGCACATCCAATGTTAGTATAATAATAAAATTTCACAAGCATAAAGGTGATCCTCAAACAACCACTTTGAACACAAAATGTACACTTTTCCAAAGAAAATGTATGATATACATACTCTAATATTTACTAGCCCTGTTAAATGGTAACAAAGGTGTTGGGAGGTGAGCGCTGTGTATTTCACCATGTTCTCTTTCCCTGCTTTCCTACTGAGCCACCTCCCTTGAATGAAGTTTAGAAAGGCTTGGCCCTCTGTTTTTTGGTCTTTAGTCTTTCTGAGATAATGCCCTGCCCTATCCTGGTGCTGCAGTTTCTGCCAAAGGATGAAATAAACATTTCTTCAGTATCATTGCCCAAGAGATTTTACTTTCCATCTTCTGCATTTATCTCAAGTGGCTGCTAGTTGATGAGAGAATAGGAAAGAGGAAGATGAAAAACCTATCTCCTGAAAGAAAGCATAATTTTCTTAGGATGATAAGGATTTAATGTTTCCATATCAATGAATGAGCTATCATGCAAGCCACCACTACTATAAAAATGTTACATTTATAGAAAGCTATACACATCTCTGCCACAGTACCTTCCCACCATCTCTAAGTCGCCACCATTCTCTGAGTCAAAGGCAAAATGTACTAATTCTTTCTTCCAACTTCCATTCTTTTCCTCTACACTGGGCAATTAGAAATCCACTACTCAAGTTGAAAAATATATCCTGCTTAGGTAGCTGAACTGGCCAGCAGAGCTTTAATTAGTAAGACATCCCAAGACAAGAGAACACTGCCAAAACCAGATGCAGGGCACCTCATTGGGCTACTCTGAGAGGAATCCAATTGTTTATACCCTACCTCACTACTTGGACGCACAAAATGAGGTTAGAGCAAGCTGATCAATGCCATCCACGGAGATACAACGATTTTAACATTCTGAATGGATCATTTTTTGCTATCCCTGTTTTCAGATAAGTAAACCAAGAGCCAGAGTGCCTGGAATTCTCTGCAAATGGACACAGAAAGCCTTTGCCCTATTTTCTTGCCCACTTTCAATAGCTGTGCTAGGGTTTCAAGAACACTTGAAGTCCTCTTGATTTCCTCCTTTCACCCATTATATTCCTTATCCACCGTGGGCATTTTCCATTCTGCCAACAGGGTCTATGAATCTATGCTGTAAATGTCAGGACCTCACCAAGAAGGTTTGCTAATTATCCTAACTCCCCCTGCTGGTGGTTTAACTACAACCCAAACTCAAACTCACTTGAACACAGTAATAACTGTTAAAAATATTTTTCAAGTTAACTCACATGATAAAAGAGAACAGAAAAAGGAAGAAAACTCTTTTTAAAAAGCAAATTTTACTTGAGAATGTAACTCGTTACAATACAAACAAGACAGAGGTTTAATATTATTTTTAAAACTAGTCTTTGGGATTAGATTCTGAAATATTAAATAGATACGTTGTCTAATTTCCCCCTTATTCTTTTTGTTCCCACACTCCTTCTCATTTTTGTGGCTTGCAATATTTCCCTTTGTCTCTAAGCTCTAGACTTCTACTTAATAAGTACCAATAAAGATTGTATGTTATCCTTAAACAGTGGTAGCATTCCCCACCTGCTAATTGCTTTATTTGTACTTACTGTTTCCGCCCTCTCATCAACAGGGGCTTTAGTATAAAGGGCAATGAAGTAGAACGTGACGAGGCGAACAGGAGCCAGCCGAGCGAATGCTTCTATAATTACACAGTAGCCTGGAGTAGCTCTTCTCAAATCAAATTATGAGCCTGGATTACCTAAAACTCTCAGGACACAGCCCGGGTTTTCATTTGTCTGGAAGTTACTGTGGGCAAGCAAGCTTCTTTCCTCTTGCCATTATTCTTTGCAGAAATTATCAAAGTCTCAGTTTGAATGCAGTATTTCCAAAACAAAGAGAAGCTGTGGAGAATGCTATTTTTCTTAAATGGCTTGCCCAACTCCATGTGTTATATCACTTATTTTTAAAATTTTCAAAGAAACAAAAGGAAAGAAACTTTTTTCGTGTTTATAACCACTTCTGTCATTTGCATATCAAAGTTTATTCCCAGCTGAGCTTATTCATGATTCTTTGGCAAATATTTATGCCTTGTCAATGTCCCAACCACCCATAAGGGAACTGGAACAAGAGTCAATAGGCCTCAACAATGTTTGGATCCTTGTTTGAACACCTGACTACACCCCCCCACACACACCGCCCCCGGAAATATATACTGCCCTGGAAATAACACAGAAATAAGAAGACCAGACTTGAGGTCAAGCCATCTGGAACTGGGAATCGAATCTGATGCTGACTAGCTGTGTGGCCCTATAACACTCATTCAGCCCTGGAGATTGAACTAGATCATCTCTAAGGTCCCTTTTACGTCTGTGGTTTTGTATGTTCATAGTACTAGATGGATAACACACATAGGCAACTTAGTACCTATTTGATTGTAGTAGCTAACAAAGCAAGACGGCAATCCATTCTCAAATGGTTTAAGTGTTTATTAAATCAAGATTTGGTGTGTCCAAAATCAGGTCAAAAACTGAACCAAAGGCTTGGATGGTTGACAGCGCCTGGAGAGAGAGAACAGGGTTCAAGTTCCAACTATTGCAGCCTCTGGGTAGTACTGGGTCAGCCCACCAAAGCTTTCAGAGCTCCAAAGTTGTTTGCAATCCTGAAATTACTGCTCAAATAGAAAAAAAAAGAATACATAGCATCACATTCAGTATTATTCAGTGCATCCTCTATCTTCTTGGTAGAAAATAGATAATTGTATGAATAACTATAAAGCAAATATTTTCTGTTCTATATTACTCTGCAGTAAACAATTTTCCATTGTTTATAAATATTTAAAGTGGACACACTCATGGGAAAAATAGGTAAGATTATAACACTACAAAGTTAGGATAATTTTTCAGATAACAATCATTATAGGGATGAGTTACACATCACATGCCAATCTATTAAGATAAATAACCCTTGATATCCTCAAAATGACCATGAGATTTTTATGTTCATGGCTAAGAGCTTAATTTAGAAAATCATACCAAATTAAAACACTAAATTGTAAAATACTAATTGTATTTCCACTTTTTAAAAAAGTCCTGTTTCTCATACTAAAGCCTTTTTTAATCACTCATTAGCTAAAATATTACAAAATAAACTGAATTTTAAATTGTTTCCACTTGAGAACTAAAGAACTTTGCAAATGATGTAAATTTAATTTAGTTTTTCATATTATTCCCTTAATTTAAAAATTATAAACATAAGAGCTAGCACCTCCTAAGTACTTCTGTATTTACTTAAAACACAAGCTCTATCCACAAGACAAAACCACCCAGCCAGGAGGAAATCAATAAGGCTATTCACAGAGACACAGCACTGACCCTACATGGATACAGTTTTTGCTGTGGGCCACTCTTATTCTTTGTGAGGTTAACTAAGATGGATGGGCAAAATAATAACATTTGGGAATGCATTAGATAAGCAGATTACAAAAGAATTTTTACTTCCAAGTGCACAAATTATGGAGAGAGAGAGCAACAGGAATTTAACTTCTGAGCTTACAAATTACAGTAAACCCAAAGTCCTTGACCCAGAATTTTCCCATAACATTTGCAGAAATTTTAAATCTATTTCACAAACTTGAAAAAGCTACAGAAGGATTAAGATTAACCCATTTAGGATATGCCCTTAATTGATGTTTCTCTCCTTCACTTGTGGTTGAAGAAAGCAGGGAAATCTTACCAGAATGAATTATATAACATTCGTCCTTCTGCAGTTATAGGATCCTCTCCTTTCTATCTCATTTATTTGTCATTAACAACACTACATCTGACTTGGTCTCATAAATGGATATACACAGATGTTTGTAAATATATAGGTGCATAAATTGTATGAATATCTAGATATATAATATGGATTTTATAGGTACAAAATTATGTTTTTCAAGAGTATATTTCTTTTTTTAACTCCATTTCTCATCAGCAACTCACTCTCAGAATTTTCTCCTGAGTAAACCTAAATATACTTGTTTGGGGATGGGGATGTAGCTCAGTGGCACCATGCCTGGCAAGCACAAGGTCCTGAGTTTGATTCCTGGTACAAAAAATATATATATATATACATATATACATATATATATGTGTATATATATATGTATATATGTATATATATATATGTGTATATATATATATAAAAATACCAGTTATGCTCCCAATATCTGAAGCCAAGTTGAGTGCAACATGATTCACTTTTCCTTATGTGGATAGCCTTACAAAGTTAATCTCACTAAGCCTCAGTTTACTCATCCATAATACGGAAATCAAAATGGCATGTACTTCACAGAATTATGTTGAGGACCAAATGGATTTAAATGTGTATCAAGTTTAGAAAAGTGCCCACCAAATAAGAAGTAATAGACAATTACAGAGTATTACCGCATTTACTGGTTTAGTTAATGCTATAGACATATACTTGCAACAGACTATTTGTTGAAAATCTTCCATGTAGGGCCAGGGATTAGCTCAGTGGTGCCACTGCCTGCCTCACAAGCGCAAGGTCCAGAGTTCGATCCCCTGTACCAAAAAAAAAAAAAAAAACCATCTTCCACGTATATGAAATCTTTAAAACATGAAATCTTACATTCCATCTTTCCCTTTACTCTCATCAATCTCCACTGAAGTATAAAAGTTTTAGTACTATTATTTTTCACAAATACTTATGCCAAGGAAAAATAATCAATTGGTTATTATATATATAATAAGTATAATTATCATTTGGTTATAGAGAGGCTCTATCCAATAGAACGTTTTTGGTTTTCGGTTTTTGTTTGTTGTTGGGTTTTTTTGGTACCAGGGATCGAACTTGGGACCTTGGGCTTGCGAGGCAGGCACAGCGCCACTGAGCTAAATCCCCGGCCCCAATAGAATGTTTTTTGATGGTAAAAAAGTATTCTATATCTCTAGTGTTCCTTACCAGCCACATTTAGCTAATGAGCACTTTAAATGTGGCTAGCTTTATTAAGGAGTTGAATTTTTAATTATATTTTAATTTGAGTTAAAAGAGCTGTGATGGCTAATGGTTACCACGTTGAAGAGCACCATTATGACAGGTACTGCAATCACACCTAGACTGCAGTGTGCAGCTATGCCAATTAGCACCTCTGTGACACTTAATCCCTTACAGCCTCAGTTTCTTACTATATAGAACAGAAGAGTAATAAATACCTATCATATACAAAGTGTACAATACGTGTAGAGTACTTGGTATAGGGCAATGTATAAATATTAACTCTCCAGCCTCTCTCCCTTGGTCTAAATTAGTATTACTTGGTGGAATGACTCTTAGAAGGACCAAACACAAAGCAGAGAAAACCTTTTAGCTCTTTTTGACTTCAAAATTAAAAACACTGTCCCTGCAATGTTTTTGTTTATTCTACAGTAAGTTTTTGTGTTGAATGAAAATGTGATTTGGGTTTGGTTTGGTCACAGATCCCTCTCTCAAACAGTATAGAACTCAGAGGATCCTTAAAATACTCACACACATGGCACTGCACATGGGGACCCTGGCAGGATGTGGTCATAACGAGTCCATCTGTACACTTCCCTGGGCGTTCACCACAATCCAGCCTCTTGTTACCTCCTTGTCAAAACACAATCACAGAGAGCCGAAGTTCCAATAATCTTGCCATTTTGCATCCATATCTCCATCAAAAAATCATTGGGGGCTCCTGGGAGAACTTCCCTATATTGCAAACAACTCACAAATACATTTCTAAAAGGTGGTGAAAGACATTTTTATGTCTTTTATGGAAATAAAAGTGAAAACTATTCTAATATCTTCAAGGTCATGGGCATGAGGGTCTAGGAAACATGCCCTTAGGACAAATCTGAGCAGGTGATCAAAATTCCAGACCTATTGTGAAGAATCTGGGAGTACAAAAAGAAGTATTAGCACTCCTAACTCTGGGGCTTGAGTTCAGAAGGGCAGGATGGAGTCCAAGACACTCTATCAGCAGCCTCTGCCCTTTTCTGGGGTTAGCCACTGGTGAGAAAACCTCTTACAACCAAATCTTCTCCCTCATGCTTTAATGATTTTAGCCAAGCAAGCTGTTTACCAGGTCCTGAGCATAAAGATTTCCTGGACATCCAATAGCTATATCAAAATAATGTGTCATGATTGTGATCCAAAAATATGATGGACCATACATTCACTCAACCATTACAACCTTTACACTAGATAAATTGGGGAAGGGGGGAGTGCATGGATGACAAATTTTGACTTCACCTAATTTGGGCTAATATATACCTGAAGGGAAAAGAATGAAAGAAAAGAAATATGCCCAAATTCGCTGAGGAAACACGGTGCCATGATAAAGCAGTGGCTTGTTGACATGAGACTCACTCATTACTCAGTAACTGTATTTAGGATTTGGGTTCCTTTACTTATCTTCAGTGTCTGTAGTATGTGAACAAAACTACTTTATTTTGAAGACTGTAAGGACTGATTAAATATTGTGTAGTGTTTAGCACCATGACTACCATAGGGTTTATAGCCAACAAAGAAATTTTTTCTTTATTCCTTATTTTTAAATGACATTATCACTATTTCATCTAGCTTCCACAGTTAATTCATCTGTCCAAAATCTATCCTCTATCCACACTGAAAAATGGATTAATCACTATATTAAGCCAGGAAATCAATGTCAGCAAATTTTGATGAAGAGTTGGGATTCAGTACATCTAGACATCAGATAAAGTTCAGGTAATAAGGATTTTATTATTCCCTGATGCATGAATTAGAGCAACAAGACATCCATAATATAGAAGTTAGGCATCACTTGCCTGAATCAGTACAGTTCTTCTTCACTGAACTCTGGCCTTTTAGTGCTGTCACCAAAGACGTCTACACTGTGCGTTTTGACTACTTCAACCCTCTTTTCTTCCAGAACCTTCTTATTTAAACCACTAATCAAAAACGAGTCCTTTTTGGATAGCTTTGGAGACCTCATCTGGGTCACCCTAATACCCAGTGTGATGTCATCTCCTGTGTTTTTTTCTGAAAGCCTTGTCTTGCTCTTCTCATGCCAATGTGACCACCATCTTACTCTCCACAAAACAAAACCCCAAGTCTACCTTAACATTTTAGAAGAAATTGCAACCGAACGGGAAGAATTGTAAAACGAATTACAACTCTGCAATATAATCACTTTAAAGTTATGAAATCTAACTTGCTAAGCCATCTATGTGCTCCCTTTCTGTTTCCAACAAGCATCCAATGGCGACATGCTACCTACTCACCCCTGGAAATCTGTCTCCAGGAGCCTTTCCCTTGCTGAACAGAAAGTGAATGTGAGTTTTTCAATTGAAGATAATAATTTATACAAATTCTTCCTGATCTTTAGCTATTTCACTTGTAGAGCAACCCAACCCAGGGCTGAGTGTGTAATTAGCACACCATCAGTACCTGTTAATTGATTGACAAAGTTAATATTATTCACTCTTTTCTTTTCACATACTTGTTCGGTGTTTTACCTGTTGTCTATTTATCCTCTGTGCCTACCTCCATTGTTGTTTTCTTTTAAACTACAAGCTGCAAAATATAGAAGCCACATTGCTTGGCCTCAATGTGGATAATGGGGTGTAGAGAGATGGTTAAACAGGCTTCTCTACTGATTGATTAATACAGCGATTGATAGATGGATGGAGGAATGGGTGAATGCATTTCAGCATTCTTCATTCGCTACTACAACAGGCTAAATTTACCAAAGGGGTCTCGCTCTGCCTCTGCACCCTGAACAAAGCACCAGGGGTAGGTGAGTGGGGGGGGGGGTCAAGGGACAGCCGTCCCACCACACACAATAGAGGAGAGCATCCCGCCGAGGATACAGCTTCGTCTTTGGCTAATTGCTGCAGAACAGCCTTTGAGGCAAAGTGGTTATTTTCCTTTAATTCTTGGACATTTTAGGAGTAATTTTACTTTTTAAGTTAAAAAAAGAAAAACAACAAACCCTACCATTTTTGAAACCCCTTACTTGGTGACTTTGAGCCTAAGTGTAACTCATTTCCCTCTCATTGATCACTTATTTATTCATTTCCTAGGCCAGTAAACATTCCATCTACAGATGGACTTTGATTCACAAAACCTAAAAGAGGAAAAAAGACATAAACAAAATCTTTAAATTGCCAGATTTAATTTTAGAAAGTGTGTTAATTTCAAGTCCAAATTAAGAACTTTGGGGCTCAAAAAGTTAAAAAAAGATTTTTTTCTTTTGGCCAGATTCTTTTGACAAAATAGAGGAGCAGGCAGAAGTGGACACAGGGAAGCAAGCAGCAAACGTCAGGCTTTTCGTGAATTATGGGTAGAACTACAAGGCCTTGTCTTTGCACCTGTTCATCACTGCTCTGCATCCAGGAGGATGAGTTCCCTCAGGAGGTACACACCTATGGGCATTTCCAGAGCAACAGCTAGAAGTCCATTACTCTCTGCCACTCAAGAAAGTGTAACCTAGAAGATAGATTTATTTTCCAGTTGTTCATTTGTTTATGCAGAAAATATTTATCAAGTATTTACTGCATGCCTGGGATAGTTCTAGACACGGCAGACACACAGATGTGAAGATACACACATGCTGTGTTCTCATGAAGCTTAGATTCCCATAGGTTAGCCCTTTCTTTGCTAATAATTAATTAATTGGACAAAGTACACCTTTGATACATTCACTCTTCTCTTTGGCTACTGACCACCGTTTTGTGGGCTCTGGAGAGAAGTTGCAGGGAAAGATCTAAGCAAGTGGAGGGGTATAACTCAATCCTCAACAAAACCTCACAGTCCACTGTGCAGGAGACTAGCAAGGCTGGCGCCATCATGGTCAAATGCTTCTGTTATCAGCCCAGGCATCTCCCTTAACCCATTCATGGTTAATGGAGAAGTGGGGCTCTCCGTGGGGGCTGTCAGAATATGCTGTTGAAGAAGCATATTTCACAGCAAATTGAACTCAGATGGTTAATTTTTTAAAGAAGTTTATAAAGCATGTACAGGAGAATATAATTTCAGTTCAGTGAAAAAGTATCTGTGTGCAAAAGTAGAAGGCTAGCATACACAGCAACATGGATAGCCCTGTGGGTTCTGTACACATGTGAGCACATGGGAACGTAGGTGTACATGCTTTTCAGTGTTTTCTAAATATCCTGCAATGCAAGTGTACTAAATTTTCTAATCATAGGGAAAAAATTATATCCTTCTCCCCTAAAATAACAACGCCAACTATTACCACAACAATAGGTGGACTCCAATGAAGGAGAAGCCAGGCTCCTATCAGGGTGGCCTCCTTTTGTTAAGTTAGGAGATAGTATTGTTTGGCCTTGTCCATACTTGAAAGTAAAGTTCTGCAATTTTTCGTGCCGCTTATAAGCCAGCCACAAACTACTGGCCATCATTTCTAAAACCCTGCTAGGAGGTGTACTGTATGGGTAGTACTTCATCATCAATGAATATTTGGTATTTTCACAACAGCATTTATTCTCCTGCAATACATTCCACAGTCTTTGACAATATCATCAAAAGAAGGTTATCACAATGCTATCAAACATAAGACCTTTCAATCACATCTATCTGTCTATCTATAGTCAGGCAAGATGGCAACATAACCTGAGATTTATATATTTAAAAAAGCATGCTAAAAACAAAGACAATGACATGATATATTTTCTTTCATTTTAGTCTATTTCTTCCAAAGTAAATCCCGCCCCCTTTCCCCTTGGAGAAAGTAAAAGGCCATTCTGCAGTGGAAGGAAAATAAATGATTGTGTAAACTCTTGGGTAGAATCAGCTTGTCACCAATTGGCAAATAGAGTTAAAGGTTAATTATCTGAAAAGACTTCAGTCTTGTCACTTTTCAATTTTCTAGTCAGCCTTCAAGAAAAGGTACCAACTCTAATTAGTAAAATAATTTTTCAGGTCTTTATATAGCTGATTCTCTATAAAGCTCTTGGGAAAGATTGTTTTTGTTTTTGTCGTTTTGTTTTAAAAGTTAATATAATTCCTTCACTCTGAGATGGACGCTAAGACAACTTGTACTCTTAACCCACCTTCTAAATCAAGAATAATATTTTCAAGGATTCCTATTATTTTTAAAAACACAGCTCTAGGTGCCCGGAGTTTGTAATCTGTGCTGAATGGCAAAAAATGAGAACTTAAACCTCCCAGGTTAAAAAAATAAAAAATTGTATTTGAGAGTGAGTGTGAGATTTACTTCACCCGTGTGAATTATCTTGAGATAATAAAAGAATCTGACTGAGAAGATATGTATAGCTAATCTGTAGTCAAAAATTACAGACTTGCATGTAACCGGTTAAAATTAAGTACTGGTTCTATTTAGGAAAAAAGAAATCTCCTCCAGACAAAAGAGGGTTTGAGTACATCTCCTCACTTCTTTACCTTTGAGCTTTTAGGGGACAGAAACGCTAACTTTAATTAATGGAAGACCCACTAGACCCGAGGCAAGGGTTTGGGTCCCAGGCCTGGGTCCCCTCCTGTGCCCCTCCCAGGAGTAACGAGCAATGGAGCTTCATTACTGGCAGCTGAGGGGAAGGGTCACTGGGAATGGATTTGCAGGGCCCTCATTGAGAGATCGCTCCATGCTGAGCGAAGCTGGCCGCACTCTCGGACACCTGGTCATTAACATTGCTAATTAGCAGCCATTAATCAGGGCGCTCGCTTTTTTTTGTTGTTGTTGCATGTCACCGGCTCAGAGAAACCAAGTGAATAAGAAGATTGTTTCATTACCTCCACAAGAGGTGGAATGAAAGCAGTTCCCATCAGCTCAAGATGAGATGGATTAAGGGAAAGGTTAGACAACAGTTTGTGATGAGCTGGGGGTGGAGGGGAGGGGAGCCGGGCCTGGAGACCTGAGCTGTCTGCTCAGGGAAAATCAGTCACCTATAATTAATGAAATCTTCTGCAACCTAATTCTAATCACCATGTGAGCCAACCCCGGTGACCAAATTTTTGTATTTTAAGAGCTTTATTATTTTTCTGTCCGTGCAGGGAATTATCTTGAAGTTATATTCATTCTGTTTGATACTCAGTGGGCTATACGTTGGATATTTTCTGCCTTCTCTGAATTCATTTTTCCTTCCAAAAAGATTATAAAACCAAGATGTCAAGTAGTTATAATTGAAACACCCTTAGGCCATCTCCACCATTTGACCTAAATGGGTGCATTCCAGCCAATGGCCATGGGGTAATTTTAAAAAAGAGTAATTTACAGTTTTTCGAGTGGGAATAATAAAAATGGGTGGTTTATTCATACTGTTAACTGTACCTAAAAGGCAAGAGGGAGTAAGAAGACTGTTGGTTCAAGTATAATGATACTGAGAAAAGTAACATATCATTAAAAAGAACTAAAGTGTGTGTGTGTGTGTGTGTGTGAATAAATTGGATTTTTCTTGTTACTTCAAATGCAATGTGATGGACATGCATTCACGCAGCCTTTCCTCTTCAGGAATGTGAGGTGTTAGGTGTTTATAGCACATTCTATTTATCTTAATTTGGGGAAAATGGAAATCTTAGTAACAGGTTACGCACCTCAGAGTTGTACTCATTGTCATTTTTGTTTTATCTAGGAAAAAATATATTGTAAGAATACTTATTTAATTAGCAGCTAGTTAGCTGCTGTAAATTTATCTGTTTATGTAGTAAAATGTGTTCATCCAGGAGCTGCAAAGCAGATCTTGACTTCCATGGGAAGCTGTCCCTGTAAAAGAACCGAACTGGCAAGTACTTCATCCAGCTTTTTGCTCGGTTTCTGCTCTGAGTTTCTCTGTGGTGGCTGCAAATGTGGTTTGCAGTGGCACTAAGTGAGTAGGAAGCTGGGATTGCCTAAGTATTTATTAGTGTTGTGGCCTCATTTAGACATGTGTGATAAATATACATTTGTACATATAACACGTAACCCTAACTTCCCAAACAAAATTATTCATTTAATGTGCCCTACATTTCAAAACAATAAAACTAAACCTGTTTTTTTATGTACTCATTTGCTCTGTTTCTAAGAACTATGAAGTTGTTGGGGGAAGGAAGCAAGTATGTAAAACTAATCTGTGGAGTATTTCAATTGGGTTGGAAATCCATAATATGATTTCTAGGGCTTCATGGGAAAGTTGAATGCTGAAGGGGAAATTACACAAAGAACAGCTGAGAAAAAGTTGCATTCTGGCACAGAATCATGCAAATGGGGTACATTCTTCAGTTTTCTCATGACGGATTGCCTCTGAAACCACTGAGCCAGAGCAGCAGCAATGCTAATGAGGGAGCTGCATCAATGGACAGTGTCATCCCAGGGGCTTCTGAAGGGGACAGGGAGGAGTAAGGGGACCAGGAGTTGGAGGAGGAAGGAAGAAAGGAAGGAGTGAGGGAGAGAGGGAGCGGGAGGGGGGAGAGACAGGCAGAGAGAGAGAGAGAGAGAGAGAGAGAGAGAGAGAGAGGAAAAAGAAAGAGGAACAGTTGAATTTTCAATTATTAAGATTAGACCATTAAAAAAATAAAACCACTTTAGCAGGTAGGGATGGGTGGAAGATACAAAATGAACAGTATTGCCATTTACAATTTGAAAGAGTCTAAAAAACAAAATAGGATGAGACAAACAAAACTTTTTAAACTATCTCCCTGTTGAGCTAAAAATGAAATTGAAGTTGGAAGCTAAAATACTTCTACCCAGAGCATAGCTGTGGCTTCTTTAGGAAGGACTCCAGACAATAGTGGAAAAGACTAGAGGATCGTCAATGCCAGAGAGGGGAAAAAAAAAAAAAGTAGCACTTTTTCACTTGAAACTTTTTTGTGGTTGCAGATTTCTCATTTAATATTTTTAAAAATCTGTAAGTACATACTTTTGTAGCTCATTTACTAGAAATGGAAGACAGTTTGCCTGTCATTCCAGTTGTGTGTGGAAAGGCTCTTTTTATATTTAAACACATACACACAAAGATTGGTTTATTAAAAAGAATATTTCTCTTTAGATCAATAAATGATTATTTTCATAGAGATCTACGAGCAGGTTTCTCTATCTTGAGTTGGCCAAAACATGCATATCACTATTTCTATCACTACCTAATAAATGCAAAATTGTTAATTCACCTTACATTTTCTTTTTTCTCTAGAGTTGCAGTGCAGTGCGCTTCCTGTGAAAATCACATGAATAGCTCTTTATTGAGTGCTTGTTATATTTAAGGCACATAAATGTATTTTTGTGATTGTGAAGAAACTTTTTAAATATATGTGCCACTTAAGTTTTAGACTTTTGAAGTGGCATTAAGTTTCCAAACATTATAAATTAATTCCTTTTCTCTTAACATCACAGTCAATTTTATATTGATGTGAATTGAGTAGTTTTCTTACAAATCGTCCCAACAAAACTAGCACTGGTTCAAAGTATAGTTAAAATGCATTATTGTTTTCCTTACAGTATCTTATTTTACAAGCATCTGGTTTTAAAAATGTAAATAGCCAACTGCGTCCTCTGCTTGCTAGCATTGTCTTTTTAGCTTTGGGAGCTAGGTAAGAAAACAATTTAAATAGAAAAGGTCAGACTGATATACATTTAGATTCTTTAATTAATAAGAGGCATATAAGAGACTCTGCTGTAACACAGTAATATAGGTTGGTGCTGAGGTCCTTTTTATTGTTTTGCTCAATTTAAACGAATAGGAGTTGAAAGATTCAGAATTAAAACTGAAAAAAAGATTTCTAACTCACTCTATTGTGTATTACAGTTCATATGGTATAGTTTCCAAGACCACCCACAGCTCTGAGACTGCCTAATGGAAGATTGTATCAGCTGCTGTACCTAATGACAACTAGATGAGTTAAGAATGAAGTGTTAGCATTCATAGTACTTGTGGGCATAAAACAGATTACTCACATCGTTTCCAAGATAACCTTGGTGGCAAAATGCATTCATTCATGTAGCACACTTTTAATCGGGAACATTATTGAAATGAGCTTAAAATTTAAATTCTATGGATGAAAAATTAAAATCTCTTGTTTTAAAGGATCTGTTAACATGTATTTCGACAATTTTAAGTTGTATATGAATGGAAACTGCAAAGCATGTTTCTGCCCCCTTGTGATGTCATTTAACAGCATAACCATGGCCAGTGTTATTAATCGTAGTTCACTATTGTCCATCATCACAGCAAGGCTAGAGTGTCTCACGAAACTTTCCCTCTGGAAACTCTGTAATGGACAGAGGGCACTTTTGAACCACAAGACATCTGCAATGAAGGCTAAGGCAGTGCTTCTGCTTGTTCTCCCCTTCTTTTCCAAGAAAGGATATTTTTCTGAAGTCTTCCCTTTTGTTTATTGAATCCCTATAATTTAAAATGATGTTTGTTTTTAAAAGTATTTAAATTACAAACTACTATATTCAATTTTGCTTGCTTGTTTTTAAATCTTAGAGTAAAACTCATACAGGAAGATGCACCCTGTGAATGCCCCTGGGAGTAGAGTAGCCTTCCTTTGATCGTAGGGACTATGTCCCAGGACCCCCAGTTGATGGCTAAAATTTCAGAGAGTACCAACCTCTATGTACTCTATACCTGTCTACCTATGATAAAGTTAATTTATGAATTAGGCACAGGAAGAGAATAGCAAAAGCAACTAATAATGAAATAGGAAAATATAATAATATACTGTAATAAAATTTATCTAAAACTTATGAATTATTTATTCCTAGAATTTTTCATATTTTCACACCTCAGTTGACCACAGGTAACTGAAACCATGGTTAAGGGGGGACCCTGTAATACTGCTTTTTTGGTAATGGGGATCAAACTCAGGACCTTGCACTTTCAAGGGAGTTGGAGGAACCACTGAGCTAAATCCCCAGCCCAAGGACCCTGTAATACTAACAAGCAAAACAAAGGGGAGAAGGGGGACAATCAATAAGCTCCCCTTGTCAGAGGGACTGGTCTTTTTTTTTCTCCAGTACCAGGATTTAAACTCAGGACCTTGCACTTGCAAGGTAGGTGCAGCGCCACTGAGCCAAATTCCCAGCCCCGAGGACTGATCTTAAGCCCAGATGCAGACCCACTGTGTGACACTGGACACTATGGTCTATAGCTGCTTTGGTCCTTGGCTTCCTCATATGTAAATGTTAGATTCGGGTGTTTGACCTGTAAACTCTCTTCATTATTAGTGTGTTACAATAATTCTGGTGATACATTTGTCTTCTCCATGGAGAATGGCTAATAAAGAGTAGCATAGATCAACTCTGTTAATCTTTTCCATTATAAGGATTATGACAGCAAGTGGCCTCCAAATGGGAAATACAAAAATAAAAGCGGACTTACTCTTGGCAAATTTGATCCTTCCAAAATTTCAATATCAGTACCTAGAAAAGAAATGCCCTGCTTGTATTTCCTTTTGTTTTTGCAAGTTCAGTAAAACTAAATTTACTTTGTTTTTTATTTGAGTGCATTTTATTTTTTAATTTGAATTATTTTTATTAATAATTTTAGATATACATAATGATCACATTCACCATAGGGAATTTGTACCTGTACGTGAGATATCTTGATTTTTTTTCCCCAATCCCCTCCCTTCATCCCCTCTTCCCCTTCTTATTTACGAAAGTGTTGTTTCCTTTTTCCTTCTATTCTTTTTTTCTTCTTTCCTTTCCTCCTCCCTCCTCCCTTGTCCCCTTTCTCATTTGAACTTTTTCTTGTTATTTCCCAATCTCTATTATACATTTTGGTGCTTATTTATCCTTTCAGTTTCCCACACCAGAGAAACAATGTGATATTTCAAAATGTCTGCCCAATTTATTTCACTGAAGAGTATGGTCTCAAGGTACCTCCATTTACCTAGAAATCTCTCGTTTATCCTTCTTTATGGCACAGATGTACTCCATTGTACTAAATTTAATTTGAAGCAAATAGTCATAACTCTTTACTCATCAAAACTTTTCTTAGAGCATGATTCTAAGAGAAAGATTCAGAAAGAAACTAAAAGCCTTGATTTGTTTGTTTCTTTCATCTAAAAATGTAAATGTCGCATGCAATTAATCACTATACTAGACTCAATGTCCCAGGCATTCCACCTCCTTACCTACAGCAGTTTCATTTCAATCTCAGGCTGTGGAATCAACCTTGGGTTGAAATCCTATCTCTATCATTGACTTTTTCTCCTCTCTAAGCCTCAACCTTCTTATTTGTAAAATATAAATCATCACTGTCATCATGATAGCACTTCCCAGAGTTTGAGGGAGGATTAAATGAGGTAAGGCATGTCAAGTGTTCAGCACAGTGCTTGGCCCAGTGAAGATTTCTCACTAATGTTATGTCTTATTAATACCACCATTACCAGATGGTAGGAACTGATGTTCACCTTAACATTAAAGGCTCATTGTCAAGGTTAAGATATAAGCATAAATAATACTGAACATAAACAGTAGAAAAGTAACTAAACACAGGCAACCAAATGTTGTCCAAATTATTTTTTAAATGATGTCTTTGATAAAAAATAAAAATGCTCCCATGCCACCTCCCTACTCCTCTGCATGCCCTTGACCTCATCACAGTGCTCAGCCTACACTGGCAGTCCATGCGGGGACGGTGGCCATTTACATGCTCTGTATCGGTCACTAGCAATCATCACTAGATGCCACCTGTCCTCATCGGCCACGTGTAACCCAGCCACACTCGCCCGCAGACCCAGTCATACTTCATCCTTACCTCTGCACCATTCCGTCATGTCCACCCTAGGGCCATCTTCCTTCACTCTTTAATCCCTTCGTGGGCTCCCGGTTTCACTCAGCATCGAGTCTAAACTCCTGCATGTGACCTTCAAAATCTGTCTGCACATCATCTCCCTCTGCCCTCTGCCGACCACCCCACCTCTGGCCACGCTGAGCCACGTAGAGTTCTTTCTCCCAACTCCTCATCCCTCCTTCACCTCCGAGTCATCCAGGGTCCTTGCTTTCCGGCAATGCTCCTTCTCTCTCCATGAACTTCCCCGTCAGTCTTCCCCCACATAATTCCTATTTGGTCGTAAGATCTCAACTTCAACAGAAGCCTTTGGGAATTGATCGTGTGCTCTATGAAATTTTAGTCTTTACCCCTTTTGGGGTTTTTATCAAATGTCATTGCAATGCACATGTGCTTGTTCTTTTAGGCCCAGCACAGAGCCTTTCATATATCAACTCCTCAAAAAATATTTGTTAAATAGATTTCCTCTATGTTATTAGAGTAATTAACGCAAAGATAGCATCATCTTCAGTGGCCAACATGAAACAGACAGATTGATTGTAAAGGTCATCTTTAATAAACGCCAGAAACTTTGGTAACTGCTAATAAACTAGCCAACCACAGAACAGGTGGAAACTCACCATCCTGCCACACCGGGCCAAGAATAAAATAACAGAGGTTGCAAAGTGAACCCTCGCAAAGCTCCTACCTACATTTCCACTGAGGGGACATCTGTGAGCTTCTTTATGAACCTTCAGGGTGTCACTTCCATCCTGAAGGCTGAAAAACATGGCAGGGAGAGTGTTATGGAGACCTGAAGACCATATAACCGTTATGAAGAGCTGGAAAGAGTCAGCTAATTTATGGGCTGCATGCAAGAACTTTGAACGAGAATCTTTTTAAATGTTTTGTTTGTCCTATAAAAAAAATGTGAGATTCGCTGGTCCCTGTACATCTGCACTGTGAGTGTGAGGGTCAGGGGTTGGGTGCGTAGAGGTGAGCTGGGAAGTTGTCCCCGCTGTGTTTTCTGGCTTGTGGCATTTAGTGCAGAAAGGAGGTCATACAGCTAGAGAGATGGAGCTATAGATGCCTCAACTCTGACTTTACCCACTGTTTCACCCCGCCAAACCCTTGATACTCTGCCTATCACATGCTGGTACATGAAAACCTCAGACACCTCAGCTCTGATCACAAACATTGTTCTCCAGAACACACATTTCACTTCTTTCTTTTTTTTTAACCTTATTGCACTTTCTCCAAATTTTTTATCTTATTTGGCTCACAGTTTTGGTTCCTGTTGTTGCCGTTTGGGTACTGAACCTTCCTTTCTTAAGTTTCCCCTTGATCTTTTGTTAGAACTTTGGATCCCTACACTCAATGTTTGACCAACTTGACTACCGGACCATGGGATACACCAAGTCTCCAAACCGAAAGACCAGTTATTTTTGTCTCTGTCTTACCAGAAATACACATTCTGTATACATTATGAGGCCACTTAAAAAGTAGCCACTCCAGAGGGGAAGGGGAAAGGAAAGAAGGGAAAGAAAAAATTATGAGAAAAGAAAAAAAATGGAAATGAAGTCTAGGTAAATAGGGAAGGGAAGGATGGAGGGGGTGAAGGGCACACAGGGAATGGGGAAAAAATAAGAACCAAGATACATCATGTACAGGTACAAGCACCCAATGATAAATGTAAATGTACTGTATACCTAAAATGCACCAATAAAAGAATTTAAGGAGATCAAATATCCATGGTGGACCCTGGACCACCTGAGTGATAACCAACAGGATGCTAGTGTTTCCCAAAGAGCAGGACAAACTCCACATGTAGACATGGCACGAGGAGGGAGAGTGGCACACCGAGGGACACCGGCATGGCAGTGAGTGCTCCGATCCAAGTAAGCGGCAAGGTATTCTCTCCTCAGTCCTCTTTCAATCCTTCTGATTATAGTTAAGATCAACATCACTCTGCTAATCTCAAACACCTTTCCAATGCTTTCTAACAGCTCTGATGCAAAAATTTCATAGCATTTTTTTCCTGTTTCCTTTCTAGAATTACTTCCTCTTTAAGGCAAGTCACATTTGTTTACCACTTATAGTAGTGATATTTTTGTAGTTTGTTTCTTTTGCAAATAAATTATATTTAAAAGCTAAATCTACATAAAGATTATGCTACCAGAACAACTGGATAGGTGCAGGCCATATATGGCTATGATAAAAACCACGACAGTGGTCATGAACAGCTGGATTTGGTAAACAACAAAAAAGAAACCAAAGTTGCAGAAAATTACAAACTGAATACAGGTATCAGTAATAGTTTAAATA
This sequence comes from Heterocephalus glaber, assembly GCF_000247695.1. The sequence goes on from NW_004624730.1 coordinate 60,272,693, forward strand.
TTTTCTGACCTTCAGAATACTAGGTTTTCTTTAAGTCAGTAATAAAAACATTTTCATTTAACATTTAAGCATTCTTTAAAAAGCAAACCAAAAAAACCCCAGAATCTCCTCCCGATAATTTTCAATCATTCTTCCTCAAAACTATGAAGTGATTGTTCCACAGACTACAACACTCATGGGTAAGCCAAAAAGAAATTGTTCTTAGAGATTCTTTCACCCCATAGTTCCCAAAGGAATACACAGAACCTTGAGCAAACAAGCTGGTGTGCAAGAGAATAATTTTCATTGCTAGCACCGTATCACCAGCCTCTTTCTTAAGAAGAGGAAGAAGCTCACAGGATAATAAAAGGGCCTATAGAGCCACATAAAAGTTCCACATGTGCTACCCCCTGAGTGGCCTTCAAGGGGTAAGGCCTGGAGGGGGCAAGGGACAGGGCTCAGAGCAAGACAAAAAAAATCTTGCTCCTGGAGCAGCCCATCTGACACAAAAAAACCAATTCACACAAGGGTCCCCAGTTCAGAGGATCTTGTTATCCGTGAAAAACAACAACAACCCAAATAATCGTAATAATAATAATAATAATAATAATAACAACAATAATAAGTCGAGCCTTAGCAGTTGGGCTTTCTGCAATTACAGTGTGAATTGCATGAGAGGATTATATGAAGTGCTCTTGGCTTGGAGGGGGAAGTCAGTCGCTTCAGCTTGCAAGTCACAAGCAGCTGCTTAGGGGCCGTGCACCTGCCGGTTCCAAGGCTGTTTTCACCTCGAGAGGCAAACAGGCCCCTTCTCTTTCCCTTTCACAACCTCCAATCCCAAAACCACCCCCAAGGCGCAGGGGTGGGGGCAACACTGAGGCGAGAAATACGAAGGAAAGAATGGCAGGGAAAAAATAAAATTAAAAAAAAAAAAGTTCGTCCATAGAAAGCAAAAGAAGCTCCCCCACTTAGGAAGAAAACCGTGGGGCTGGGAGCTAAGGGAATATTGGAGTGGAGGAGGGGACGGGTGGGAGGGAATGACTTCATTTTAATGCAGCAACAGACAGAGTGCGATCTGATATTGGCAAAGTTTCAACGAAAATGGGGGGTGAGGGGGCGGGAGGAGAAGAAAGGACTCTTTTACTGTTTCATGCTTCTAAGTCTTCCCGAGGAGGGGCATAAGCTGCACTCGACATTCTGGGAATAGCAATGAGGCGCACACAACAATCAAAACACACCAAATCTGTTTGATGATTCAAGCCCATCATGCATCTGCACCCACAAAATAGGACTTCAATTAAATAACCTTGCAGATTTGAACAGGAAAAGAAGGGAGAGCATGAGGATTTTTAATTAGGAACTCCCAGTACAAGCAGTTTGGTAAAAAAAAAATTAGGTGTTTGCACTACACTTTATTCTCAAGTGAGTTGCAAGCGTGTGCTGTCTGAGAGCACGGGCAGTTTCTCCCTAACATTTGCTCCAAATTGTGTTTTCCTTTCTTATGAGCTATAGGAAGTTGCTTCCACCAGGCCTTTACCAAAGAGGTGAGAAGAGCATAAATGAGGTTTTTTTATCTGCATTGGCACAAAAACACCAACCTTTCCCAGTATTAGAGTAAAATTCTATATGGTTTCAGAAAACAGAACACACACACAAATACACGGAAGGGAATAAAAGCCTCGTGTCTCAGATCAGGTCATATAAAAGCCTGAATTTCTGTTCCCAAGAATTTTTCCTTCAGGGATTCCTATTTCTGTGATGGGGATACATTATTTCACTACTTACATATTATGTACTCTTTGAGTATAGGCTCTGTCGTATACGTTTGCACCCACCCTGGAGCATAACACACAGTCCACTGTGAATGATGTGCTTGAGTGCCCCAGAAAAGACCTTTTTTGTCGTTGTTGTCAGAGAGCTCCAGATTCACCTATTTTCAGACTGACCTCCCAATAAGCTAGGCCTGGTCTCTGCTTGCTTTGAAAAAAATCAAAAGGACATAATTCATATTGAAAAGTGGAAAAGTGTTTGTAAGGCTTTCTCCTTGGACCCTTAGAAACACTTCCCTTTTTACTGAAAATGTATCCTACTTAGCAACCTCAACAGAAATTTGGAGGAATGAGAACAAGAGTTTGAAAGTCCCTGTATTCTGCCCACCCCCACCACCACCAAGGTCCCAAATGTTGACAGTTTTCTGACAAAAAAATGTAAATAAAATCTACTTGAAATGCAAGCATTTTTCTCAACCTGGATCTCTGGAATCAACACAAAGACTATTTAGCAAAACAATAAGTCAAATTTGTAAGACAGGAAAATTAAACTAAATCACTAAAAATACAAATGAATCACAGAAAGAGAGGCAAGAGTTCAAGAGTGGGAGCATGAAGCGAATACGCTTCACCCCATTCCTATTTTGAAGCATTTATTTGACAATTGGAGAGCTTCAACCACAGTGGGGGTACACTTTTTAGAAGGCATACAAATTTGGGTCAAATAGAGAGTTCAGAGAATCCATGCTACAGACATTAGATATATCCATTAGTCCCAGGAAAAGGCTTGTAAGCCTTAGGTGAAATATGAAATAAAAGATGGCCAATTTTGTAACCATGGGAGTGGAATTACCGTACTCATGGTAACTCAGGGAAGTAGGAAAGTGCAGGAGCAACGTCCTTCCGTCGGTTCACCTCTGTGAATGTGAAGCTTTCCTCCCACTGTGGAACAAGGCCAGCTTCCAGGTCAGCTCTCCCCTTACAGAAACCCCACGACCCAATCCTAACTCAGCATGGCCCCAAGGAAATCATTTGTTCTCTTTGGGTGCCGGAGTCCTCAGCAAGGAAATGAAGGAGTCAGACCGTTTCCAAAAAAATGGCAAACCCGGCTGCTTCCTTACCTCCCACCAAGCCAGATGGAATCTGTCCTTCAAACTTCCGTTTTCTGTCAAGAAGATCTTGCAGACCTTTCCACATTCATCTTTCCCCTCTTCAAATTGGTGCCATATAAAGTCTAGCACTCATCTGGCATTGATTATGTGTTGTGACATCTCATATTTGTATTCAACATTCAAAGCAGCGTTTCCACAAGCATGATATTGCTTGGTGTTCCTTAGTATAACTCTGTCACTGGAATCTAATACACTCAGATTGTACCAAGTTAAACAATTTTACAGCAAACTATCTCAGAGTAATTTATTAAGTAACTCGTTCACTGTGACACTCCAAGCACTATAAATAGCACTTGGTCTTCCCTAGTTTTTTTGTTTTTTGTTTTTTGTTTTGGTACCAGGGATCGAACTTGGGACCTTGAGCTTTCAAGGCAGGCAGCGAAACTACTGAGCTAAATCCCTGGCCCCCGAGTTTATTTTTTAGAAGAAGAAGAAAACATTTATCAGCAAAGAGTATTGAATCTGTGTCACAGAGTTTCACTTAAGAATGAAGACTCAAAAGTTCACTTACTCATTGGATCATTTTCGCCTCAACTAGTTACAGCATATCTACCTGCTTTGCATTAGCTGGACACGGAGATTTAGATAGGTAATTCCCAGGACCATAGTCCCACAGGGCGGACGCAGTAACAGCCAATCACAATGCAGTGTGGTATTGAGTCTGCTGAGAGCCGTGGGCATGAGATAATTGCCCACCTGAACCAAGGAGAATGACTGGGAATTTAGGAAAAGATTCCCCTATGCGGTGACTTATGTAAGGATGGGACGGCACTATCAAATTCCTGACAAATATACAACGGTTCACAGTTCGTAAAGTTTTCTCATATTATTACAAGCCTACATTTTTGTATCCCCTTGAGCATATAAGATATATTAGATATTGGAATATATTTATGATTTTGGGTTATTATTTTACATTTTTATCAGTGCATATTGGTTATACAGATTAATGGGTTTCATTTGGACAGATTTATACAAATACATACCATACGTTTTATTTGTGCTTTAATTTGCCTTTCTAAGAGAGTTCATTTCCTTTGGAACTTTCATATATATATATATATATATATATATATATATATATCCATCCCACATCTGTGAAATGCTCCATCCCAGCCACAGTGTCCAACCTCAGGTCATTTTTTAAAGACCATTTAAGTTTGGGCCTCTCATTTTTTTTTTTTTCACATATTCCTTAGGGCAAAAACCATTAAGCAATATCTATTAAATTCTCAAGAAAACAACAAGGCCGTATATGTTTTTCAAAATAGTGAGATTTAGACATTGGAAGCCTTATGAGAAGGGTTCAAGTCTCATGAAGGAACTTTTTGTTTGAGGTGAAGTTTGGATGTGGAATTCCCCAGCGGAGACCGAAGGAGAGACCTTGCGCCCTGCAAAGAGGCTAGTTTGACAAGAACAAGGCAGCTTTGTCTGCTGGAAACCCACAGAGACACTGCCACTGGAGGTGGGTCCACAGCTCAGCTCGTTAACTAGTAGGTATTGCTAACCTTTCAATCTACACACCAAGATCATGTATAGTACATGTTTCCACCATGGATCATCTAAATCCATTTGATAATAACCTATCTCCTATTGATTGGCATTCTGTGCTATTTCCACAATTCTCAATTCTCACAATGAGTCATCTACAAGAAACATACCTCTGACTGCTTCTTTAAAACAGAAATCTAAGACCATCTACCTTTCTACCATAGCATGTTAGATTCATGACACAGCCTACATTCTTCCTTCGATGGGACTAACATGTGAGCAAGAGTATAAGGTAGGTCTTTGCCTTCCCTGACAGGCTCAGGAAGGGAGCTACCCTTCCTCCTCCCCCATTCCGACCTAGCTGCGTAGAGACAGATCTGTTGGATTTTTAAATCGAATACAGGGAAGTTCGAGGGAGGAGGATGCAGCAGGCATGAGTGGCAATGTGGCAATAACTTCCATGCCTGTGTGACTCTCCATTCGCTCTGCACTAAACCAGACGTGAACCCGCCTCGTCCTGGCCCAGCCCCACCTCACTCTAACTGTGTGACTCTTCTGACCTAAAGCTTCTTTTTCTTTGTCATCACATGAAACACTGATGCCCTGCCAGTGTCATGCCGAGGGAGCCAAAGAACCTCAGCCGGGTCAGAGAACACGAGAGCACCGTGTCAACTCTACAGTGCTGGGTGCAGGACCGGGGCCTCTCTCCACTGTGTGTACCACTGGGGCCAGGGCTTGGGCTGGACTCAGACGCACCTGAGTCAGAATCGCGGGGCTGCGTGACCCTCGGCAAGTTTCACTCGCTGAGCTGCGGGTCCTTCATCTGTGAAATGGAGAGCACACACCCTCAACGGGTTGTGAGGATTTAATGAGATCATAGACGCAGCACCTGGCAGTGTCTGGACTAGAGCTTTCTCAGTGAGCCCTGGCTCCCATCGTTAGTGCAGAGCTGCTGCGGTAAGGCTCTGGTCGCCCTGTTGCAAAGCTCAGGAGAACACACTCATCCGCATGCCTGGCAACCTCTCTGCTTCCTCCATGGAGGCAGTCCCCCGGCCCTAGCCCTACTCGCTGGGCTCTATCTCATACCACCTCTGCTTCAGTATTGCATGGTGCTTACCGGGCACCATTCTGTAATTTATTTACTTACATGTGTCCTCTCCTAGCTTAGAAGAAACTTGGTGGTGCATGCCTGTTATCCCAGCACTCTAGGAGGCTAAGGCAGGAGGATGGAAAGTTTGAGCTCAGCCTGGGCAATTTAGCACTTTTAAAAGACTCTGTTACCAGAAAATTTATACATATTTCTATAACATATATAAATTTATACATAAATGTTTATATATAAATTGCATATAAATTTATATATACATAATTTATGTATAAATTTGTATGTGGCTGAGGATGTAGGTCAGTGCAAAAGCCCTGGGTTTGATCTCCAGTGTACAATAGAAAGAAAAAAAGGAGAGAAGGAAAGAAGGAAGGGAGGGAGGAAAGGAGGGAGGGAGGGAAGAAGGGAGGGAGGAAAGGAGGGAAACTTGACACCAGGATTCCGCCCCACCATTTCAGAACTGCTCGCGCCTAAGACAGGACCACCTCACAGTAGACGGACGCTCAGTAAGTGCTACGGAATTGGATTTGTAAGTGTACAATGTTCTCTGTACATCAGTGATGGGGCAATGGAGGAGACATAAGGAGAGAGATGACATGACACAGGAACATGAGTAACATCCTCAGGGGCTGGGCCAACCTGAATAGGGACATTCTCCCACACGCCTCGGCGGCGATATGGCCTTCCACAGACCTGGTGCCTCTGCTACGCAGATGAAGCCAACGTGCCTCAGTTCTTTTACTGGTACTGAGAGGCCTATAGAAATGAAGCAAAACAGTGCTGGGAACACATTTTTTTTCATCCTTTCTCCAGATTTTGTAGCCCTAAAATACTATCACAAAATCCTGAACTCCAAACTGAAGAGAACAAACATAAACTGTTTTAGATCAGGGAGATGGAAGCAGAGGCCTGTACCAGAAGAAGTAGAAGGCCTCCGATACCCAGCATGGTTTCCAGATAGAAGCACAAACCCTTGCCTCTCAATACATGTTTCCCAGAGATCTTTCCTTCCCTTGCTAATAGCCTGAAATTCGTGCCACTGTGTATCTGCATGTGTGTGTCTCTGTGTGTTCAGTAGTATATTGGCATCATCCATGGGAATATGCCTTATAAATCATTAAAAAATTATTATTAACACAGAATAATCTATCAGATCAGTTTTTTGTTTCCACAGAAGACAGAATGTTGGTGCATGCCTATTATTCCAGCACTATGAGAGGCTAAGGCAGGAAGATCACAAGTTTGAGCTCAGCCTGGGCAACTTACCTTGGTCTGAAATTAGAAAGGACAAATAGACTTTAACTGCAGGCTTTAACCTGCTGTGGGATTGGAACCGGGTGTGGCCTTGAGAAGGTGGACCAGGGAGGGTGACTTAATCAGAGCCTGGGCAGTTGGGGCGCAGGCATAATGATGCAAATTGGTGTCAAGATCCAGTCCTGCTGTCCTTTGAATCTACTTGTTATTTGTGTGGTCGTTGTACTTGTGGTTGTGATTTCATCGTTGTTGTTTTCAAGTAAGGCTTATTGAGTAAGCGTGCTAGCACTGGGCTGGGCCTTGGTACACAGCACTGTGAATGTTCATCTTTTGTGAAATTGATCCTACCACTACTTGAGCCATACAAATTAAACAGAAAGTGCCCTTCTCAGTTCTTTCTCCCAACTCCCAACTTCAGTCAGTGCCTTTGGGAAAAGGTACACGACTCATCTTAGCCAATCTACATCCTGCACCATGATTTTCTACCTGGCCCGCAGAGGGGATTGCCTCCCTCTCTTGTAGTGAAGATGGAGAATATAAACCAAGAAGCAACAGAAGGCCATGTTTCAATCAAAATAGAAATTGGGCTGAGAAGGGCTGGGGATTTAGCTCAGTGGCACTGCACCTACCTCGAAAGCACAAGGTCCTGAGTTCGATTCCCAGTACCAAAAAAAAAAAAAGAAGAAATTGGCCTGAGAAAATAAAGCTGGGGATCTGGGAAAGGGGCAGAAAAGAAAGATGAGGTGTGTCCTGGCATCTGTTCCCCAGAGTCCTGCTTCTGGTCATCCATGAGTCTGAGCTGCTTTTGCTGCCGTGTGGCCAGGTGAAAGAGTAAAGCCCTCTCCTGTTTAAGAGAGCTCAAATCTTACATCGGCTTCTTGATACTAAATACTCCAAACTATGCTACATTTAAATGCCTCCTGTGGGAGGCATTATATAATTAAGGATGTAAATCATTGTGCTGGATTCAGGATTGCTAAGAAAGAAAAAAGGGACAAAAACGAATACATACTGGATACTTACTACATTTCAGGTATTATCTGTGTAAATTACTATAGTCTCCCTTATAGCAACTAGAGGCAGTAGGCATCACCTTTAGAAAATTGAAATAGGAAATAGGGAGTTAGGAAATAGGGAGAAATAGGAAATCTTTTACAAAAGAGAAGGGGATCAAGAGATGAGAAAGAAGGAGGAAGGGAAGTAGAGGGGATTAAAAAAAAGAATTCAGTGTTAGGAACATGAACTAACTCCCCACAAGGAATATAATCATCATTTACTGCAAACATGTAGCAGTAAAAAAAAAGTTTTAAAGAAAATTGAGCTTAGTCTAGTTAATAACTTGTCTCAGTTCTCACAGAAAGCAGAGATGAAATTTGATATTCATATACCATTCTTATTTCTCCGTTGTATGTTACCCTTTATAGAGTCATAGTGTACAATTCAGGAGATAGTTATACAAATGATAGAACAGGATATGAAATGATACAAATAAGGAAAGAGGAAACGTTGAGAAAAGAGAGACCTGTTACCCAAAGGACCACCCAAATTCTGGGTACTAAACTGGAATCTAGAAGCCCTATTACTGCTTTTCAACCCTGCCCTTAGCACAAATCTAAAAATGTCATTATTCCTAGATAAGAGCTTTAGTCAGTACTCTTCACTTAAATATGCTCAGATCTGTAATTTGGAGGTGGAAAATAAAATCTTCAAAGACAAGCAATTTTGTTGGGAAAAGAGTAATGTTTAACCAAGTGTATAATAAAATGTGGAAGGATGGGCCAAATACAACCACCCAAAGTCAGGGCAGGGAAAATGGGTCTGAACCAAGGCAGAAATTACTTAAGTTCTTTACATGGGAAACCCATTGTTTTGCGAGGCTGTGAAACAATGAAATGGGTTACCAGGGCAAGCTATGGAATCCCCTAGTCTGGAGGCCTTTAAAATAGTAAAATTTGCTTGGTGTGAATGCTTTTACGTGTGGTCTTCCTTGAGGCGGGGTGGGGTCAGAGAGCTACAGAGGAAGGGATGACCCCTCCAAGTCCCTCCCAAAGCCTGGGAGTCTGCCTACCTGACTGTCATACCTGGAGGAAGGGGGTCTCTACCACTTGTCAGCTACCCCCTTTCCTAGTTCTTGCCTACCTTAATAGTGCACTAGTTCACAACTGCTGCCGAAATGATTAAAATATTTAGACATAATGGAGGAAGTTTAATAGGGTCCAGTGGGAACCCCAGGTGTTTAGATCAGCTTAAAAATAATAACCACCTCCCCTGCCAGGGGGCTTTCTATTCACAATCAGCTCTGCTTTTATTCTTAACCATAAAGGCTACCTCAGACAGGAAATTATTCACGTGATTGGTCTTTACAAGTGCTGTTGGGTTTAAACTGAGGGCTGTAGAGGTCATTAGTGGGCAGCCATGTGATTAACCTTTGCTAGCCTGTTGCTTTTCACACTTTGTTAACAGCTTCCATTATTGCCCCTCAGAGTCTTAAGGAAGCTGTTTATTGACAGTATTAAAAATACATCGCTACAAATTCTTAAGAGCCTTGTGTTAAAGAAAAAAAAACTCCCAACATCTTATAGCCAGCCCACTGTGGAAATGAGAACCTCTAATTTGCTATAAAGGTTTATAAAGAGCTGCATTAAGTAACACTGCATTTAACTTAACGGTGGTGCCTGATGTCATTCTTTCCCTTTCATACTTTTATGTTATGGTGACACCAGAGAATTTGAGAAGGAAGCCATAAAAATCTCTGCATACGTATGAAGCTTGAACTCTGCTACTTCTGAGGAAATTAAGTTGTATATAAGTTTAGGGAGGAGAGAAGGAAAGAGGTTGATAAGAAAAATGTTTCTCTGAAGAAAAAATGAAACTGTTGGGGCCAAAAAATGATTTCAGGAAGGAATTTTCTGTGGGCCTCAGTAATTCCTCCGATGGAAATAAATGATGGTTGTACTCGCCACTCCACCCCATCCCTATCCCAGGCTGTAAAAGGTCTTCACAGACATTTCCTAGAATTTTTTTTTTTTGTACAAGAATATTTTGATATTTCTCTACCAGTGATGTGCCCGAAACCTATTTAAAGGATGGCATATTTGAAATGACCCTTAGTCCATGACCCTCCCACTGCCCCTGTGACCTTCCTACAAGAATTGAATGGCCTTTCCATGACCCCCCACCTCAGCATAAGATTTTTTCCCAAGAGCTTTCCTTTTACTTTCTGAATTCCAGTGGAGAATTCAACTCCCAGCTTTAGAAGTGTGTAAATCCTTTCCTTCTGTGTCAGCATCCATATTCAACTCTGGGGCATGGGGATGAGCTAGAGATGCTCCTTTTAGAGATTCTTCCCCAAGTTACTACCTAGTCACCTACGTGGGTGCATGTGTAGGAAGTGAATGATACACGAACGAGTGGGAAAGGAAACCATTACAGTCCTTGTGAAATCCTTGTGCTCAAAAGAACGAAAGAAAGGGACAGTATACAAAAAGAAAGAGATGACTGATTGTCCTTCAACTGCCTCCACTCTTGGTTTGTTTTCGATTTTGATGCTCTTGCCCTCACTTATGCTGCTTAAAGTGTGCAGTTTTAGGCTGAATTATTTCCCTGTGTGTGATTGCAGGACAAGTATTATTTCTCACCAAAAAAATGAATTAATTAATGTTCTTAAAAGAAGAAAAACAGAAGAAATGGAGCTACTAGATCCCTCTAGTACTGTCTGTTGAACATTACACTGACTTCTGATGTTTTTGTGAATTGGTCTATAACCAGACTTTAGTCCCCACAAATACACTCTGGTCAATAAATCCGAACAAATTAGCAGAAAGAGGTTCAATTCCACTTCAAAAATACCTTTATAGCTTTCCCAGGTAACAAGGTACATATTCCTGTATTTCACCATGGAAAGGTGGGAAGGAAAATTGTTGCCGGGATGAGACTTTTTATCTTATGTCAAATCTGGAAGCTTATTTTAAAAGAGAAATTATAACCCACCCACCCCCCCAAAATCAGGGATTTGAGATGAAAATGCCAAAATAACTTTAATTATAGGTTTGTTGGGGGTGCGATGTTAAAATATCAGTCAGTGGAAAACTTTGCATTGTTAATGTGTCACTCAAAAAATTTGAAATTTGTGCTATACCATTACTATTTATTTGTACATTCTGGTTTCCAGTGTACATGCCTGCTAGATAAGAGCCCCAGTCACTATAACAAGTGATCCAACATTTCCAAATTTGTTTCAAAATCAGAGTTAAATATGTACGGCTACAGCTTTGCTAATGTAAAGCCTCAGTTACACTTATTACAGATTTTTGAAATTGGGCTGAGTCAATATAATTTTCTAATATAAAAGATAAATTTTATTGTGACCTACATTTTACAAAATTCAGAATAACATTATGATACTGGGAGAAAAATATATAGTAGCTTTTAACATCAAACCACCATTTCTACCTAGACTTATTGTGGACAATAATTGGTTTTCTCTGCCCTCTCTCCCAAGCTGCATAAGAAAGGAAACCATGGAAACTGGGCCACTATAAAGCAATGGTGTCTAACCTCAGCTGAGCGCTCAGTGATCCTCAGAAATGGTTCTACACATCCCTGGTTGACTAATTATTACAGGGGCCACAGTGGTGGTTTTCCTTGAGGGGCGTCCCCTTGACTCCTTCAGCTTAACCTCACTCACAGGAGATGAGCTTAAGCCCTTCCTCACACTGGTGCTTGACCAAGCTAGGTCTTGGGCTGCCTGGCTGGGTCCTGCCCCAGAGCTTGCTCGGTTTCCCAGTTTCACAGCTCACCTTTCTTGAAGGTTTCTATGTTGCTGCTGCTTGGTTCCAGCTCACCTTGATGCTAGTCCGTCATAACTTTTAACCAGATTTTCTGTCTCTTCTGCCAACAGTCATGTCTTAGTCTATTTTGTCCTGCTGGAACAGAATATCCAAGAATGATAATATAAAAAAACAGAGGTTTGTTTCTTACAGTTTTGGAAGCTTGGAAGTCCAAGATCAAGGAGCTCACCACACCTGGCAAGGGCCTTTGTAGCCAAGAGAATACATGTACATCAGAGACAAAGAGAGACACAGGGACAGGGAGGGACACAAACTCATCCTTTTATCAGGAACTCAATGAGAGACAGTGAAGCTGTAACCAGGTTTTAGGGTGCTGGAGTCTCCTTCTAGAGGTCATTTCTAGGTTCTTCCCATCTCAAACAAAGAATTAAATGAAACAAGCAACTATGGTAACAAAGTTTCACATTTATTTCAGGTAGGAAAAAATTTAAAATGAAGGGTAAGGAAGAAACTGGCTCTGTAGAGTGAGTTTGGGTGGAGTAAAAATAAAAGAAATAGGAAAAATAAAAGTACACCCTAGAGAATACAGGGTGGGCTATCATCAGGAAACCACAATACCGAGCCCTTAATGGCAACTGTCTCTGTTTGCTCATTCAGCACTTCGAGAGTTCTCTCAAGAAGTCCACAAGCGGCGCTTTGGGAACTGTTCTGCACCTATGTCTTGGGATCTGGTCAAGCCTCCCTTCCCAGCCAGTCTAGCCCTGCCCTATCTCAAACCCACTCTGGTGATGGTGTCAGTAATCCATTCTTGAAAGCAGTGGCCTAAAGGCCCACACACCCCTTAAAGTTCACACCTCTCCGCTTCATTACACTGGGGATTGAGTTTCCCCTACACAAACTCTGGGGGACACACTCAAGCCACAGCAGGCCCCATGCTGATGTTTGAGAGCATGACCAGCTCTCCCTTATGCTCACAGATTTCCTGTGAGGCCTCTCTGTTACATCGTTTCTGCTTCTCCGAGCTTTGTCTTTGCCTTTCTTCCTTCTTTACAGTCACTGTCTTCACTTGTTTCCTTGGCAGTCTCACCAAAACCAAGGCTTCCACTCTGATCTTTCAGAGTCATCAATTACTTCCCCAACTTCCTCATCCCAATAGATATTTCATTAATGTCGCATTAATGGGTCTTTCTTCCTTCCCCATGGCCAATAAATTATTCTCACACTCAGAATGAAATTCAAGCTCAATTCCATGGCCTAGAGCTCTGTTAATCTCTAACCTCATATACTTCTACCTCTTTCCTGGTTCGCAGTGAATTAGTCACACTGGCCTTGTTTCTGCTCCTTAAATACACCCAAACTAATTATTTCCCTGGAATTTCTGTGCTTTATCTTTTTTCTTCCTGAAACTCTGTATCAACAGATCATTCCTGGGTGGCTTCTTGTCATCTGGCCAACGGATCACCTCATCAGAGAGACAGCCCAGAAACTCTGTCACATACACTGCTCATAATTTCCCCATAAAACTTTGATGATAAATATTAACTTCTTTAATTATAAACCCACTCACTGTGTGTCTCTCTTCTCTAGAACTGAAGCTATTTGAAAAACGGAAGCTGTGTGTTCCGCTCATTAATGTAATTTTGCTGACAAAGATAGTGTTCTACAGAATCTCAACCATTTAGCTCTGTATATGAATAAGTAATGAGGTCTGGTGGATTCAACCCCTCCATCCCTGCCTATTTACAAAGACTTTGTTTCCATTTTTTCATTTTCTCATATTAATTCCATTCCCTTCCTTCCTTTCCCCTATCCCTCCCACTTCCACTTCCCCTTTGCCACTTTTCTTCCTATTTCACATTAACTATTATACCTTTTAGTCCTTATTTTCACTTTCACTATTTGGTATTTACATATGTGTGTCCTATTTATTTCACTTAAGACTATCGCTTCAATGTGCATCCATTTAGCTATAAATGTCTCTAATTTCTCATTTTGTATGGCTGAGTAGTACTTCATTTTATGAAAAAAGAACATTTTCTTTATCCAGTCTCCAGTTGATGGGCATTTGGGCTGCTTCCAAGTTTTAGCTATTACAAATTGTACTGCCATGAACATGGGTGCACATATATCACTGTGGTATGATTCTTTTAATTCTCTGGGGAAGATACTCAGCAGGAGAATAGCTGGGTCAAATGGGACTTCTAGTCCTAGTTCTTTCAGGTATCTCCATACTGATTTCCACAATGGTTATACCAGTCTACATTCCCACCAGCATTGGAGCAGTGTTCCTATTTCCCCACAGCCCTGCCAGAATTTGTTATTGGTTGATTTCATGATAGCAGCCATTCTTTCTGCAGGGAGGTGGAATCTCAGTGTTGTTTTCATTTGCATCTCTTGAATGACCAGTGATATTGAACATTTTTTCATGTATTTATTTGCTCTTTCTACTTCTTTGTGTGAGAAATGTCTGTTCATTTCAGATGCCCATTTTTGGATTGGGTCTTTAAATTTGGGAGGTCTGATTTTCTTAAGTTCTT
>NW_004624730.1:60298915-60313504 GCF_000247695.1 Heterocephalus glaber
CTGTTTGCATCTGTTTTATGGATTCCATTTGTTTCCTATGTTGGGATTCCATCATGTTCCTCAGTTTCTCTATAGATTTATTAATCATGTCTTGTACTATGAGCACAATCTCTGCTGTTATCTGAGAAATTATTTCTGATTTCATTTTTTCTAGATCCTCTTTTGTTGCCAGTTCAGAGAGTCCAGTTTGTTGAGTAGCAGAGTGTTCCATTTCGTTTCTCTTTGGGGTTGCTATAGATGATCTGGAAGTCTTGTTTTGAGACTTGTTTACATGTTTTCTCTATTTGATGGGGTGGGGGTGCTGCTGCCACCCACACAGCTCATCTCCTCTGCACTGGGAGTGGTGGTATGGTGGCCAGGAAGCCTCCTCCTCTGTGCTGGGGAGCAGTTAGTGGCACATATTTATAATCCTGGCACTCTGGGAGGCCGAGGCAGGAAGATCCCAAGGTCAAGTCCAGCCTGGGCAACTTAGTGAGATCCTGTGTCAAAATTTTATAAAAAGGAGGACAGGAGTGACTAGCTGGGGATATAGTTAATTATAAAGGTCCTTCTGTCCTATCGCCAGTGAAAAAGAAAGAAAGGAAGGAAGGAATAGAAACAAAAAAAGAGAAAGAGAGAAGCTACAGTAGGGAAAATGGGCAACCAAGAGAAAAGACAGGTTTAAAAATCATTAAGAAGCAAAACCAAGACAATTTGGTGACAATCGTGTGACTACAAAGGATGTGAGACTCATGAATGATACCCAAATTTCTAACATAGGGGATTTGGTATGTGGTAGAGCTATTAAAGAGGATCAGCAATACAACAGGAAAGCTTGATTTTGGAGGAAAGACATGAATTCAGTACATCAAAAGATATGCTGAACTGGTGGTATCTATAGTGCAGGTATGAAAAGTTTCCATAGAATAATTGTAAATATGGGTCCAAAGTGTAGAAGAAAGCATGTGAAACTATGAGTAGAAGACACAGGAGATGAAGAGGAACACCAACAGAATGGGAAGAGACTCATGAAATAGGATGACAGCAAGTGGAGAGGTTTGTGGAAACCAAGGAGCTTTAAGGATAAGAGAGAGATCAACACCATCAAAGCTTAGAGACATTGCCTAAGACAAAAGCTTTAACATACCTACTGGATTTGTGATTGTGTCAGGACTGAATTCCGTGAGAGGAGTTCCAGAGGTTAGGTGGAGGCAGAAGTCAGGCCATATGAGCTCCAACAGTTCAAAAGCCAAGGTGAAGGGAAGACAGAGACTTCAGAGAGTCTCTCAAGAAACTGTGCTAGGAGAGGAGAAGGCCAAAAGGCAATGATAAAGAGGGACATGGGAAGGAGATGGGTACTTTCCTCTTGATGATTAGAGAGACTTAGTAGTGCTGGTATATTAAGGGGAAAATGGTGGATGGAGAGAGAGAAAGAGATGCTCAAGTTCTCCTTGAGTGACTCTCCTGATACCTTTTCTCTCACATCACTCTACATCATCCCAAAAGTTCATAGGCTGGAGCTGTGATTTTGGAGCAAGACCCAGAAAAGCAAGGAAGTAGACAAGAAACTGAGGATCCTTTGCCTCCTCGTTATGCCTCCAGCTAGCTCCAAATATCTGGACTGAAATGGCTGGATGATTCAGCTATTTCTCCAGGTGTGGCATCATTTTCCCACACAGACTGAGTTTTGTTTGGAATTCAGAGTAAGGAAATGTGAATGTGTCTTGGAAGAATGAATGCTCCATGTTTTAAACCTAAAATGATAAACCTTTATTTCTCCCTCCCCAAAAGACCTCCCTGTGTTAAACAAACATTTATGTACACGTTGAAGATTCTTAGTGTATTGTAAATAGAATTAAAACTTTCAGCTACAAAATCATTTAATGCACATTTATAGCATCCCCAATTAAGGTAGAAAAAGGAAATAAAAACTAGCCTTTGCAAAACACTCAACATTCTTTTTGTTCTCATTATACCTATGTTTCTCATAAAAGCATTGCTATCTTTCTTATGATCATTGATGTTTCTTGGTTAGCCTGTTTAATTAGGTCTCAAATAATAATGGCCAGCATGTCACCTGAAGTAGATCACTGCCCCAGTGACTTTGAGTGAGTCATTTTACTCCAAGGAGCATAATTTTTCTACCCAGTCTGCTTTCAGTTCAGTTACATCATGAGGGAAAAAAGGTCTCACATTATATCTTTATTAGCTGCTCTACCTCAGGTCAGACATACTGCAAACCTCCTGGAAAAATCTTTTGTAATATTAGGAGAATTCCCACTGTAGTCTCAAAGTCACAGCAGAAAACTGAAACTTGGAGCTTTGGGAGAGCTTACAGGGTCATTCTAAATAATGGAAAGATCAAATAATGTTACTGCAAGCTGCTATTGTAATTCATTCTTCCATAAAGATTACCCCTGTTGTACCAGCAAGTTCAGCAAGACCTTGGGTTATCAGCCAAATAAATGCCACTTCAGTAAGTTATTGCTGCCTGGGGCCAGCTTTAACTTGCATTGTAAACTTTTTTCCTGTCTAAAGTTCTACTGTAAGTTTTCTACTCATAAAACATGTTTCCCCTGGGCTTTATTGCTTGCCCTTGTGACTTTTCCCCTCCTCTTGGTTGTTAAAGAGAACCCTATTGTGGGTACTAACACTCAAGAGTTCACCCAGTGATGTAAAAGACTCATTCATAGAGTTGCTGGAACAGAAGAAAAAAAAATGCTTATTGGACATTTCCTTCCTATGGGAATGTTGTTACCTGCATCTTTGCAGGGGAATTCAATTCCAAAGAGATCCAATAAAAAATATATGCCATCACCTCCCATGGATGATCATGAAACAATAAAAGAATAATAAATTGTGTGACAATTTTTGAAATTCGTGGTTCTGGGCAAAATTTCACCAACTTTCTATCATTTGAACTGAATTCAAAATGGACTCAAAATATGGTACTTGCCTAAATGAAAATAAATGTTGTTTCAACAGTACCCCCCCAACCCCCGCCTTTAAGTTGATGGGTGAGTGTATAACAAAAGGAGAAGACAACAAACAGAATATACATACTTGTCTGGAAGGGCAAAAAGAAAAATACCACCCACATACACAGAATACCACACACAGTCACTTTATAAAGAGAAGTCAGATGCCATATAGGGTAACCATTGAATATTGATGACATTTTTTTCAGCCCCAGACAAATTACTCCTGCTAAAGTAAATCTAGTTTCTTTTTGTCAGAGTTTCCGTCCACTATGTTGTCAAGTGTAGACTCAGGACACATCCTAGGCCCATTCCTCCTAAGAGCATTGCTAAGTGAACATGGCCTCACATGTACATTGCTACATAGTTGGCCTTTGATAGGCGGTAAAATGTCTTTTAAAAAAAATACAGTGGGAGGGGTAGGGGAAAGGAAAGAGGGGAATGGAATTAATATGAGAAAACGAAAAACTGGTAACAAAGTCTTTGTAAATAGGGAGGGATGGAGGGATTGAAGGGAGGGTAGGGGAAGGGGGGAAAATAAGAACCAAGAGAGTATGTAAAGGTGCATATCTCCAGTGATGAACATCATTATGTTGTATACCTAAAATGTACCAATAAAAGGATATACAAAAATAAATAAATAAATAAATAAATAAATAAATAAATAAATAAATAAAATACATAGAATAAGCCTCTTCCAAGAAAAATTAACAGGTGTGAGGAGGCAACAGGGGTTGAGATTACAAAGCCCAGAAACTTAATACAAATTGTCTTTAAGGAGATAACATTGTCCTGTACATGAGAATGACTGTCATCACCCTAATATGTCCCCGTGCGTCTTAATTGTTCTAGAGCAAACTTTAGCTAAGTCAAAGGTAACTGATTCCTTTAGAAGCAGTATCTAGTCCTTCATATTAATAATGACACAAATGGTGAAATCCGGTTATGGTGGTGTACATCTATAATTCCAGCACTCAGGAGACTGAGGCAGGAGGGTTGGCATGAGTTTGAGGTCAGACATAGGTGGACCCTGTTTCAAAAACACAGAGAGAGAGAGAGACTTGATTAGTCCCACAAGGCAGATTATACTGGTTTAGGAAGAAATTCTTGTACTTAAATCAAATAGTAATACACACAATGTTTGAGAATTTACAATTCAACAGAGTTCTCAGCAAAAAAATAAAATGATGCTGTGAAGTTCTGAGTTCTCAAAGGAGACAAATCAGAGGAAGAAAAAGGATGTAAGAAAGAACAAATATCCCATCAATTGAAAGACAAATATTTAATTTTAATGACCAGATTCTTCATCTATCTCAAACTAAACTGTTGAGAGATGTCATCTCCATCTCAGTCCATTGTTGCCTTTTCATTTGTTTTTTTCTCTCTCTCTTGTTTTTTTTTCTTTTATATTTTCAATACTAGGAAATAAGTTAATCACATCAAAGTCCGGCCTTGGTCAGGGCTGTGTCTATAGCCTTAGGCTAGTCCTGGTAAAAAGTGCTATTAGGGAATGAACGAATGAATGAATGAAGTGCAGAGACCGCGTTTTGATTGTCTTTGTATCTTAACATCCAATTCAGAACATGACATGCAGAGAGCGCTGAATTATTTTAATTGAAAAATAAGCTATAGTATGTATACATGACTGATATTCATGAATAAATTTTTTCTCTTTAATGTCTTTAAAACTAGAAACTTTGGTTTCTTCATCATTCACTTGCTACTTATCCAACCATTTCCTGGTTGAGCGAGTTGATACAAAGATAACTAAGAAACAAACCTTTCATAGCATCAACTTTAGAAGAGAGCCCTTTATATTATATATCTTTAATACATGTCATAAAGGAATAAATAAATGAACAATGGAATGCTACATTTCTGGGAATTGATATTACCCATAGAAAAGAAATTTAGCATTTTGGGCTAATAGGGTAACGCCAGCTACACTGCATTGATGGAATGCATAGGTTGTCTTTCTGCACAAGACAATATTTCCTTCTTTCTTTCCAGCTCCACTCTAAATACTTACTCATTACTTCAGCAAATATTTATTGAGCACCTAATATGTGTCAAATACTGTTGTAGGCACTGGGAATATAGTAATATCCAAAATAAAAATTCTTGATTCCATTTTTGATCTCTCAGACTTAGAAACAAAGGGGAAGTAGAGCCGTCTTCTCCCCCTGGAATCTTTCTGATCTGCACTTTCACTGATGAGGGAGGTCCATTGTCTAAAAAAGAAAGCATCCTTGTTTACAAGAGTAAACAAAGGTCTTCCACACTCATTCCTTCGTTCACAATTACTCATGAGCAACTTCTCAATGCCAGGACTTCAGATGGAGGACAGCAAGATGAGAGACATGCTGCTCTTGACTTGACAGGGACTATATATTTTTCTAATGCTTTCAGAAGAACAAATTAACAATTGATAGTTATAAAATTGAATTTGCAACTTTGAAATGAGCTGATAGCTGAGTTAGTCATTTTTCCCTTTTCCCGGGCCAATTATTTCTCCTGATGCACTTCAGTATGGACTCTAGGGATAATGGCCATGTCTAAGAGCACACTACTGCCCAACTTGAAAAGGGTAAGCTAGACTTGGATGTGCATTTGAGTGTTCTCACTCCATTTTCCATAGTCACAGCTCTTGCTATGTTTTCAATTAGCTACAGTAACTGAAATTAATATTCCATTACACTTTTGATCGTGCTTTAATTTAACCAACAATAATGATCAGGGAATAAAATACCCAAGTCCTTTGTCTAGAGTTTGATGAGGAGAACCATATGCCTGACCTCAACCCTTTGGGGAATGGACATTCAGAAAGTATTTTCATGGCCCCTCGACTTTTATTTGTTATTTTTCTGCTGCTTTTTTGGCCTATGTGGTATTGTTTACTCCACTCACTATATGTGGGAGGTGAGGCTGAAGTTAGGGCTTTGCTTCACTTCTAGAATTATGGCATTTGTTGGCCTATTTGTCATCTATTGTGCCTCTTCTCTATTAAGTATTTATTCCAGAAGACTTCAGTCAAAGTGTACACAGAATCTAACCATTTTTTCTTTTCTTTTCTTCCTGGTTGATGATGGTTGTGTGTGTGTATCTGTCTGTGTCTGCTTGTATGTGTGTTTGTGTGTGTGTGTGTGTGTGAATTAACAGATAAATAAATGCACTTTAACATGTTGATATCTAGATATCCCACTTACAGTGAGTGGTTGATAATCAGAATCCAAATGGTGCATCAGAGGCATGCAGGGTCCTGTTGGAAGATCATCATTCCTCCCCAGATGACATGTTATGGCTTTGAGCCAGACACTCCTGAGAGAAAATCTTGGCTTTCTCTCTTAGCAGTGTCTGGCTAGGCAAGTTACTTATTAACCTCTGAACTTTGGTCTGCTCATCTATAGAAAGAAAATAAGATTAAGAGATGATACATATGCTGAACACAACAGACACTCTCTATGACAGTCATTCGATAACTGGCAGGCATTATGAATATTATCATTATTTTTAATCCTTCTCTATTGGTATCATCACCTGACCACACCCATTTTCCTTTTTAAATTTCCTTCTTGCTTGCTCTACTGTTCTCTACTCTCTTTCTGCCAGTGCCTCAGATCTGAGAATGTCATTCAAAGACGTTGCTCACACACACCCACAGTACTCAGAGGCAAAGGTGCTGTGGATCCTTGTTCTCCCTGACCAGCCAAAGGAAAAACAACCAGTGGACCATCCAGGAAATATTGTCTTGTGCAGAAAGACAACCTATGCATTCCATCAATGCAGTGTAGCTGGCGTTACCCTATTAGCCCAAAATGCTAAATTTCTTTTCTATGGGTAATATCAATTCCCAGAAATGTAGCATTCCATTGTTCATTTATTTATTCCTTTATGACATGTATTAAAGATATATAATATAAAGGGCTCTCTTCTAAAGTTGATGCTATGAAAGGTTTGTTTCTTAGTTATCTTTGTATCAACTCGCTCAACCAGGAAATGGTTGGATAAGTAGCAAGTGAATGATGAAGAAACCAAAGTTTCTAGTTTTAAAGACATTAAAGAGAAAAAATTTATTCATGAATATCAGTCATGTATACATACTATAGCTTATTTTTCAATTAAAATAATTCAGCGCTCTCTGCATGTCATGTTCTGAATTGGATGTTAAGATACAAAGACAATCAAAACGCGGTCTCTGCACTTCATTCATTCATTCGTTCATTCCCTAATAGCACTTTTTACCAGGACTAGCCTAAGGCTATAGACACAGCCCTGACCAAGGCCGGACTTTGATGTGATTAACTTATTTCCTAGTATTGAAAATATAAAAGAAAAAAAACAAATGAAAAGGCAACAATGGACTGAGATGGAGATGACATCTCTCAACAGTTTAGTTTGAGATAGATGAAGAATCTGGTCATTACAATTAAATATTTGTTTGTCTGTCAATTGATGGGATATTTGTTCTTTCTTACATCCTTTTTTTTTCTTTGAAGAAGAAGAAGCATCAACATACTAGAAAAGTAGCAAAGGAACACACCGTGCCATATGAACATGAACAAGCAAATCCACACAAGGTCTCGCTATTAGAACAGCAATAAGGGCAAGCAAGCAGAACATTTCACAGGAAGGCCACAAAGACCACAGAAAAGGGGAAAGTAATGGTTGGAGGACTAGTGGGAGCCTCTCTGTCTAGCCTGGCCTGTGGAGAATGGCAGCAGCCTTTATTCAATTATGTAGTCAAAGCCTCATGGGCCACCAAGACCTCCGATGTGCCCTTATTCATCCTTAATACCACCAAATGGCCATAGGGGCTTCCGTAGTGTGGTGCCTACTTGTCCTGTTGAAAGCAGCCCTGCCTTGTCATTAAAGGGCCTAGGCTCCCAGTCTAACCCTGTCACCTTCTTTTCAGTGGTGAGATTTTTCAGAAAGTAACTTTCCAACTCTAAGCCTCAGTTTCCTCTTCTGTACGGTGGGTGCACTTATCAGAGCTCAACTACAGCAACAAATTCAATCTAAATAGTGAAAACAAAACAAAAAAAAGTTATTACTGAGACAAGTAGCTGCCAAATCACAGGTAGAGCTCAGTGGCTAGTTCTTGCATTATATTTTCAGGTCCAACTTTCTGCTATTAGAACCACTGACCTCTGGCAACTTCCTTGCTGGAAAGACAGATGTCTATTACCTAGTCTCTCTCTAACATTTAACTCTATTATTAATCCAAGTCTTGTGAGAGTACAAGTGGAAAAACTGACACCGCATCCAAAATAATAGCTGCAAAGGTATGTGGAAAATGTCATTTTTAGTTGCTCAGCTTCTGCAGACCAAGAGGACACACTCAGGGTGGGAATGGGTGGAGAAAGCGAAGCCATACAATTTCCACAAGGACAGCAACGCATTCCTAACAGGATTGTTACAAGCCCTGGTGTTTGTGAAGATGTTTCCACTTAGTAGCGAGGCTTACACCCACATCACCAGCCAGCATTCCACGGGCTTTAACCATGGGTACCAAAGGTATTGTGTCCGATCTGGGAGCCCAACCCTGAAGCCCTGAAGCCCTGAGGCCCTGAGCACCTGCCAGTGCCCTGAGGCTGGGCCTTGCTTCCAGTATCCTATGGCTTCCATCTGACAGAACTTCCTGCCTTATAGTCAGGAGCTCCCCGCTCCCAGAAAGAAAGAGATTCCTGCTGCCCAGCAGCTCAAATCCACTAAGTAGAGTGATGAGTACTTGATTCATAGCTCTAGAGTGCTATGAAATCCCAGAATGGGTAACTAATTCTGCCTGGAAGTGTTAGGTAAGACTTCACATTTTTCATCCTGATAGTACACAGTGCAGTAGGGAAAACAGACTATCATTCTATTTGGGGTTTTTTTAACCAATCAAGAAAGATCTCATCAAAGTTTCAGTGCTAAAAGCCATTTGTGTGACACAGTAATTTTGTTATGTACCTATCTAGCCATATTTGAGAATCTGGTCTCAAAATACTAAGCCTAACCAGAAAGAAGGGTCTCTCTTAAAGCAAACATTTTTTAAAATCAAAAATTTTCAAAGTAATTTTCCCTATTATGAAAGTACTAAACACTTATTAAAGATAAGTTGGAAAATGCTGAAAAAGGATTTAGAAAAACTTACCTTTCATCTCATCACTCAGTATTAAAGACTATTAACAATTTGGAAGGTACTTCCTCCTGAGTAAATATGAACCAAAGAAAGCTGGTGGAGCAATACTAAAATCATACAAAACAGACATTAAGGTAAAGAGCATTACTGGAAATAAGAATGGTCACTACATAATATTAAAAGCTGTAATTTACAAGGAACATGTAACAATTTTAAACTCTTAAGTATGGGTTATGCCTTCAAATGCATGAATACAAAATTGAGATATCATTAAGAGAAATGTATATGTTCATACACCTGATAGATCACTCAAAGAACAGCAAGTACATAGGTTTGAACACAAATAACAAGCCTGATGTAAAGGACATATTACAGAACGCTGCATTCAGCTACTTGTCAAAACCACAAGAGCTATTTACAAAAATTAACCATGCATTAAGCTATAAAGCAAGTCTAATAAATTTCAAAAACTCCATAGGCCACATATTCAGCCTTCAATGTAATAAAGATAATGTGATGGGCAAACTTGATTGTGTCAATGTGATTGGCTTAGGAGATGCCCAGGGGATTAGTGGAACACACTTCTGGGTGTATCTGGGTGCGTCATGGAAGCTTGACTTTGGGTACTGTATCTGGTCCCTCACCCCTTCCTGTCTGGCTCTGGTCCCCTGTTCTACTTCCTGGCTACCATGAACTAAGAAGCTTTGCTTCACCAAGCTCTTCTGCCATGATGTTTCTGCCTGGGAGCCAGCAGCCATGGACTGAATCTTCCAAAACTATGAGCTAACTTACACCTGTCCTCCTTTTAGTTGTGGCTGTTTGGTACTGTGTCCCAGTAAGGGAAAAGCTAACACAGATAAGATTTCAAAAAAGAGCAAAATAAAAATCTGATTTATTAGAAACTTTAAAACACATTTTAAATAATTTATAGCAAAGAAGGAAATAATAATGGGAATTCAAGTATTATGTAATAGTTTAAATGAATTATATATGAAAAATAAGTATGTCAAAACAAAGAATGTAGATAAAGAATTTCTTAGAAGGAAATTTATAGCTTTAAGTACATACAGTGGGGGGAAAAGAAAGATTCAAAATTAATGAATTAAATGTATATATCGAGAAATTTTAAAAATAATTAAAGTCCAAGTAGGATCACGGAGAGACTAATAAAGGTGAAAAGTTTCTTACAATAATAATCAAGAAAAATGAGAGGCAAAATAAATAGTAGTAAGAATGAAGAGGTCATAACTACAGGTTCTATATAAATTTAAAATAATAAATTCATAGTATTAAAACTCTATGTTAATACATTAAAAAACTTAGGTGAAACAAATATATTCCTACAAACTTAAGAAGAAGGAATTCCATACAACTTAAGAAGAACGAATGAAGGCATGAAAGAAAGAGAGGAAGGAAGGGAAGAAGGAAAAGAAAGAAAGAAAGAAAGAAAGAAAGAAAGAAAGAAAGAAAGAAAGAAAGAAAGAAAGAAAGAAAGAAGGGAGGGAGGGAGGGAGGGAGGGAAGGAAGGAAGGAAGGGATCTGAATTGGTCTATGAAGACATATTATATCCCCAAAATGCAAGACTGGTTTATTAGGAAATACTATATTATAAACTTTGTAAGTCTCTACATCAATAAATAAAAGGAGAAAAACAATCTTCATAGGCAAAAAAATTATTTGAAGAGATATAAAAAACTTTTAAAATAGATGTAACATTTGTTCATGATTATAAAAATTAAATTTTTTTCTTTTTTAATTTAATTTTATTTTATTAGTCCATGTTTGCAATTTATGCCATTTACAATCATCTTGGGGAGTGGTTACAGGTACCTAATACAGCTTGGGGTTTTTTTCCTAATCCTCTTCCACTTCCCTCCCCCTCTCCCTCCTCCTCTGGTTCCCCCATCACCTATTACCTGTTGATCTCATTTGTCTTAGCTCATGTTATGGCATATAATGTTTACATTGATTGGAGTTATTGGAATCCTGTACATGGCACATCTTTATTCCTCTCATTTCTCCTTCCCCTCCTCAGCCCTCATCCTTGTCCCCTTAGACCACTTTCCTATTGGATGAGATCTGTCCCCTTGTCCCTTTTTACCCATCCTTTATCATTTTCTTTGTTTGTGCTTTGCCTCACTCAAATGAGAGATACCATATGGTATTTAAGCTTGTGTGCCTGATTTATTTCACTCAGTATTATATTTTCCAGGTGCATCCACTTTCCTACAAATTCCTCAAATTTGTCATTCTTTATAGCAGAGTAGTATTCCATTAAACATATATACCACATTTTGTTTACCCAATTATCTGTTGATGGCCATACAGACAGGCTGCATCCAGGATTTAGCTATTAAAAACTGTGCTGCTATAAACATTGATCACTGTAGTATGGTGTCTTCAGCTCTTTGGGGAAGATACCTAGCAGAGAAATGGCTGGGTCATATAAAATTTCTAATTTCTATTCTTTGAGAAATCTCTGTACTGATTTCCATAATGGTTGTGGTAGTTTGCATTCCCACCAACAATGCAGGAGGAAGGTTCCTTTTTCACCACAGGCATGTCAGCATTTGTTATTGTTTGATTTCCTAATGATTGCCATTCTTTCTGGAGTAAGATGGAATCTTAGTGTTGTTTTAATTTGCATTTCTCTAACGGCCAGAGATGTTGAACATTTTTTCATATATTTGTTGGCCACTTGTATTTCTCCCTCTGTGAAGTGTCTATTCATTTCTCTAGCCCATTTCATGACTGGGTCTTTAATTTTAGGAGGTTTAATTTTTTTTTTTTTAGTTCTTTGTATATTCTAGATATTAGTCCTCTGTCTGAGGAGCAGCTGGCAAAAATATTTTTCCCATTCTGTAGGTTTTCTCTTCACTCTGCTGATTGATTCTTTTGCAATACAGAAGCTTTTAGTTTGATACAATCCCATTTGTTTATTCTTGCTATTTCTTGTGCAATTGAAGTTCTGTTTAGAAAACCCCTTCCTACACATATGTCTTCAAACGTTTTACCTATTTTATCTTCCAAAAGTTTAATTTAAATTAAAATTTTAAAACTCTTAGAAAGCTAGAAATAAAAGGACATTTCTTAGTGTAACTGGGGATAAAGAAAATCACCTATTTCAAATGTCATATTTAATGATGAAATATTGAAAATATTCCTTTGACATATCTTCACATCTCTACAGCAGCACATCTGAATTGGTATGAATTGTGGTGATCTGTGTACAGGTTTGTTCTCCATGCCCAGACCCAACACCCTCCCACAAACTTAGTACAGTTCCTGGCAAACAAGAAGGATGTCATCGTGTTTATTGAATGAAGCAGTTTCTTAGTCCTAAAATGTAGGTTACATCAAGGTTACCTGGTAAGTTCTGATTCCCTAATTGTATCCATTTAGCATACAAGGGCTCCACATGAAATTTGAGTATTGCAAATGTGTTGCCCTGTGACATTTAAGGAATTGCAGATTGGGCCTGAGATTTAGCTCAATTGTTCTGCCGCCTGCCTCACAAGTGCAAGGTCTCGAGTTCGATCCTCAGAACCAAAAAAAGAAGAAGAAAAAAAGAAATTGCAGATTGCACTTGTATCTCTTCAACTTTATTGTGCATCATTGTTTAGATCTATAATGTCCCCTAAAGCCTCCTGTGTTTCAAAGGTGACTGGATCGTGGTGTATTCAGAACTGAGGCGGGGCCTGATTAGAGGCAGGTCATTGGAGGCGTGGCCTAGAAGGGTCCATCTCCCTCCCCTGCTTCTCCCACCTACCTCTGCTTCCTGCCCTCAGGGGGTGAGCAGCTGTCCTCTGACCAAAGCCCACCACCGTGCCTTTTCTGCCTTGGAGCCACCAACCATGGACTGAGTCCTCTAACAACAGTGAGCCGAAATATAAACCTCTCCTTTAAATTGTGGGTGTTGAGGATTTTGTCTCAGTGATGGGAAAGTGACTAAGACACTGTGTGAACATCATATTTCCAACTTGTTTTCACTTACTTCACCTCTCAGAGAATCAGTTCTTTCCCTTATAAATGGGAATAATAATAATAATATGCTTGACCCATAGCATTGTTGTGAGAACTAAATGAATGCCCATGAGGCAGTTATCACAGTGCTGGTTATTAAGTGGTTGTACTTATTAGTACCTTTAGGTCTATTTCAGATCTCCACAGTCTCTAATGTCTTTTATATGAAAGTAACTTCTCAAAAATGAGTTTGCTAAAAAGCTGAATAATGGATTACAATGCTGAAATATACTTGTGGCTTTAACCAAGCTTCATGCATTAATTCATTCACTCATTCATCATTCGGTAACTGTGAATTTCATGCCTGCTTTGTGTCACTTACTTTACCAAATATTGGGAAAAACAGATGATTAATGACTAAGACATGATTCTAGCGTTTGAGGACCTCACAGCATACCTGAAATCACTAGGCAATGTGAATATATTTTAATTTGGAAAAGAATCTACATCGGCAACTCTATTTTTATGCCTCTCTCACACAAGCAAGATACATTGACCATTTTCAAGACAGAATCCATACAGGAAAAAAAATCAAGCTACATCAGAGATCTTTTCAGAAGAACTTTAGCCTAATACTTGGGTAATTTCACATGGCTGTAGTAGTTGCTCTTAAAGGACAGAGAGAGAACCAAAGGCATGATGTTCAAAGGGAGTCACGAGCTGAGGAATGGCCCAGGAAGTGATTGGCTACTGAAGAACCCATTTCAAGTGTGGGCCCTGCCTAGCCACCAGGGATGTAGGCTTTTAGCTGGAAGCCACCAACCAAACATGTATCTGCTGCATCCAGGTTCACACCAACAGGACCTTGGCGCTATGGGAACATGGAAGAACAAATTTAGGAATGAGAGACAATGAAAGGGAGGTAATAAAGAGCAAGGTGCCTCACAAAGGAAGAGAAATGTCAGAGATGAGAGCCTCAAATTATAGAAAGATGTTCTACATCCTACTATGCTACCAGCAAGACTGAGAAATTTGGTATATTCAACCCATATTGTTTTATACTGGTTACAGGATATAACAGAGTCTATCACATTATCTATTGCTCAGCACCATTGGCTAGCCCTTAAAATGTTTGGAAAACTTTTTGCCTTATAAGTCTTCACTTCTCACGTAGAGAACAAAAAACCAAGTCTCTCAACTCCCTAGCTGCTCAGAGATATGCATGAGACACAGGATGCCCTAATCCAATGCAGCCATGTGAGACTTGCGTTCAAAAATGAACAATGAGCCTGGCACATGGCAGCACACACCTGTAATGTCAGCATTTGGGAAGGCTGAGGGAGGAGGATCACAGGTTCAAGTGCAGCCTGGGCAACTTGGCTACTTAGTGAGACCCTGTCACAAAATTAAAGCATTTTTTAAATTAATTTTATTGGTACACTTTAGATATACAATATAATCACATTCATCATTGGAAATTTGCACCTTTACATACTCTCTTGGTTCTTATTTTTCCCCCTTCCCCTGCCCTCCCTTCAACCCCTCCAT
>NW_004624730.1:60321745-60341000 GCF_000247695.1 Heterocephalus glaber
TGTTATCTGAGTAATTATTTCTGATTTCATTTTTCCCAGATCCTCTTTTGTTGCCAGTTCAGAGAGTCCAGGTGGTTGAGTATCAGAGTGTTCCATCTCCTTTCCCTTTGGGGTTGCTGCAGGTGATCTGGAAGTCTACTTTTGAGGCTTATTTATGTGTCTTCTCATTTCCATGGGGCGGGGTGGGGGGTGCATCTGGCGCCCACGCGGCTCACCTTCTGTGCCCTAGGAGCTTGGGATGGCAGCAGGGGAGCTTCCTTCCCAGTGCTGGGACTAGCTGAGCTTCACTGCCCTAGGAGCCTGGGATGGAGGCAGGGAGCTTCCTTCCGGGTGCTGGGACCGGCTGAGCTTCACTGCCCTAGGAGCCTGGGATGGAGGCAGGGAGCTTCCTTCCGGGTGCTGGGACCAGCTCACCTTCTTGGCCCTAGGAGCCTGGGATGGCAGTGGGGGAGCTTCCTTCTGGGTGCTGGGACCAGCTCACCTTCTTGGCCCTAGGAGCCTGGGATGGCAGCAGGGGAGCTTCCTTCCAGGTGCTGGGACCAGCTGAGCTTCACTGCCCTAGGAACCTGGGATGGAGGCAGGGATCTTCCTTCTGGGTGCTGGGACCGGCTGAGCTTCACTGCCCTAGGAACCTAGGATGGAAGCGGGGAGCTTTCTTCCTCACTGGTCATTGTTATGGTGGTGTAACCCTCAATCCAGAGTCTCTGACTCACCAAAAGATTTTCTATTTAGACCAGTATTACTGGGTTCTTGTGATCAACAATCATAACGCATACATTGGGTTACACTAAATCTGAACAGGCTCAGCTCTGAGTCAGAACAGGGTGTGCCATGATTTGAGACAGGTATACACACCGAGGAGCACCCCTGGGTCACTGAAAGCCATCGCTCAGTAAAGGTCAGTGACACAAGGCACGTGGCTTCTCTAGCAACTGCGACTTGATGACCAAATCCTGTTTGAGTGAAACAGGACTTAACTCGGTGGTCTTCCCATTATATCCTGTTTTGTCCTCTCCAGAAATGTGGGGAGCCAGGACCAGTCTGTAGTCCACTGGATAGAAGATGCAAGTAGAGAAGAAATGAAGCCATGTTAGCTTCCACCCCACCTTTCATAGCCACCTCTGCATCTGAACTTTATGCTAACACACTGAGTTCTTCTGTGACCTACTGTTTCCAACAAAACCTGACAACACAAAGAAGGGAAAGGGGAAGCTGAATCCTCTCACTTTTTCCCAGAGAACCACCCTTTCTGCTTTGTGACAATGAATGCTTTGCTTTCTGCTTATTCCTGTGGCTGCTGGAACTCTCAAGAGTTTTTGACATGAGAAACACCATTTCATTTTCATTTCTTCATCAGTGTGAAAAAGCTTACCATCCAAAGTCTAAACACTGCTGGGGATTTAGCTCAGTGGTTTCGCTGCCTGCTGTGCAAGTGCAAGGACCCGAGTTCCATCTCCAGTACCAAAAAAAAAAAAAAAGAGTGAAAGCTCCAAAGTCTAAACACTTATACTTCTGTGGAAGGAAGACAAAAGCCTCCCCTTCTGGGGAAATCTCTAAGCTAAGCTCTAGGGTAGAAAGATGAAGAAGGCCCAACTCTGACTTCCAGGAGCCACATTGAGAGAGATGGATGAAAGTCCCCCAAGGAAAACAACTCTAACAGATACAGAAGTGAAATATGATGGAAGCTAGGCTTGCCTTCTCCACAGGTGGGAGGGGAGAAACTTTCAAGCACTTTTCAGAAAAAAAAGTAATATTTTAGCCTCTCCGCATAAATAAAACTTTCATAAGAAAATGAAGATGCCTCAGGGACAGGGAGAAACA
This sequence comes from Heterocephalus glaber, assembly GCF_000247695.1. Next base: position 60,323,567 of record NW_004624730.1, read on the forward strand.
TAAGCATAGATGAAGAAGTGTAAAGTTTCAAGTTGTTTTCAGAAAACATTGAATACCTGCTGGGTTAGAATAGAGTTTGTACATGACAGAGAAAAGGAGTAGTGTGCTAGACCAACTCCTCTCTTTATTGTTAAATTAGAAAGGATCCAGAAACTATACTTGTTGATTGAAAGATTATGCCATAGGGCCACTAAAAAGTTGAAGTAAAGTAAAAGAAAGAAAACCCACAAAACTCCAGAACCTTCCACCCAATATCCTATCCATTGAACTCTTCAAACTTCTCTGATAGAACTCTAAACACTGCTGGACAAAACACAATTTTTTAAAGAAGGGAATTTTTTAATAAGATTTAATGAAAATATTTTATTTCAATTCAAACAATTCACATGATGATGGTGAGGAACCAAAGACAGACTGAAATGCTACTGAACTGCAAAGGGAAAAAGGTCCTGAAAGGGAAAGATTCAAACTGGAATCCCTGGGTTTATGGTCTGGACCCTCGAAATGCTACATGTTCAGGATACTCCAATTTCCTCTTGACTGGTTCACACACTTCTAGTTCCTTCCCTAACCTCACCTAAACCCTCTTTGCCTCCTAGAAAGTGGGGAACATCCCTCTTAAAGAGATCAAATGAAACAGGGAGAGAAATTATATATTTTAGTCTGAATTCCCCATCTTTCAGAAAGGAGGCAGCGCTAACCTAACAGCACCATATACCGCACCTTTCAGCTGGTACCTTTGTGTACCCCTGACCCACCCCAGCACCCCAGCCCCATGTCACCCACTCTCCCAGGCTTCTTAGAACTCAGATTCCCAAGACAAAGGACAATTGAGGCCCAGTTAGTGCTCAGGTTTACTGAGAATTAAACCATAGGTAGATACCATCAAAACACATCTCACTTGTGACCTTTCACAGCCAACGAATTGGAAGGATTTTCCTTTGCCGGGGATTGAATTTAAAACGACTTCCCAGGAGCGAAAGGTCAGCCCATGGAATCATGATATCCAGTTAAACACAGCTAAATAGAACGTTTTAGCATGACAATAAATGGAGTTATATTTAGCTGATTTGGGAAGCTATCTGGTGAGGGAAAAGTGCAGAGACTCCTCATCCCCCCGCCCTCCCAGCTGGGAAAGTAATAGAGGAGAGCAAAGAAGCACAGAGGTGAAGTTTTTTACCAAATCTGTCCAGTGAGACCATTTTTGCTTTCCCAACATCTAGCATGTTCTGAGTAGGATGCATTGGTTGAATCACATAAAGGTTATATTGTTTTCTTTACATACACATGAAATTCCAATCATTACCATAACTGGAGTGAGATGGGCCCCAGAGGGAGAGAACATACCCTCAACTCTCCAGGCAGCTTTGATTTCTAGATATGTATGAGGCGAAAGCACATTAGCCAAACTGGGTTTGATAACAAAAGCATTCTTCCTTAACAAGGAAAGACTGAAGGAAAAAAAAGTAGTTGGCACCCCTTTCCCCTTAACTTGAAATGCCCCCATGCCATTTTGAAATGGCCTCATATTTTGCTGTTGTTAACTAACAGATGGTTTTGTTAGCCGGTGACTGTGTCTCCAAATAACTCCCAACAATAAAAGGCTGTGACACATGAGAGCAAAACGGGGACCCTAAGTGGTAGCCTTTTACCTCCAGAATCTCACCTTGTCCTCCATTCTGAAACTTGATGTGTGTAATTTCAGCCACTGGGAAGATGTGGAGTGCTATAGCATCGCTGATCTGCCAATAGTTAGAAGAGATTACAAGTGTATGTTGTTTTCTTAAAAGGGAAAAATATATTTAATTGAAACCAATTTAGGAATCAGGATCCCTGTGAGTTTAAAGTGAGAACATTTTCAAGGAAACACAGTTTGGCCTGGCTCTGAGAGACCCACTCCCAGGCTTAGTGTGCTATGTGATAGGGAATCCACTGTTTACACTTGTCCCCCTGGACAGCGTCTACTACACAATGAACTGGTACTCCAGGTAAATATAACACCACAGTGGTTTAGCAAAAACCAGCAGCCTCACCTGTTGGTCCATCTGACATTCTCTTCACTTGTGATGGCTGCACTCTCTGCCAATAAGGTGTTTTTTCATACAAAGTAGCCCTCTTCCTTTTTATCTTTTTTTTAAATCTCACTTAATTTAGCTACTTCTAACTTTGTTACTTATGTGGCAGTCCAAAATGGAATGACCCAACCTATCTGGGCACAACACTGACCACATTCAAATCTCTAGATAAGGAAAAGGTATGACCAAAGAACATGACTAATCTCCTAGAAGGGATGCTCAGACTTCAAGGTCTTGGCTCCTAAATGTTAATTGGCCCAACTTACTTTGAGTCAACTCCCAGCCCAGAAGGCCTGATACCATATAAATAAGAATGTAGCCTTTATGCAAGTCAACAAACATGACCTACTTCAAACATGTTAATGTTGAGGAAGCAACCATCTTACTTCTCCAGCTTTATCTTGCTTTATTTTTTCCTCATACATTACTAAGCTGGCATAGTTTTTTCAGTCCAAAGCCAGCTCCATTTCCTGCTTCATGAGTTAATCTATCACCCATGGATCTAAATATTCCATAACAATGTTAGCCTGGCACTGAAACAACCACTGCACTCTGCACTCCACCCTGATAGATGGTCTTGCATCCACCCATTATCACTCAGCCCTATCTATTCTTCCCATGCCCCTCTACAACCACAAATCATCCCCAAAGCCCATAGCTCCAAGAAGTCTAAATATGTGCAGATTACATAAGATATTTCCTTTTAGACAGGATTAGAATATTATTGCAGTGACCCATCGCTGAAATGAGGAGATAATGATTAACTGAACTATAGTAATACCAATAGAAAAGATGGTAAACAGTCACGTTCAACTACTATTTTTTGACAAGACTGGACTGATTGGCAACAGGAAATCAAAGGAAAGAGAAATCAAGGTGTACTTTCACATTTCTGGCTTTAAAAAGATATTAGATTCTGGACATAATAAAAGAATAAGGGAGAAAAGTTTGGAATTTGAAAATGACTGGAACAAAGGCTAAGTAGTACATGTCTTGCTTTTGTTGAATTATTTATCAAGGCTCTTATTTGGCCTGCCAGGTAGAGTCCTCTACTGAAAAGAGCTAGTGATCAAATTCACCTACACAAATAACAAAGTGCTTGTTTAAATCATGTTCTGGTAATAGTCAATATGACACAAGTTTAGGTGGGTTTTTCCCTGGCCCTTGAGAAGGCTAGCCCATGGTTTAGTGGTGAAAAGAATTCTAGATCAAGAAAGATAACTCATGTTTTAGGATTGAAACTACTACTTACAAGCTGTAAGACATAAGGCTTTAAATAAACTGAGAGGGTTCAAGAAAATGATACTTGGAAATGATACACTAATTCCAGTATTTTATGGGTATGATGAAGTACAAGAAGATTGAGCTGAGTTTGTCAAAGACATGTGCACCTGATTCTTAGGACTATAATTCCCTTTGTTTTGTATTATCTCTCCAATGTAACTCAAATATTGAAAAGAAAAATATTTGGGAGATAATAGTAGAGTCAGAAGTTGTATGCAACAGAAAAGCTTAAGTAAATGTGTTACCATAAAAATACAATTGACATCAATTCCATTTATTTCTGAGCTTTTAGCAAGTACCAAGGTACTAGAGAAACATAGATTTTTATTTGAAAACTGCACAAATATGTGGGACTAGGACATCTTTCATTTGCATAAATTATCAAAATGTATGGTAGGGAAACCTTTATTAAATCTTTGGCCTTTGAATTCCATTCCTCTGTCTATAAATAGTAATAACCAAAGATACCCAAGATTTTGGTGAAAATAGAACACATTTTTTAATGAAGCACTTAGTATAGTGCCTATAACATTATGCTCAATAAATGGAAACAACTATTGTAGCTATGATTTGGAGTCATTTTCTATGCGTGATCTAAAGATTAAGTCAGGGGGCCGGAGATTTAGCCCAGTGGTTCTGCTGCCTGCCTTGCAAGCACAAGGACCCAAGTTCAATCCCCGGTACCCAAAAAAAATAATAATAAAAAAATAAAAAATAAAGATTAAGTCAGGCAATTTGATATCAAAAGTCAAGCTACCAATGGTGTGTTGAAAAACCCAACTATCCCAGTTAATCTTAATTGTCAGCTTGTCTGGATTAAGAGACTCCTGGAGAGGTGATTGGGTCATGGGGAAACTAGTACCCAGTCAAATGTGCTGTTGGGAGGTGAGGCCCAGTTGGAGAAGGTGGATCACTAGGGTCATGCCTTTGAAGTGTATATCTCTTGCTGGTGCTCTGCTTCCTGGCTACCTTGAAGCTTTGCTCCCCCATGCCTTTCAGCCATTATGTTCCTGCCTCAGAGCCAGCTGACCAGGCACTGAACCCTCTGAAACTATGAGCCAAATAAACCATTTCATGTAGGTCAGGCATTTTTTTTCCCAGCAATGAGAAAGCTGATCAATACACCAACCTAGACTGTAATCTCATGGACTCATTATAATTATTTACTGTTTACCTAGCATATTAGACCAGCAAAATTCAAACTTAGTCATTACTATTTACTAAACACAGGGAATGAATATAGCACTTCACAGATGGGAAATACAACATCCCCCCCTCAGCAAGATAGGAGTTATATTAGCTGTATTCAAACAAGTTCAAATATTTAATAGCCTAAAGCAATTGTCTATGAACAAATCACCATCATAGAAAATCAAAGAAAACAACCCAACTGTACCTCTAGACTTCTCCCTTATGAAAATAGGGTCTAGGAAATCATATTGTCACAGGATACGTGACCTTGGATAATCCTGGGGCCAGGGGCAAACCTTTCCCTCAAAAATGGCCTTATGCTCTCTCTTTCAGAAAATGACAAATATGAGCAATCTGCCATTTTCACACAAAAATAAATATTTCTGAGAATGGTTGTACATATAAATACACAGGACAAATAGAAAAACAAAATGTGCCTCAAAAAAGAAGACAACCTGTGTTTTGAATAAAAAACAACCCACGATTTTCCCACACCCCTTGTCACCAACTAAAATCTTTAAATGAAGATCATGTCATCCTGCAAATAATTTTCAGAACCTTCTGCCGTGGTTACTGTATAAAGCTGCTGACAACCCACCTGCTCACCCACAGAGATGATAAGGAAGTAATAACAATAATAATCATGAACAATAATAAAATAAATTATAAAACCCAAAGAAAATTGAACAGTCATGGCTTGGGAAGGACAGGATCATAGATATTGCATAAAATTAGGAAATACGGACTATCTGTTCAGGGGAGAGCCTTTGGAAAGATGTGCTCAGGACTTGGGGTCAAAGTCCGCTCACTGGAGACTTAAAATGCTGGGAAGGTAGGCTGACCTTACCTCCGACATGTGTCTGAGATGAGCAGGGTAAAGCAGATGAGCATCACCCCAGAACAGCGTGAAAGGAGAGCAGAAAAGTCCCAAAGATACGTGGCAGGGCTAATAACAAAGAAAGGGGAAGGGCTTCAGCGTGGACAAAAACCACAGATTCCACCACAGCCTATCTCAGAGAATGCTGGAATGGGACAGAAACAAGTCCTGGTTTGCAAAATTCATTTGTGTAATAATTTGATTCATGTTGTCAATGCAGCATGAAAATATACCATTAAAACATTTTAATTTGGAAAAAAATCTTAAATAAACAGTCTAGAGAAAAGTCTCTCTCAGGCCTGCTACGAAGAGCATTCTCCCTGCAATGGCAGCACTTGTGTGCACACCTTGCCACCAGGAAGCACAGATGATGGCTTCAAAACACACTTGAAGGCATACACTTGGAAGGCACCTGACCTCTTGTCTTAGGGCAGGAAGGATAGGATAAGCATCCTTTCTAGGATATCAAGGGATTTGTTAAAAAGACAACAGTTCCAGCTAAAAGACCTGCTACTCACTAAATGGTAATGATTCAAATATCCAAAGCAAACAAAAATATAATAATGAGTACAGTTCATTAGAATACTTGAATCTCTGAAAGGCAAAATTCCTTTTGGCTCTGAAAAGAGAAAGGGTTATTGAAAGGTGTGTAAAAGTAATTGTAATACAGTAATGGTGTTTTAATTATTTTAATAAATAGTGAAATATACCTGTGTCTGTTTTGCTTATTTCTATAAGCATATGTGTGCTTTTAAAGCACAGCTATGTACTTGTTTCTATCTGTGTGTACAGAAAAAGGTGAACATGGAAAGCCATGAATAAGCATCTGGAAAAGGTAGTTACAGCACCAACAAGGACTGTCCAACAGCAGTAGTCACAGATAATAGCCAAGCAGGAAAAAAATCTATCAGTTGATCAGTCCCAGAGGCAATATACAAAAGCAAATTAGAAAGAGGAGCTGACAGTGTGTTATACAATGAATAATTAAAATCCCAAAAAAGAAAATTAACTGAGCAAACTCGACCCTTCATTTTCTGTGCAGAAAACCCCTGGGTGACTACTAGTTAGATTCCAGTAATACTAAAACTAAATCAATATATCACAATGGCAGAGCAGAACAACATCTAAGTGTAGGCAAGGAGGACTCCAGGCACAAAAAAATGTAAGAAGTCCAAGATTTTTAAATTCTCACTATTAATCAGTAGATATGAGACTTAAGCATAAAAGGCTTCATCCTCATGATCACAGACCTGGTTTCATTCAAGGTGGCCCAAGTGTTATCTTCTCAGCAGGGACCAGTGTGGATTCTGCATTCCCAGCTAGATTTCTTTTTCTTTTTTTTTCTTCTTTTATTTGTGTGTGTGTGTGCCTGGTTCTGCAACTCCGAAGATTATTGCAACCCTAGAAATGGCATCATCTTAATTATAGCAACCAGGAAAGCAATCTTGAGAAAGGTATAAAATAATTAAGAGAAAGGATGGAAATAGAGGTAATGAGGAGGCAAATGTGAATCTATAGTATTAGAACTTTCGTGAACAGTTCCACTGTAACTCTTCTTCCCTGAGTTTTGTGATCACGATGTTTTTTTGTAATCATTGTTATATTTCTCATCTTATTTTGGAGGCATGTTTAAAACACTGAAGAGAATAAAGTATATTAAGCATGTAAGTTTAGTTAAAAGTCAAAAAGTGTGACTAAATATGTAACCCAAGGTTATGTTGGGGATGTTTATTTTGATGAAGTTACATATTTTTTCTTATTAGCTAGGTCAGCAAAGTGAAAGTATCTAGACCAGAAGTCAGCAAAAATTTTTTTGCTAAAAGACCAAATAGTGATCATATTAGACTTGCACGCCAAGCTCTCATTTCAGTTAGTTGGCTTTTATGTTGTAGATAAAGGAAACCACCAATCAAACCGAATCAAAAGGGCATGATGTGTTCCAATAACACTTTAAGTACAAAAACTCAGTAGCAGGCAGGATTTAATCCATGGATGGACCATAGTTTTCCATCTTCTAAATTAGAGAAATATTATAGCTTTATATTTTAAAGACTAGTCTAGATAAATTCAAAAGGTGAACAAACTTATCATTAAACAGATAGAAATGATGTTGAGTATTTTCCACATGCAAAATTCCAAGAGATATGAAAGAAACTAACCCCTCTAACCTCAAGTCCAACCTCCTGCCAACTACAGATTTTTTTTAAAGCCCTGTATTTTTCCTTTCTTTTCTTCTGTCCAATTCTGATAACGAATCAGTATTCCTAACACCTTTCCAAGTTAGGAAATGTTTCCTGCATTCATTATTTCAGAAGGTAGAGTCACCAAATCTACTCCCATCAGTAAGTTTTCCTTCATTATAAACATATATTATTAATTATTCTGAAAGAAGTTAGGAAAGGTAGAAAGAAGGAAGAAAGTCAAAAAAGGACATAAAAAAGCATTCTGAAACATTAGTTTCCTAAGAATTAGGACATATTCAGTTACATAACCTTCTGAGATACTGAATAAAATGAAAAAAGATGATCACTTAATGCCCTTATAAATGTAATTCTGTGTAAAACAAGAATCTTATTGGCTTTAGTTATTCCTATAGCACTAATACCTAGAAAAAAAGATTAGAAAATAGGTAGTACTCAAAGACATTTGCAAAGTAAATCAAATAAATGAATGAGTTCATGGGTGTGGGTATGAGGGTCCAGTTTTGCCATGAAGGTTGGTCAAAGGGATTTCTAGGCTGAAGCTATGTCAGGCCTGGCACTCCTGGAAGTGGACACAAAGATGAAATAGGAAGTACAATGTGTACTTTTCTGAGAGGGGTAAAAAGAGCAATTGGATGGAAAAGCCTTGCTAATCACAATGATGATCTGACATCATGAAAGGAGAGAGAGAAGGAAGGAGGCCTGGGTAGCGACTCCCTCAGACTGCAGTGTGGCTCAAGGAAGTCCCAGCAGGGAAAGGGGAGCCCCGGGGCAAAGACAGCCCCTTAGAGGAGTCTGGTACTGGGCAGAAGAGGTCTGTCTCTGCAGCACCTGGCTCCACAGGCCCCACTGTGACCCTAGAAGAGCCTGGATACGAAATTGAAGGGCGTAAGTCCTGAGGTTGCGACCCCAGAAGGTGTCTGTGCTAAGTGCGCTCTCAAGCAGGAAGTCTAAGCATCACACTGCTTAGCCACAGAAACCAGAGACCCCTGTTCTTAGTAATGATGATTAGGTCAGATTCAATTCCAATCCTGAATCTTCTCTCCTCTTTTTGTGAATTTTCTATCTGTAAATGCAGAAGGACATTTTTTTCTTCCCATTCAAATGTGGACATGGATTTGAAGACTTTCACTTCTATAAATGTTTCTTTCATCAAGAAAGTTGACAGATGTCAACTTTTATAATTATACATAGAGAGGGTATCTATCTATCCCAATGCCATCAAAGACCACAAAGCCATTCCATCAACTTTCGAATATCCTGCACTTAAGTGCTAAGCTTTCTGTAAATATCCATATCTAGCTTGTATATAAAGCTGGTATTTCTTTGTTTCCATACCTAATTCTGAGACACTTCTCCCTTCTCTTAGTCCAAATAAATGGATAAAGTACACATAAAAATAACTACATATTTTATAGATATATAATTATAAAATTATCCAAAATATAGTGACCACATAATACTGTAACAGAGCTAGTGAAAAGCACTGACGAAGTGCAAATAAATGTGATGGGAATTCAAAGAAATGAGAGTTACTTCCAATGGGAAGGACTAGGGGAGAATTTTATAGAGAAGATGGCATGGAATGTGGGTTTTGAAAGATGAGTAAGATTTGTACCCATGGAGATGAAGTACATGCTACTGACAGAAAAAATCACATGCACAAAAGCACAGAGCCAGGAAAGTATAACTTTGCTAAAAAACAAAACAAAACAAAAAGCAAGTCAGGGCATAACAGTTTTTGTGGCAGCTGACCTGATTAACTGACAAATATCAGTTAGTTCTTCAGTTCTTAAGATTTAGATCTAAGACACTGCCAACATGCTAATCACTGCTGATATACTATTTTTGTTTGTCCATAAGTTTAACATCAAAAACTTTGCATGACCGTAGACCTGAAGGTAGCACCTTGGCCATGAGGGCCATTCTGCTTTCAACAATAAGCGTCATTAGCGGGTATGACACACGTTAAAACCGAACTGAAGACACCCATAACCTGTAGCTGTTGCATGACAGACAGGGTGTTAAAAATAAGTTTAAGAGGGTGTCATTAGTTCAAGTTGTGGCTCTGACACCGAATAGCTGCTCTTTGACTGATCTCAGAATGAACACATTCTCCCCGTACAGTGTTCCATTAGTGATTTTAATTGCATGCTAAGCTTTATAATTTGTTGCTGTCATTTAGGTTCATGTACTGTACTAATATTTATTCTGCATATTATATAACACCTTATTAAGTTTATTGCCCGCTTTCTATAAACTTTTTCATCTGACTTGCATGTGAGGAGCTAACTTACACATCTATTAAAGGCAGTGCTTAAACATAGGTCCTCTTAATAATATCGACAGTTTTTTAACTGTTTAAATCTTTACAAGGAAAAAGGAAATGGTTTGCTTCCTAAGCAGAAAAAAAACTGCATATACATCATAATATGTGATATTTATGCCTTGAGGATTTGCCAATAATATAAATGGCAATTGCAAAGTTGGACTTCTCCGTGTCCCCCATAGAGCTGCATCTGACAAATGGGACTAGAACTTCAACTCACATCCAATAGGTGAAAGGTGCTTTGCTGAAGTCCCTAGCACAATGTCTCCGACCTAGTAGATCCCCACAGTTTAATGAAAGAAACAGGGATGCAGTACAGTAACGTTTTCTTCCTAATCCCTGCATCACAGCATACCATATGGTGAATTCACAGGAAATCACAATGGTGGCAGAGACACAAATCCAGAATGTAATTAGAGAGCAACAACAAATTCCTCATCATCTCACCACATATCCTTTTCTCTCCTATCGACTTCCTTTAATCCTTTCTCTACTCCTTTCTAAACCTGACTCTTTGATGCACAACCCCTGCTGAATATTTGCAATGTGACTATTAAGCAGGATATGTGAGCACTTGAGAACATTTCTGTGGGGTTTGTCTTTCTTCTTCCCTTGTGTTTCCCAATTTCCTTCCTGAAACAATATCTCCAAAACATGAATATGTGAACTCACAAGGACTATTCGCCACCTCCAAACCAAAACCATAAGAGAATTTTTTTTTCTTCATTAAAGGCCAGAAATAACTACCAAGTAGTGAAAATTCCTTAGGTGATAGATGCTTTTTTTCTAGCAAACATAACTTAAACTATATTTTAAAAACTATGAATGGTAAACATTGCATATTTATGCTTTAGAGATATATGATGGGGGGTTGGCTGGTTCAGTAGTCCTTTTTACATAATTGGTCCGACCCATCCAAATTATTGTTCCAACTTCCATACACTTGTTTGGCCAGATGAACATCCAATAACAGAAAACAGTCTGACACATGAATTCCCTCAGATAAAAATAAAGTGTGTCATGGCCTTCTTGTTAATAAGCTCTGTTGCAGTGATTTTATTCGACCTCTCTGTGCCTCTGATTCTTGAGCTGTGAAATAAGGTATTAGTACCTGCTTTGTAAGATTACTGATAGGGTTGAATAAAAACAAAGTATATAAAGTGTTTGGCATAGAGCAAGTACTCAGTGAGTGGTTGTTTTCATTCCTAAATTATTTTATTTATTTTTCTTATTTTTCACTAAATTTGCCCTAGAATAATTTGTTATGTGCAGCCACAGCATTCCTGGAAAGCTCTCATCTGGTCTCTTCACCAACAGTCCTAGTAGCAGCCCTCAGTCAGGGAAGGGAGGGCTGGGAGAACAGGTGTGGCCTTGCACAGAATACAACCAAGGGAGGTGGCTTGACTGCCACAAACATGTATTTCAGAAGGTGAGTTTCACATTCTACGATACCAACCCAGAATCTAAACGGTGAATACTTTGCTGCTACTTTAAATTTTTTTTTTCTTTTTTAAGTCTTGGCTTTCTTCTCATTTCCCAGGAATCAAACTTCTAAGCAAGTGGAAAAGTGACAGGGAAAAAACAGACTTGATGACATTAATACATGACCCTGTTCCATCTGGTGTTGAAAAGCAAATCCCACTGAGAAGGGGTAAGGAACTGTCCAAGGGAAAAGAATGAGAGGTGTGTCTGACAACATTCTGCATCAAGATATCAGGATATGCAGCTCATTTTTCACAACTCATTGAAAATATACATCATTAGAAGATAAAAACATCCCTTCTTATCCAGAAGATTACAGTGAAGAAATCAATATTTTGATCAACGCAAATATAAAGATGTGTTCAGTGGAGAAGCCCAGGCCAATCTCCTACCTCGGATGAACACGTGATCAAAGAACTGTGGGGGACCCAGAGAACAATTCACATCTGGACACACTGTCAGCTATAAACCTAGAGTCTCCTGAGTGTATCACATACTCCAGTGTAATTTACCTAAGATACGCATTCATTTCCTGTCCTTTTAAATCACTGCTGAGAGAAACAAACTCTTAGTCTAGTCAAATCAGTGTGAGCTGGTTAATGGTCTTACTTTGTCTCTTTGAAGTAAAGAAAAGGTAATTAGATGATTTTGGAAAAATTAGACTAGAGTTACCAAAATCTTCCAAATGAGTTCTGTTTAATGTTTGTTTTTTGTTGTGGTTGTTTTTATACCACTGTTGTTTTAAAAGAAATCTATTTTTTTAAAGATGTCCAAGATGATCTGAGAATGAGTTTAATCGAGGCAATTAAGACCTCATCACAATGCAACATAATGTCTTCAAAGAAAAACCGCCTGGCACACCTAACCAAACATTAGGGCTTTATTGTCCTGAAGGGTGGGACTGCCCACAATGGTAAAGAAAAACCTATATTCCCAAGGCCAGTGAACCTGAGGCACAGCTATAGTTAATGATGTGCTTTTACAACAAGTTCCAGTTTTCCCTTTTATCCCCACCGAGACTGTGGTCATTTTGACATTTCCATATTTGATGCTAACCTAATAGCTAATGTGTGTTTTCAAATGGAATAGCTAAGAAGAATTTTAGAATAGAAGTTCTACCACAATGCAGCTTTTAAATACACTTTCAACTATTGTTTGATCTTTTTTGCAAGAAAACTTCTTATGAACTCTAAAGTATTCTTTCATCTATTGCACGTTAGGTGACCTATTCATTTTATTTCTACCTTCATCGTGCATATCTATCACCTAAAAATATGTGTGCTTTATTTGTTTTATTGAGTCACCGCGTTTCATTTTCAATCAGAGTTTATATTGTACATGAAGTCAAAAAAAGGTGTATTTGCATGTCTCACCTGACTTGCAATTAGGGTTATTAGCAACACTATATCCAAGAAAGCTTTTGCATAAAATAGATTCGGGGATCTGGGGTAATAGATAAAAAAGAAATCCAGGACATTTTCCTTCACAACAATCTCTCTCCATCTTATAGTCTTTTGTTGGGTCTTTTCATTTTAGATTTTCTTCCCCAGAAAGTAGGTAGATACAACTGCTGGCATCCCTACAGCCTTTTGTTAATACTGTAATGACAGAAGTAAACCATTCAAAGGTGTGGTGAAGTATGCAATTTCTAGCTCCTTTGAGCCGTTCAATACACACCCTTTGCTTTTCATTCAGACTAAATACAATCAAAAGTGTACCTCCAGAAATTATAGATCTAGTGCTTTTCAATTCCAACATTTCTCATTTATGTTGAACTCTAAATCAGGAGGTTATCAATATTACACCAAGGAAAATGTAGGGATGAGGGAGTTTCCTTTCTTTTAAAAAACATCTAAGATCTCTATTTCATTCACGATAATTTTTCTTTATGCCATTTTACTATGACTCCAAACCATCCTGATCTTACTTCATTGTAATAAAATCCCCCACATATTTGGTGCAGCCATAAGGAGACACACATTTTCCATGCTACCAGAGCATTTTTACTCTCCAAAATATACTTAGTGCAAAAAGTAGAAACTGATGGGTGTAACTGCATATTCCCAAATACTTCAAAAATGTTAAGACTTAATTCTGGAAATTAGCCTGAAAAACATTTTATTAATAATGACTAGATAAAATACCTAGTAAATGAACATATAGTTAATTTTTTTAAAACTCTGATTTGATTTTATTTGGGGTGAACCAGCTTATTCTCAGATTGAAAAATCAATAGCACTGATCCCTGGGACCCTTAGAAGGTGCAGGTCAAAAATACTGTGCTCCCCTCTGCATTGACTCTAACATTAATTTGTTAAAAGATCAAATTCCTTACCACTCAGTGACAACAGCTTATACAACTAATAGTCTTTTAAGATTGTGTTCTAGAGGATTTTAGACAAGATATGGCAAAAAATATAGGGATCAAAATATGAATGCTTTGAGAAACTCAGGAGTCCTGGAACATTGATGTTGTTGGCATAGGCATCTCTAACATTCTCATTTCACCACCAGGGAAACATAGATAGATAAGTAGATAGATAGATAGACAGACAGACAGACATATCCTACCAATCATGACACAAGAACCTTTGCAATGTAAGGAATGGCTAATCTTATCTTCTATTTGTGTGTGTGTTAGTGTGTGTGTGTGTGTGTGTGTGTGTGTGTGTAGTGCTGGAGATCACTGAACCTAGGTCCTTGCACATACTAGGCAAGCACTTTGCCACTGAGCAGCAGCCCTTGCCTGTAACCTCCTGTTTTCATGCTTCATAAAGCTTGTTTTTGGAGAATTATCAGGCCTGGTGAATCTGGAATTATGAGTATGGGGAGAATTGAAAGTTAGAGGCTATTTATTACCACAAGTGATTTGGTCCATACATCCCACCACCCTACCCCTGGTGCTGGAAATCAAACTCAGGACTTTGTGCATGCTAGGCAAACACTCTACTGGGCTATACCTCCAGCCCCAAGAGTTATTTAAATTTCCACTTATTTTTCAGTCAATTCTGATAATTCAGATATTTCTTTAAAATTACTTAAGATTTCAAAATTATTTACTCATTCCTATTAGTCAAAAGATTTTTCAAAAATTTCTACCTACCTAATATTATATCTCTTCCTTTGTCTTTAGTATTGTTCTAATTTGTACCTTTATATTTTAGTTTTCTTTTTTAATTCACACATAATAATTGCATACATTTATGGGGTAAAATATAATGTTTTGATACATTTATCTATTGTGTAATAATTAAAGTGATCAACATATCCATAACCTCAAACATTTATCGTTTCTTTGTTGGAAGAATATTTAAAACCCTCTTCTCTACCTAATTTGAAATGCACAACACATTATTGTTAACCATAGCCATCATATTGTACCATACAACACCAGAATTTATTGCTCCTATCTACTTGTAAATTTGTAGCTATTGACCAATCTCTCCCCATTCCACCATACAACATTCCTCCACTCTCCTCAGGCTCTGGTAACCATTGTTCTAGTCTACACTATGAGATCAAGGTTTAGATTACAAATGAATGAGATCGGGTCACGTTTGTCTTCCTGAGTCTGGCTTATTTCACATAACATAATGTCCTTTAGTTTCATCCATGTGTTGCAAATGACAGGGTCTCACTCATTTTTATGGCTGCATAGTATTCCATGGTGACTATTCATCTGCTTTTAGTTTTCTTCATCCATTTTTCTAAACTAGCCTATTTTTAATGTACTCATAAAATAATTTTAAAATTTCCCATATAATAGGTTATATAAAGCATGAAAGAAAAAGAAAAACAAATCTAATGAATAGGATGCTTGAAAATTCATGTGTTCTTTATCAGGTGCAGGAATTTATTGCTACATATTAAATAAAATGTTAATTGTTCAAAAACATGTTTGGGCCTGCTTGATGGATCAGTTTCTGATAGAAAGATGGTAATCTCCCACACTGAATGAAATTTCTTCTTTAATTTAGTACATTACTACATACAAGTTCATACAAGTATTTTACTAGATTATTCTGTTTATTGTTTACAAGTCCCTCATTGTTTACAAGTCCCTCATTGTTTCAATTAATGCTTTTCCCTTAATTTTTTCTTCCAATATTCATGTCACTATACTGATTTTCTCTCATATGTATATTATATATAAAATACATATATATGTATTTGATGTTGTTGTCATTGTTGTTGGGTTTTTTTGTTCAGCATGAACCTAGTGTTTTATTTATTAGAAAAATCATAACAGAGTCATGAGTTTACTATATTCATTCAAAATAAATAGTTTATAGGAAATACAGATTCTGGCATAGATAAGTGAAAATTAAAATCAATGGACTGAACCTGCATGTTTCATCTGCTCACAAATTTGCACACAGTACTATTCTGCTAAAAAGGTCAATTGTAGCAAAGAAAAAGACAACTGACCCTTTGCAAACAACCCTAAAAGCAAGCATCCTACCAAAGACACCAAAATAAACATGCATATATCCATAAAGTGTTACTTGTCAATGCAAATGCTGCTTCTAGAAAAAAATGTAATTGCATAGCTTAAAACAAAAAACACTGTGCAATATTTTAAGACATTAAAGCATCAAAATAAAAAACCCCAGCAAAATCAGTTTTATGACGATTAACACACAAACATGAAATATTGATCAAACATCAGGACGTAAATACCTAGACTGATAAAATGTCCATTGCTGGGAGAATTTTTCTTCAGTTAGATGTATTTTCTCATCTATAAATAAATTTTTTTTTTTTTGGTACCTGGTATTGAACTCGGGTCCTTGCGCTTGCTCAGCAGGCAGCAAAACCACTCAGTTAAATCCCCGGCCCTATAACTAAATCTTAAAGAGCTAACTTTATATATAGTAAGCAAATTCAAGTAATTTGCTCTTAAGCCAATTTTTATAGAGCTAAACAAGGAACTAATGATAAACAAGTCATTGTGGTTTTGAGACAAAGTCTTGTATAGTTCAGGCTGGCCTCAAACTCCATATGTTGTTTAAATTTCATCTGGTTGGTTTTTCCATGGTTTATTGCTTAACTTTCAACCTGTTTGAGACTTTGTTTCTTTTGTATCCCTTGAAGAATATACAGATGGATTTTTTATCTACTCTATTCTCTATATTCTAATGTATGAGTTTAACCCATTAACTTTTTTTCCCTTAAATTCTTTTATTGATACATTTTAGATATACAATACATTTACATTTATCATTGGGAACTTGGACCTTTACATGATGTATCTTTGTTCTTATTTTTTCCCTATTCCCTGCCCTCCCTTCACCCCCTCCACCCTTCCCTATTTACAAAGACTTTATTCTCATTTTTTCCTTTTCTCATAATTTTTACTTTCCCTTCTTTCCTTTCCCCTACTCACCCACTTCCTCTACCCCTTTGCAACTTTTCTTCCTATTTCACATTATCAATTATTCATTTTAATCATTTTAATTCTTATTTACACTTTCAGTTTCTCACACCTGAGAAACTATTCGGTATTTACATATGTGTGTCCTATTTATTTCACTTAAGAGTTTGGCTTCAATGTGCATCCATTGAGCTGTAAATGTCTCTAGCTTCTCATTCTTTATGGCTGAGCAGTACTCCATTTTATAAAAAAAAAACCACATCCTCTTTATCCACTTTCCAGTTGATGGGCAATTGGGCTGTTTCCAAGCTTTAGCTATTAAAAACTGTGCCACTATAAACATGGGCACACATATATCGCTGTGGTATTCTTTTAATTTTGGGGGGGAAGATACCCAGCAGGGGAATAGCTGGGTAAAATGAGACCTTTAGTCCTAGTTCTTTGAGGTATCTCCATACAGATTTCCACAGTGGTTGCACCAGTCTACACTCCCACCAACAATGGAGAAGGGTTCTTTTGTCCCCACATCCCCACCAATATTTGCTATTTGTTGATTTCTTGATAGCAGCCATTCTTTCTGGGGTGAGGTAGAATCTCAGTGTTGTTTTCATCTGCATCTCT
>NW_004624730.1:60343085-60355735 GCF_000247695.1 Heterocephalus glaber
TTTAAAAATGTATAATTGACATTTTGTAATACGAAGAAAAGGTCTAAAGGATTAGGGGAAGTGGGAGGGGTCAGGGAAAGGAAAGAAGGGAAAAGAAAAAATACGAGAAAAGAAAAAAAAGTGGAAACAAAGTCTTTGCAAATAGGGAAGGGTGGAGGGGTAAAGGGAGGGCAGGGGAAGGGGATGAGAACCAAGATACTCATGTAAAGGTACAAGATCCCAATGATGAATGTAACTGTATTTTATACCTAAAATGTACCAATAAACTTAATGAAAAAAAACCAACAAGAACAAGTGTAAAACTCTAAAATTCTAGACAAACAGGATTTCTTTCAGTTTTTGGAAATGTCCACTGTTACTGAGTAACGCTGTGATTGGGAGTTTTCCTCAACAGAAGACGGCTGATGTGTGAGGCTGCTCCTCTTCTGATGAACTTCCGTTCTCCACAGGCAAGTTTCCGGAGCAAAGACATTTGTTCTGTCCCACGCCTGCCCCCCACCCACCTGGCCGGAGCCCACAGAAGGCTCACTGCTTAGCAATTCCTTGTCCAGGTTTAATTTCAAGGAGTTAGGTGGGGCCGGAGAAACTCTCCCACTCCTTCTCCAGTTTATCCATCAGCAACAACAATGCCATCTGGTTACCGGGGACCAGTGAGGCATAAAATGCCTAGAAAAGCAGCTGTCTTCCCGTTTACCTGTGTCAGAATTACTAATTAAGTGACAAATTTGCCTGTAGCTATAAATGAAATTTCATGCTCCTGAAATTACCACAGCTCTCACACTTTATTATCTACACCTTTCTTGTAATATCAGCTCTTCTCTTAAAAGCAATTTGTACCTCCCCTAAACAAGGATAAAAAGTCCCACTTGCCATCTATTATTTTTTATGATGATGTGCACAATAATCTGCATAAACCTTTATATGTCATCTTATTTCTCACTTTTTATCATGAGATAACACCAAGTTGCCTGTCTATGATAGGTTCCCTTTACCTGATAGAGGTTTCTAAGTCTGCACTTGACAGAGTTTTCATTTCCTTTTTTCCCACCCTCAATTCAAACTACCATTGTTTCACACGTACCTGGACACAAGGGTGATGTAACTGAGACTAGTGATGCTACCCTACACAAACTCTGTAAAACTTTCTATAAGTAGGCTGTTTTATACTCCCAAAATGCCAACACTTCATTTGTATAATCTATTGGGTAAACTGGAAATTATAAAATCTGAATTAGATTTGATTTTAGATATTTTCTACAATCAGCAATTCTGAACGTATATTGGGAAATTTACACGCACTATGCATTCTTCATTGTCCATCACAAGTAAGATTATTTTCCAAATGTCAGTATTCTCCACATACTGCAAACCCTTTTCCCCTCATGCTCCTGGGTTGCAACTCTGGTTTTTCTTATGCTTTAACCGAAACATGAATAGATTCATGAAAACCATTAAAACATATCTCCTCTACTTTTAAGGATTCTTCCTAAAAGATTGCTTTGGGTGGACATCTAACGCCTAAACTAAAATCAAAAGAATGCCCCCCATATTATGAAAACATAATTAGCTTGAGGATCTAGTCTGGTAAATTCACTGCAGACAGGATACCTTTGCATCAGACTGAACCTTTTGCAATGCAACACAAAAGCCTAGAGTCACCAAGGCACAGTCCCCTCAGGTTTGTGGTGTTTCAAGCTCCTCATTTGCCTTTGTGAGTGTGCTGTATCTACTGGTAAACATTACAAATTCATTTCAATTATGCCCTCAATCATTGAGCTCCCATTATGATTAAGCCCTGGGCTAGGGGTGTGATGTGATAAATAAATGAGTACTTTACCTACCTCAAAAAGTTGGTCCTCTAGTGGGAAAGCTGTTATATGTAAAAATAACTACAATACAAGGCAAAATGTGGAATTTCCCTAAGAGAGATAACAAGATGTACAGCATAGAGAATGCAATAAACTACTGGATCATGTGTAACCACGGGGCTGTCTTGTGTGTGAACAGCAGTTAATATTCTGCTCTAGTCTCTCTGTTGCTTCTATGGCTCAGCTACTAAATTCACTTCAGTACTATCGAGAGGAGGTAGTGGGTAATGATGTTTTAGAGGAAATGTCAAAGGGAAGATACATTTCCTGCTAGCAGTCCCAACAGGAAGCAAATCATTGAGTGAAAAAGATTTACAGTTTCTTCAAGCTCCTGTGCATATGAGTCACCTGGGTAACTTAAAATGAAGGCTGTAATCCAGTCATTCTGGGTGGAGCCTGAGAGCCTGTAGCTCTCCAAACTCCAAGGGATGATGCAGCCCACACTTTAAGCAGCAAAGATTCAAAGCATTGCTCCCACAGCTTCCGAAGAGGCTGATGGTGGCAAAGAAAACTGTCAGGACGTCAGACTAAAGAGATGGAAGTCAGCAGAACCACCCAATCGCTATCGTTAACAAATGAAGCAGACCTCTAACATTTCACAGAGCATAGCGCGGAGAAGCAACTTCTTTTTTTTAGAGTTTTGTGCATTTTATTTAACAAATTTGGGCCACAAAAACTTAAATCTCTTCCATACACTGTATTCACGTATCTCAGCCTGAAGTAAATGCTTGCTGGGAAGCTTGTTTTCATAATTTCCTTTAGTACCTGGGATCAAACTCGGGGCCTTGCCCTTGTGAGACAGGCGACGACTCACAATTTCTTTTTAAAGTTCTCAATTATCTTCTCCTTTTAACATTAGGATTATACCTAAAGAGATCATCAGCAAGAGACTCCTCTTTTGCATGTTGCTTTTGTACCTCCATTTCCTGTCTCAATTGTACAAATCCACTGAGATGGACTCGGTACTTAACAGTCACTTTTTGTGCAAAGACATAGGCAAAATGTCCAGAGCCGTTCCCTCACGGGCAACATGGGTTGTAAAACAAAAAGTTGGCATCATAGGCAACAATAGGTATATGGGACACGTGGAAGAGAACTTGAATGAAATCACTGTTTTCTCCACCACAAGTTACCAAGTCTTACAAGTTCCTCAGTGAACAAGAGGTGACACCTGATAGCAGAACACACTCTCTATCCTTCAGCCATGTTATTATATCTTCATAGAATTCTTGTTAAAGAATAAGCCATCATCACACTCAACGTATTCTATTCCTGTCTTCATGAAGTGCCGACCTCTAAGGAAAGAGATCTGTAACAAGGACCTGCAAGTAGAGATTATAACCAATTTCCAGAGTAGCATATTTTCTTAATGGTGACAGACATTGTGCCTGGCTGCTGAGAAGAGGGCAGAGTCAGACAAAGCAGACTTCCTTTGCTTCTGGAAGGGGGATTTTTATCAATGTTATTTTCAGAGAAGTAATCTTCACTTGAATTCTGAACTTATTACCCACTAGACTTAAGGTTTCTTCTATGATCCAAAGGCCCAGAATATTTTATCTACTGTGGAAAGATAAAGGGATAGTTATATCAATCTCCAATTGCTTTATTTAAGACAACTACTTTAAAAGTTCTATTTAAAGAGTTTCAATGACAACTAGCCCATCATCAAATTCTGTTGAATCCTTCTGACCTCCAGATTCACAATGGGCATTATGGTTTATTCTTTAATGTACATTAATTTGGTTCAAGCAAGATCCAGACTGCACATCTCAGCGTTCTACTTGAATAAAGAAGAAGCATTCAATTCCTCTCCATAGCAAATTCAGCCTTCCACAAGTCAGTTCTGCCAGGCCGAGATGGCTGCATTGCAAAAAGTGCTTTGCGAATGTTTTGCTGGGTTTTGTTGCTAGGTGATGACTGGGGGAACTTTGCGATTCCTGCTGAGAGGTTTTTAAAAAATGTGCCTGTAACCACTTTCATATTAAAGAGGAGGAAAAAAATAGGGCAGCCTGCACCTTAACTCTTCAAGATTTACTCCTTGCCCTAAAGTCCCCCTTTGGTTCCACACAGAGAAACTATGAGCCTTAGGAAATGTATATATACCACTCTGGGGGAAGAAACAGGAAATAATATTCAATTTGTCACCAACCGAACCAGAGGTCATAAACCAGAACTGGTTGGATGCCCTCCTTTAACTTGGAGCTAGAATTTAGATAACGGAATGAGGCAGAATTGAGGAATAGGATGACACCAGCCCATCCTCCTGACATTCTTTTCCATTCTACATATTAGTAAAGACTGTTTGCTTTTAAAAATTGGCCTGCAGCAAGAGGCAGCTTGTACCTGAGCTGAGTCTCAGAAACCCTTGGCCTGGGCCCGACTTTCCAGGCAAGCAGCAGGGATTCCTGGGAAAGCCCTGAGGCCTGTCTGAGGCCTGGTCCCGTGTCAATGATTGATGAGGACAAGTGCAGGAGGTGACACACTGTGAAATCAGACTGAGGCACAAAGAGTTAATCCTTGGGCTTTTTCCAAACTGGGTCCTTTGAGGGAAAAATAATATTTATTCCTTCCTTTGTTAATTTTCCAGCTAAAAAAGCACTCGTGATATCTTATTCACTAGGCAAGATGCCAGCCTGCGACCTCCGTAAAACTTCAGGAGATAAATACCGCAATAGTGGCAGTAATTATTTGTCCTTGCATTATCATCATCAAATTATTTTAAACTGCTGATTTAACAAGTACTGTGTTGTAACCAATAGAGAGAGAAGCACAGTTAGTCTCTGCATACAAATTTTTTTCACAAATTAAAGAGCCTACCTATAAATCACAAGGAAGGAAAAAAACTGAAAAATTACAACTCTACCACCCTGGGCTTCCCTATTCTCAGAAACTAGGAAACAGCTTGGGAGTATGAGTCCCCTTTCTCTCCTTCACTGGCTCATTCACTCTTCCTCACCCCCAGCTGGGTCCTCTCCTGGGAGGACAGGGAAGGCCATGTGTGTTTTTGACTTGGCGACCCAGGCAAGTTTCTTGTACTTTCACACCCTCCATAGCAGATGCACAAACTTTAGCAGAGTCTTTTTAACACTTCATTAATTATTGAGCTGTGCCAGGAGTAATTATTGGGCTATGCCAGGAGTCCTTTTCTCCCACATCAGTAAACAGTAATTTAGAGCAGGGGGGTTATAACCCTAGGGTGAGCAACGTTTTCCCCCACAGCTGTGTGGTGAGCTCAACAATAATGCATATGTTTCAACAAATGAGGAGGTCCACGGCCCAGCCTCTGTTGCATGCAGGAAATATTATGGGCCAGCTACAAACCCCACCAGGCTAATTGTGTGACACACAATTTGGAACATCTCATTTGCCAACATATCCAAGATATCTGTTCTGACTTTGTGCTTTTGCGCTAATTTAGTAATAATATTAATAACAGCTAAGGCATTGACTTCTGGGATATCTTTGATATGTTGTAGTGGAAGCATGCTAATGCTAATATAACACTTTCCCTCAACTGCTAAAGATTTCTTTTGCTGTTATTCAGTAAAATTTTAATTCTTTTGGCTCTTCAATAAATAGATGTTTCACAGTCACTTGACAGCCCTAACCAACTCTACGACTTAGTAAAATAGAAATGATTTTTTTCCCATATTTTCAGTTACATCAAACATAGAGAAGGTCTGTTTGAACTGGTGTTCCTCTAGTTACTTGGGACAGTGGTGAGGGTAACCACTCACTTTTCACAATTATAGAAACTGAGGTTAGAACATTACCTAGTGCAAAATTTTCCCGTACCGTATATTTGAATTATTTCCAGATCATTCCTGTCCCCCCCAAAAGTTATCCACTCTCTGCTTCAATGGAAGAGAACTCATTTCAACTCTTCTTACTTTTTATATGGCCAGCATTTAAGTGTTCAATCTCTTTCACAATAGAAACTTGTCTACTGTTAGCCTCTGCTCATTCATCTCTCAATGGACCTGCAGGACAATTTGTAAATATATCATGATAGCTACCAAGGCCTAAATCAATGGGTTTCCAACTTTGGGGCAAACAAACTCCTATTGCTACGAATGCATATTCCAGGGCCCCATGTTCCTAGAAAGTTTGATTTTAGAAGGTGTTCAGGTAGCCCATGATGACCCTTTGAGGAAAACTATAGATATTTTCAGACTTTCCCCGTTAACCCTGATGAGGAACAACAAGATCACCAATGTGGTTCCCATCACCAAACTCAGTGGCCAGTTTTCTGTTCTCTTCTCACTCATATTGGCCCCTCTAGTCTTCTTGAAAAGCCTTGTTCATTTCAGCTCTCAAACGGGCCAGTCCTGCTTTACCTACTGCATCACCCTCTGCTAACATAGCACAATGGCTTCCTTGGATAGCTTCTAGGACACCTGAAACCAATTGCCACTGCAAGGTTTTACAGTACTTTCTTCTTCCATGGCACAGAACTTTCTACCACTCATGATGATGCCCTTTCTTAATGATTTCAGGTCTCTGATCAAAGGACAACTCTTCAGAGATGCTTTCCCTGACCAGAGCAGCTGAATTACCCCCACCAGGTCATATTTCCCTTACATCACCTTGTTTTCTGTAGGCATGTATCACATTGACATCATAATGTATCCTATCTGTGTAAGCATTTATTTTTTTGCCTCTCCAGTAAGACTGTAAGCTACAAGGGGTCTGTCTTGTTTACCACCATTTCCTTAGTGCCTAGTGCAATCTCTGTACAGCATAGGCCCTCCTAATATACTTGTTAAAAGAATGAAAAAGCAATGGTACCAATCTCATGAGTCAGGTGAAACCTGAATATGCCCCTACAAAGGCATGCTGCCCAGAACTCATCACAGATCCCACTGTGACCTGGCTACAATAATCTATTCCCTTGTTTGGGATACTAGAGTTGTACAAATGTGGCATCCATTCTCATTCACTTTAAGGGCAGTGGTGTCACACAATTGAGTCACAGTGAGCTGCTGCAGCTGCTAAGTGGCATGGCCCTGTGCAGCTGCATATCTGGAACCAAGCTCAGGATTTCACATGCATCCTTATTAAATGTTCTCTGATTAAATTTGCCCCAGCCTGTTAAAATTATTTTGGATACTAATTCTGTCATTAAATAGCTCTTCTATGTTCATTTATATGCCTGTCAACTCCCTTGCTTGTTCTAATCATTAATGAAAAATATAGACAGTGAAGAGGAGTCAAAAAGCAAGCTTTGCATCTGGGCACTGACACATACTAGCTGTGACCAACCTTAGTCAAAATAATTAAACTCTCTGACTTCCTTTCCTCTAAATACAATGAGATACTAATTTCCACCTTATAAGGCTATTGCAAGAACAAAATAAGGTTATAAAATGTTTAGTGAAATACATCACATATAAAAGCCAATTATTCTAACATTCTGCACAGTATCTAACACTCAACAAGTTTGTGTTGGTTTTTGACCAGGACAAGGGCACATACAATTTATGTGGTAGGACTCTACTCATCAATGTTATCAATTATCCATTAATTGGGCTTCTTCACAGTTCAATTAGTTCCTTGACTGGCTGTGAGAACATCTCCATGCTCAAAGGCCCTATTAGCCATTCTCCATTTTGTTTTATTTTAAAGTTCAAGAAAGACAGCCAAATGCTCTTTTAAAGGATGCAATCTTGAAGTAGCTTTGGTTTAAAAAAAAAAAAGATTTTTATTTGGCATGATTTAGTGAACCCATTACTTTCTTTTCTGTGTATATTCACAAATCATCATTTCATCTGCTTCCTGGCTGTCACAAGATGAGCCACTTTTCTTCCACTATGCCCTCTGCCATGCTGTTTCTTGTTTGGAGCCGGACAACTATGGACTAAAACCTCTACAAACTGAGAGCCAAATTAGGCCTCTCCTCTTTTAAGTCACAGCTGCTGGGTATTTTGTCCTACCAATGAAAAAATGACTAAGAGATATTTTGAAAATAGAAAGCCAGAGACCTCCTTACTGAACAAGTGCTCAGAAGAATTCCTTGTTCTATTGACTAAGAGCTAGGGCTTAATGCCTGACAGTAGAGTAGACAACCTTTTCCAGAAGGGTGGGGAAATTCCGTCAGCTTTGAGGGTAATCTTTCTAGAGGAAGGCTTTCCAGGACTGCTCGCTTAGTAGGAATTCTATACATATTAGTACCCATTAAGATCAGCCTCTAATCTAACATTGTCCTCTTCTGAATCCTCACAATATTTTCTCCACACCTCATTTGGGAGTTTAGTCTGACATTCCTTCCACAGTGAAAGAGCCTCAAGTAGTGAGACTGCAATTTATTCATCTTCACATTCAAAACAAATTAATCCCATAATTAATCTAAAATGATAAGTATGATGTTACTAATATCTTTATTGTTTGTATTATTTATACTTCTAAATTATTTTTTAAAAATTCTTTCTGCTATCCCTCAAAACAGCTCATCTTCGCTTACTTGTTGAATCTCTTCTGTATGTAGAACACAAAAGTAAATTTTATTTCGGGATTGCCTGACTTGCGGTAACTGTTGCAGGACAATGAGTTACCGCTGACTGTATTTGATTTATTTATGTGGCTTTTTAAATAAAAACCCTGGGGCTCACCACCAAAGAATGAAAATTCTTCAGCACTTGGAAAATTAATTAAATAAAGTAGAAGATTTGAAAAATGTTTTCCATCATCATAAGGTAGCTTTTTTGTTTATTGATTTTAATTTTGATAGAAAATCATCTGACCATTTCATTGCACCTCTGCAGGGCAAATCACAGCCACTTTACAGGAAATATTCTTACTGTTGAGCCATTAACAGCTATGTAACTGCTCAACACTCATATTTCTGGGCAAGATAAACAAAACCTGCACAGATGTAAAGACCCAGGTTCCCCTCACAGACCTAGCACAGTCCTAAGTGGTATTTAAATGACTGTTCACAGGTTTGCAGTTTGGTTACTATTAATCCAAAGGCAGGGAGATTTCCACAAAGTCCCATCAGCAATCAAAGAATACAACATGGCCTCTGCTCACCACGAGCTTCATTTATCAAAAACAATATCAAGAAAATCTGAGCCATATCAGTATTACAGAAAGCACAGAAGTAAACCCACAAATCTATAGTTGTTTTATTTTTGACAAAACGTCCAAGAGGACACAAAGAGAAAAACATAGTCTTTTTGGTAGTGTTGGGGAACTGGATAGCTACATGCAGAAGCATAAAGTGGATCCTTTTCTTATATCATTTGCAAAAGTCAACTCAAAAGAGATTAAAGACTTGAATGTAAGTCCTCAAACTATAGAACTACTACAAGAAAACAGGAAAAATTTAATGACATGGTCTGGGTAATAATGTTTTTTATATGATCCCCACAGAATACAAAAGCAGAAACAGACAAATGGGATTACATCACACTAAAAACTTCTGCACAAAAAATATTAACATAGAGAAGAGACAACCTACATATCAGGAGAAAATATTTTCAAACCTCACATTTCATAAGAGATTAATACCCAAAATATCTAAGAAACTCAAAGAAACAATAAGAAAATAACCCAATCTAACGTAAAGGAAAAAATTTAAATAGAAATTTCTCAAAATAAAACATACCAGTGAGAGGAACAGAGCGGCCCCCAGTGCCAAGGAGTAGGGCCGCCCCCAGCACTGAGGAGGAGAGCCACGAGGGTGCCAGCAGCCCACACCCCTTCAACTCTACCCCCGTTGAAATGAGAAGAAATGTAAACGAGTCTCAAACCCAGACTTCCCAATAACCTAAAGCAATCTAAAAGGGAAATGAGATGGAACAATCTGATAACCACCTGGACTCCCTGAACTGGCAATGAAAGAGGATATGGAAAAAATGAACTCAGAAATGATTTCTCAGGTAACAGCAGACATTGTGCCCATAGTGCAAGACAAGATTAACAAATCTAGAGAGGACACAGATAAAAAAATAGAGGAGCTGAGGAACATGATGGAATCCCAACATAAAAAACAAATGGAATCCATAAAACAGATGCAAACAGATTTCCAGGAGATTAAAAACTCCATTGAAAGTTTACAAAAGCAGAATGAGCCAACCTGAGGACAGGATTTCAGATATAGAAGATAAGATTGTAATTAGTGACCACAAAAAGAAAAATTTCTGTAAAATAGTAAGGGCCCAGGAGAAATCAACCCAGCAGTTCCTAGATGATGCAAAGAAGAATAAAATAAGACTGATCAGAGTCAGTGAAGAAACAGGAGAGAGTATAGACAACATAAAAAAAAACTGTTCACAGTAGTGATGGCAGAAAACTTCCCAAGCAGGGGAAAAGAGCTTGACATACACATAAGTGAGGCATATAAGACTCCAACTAGCCTTGATCAAAAAAAAATCTACACATAGGCATATAATAGTTAAGATTCCAGAAATCCAACAGAAGAACAAAATTCTACAAGCAGTTAGAGAAAAGAAACAAATCACATACAAAGGAAAGCCCATCAGAATCACAGCAGACTTTTCAACATAAACCCCCAAGGCAAGAAGAGCTTGGAGTGACATATTTCAAGCACTAAAGGAAAACAGCCTCCAACTCAGATTGAGGTACCCTGCAAAATTATCTCTCAAAATTGATGGAGAAATAAGATACTTTCATGACAAAGAGCACCTTAGGAACTTCATGAATGCCAAACTAGCACTCCAAAAAAATTTAGACAACATCCTAGGAAAAGAAAACAAGGATTGTAACCCCAGGAAACCCAGCAGAATGAATCCATTGGGCACGACAAGAAATTAAATGCAAAGGGGGAGATTCCAACCAAAAGAAAAGTCATGACAATGATAAGTCAGTATGTATCCATCCAGTTATAACCATCAATGTTAATGGTTTCAATTCACCAATCAAAAGAAATACACTGGCAGAATGAGTCAAGAAGCAAGATCCAACAATATGCTGCATACAAAAAAACACGCTTAATTCAAAAAGAAACTCATAGACTGAAAGTTAAAGGGTAGAAAACAATGCTCCATACAATACGAACCCCCAAAAAAAGCAGGAGTAGCTATCCTCTTTGCAGATCAAGAAGATTTCAAACCAACACTGATTAAGAGAGACAAACAAGGGCACTACAGCCTTGTAAAGGGAAAAATTCAAGAGGAAGAGATGACAATCATACACATATATGCAAACACTAGTGTGCCCAACTATATAAAACAAATACAAAAAGACATGAAAAATCAAATAAGCACTAATACAGTAGTAGTGGGGGACCTCAATACCCCAATCTCACAAATAGATAGATGAACTAGGCAAAAAAATAAGTAACAAAATACTAGAACTCAATCAAACTCTTGAACAAATGAACTTAGCAGATGTTGACAGACTGTTACACTGCACAAAATCAGAATACACAATCTTTTCAGTTGCACATGGGTCATTCTCCAAAACAGATCACATACTCAATCACAGGACATGTTTGAGTAAGTACAAAGGAATTGAAGGTATCCCTTGTATATTATCAGACCATAGTGCAATGAAATTGGAGATCAATAGCAAAACAAACTGCAAGAATTTCATGAACATGTGGAAATTGAGTAACACACTTCTGAATAACCAATAGGTCAGAGAGGAAATTAAAGAAGAAATCACACAGTTCCTACAATTAAATGACAATGACAATGCAACATATCAGAATCTATGGGACACAATGAAAGCAAGTCTTACGAGTGAAAATCATAGCAGTGAATACTCATATTAGGAAAACAGAACAAGTCCAATTGAACAACCTGATGTGGAACCTCAAGCTTCTAGAAAAAGAAGAGCAGGACAAACCCAAAGCTCATACAAGGGAGGAAATTTTGAAGATCAGAGCAGAAATCAATGCAATGGAGACTAAGAGAATAATACACAAAATCAATGAAGCCAAGAGTTGGTTCTTCAAACGAAAAAACAAAATTGACAAACTCTTAGCCAGCCTTATAAGAAAAAAAGGAAAGAAAAGGCCCAAATCCATGCAATTAGGAATGAAAAGGAGGAAATTACAACAGATCCAGCAGAAATCCAGAGGATCATCAATACCTACTTCAAGAAACTATACACCAATAAGATAGTAAACACAGAAGAAATGGACAGATTCCTAGATATGTATGAATTACCAAAGTTGAAAGAAGATGACCTAAAAATTCTAAACAACCCAATATTAATCAATGAAATTAAAAACATAATTAAAAACTTACCAACCAAGAAAAGCCCAGCTCCTGATGACTTCACTGCTGAATTCTACAAGACATTTAGAGAGGAACTGCTGCCACTACTCTTTAAACTCTTCAATGAAACTGAAAGGGAAGCAATACTTCCAAATTCATTCCTGAAAGCAAGCATCACCTTGATCCCCAAAGCAGAGAAAGACCCAATCAAAAAAGAGAACTATAGGCCAATCTCACTAATGAACATAGATGCAAAACTCCTTAAAAAGATACTGGCAAATAGAATACAGAAGATCATCAAGAAGACCATACACTCTGATCAAGTGGGATTCATCCCAGGGATGCAGGGACGGTTCAACATACACAAATCAATTAATGTAACACACTATATTGATACATCCAAGGACAAAAAACCCAGATAATAATCTCAATAGATGCATAAAAAGCATTCGACAAAATCCAACACACATTTATGATAAAAACCCTACAAAAACATGGAATAGACAATCTCTACCTCAAATTGATAAAAGCTATCTATGAAAAACCAACAGCCAATATCATATTAAATGGTCAAAAACTGAAATCCTTCACACTAAAA
>NW_004624730.1:60359240-60407079 GCF_000247695.1 Heterocephalus glaber
GAGATTATGTAAAGGTGCAAATTTCCAATGATGAATGTCATTATACTGTATACCTAAGATGTACCGATAAAATTAATTTTTTTAAAAAAGAAAACATACAAGTGACCAAGAGGTATATATAAAATATTAAAATACTTAACCCCAGTAACCATGAGGGAAATGTGAATTTCAACTACACTGTAATATCACTTCACTCCTGTTAGAATGACTATTATGAAAAAGACAAAATATAACAAGTGGTGGTGAGGATGCAGGGAAAAGGAATCCTTGGAGACTATTGATGAAAATATAAGTTACCATAGCCATTATGAAAAATAGTATGGAGTTTCCTCAAAAAAATTAAAAGTAAGATCGGGGATTTAGCTCAGTGGTTTCGCCGCCTACTGCACAAGCGCAAGGATCCAAGTTTGATCCCCGGTACCCAAAAAAAAAAAATTAAAAGTAGAAGTACCATATGACCCAGAAATCAACAACTCAGCATATAGCCAATGGAAATGGAACCAGAATGTCAAAGTGATATCTATACTCCCATGTTTATTTCAGTAATATTCACAATAACCAAGATATGGAATCAACATAAGTGTCCATAAACACATGGATAAAGAAAATACAATATATGTGCAAAATAGAATACTATTCAGTTTTTAAAAAGAACCAAATCCTGTCATTTGCAACAACATGGGTCAAACTGCAAGGCATTGTGCTAAGTGTAAAGATCCAGGCACAAGTGAGGGATTTAGCTCAGCGACACTGCGCCTGCCTTGCAAGCACAAAGTCCTGGTTCCATCTCTGGTACTGGGGGAAAAAAAAGATTCAGGCACAGAAATACAAATTCTGCATGTTCTCACTTATACATAATATGTAGCACCTAAAAAAGTAAAACTCAATGGAAATAAAAAGTAGAATAGTGATTACCATAGACCACAGGTGAGGAAGGAATGAAGAGATATTAGTCAAAGGGTACAAAGTTTCCAGCCCTTTGGGAGGCTGGTGCAACTTCCAGCCCAGCCTAGGGAATTTAGCCCCTTAATGAGATCCTGTCTGAAAATTTAAAAGGCTGGGGATGTAGCTCAGAGTGGTTTCAATTTCTAGTTTTGCCTCCCCCCAAAAAATTATAAAGTTTCAGTTAGACAGAAGGAGTTACTGAGATCTATTGATCCATCAATCACTTAGTATCCATTGATCTCAGTTGAGATCTGTTGCAGAGCATGATGGTTATAGTTAATAATAATGTGGTACATATTTCAAAATAGCAGATGGAGCAGACTTTAAATGTTTACATCACAGGGCCAGGGATTTACCTCAGTGCCTGGCAGCTCAAGGTCCCGAGTTTGATCCCCCGTACCAAAAAAAAAAGTTTACATCACAAAAAATAAGCATGTGAGATGATGGATATGTTAATGTGCCTTGTTTAATCACTCTATAAATACATTTTGTATCGTCCATTTTCCATTTCTATAACAAAATACCCAATGAGTAATTTAGAAAGAGTAGAAGTTTATTTGACTCATAGTTCTGGAGGCCAGGAAATTCAAGACTGTGGCACCGGCTTCGACCCAGCATATGATGAGCACTTTCTGGCTGCTTCCTAACATAGTGGAAGGCATCACGTGGAGAGACAGAGCAAGGTACTCAAGAGAGCTTTTAGGATAAAGCCATCTTCTCAATAACCTCTCGATCCATTAGTCTATTCATCCATGAACACATTAATTCTTTCACGAAGGCAGAGCTGCTCAAGATCCAATCATCTCCCGAAGATGCCACTTCCAAATACCATCAACATATGAATTTGAAGATTTCATTTCCAGCTCATGAAATTTGAGGGACATATACAAACACATAGTAACATTATTTGTCATTTAAAAAGAAAAAATTTTAAATATATCTGTTCTTAGTGGTAATTATCTAATTTGTAAAGGAAAATAATCTGATCAGTTAAGCCAAGCCAAATTTAATCAAGGAGCACGTATATGGTTGGCACATTGGCATTTGATACCTTTTAAGATAGAATATTTTTAATAGAGGAAGCAGTTGTGTCTTTACTGCTTCTCTTACAGTTATAATTATGGGTTAAGTGAATTTTTGCATGCATGTATCAATATGAACAAAAATCTTTATAAAACCTTACTGGAAATCTCCAGAAAAGATGATCAAATGAATCAGAATCACAAAATTTCCCTCTCTCGATACCTAATAGCTTGAAAGAAAAAAAAACAGTTTAAAAGAAGTTATAAAACAAACAACAACAGCTACCAAACTCACAAAAGAGTTCATCCTTATGAACTAAACTTAGAAAAATGGTGGCAAGGAAAGCAAAGATTCTGTTTCATCGGAACTCAACTTCTAAACTCTACCAACAATTTCTAACCTCAAAAAAGCAGAATGGATGGAACAAAATGTTTCAACACAACTTTGAGAATTTTGAACAGTACTTTTGGAGCAAAGGAGACAAAAGTAAGCAGACCACTCTAAGAAATGCTGAGGAAGAACTCTTACAAGGAAAAATTCCTTTATGATACCCAGGACCTCTACTAAGCACAAATAGCAGCCTGAACTCGTCACCTGCTAGGAATCCTTGCTGGGCGAGGGGAGTAAATTGAAGCTTGTAGGGTTGTCATACACCCTTGACAAGATGGAGTGGATGCTGGAACACAGTATTCTGTGGGTTCTCAAAAGAACAAATCCCTGGGCCTCCAGGAAATGGCTGTGCTGAACATCAAAGAAGTTCAGCCCCCTCCATCTACCAGGCTCTATGAAAGTGCACAGAAAGCAACCACCAAAAATAGACAGGAATTGTGTCAAGGAAGTCAGAGAAAGTGTAAGATTTCAACTGAGCACCCCACAATAAGCCTGAGTAATTTAAAAAGAAATGGTAAGTTGCTATGGGCTGTGGATATGGTTCCCCCCAGAATGCATATGGTGAAATCTAACTCTCAAGGGGATGACATTAATAGACAATGCCTTTGGGTGGAAGTTAGGAATCAATACTCTTCTACCAGAAGCTTGAGAGACCCCCTTGGTTCTCACACCATGAGAGGGCTCAGCTGGATGGCATAATCTATGAT
This sequence comes from Heterocephalus glaber, assembly GCF_000247695.1. Next base: position 60,362,306 of record NW_004624730.1, read on the forward strand.
GCAGCAAACACTTTCTGGACATCAGGTTGGCTGACACCTTGATATTATAATTCACTGTGTCTAGAGCGGTAAGAAATACATTTCTGCTGTTTATAAATTACCCAGTCTAAGGTATTCTGCTATAACAACCTGAACAAAGACAAAGGGAAACTTTATAATCAAACTGAAGAAACACAAAAAATGAATCAAATATCCTAGGAGGCAAAAGCCTGATGAACAACTAAAAAAACATTATCTAAACGTAGCGGATACTGATGATTGCTTTATCTATACTTGAAAAAAATTATTCAAAAATGGAATGATAAAATATTACAATGAAATACTGGGAAGATAGGAGACCTGCAGTAAAACTGAAAATCAAAACAACATCACAAAGCAATCTAATAAATGATTTAGTAAATAAGTGATTTATTTAATGAAGTATATATATTAATATAAAAGAAAAAATCATTAAAGAGAAACGGTTTCATAGAGAAACTGTTAGATGGAAAAAGAGATAAAAATATTTGCAACATAATGATAATTGATCCCCAATATCAAAATGTCCAACAAATATATTGGAAATAAAATATTCAGCAATATATAGGAATACTAACATGAAGGAAGAATTAAATCTAAAGATCATACAGCATATTATATACCTAAGAAAACTGACATCAACTCATCTACATGAAGTTGTACCATGACTAAGTTATTGAACTTTAATAATGAAAAGTATTATGGCTTAGGCAGAAGAAAGTAACACTAATAAAAAGAAAACATATCAGCCTGGCCTTTGACATCCATGAAACATTGTTCAATGACTGCTTAATGGACCAAAAGCTACAAAGTTGAAGAGAAAAAAAAATCTCTGACCCAGAACAGTAGATCTAGTGACATTTCCATTTAAATAGAAAGGTAACTGGCCACATATATTTAGATGGGATACAAGTTAGGGAACAGACTACTCATACCATGGTATGACACCTACATAAATAATTCATTGTTAAGTAAGACACAGGAAAAGGAGTGATAGTGTTACCTCAATCCACTTAAATGTATAACAAAGACTATTCTAGGGCAATTTGGATGCAGATCATATTTATTATTACTCTGACAGAGTAAAAATTAATATTTAGAGTCTGTTTACAGTAATCATAGAATAAATTGTATTAAATGAACTCCCCACAGATAAGATTACAAACCCTAGACAAAAAATAAGTTTAATATATTGAAAAGTGGCCAAAAGTTGGCATGAATCGGAGAGGAGGTGACTTTTGACAAAAGAGGCCTTTCTGGGCAGCACTTCGATTTGAACAACTTTTCTCTTAGAATCCTAATGTGTTGGGCACATCACATAGCAACCAGCCCTAAGCTGAAAGCTACAGTCTTCCTGCTTGAGAAGTCGGACAGACTTTGGAGCTTAAGTGAAAAAATAAATAGGGGGAAATCCCAGAATCACACATAAATGACCTGAAATTCTGCGTGGAAACTCCCACCTTAATCCCTGAACTGCATTTAAACAAAACCTCAAGCACAAAGTTAAAATGTCTCACCAGGAGCTTGATGGAAGGCAGCAATTGGAAGGCTGAGGGAACGGAGTAGAGGCAGAACCTAGAGCCTACCACGGAAAGAAGGTGGGAAGAAGGGGAAGGAGAAGTGGGGAGGGAGAGAGGAGAAGAGAAGAGGAAAGAGGGGGGAAGCAGAAAGGGAGGACGGGGCCGAGGCGGGGAGGAAGGAAGGAGGGAGGAGGAGGGAGGAGGTTGAAGAGAGAGAGCTAATAATAAGTCCTATGAGAAGGGTAACAATAAAGTGCACACACACAGAAAACCAGGAAGCATCAGAAAACTGAAATGGCTAAATTAATATCAGACAAAATTGACTTCTAAAACTTAAAAGATTGTAACCAGAGGTAAAAAGATTTATTTCATAATGCTGAAAGGGTCGATTCATCAAGACAGCTTAACAATCACATATGTGTATGCACCTAATTACACACATGCAAAATGCATGAAGCAAAAACTGACTAGTTGGAGATTTTAACATCCTTCCCTCAATTGTTGACCAAAAAAAGTCACTCAGAATCAGTAAAAATAGAAAGGATCTAAGTAACAATATCAGGCACCTTGACCTAAATGTCATTGATGAACATCTAAAATTTTCAGAATAGACCTTCTTTCCAAGTGCACTTGAAATATAGATCAAGACAGATCCTAGAGGAGAAGTCTAAAATGTCTCAATAAATTTCAAAAGATTGGACTATCATAAGGTATATTATCTAACTATAAATAAATTAAATTATAAATCAATAGTAATAAGATATCAAGAAAAGCCATAGATATTTGGAAATTAAACAACACATTTCTAAGTAACTCATGAGATAAAGAAAGCACGTACATTGTAAAATATTTTAATAGACTTAAAAGGAAATTACAAAAATTAAAATTTCCAAAGGAAATTACAAAAATTAAAAATGATGGCATGAGCTAAAGCAGAGTTTAGATGAAATCTTATAGCATTAAAACCTTCTATTGAAAAAAGGAAAGGTTTACAATCAACAATTCCTATCTTAAAAAGATAAAAAACAAACAAAAAGCAAAGTAATACCAAATTAAGAACAAGAATGGGAAAAAGCAGAAATCAATGAAATGGAAACAAATGTTTATGAATTTTTGTATTGTCAGACAGTTATGTATCATCATGGAGTAGAGTGCGAGATTTTGGTACATTTATAGGTTGCATATTAATCAACTCAAGATATGTAGGTTATCGATCATCTCAAACATTTATCATTTTGGGGCCAGGGATTTAGCTCAGTGGTATCATGCCTGCCTCCCAAGTGCGAGGTCCTGAGTTCAATCGCTGGTACAAAAAAATATATGTATCATTTTCTTGTGTTGGGAACATTCAACGTTCCCATCTTCCAGCTATTTTGAATTCTAACAAATAATATGGGATCACATTAGTTGTAATTGCATTAATTATAATCACCCTCTGTCTATGTACTAGAGCGCCAACACGTACCATATTCTCTGTGTAATAGACCACCAACATGTATTCCTGTGACTTTGTGCCATTAAGCAGTTATTCCCCTTTCTCCTCTACCTCCTCAGTCTCTGCTCACCTCTATTCTGCATTATACAACTATGAGCTCAGCTATTTTTTTTTTTTTTTTGGTACCGGAGATCGAACTTGGGACCTTGTGCTTGCGAGGCAGGCGGCGGAACCACTGAGCTAAATCCCCGGCCCAAGCTCAGCTATTTTAGATTCCACGTATGAGTGAAATCATGTGGAACTTTATGGTATTTGCTTGGCTGATTTCACTTACCATTATGATCCACAAGTCCATCCTTGTTGCCATAAATAATAGAATTTTATTCTTTTTAATGCTGAATGGTATTCTATTTATCCAATGATGGATAACTCAGTTGATTCCATTATCTTTGCTATTGGGAATCATGCCACAATAAACCTGGGAATGCACGTGTCTCTTTGAAATGCTGATTTCATCTCCTTTGGATATATACTCAGTAGCAGGATTGTTGGATCATATGATAGTTCTATTTTTAATTTTTTTAGGAACCTCCATATTGTTTCTCATATGGCATATTAATTTTCATTCCCACCAGCACAGCTAAAGAGTTCCCCTTTCTTCACACCTTCACCACCATGCGTCATTTTTTTGTCTTTGTTACTGTAGTAGTCATTCTAACTGGGGTGGGGTGATATCTCATTGTGGTTTTGATTTGCACTGCTGTGGTGATCAGTGGGGTTGAATATTTCATATTTTCCAGTTGTATATCTTCTTTTAAGAAATGTCTATTCAGATCATTTGCTCATTTTAAATTCCATTTATTTGTTGAGTGTTGTTTTGTTTTATTTTTCTACTTTCTTGTATATTCTAGATATTGATCCCTTGTCAGATAGTTTGTAAATAGTTTCTTCTATTCTGGAGGTTGTCTTTTCACTCAGTTGATTATTTGCTGTACAGAATCTTTATTTAGTTTAACATAATCTCATTTGTCTACTTTTTCTTTTGTTATCTGTACTTTTACATTCTTGTCCAAAAAGTCCTTGATGAGATTGAATGTCACAGTATTTCCCCTATTTGCCTCTATTAGCTTTATAGTTTGCAGTATTACACTTAAGTTTTTAATGCATTTTAAGATGATGTTTTATATGATGAGAAATAGATATCTAGTTTTACATCCAATTTTCCCAGCACCATTAATTAAAAAGGGTGTCCTTGATTGTATGATTCTTAGGCCTTTGTCAAAAACCATTAACTGGATGTGCATGGATTTATTTATTTGGGTTACAATATCTTTGTAGTATATTTTGAGGCCATTTAGTGTAACATTTCTGCTTTACTCTTCTTACTCAAGATTATTTCTTTGGTTATTTGAGTTCTTTTGTCATGCCACACAAACTTTGGGGTTTTTTTTATTTTAGTGAAGTATGACATTAGTATATTGATAGGAACTGCATTAAAACTGTATTAGCCTCGCAAGTGCAAGGTCCAGAGTTCGATCCCCGGTACCCCCCCCCCCCCCCCAAAAAAAAAAAAAAAAACCTGCATTAGATCATTTTGGGTAAGATGGATATTTTAACAATATTAATTTTTATAATCCATGAACATGGGATGTCATTTCATTTTTGTGACCTCTTCAATTTCTTTGATCAATGTTTTATAGTTTTTATTATAGAATCTTATGACTCTGGTTAAATTTATTCTGAGGTTTTTATTTTGTTTTTGCTGTGTAGCCATTGTAAATGTGATTGCTTTCTTAATTTATTTTTCAGCTAGTTCACTATTGACCTATAGAAATACTATTATTTTCCAATGTTTACTTTTTGAGCACTTTCTTAATTTGTAGCACAAGAAGATAGTCCTGCTTACCTTGTAGTTTCTCTGCCCTGGGTCCCAGCTGTACAGCTAAGAGATACCTCTTTCTCCTTCCTTCTGTTTGCTTCACTCCTTATCTCTGTCTTTCTCTGTCTCTTTCTTAGATCTTTGAATCATCTATCGATCAATTGATTCATCACTTCATATTTGTAACTCCCTTTATTTACAAAGAAAAATCTGGCTCTCATTATGATCAATATATTTACTCATTCTGAAGCCTAAAATATATTTTCTCATCTCCCTAAACTCACACAAACGTATTTTAGAATTGCTAATCCACACTACTGAGAAAAACACTTCTACCAATCAGAGTTAAATATTTGTTTACAACTTTTTACTTTTCTTTAAAGGTAAAATTTAAATACAGTGAAACACACAGATCTGAAGTACACAATTTAATGAGTGTTGAGAAATGTACACATTTATGTAATCCACATCTCTATCAATATATAAAACCTTTCTGTCAACCCAACAAGTTTCCTTAAGCCAACCAAAATGACTTTCCTCCCTTATGGCAATATAGTTTCTGTTTGTCCACGTTTACTTGGTATCCTGCAACCTTACTGAATTTGTGGATTAATTCTAACATCTTATTGATAGTATCTTTAGGGTTTTCTGTATGCAAAGTCAGTGATAATTTGACCTCTTCCTTCCCAATCCATATGCCTTTTATTTCTTTCTCTGGTCTGATTGCTCTGGCTAGGACTTCTGGCACTGTGTTAAACAAAAATAATGAAAGTGGGCATCCTTATCTCATTGTTAATCTTAGAGAGAAAAACGTTATGCAAAATACAACCTGAGAGATTGCCCTGTTGGCCTTTTGAAGTACTTTCCTCCTATACCTAACTTGTTGAGGTCCTGGGTTTGATCCTCAGTGCTGAAAAAAAAAAAAGAAATCCTACACTTCAGATTCTAGTAAATTAGAATAAAATTAAATGTGTTTTTAATAGCTGGTAAATGTTATCTCATTCTTATACAAATACATATCTACCCATCTTTTGCTCTGGCTACCAATCCATCTGTAAACCTCTGTATGTGCACATAAGGTTGGCTGAAGTAATAGTCACCAAATGCTACATATATTAGGTTATTTCTAAGTAAATTTTTCTTTCCCATTTTTTTTACATATTTCTTAAAATTTTGATAAGTATGTATAATTTTATTTTAAAAATAAAATATATACCTTTCCATATACAGTGGCACTTACATTACATTTACATTTTGATTCTCAAAACACTATAATATTCATTTTAATTTGATAAAATATTAACATGCTAAAGTCATTTCCAGTTCTATAAACAAATTGAAAAACCAACACAAAGTATCTGCACCACATTTCAAGTAATGAGTTCAATCACATTAAGGTTATAATTTTGTTAGTCTGTTAATTTTTTTCCTCTCAATGCAACTAGAAATTAATTCTTTGTCAGTCTTAACAATTAACGTTCTTATCTTTTTTTCTGAAATAAGATGACATTAGATTCCAGAATCTTTTCATTTTTCTTCCTTTAAAAAATTCATGGTAATAGCCTAGTCGTGACAAGCATTTGATAATGTCATCTGCCTAGAAAAATAAAATTCAGTGATTTCACAACCGTTCCTACCAACTGCCCTATTGGGTATATGGCTAAATTAAAAGTCCTCACTCACTTTTATACCAACGCCTCCTTTATTTGAATTTTCCACCACCCGCCATGCTGCTTTTACAATATCCTCTTTGTTCCTATACCCTATTCCTTGTTCTCCGGAGGCATCTTAAAATCCCAAGATTTTCTTTTAAGACACAGCATCTTAAGCTTGAGAAAATAAAGTGCAGAGAAGTGATGTAGACTATATCATAGTTCTTCAGTATTCACTGCCTGGATTATGCATCAGCCATCTGTAAAATGAGTATCACATGCAGCCAAGGACTAAGTTCCACTAGGTAAATAATAAAGATTTGAGAGGTTTTTTATTGGTCAGGTTCATTCTTCTTAATAACCAAGTACTGCTTTTATGTTCAATCCAAGAAATAACTGACTGCCCGCTACATGCTGGGCTCTTGTGTAAGACACTAGCAATGTGGAGATAATTAAGAATCCTTTCCCAGAAGGACTACAGGTGCTGGTGGGTGAAACGGAGAAGTAACATTTGGGTGGCTCTGCCCAGGTCAGCTTCTTGAGTGGCTCCCTCACTGCCCAAAATGGCTGCAGCCATCCTTTAATAAATAGCTGTATTTACTCTTTGTAGTTGAGAAAATCCAGGGAATGAAGTGAGGCCTAACAAAGCCTTTCCCTCAAGAGAATGTCTTCATGAATCCAGCACATTCTTCCTAGTTTCCTAATATTCTCTATATCCAGTCAATAGTCATGATCTTTTCATTGTCTTGCTTCAATTTTTCTCACCATCATTCCCCTTTGCCACAAATACTATGCTATTACAACTTCATAACCTTGTATCTCCCTCACTTTAACCCTTCCCTGGCGATTAAATGTTCCTGTTTTGATTCACCTCCTTGATCTTGTTGTTAGAGCAGGTCCATGCTTGATTTGCCTCCCTATTCCTGACAAAGCCTTTTCCAGACCCTTGTGTGCCTGGGCATTCCACAAACTCTTCTTGAATGAAATATCATTTAATATATGCATCTTTAACAATCAACATTGACTATGAAATCCATCAAGAGGAATGGTTTTGTCCATCAAGAGTCACCTGAAATCTTACAGTGATCTTGAAGATGAGAACTACTGCATGTATTACTGGGTCACAAAATTCAGCAAGAAAAAAATCACCCTAGGTGCCTCCTGACTCATAGTTTGTCCACTGGCAGGACTGCAGCATCCTCTTTTCCAATTCTTTACTCTTATTTCATCCCTGTGAATTAGATTGTTGGTTCCCTTATGCAATAGCACCTCCTGTCTCTTCATGTGCTACTCATTATGACCACACTCACCGAACTCTGCGACACCTTTCCCAAAGCATGGTGCTGGAAATAACACTCAATGCCTTCACCATGCCCCCATAGTTTATGTACTCCATATTCCCAGTCTGGTTTGCATTTCTTAATAAGAATGGCCTGGTCTTCAGTTTTATTTAAATATTGATCATTGTACATTAAAATCTCCTGGGCAAATATAGTGCTTGTAATAGAAAACATACAATCTTCAAATTAAAATTAAAGATCTTGGATCAGAGTTGAGACAACAATTATTTTCTTCACTGATCTATACTTATATTTACGTTTTTGTGTATAATTTCAGAAATACATAGAGTAATAGTGAATATCTATTTTCACTTCCCCACCATTTCAATTCTGTTCCTTGAAATGGTAGGAAACAGAGTGAGATATTTTAGAGATGGAATAAGGATCAGGTGAAGAGGGGTGAGGGGAGATGGGGGATGGAAAATCATCAAAATATGATATACATATGTGCCAATTCCCCAAAACAAATATAAATATTATGTATTGTGAACATATACCAATAAAAAGGAAAAAATAAAATATTTTGAATTCTTAAAAAATGAAAACAAATAATCTTATTCCTTCCCCAGAGGAAAATACAGATTGTAATTTAGTATATATTCCACTTAACACTGTTGTATGCACTTAAATATGTAAATTAATACACGGAGCTATACCTGCAATCTCCTTCACATATCTATATAGTTGTTTTACATAAACATGGTTTTATCACATTTTGACTTTTTTTTTTTGGTACTGGAGATTGAACTCCAGTCCTTGTACTTGCAAGGCAGGCGACATAACCACTGAGCTAAATCCCCGACCCTTGGTTTTATCATATTTTGGTAATTAACTCATTCCACCAGTTATATTGGCCCCCTACTAGCAGTCGGCTGTGTACTGTTACAGGCACTGAGATCCCACAGTGAGCAAAAGAATGTCCCCTCCTCTGGAAGCTTGCATTCTGTTCAGTGAATTTTCATGCTGAAGTATACTTTCATATTGAAGTATATTTACATACTTACCTTTTACACTCACGCATAAATGGTTTTCTACCAATGGGGTCATACTATATGAATTATTGTACCTTTTTTTAATCTGAAAACACTCAGAATTCTTTCCACATCAGAAATAGAGTATGTAATCATCTACATCTCTATAAACAAATAATAGACTAGGAATAATATTGGCATTCTATAAAAGAGACTAAGATTTTAGGTCTAGGATACATATTTTAAACTTCTAGAGATTATTACAAAAATATTAAAAGATGATTTACATTAAAAGAACTAAATATATTATAAATCTCAAAAAAAAAGCTTGACATCACTGGAAACAAAAATTAAAATTAAAATCATGAAATTTCCCATTCCAATAGAGTAACAAGAATACATTTAGCTTCTGCCTAAAATAACTAAAAACTGACACAAAATATATATATATGTAAAACAATAGTATTAAGATATTGGAATCAGTAGCTCAGAAAGAGCAGAAGTAAAGACAGTTCAACAATGGTTCCAGTTGACTGTATGGAGAGGAAGATCCTAGGACACAGTGCAGGTAGAAACCAAGTTGCCTGACTATCTGCATGCATTGAAGAGATTGAGGATATGGAGTTCACTGTGGGAGAACAAGGTGGCTAGAAGTTAAACTAGAGAAGAGCAAGCTGCAGAGAGAGAAACTTGAAGATATTCAGAGGGTCCACAATGAGACATTTCAGTTCATACTTGCACTGAAACCTGAGGCCAGGAAAATCATCACCCAAAATGATTAAAAGAAGTAAGTCTAAGAACTCACAGGTATAATTCCTGTCCCCACCCATAAAATTGGATTTAAAAAAGAAAACCCAATATTATGCTGCATGTAGTAAACTCACTTTAAATAAAAGTATAAATAGATCTCTAAATAAAATGATATTCCATGCTAACATTAATTGACAGAAATCTGTATTCACTACAGTAATAATATAAAGAAGTCCATACATTAAATGGATATAAAAATCCTAGATGTTTATACAGCTAATAGAGCTTCAAGATACATGAAGCAAAAACTGGTAGAACTCAAAAATATAAATAAATACATAAATAAATAGTAATTAGTTAATTATTTAAATAAATAAATTCACAATATATAGTTGAAGTTTAAACAACTCTGTCTACAGAACTGATAAAAGAAGTGAAGAGAAAATCTATAGATTCTACTGATTTATGAAGATTTTATGAAAGATTCATGCAGATTATATTTTTAGATTATAGACTTGATTTTCTCTTCATAGAAGACTTGGACAACATTATCAATTAATGAATTAAAATAACATGGTAAAATCCCCTACCCAAAGACGATAGAATACATATTTTTATTTTTGCAAGTACATGCAGAACTTCCAAATACTTAGAAACTGAATAATACACTTCTTTAAAAAAGAAGCATATCAGGCCAGGGATTTAGCTCAGTGGTTCCACCACCTGCCTTGCAAGCACAAGGTCCAGAGTTCAATCTCCGGTACCAAAGGAAAAAAGAAAGAGAAAAGAAGCATATCAGAAAAGAAATCAAAGGGAAAATCAGAATGTATTTTAAAGGAAAATAAAACATTATACCAAAATTTGTGCGCTACTAATGCAGTACTTAGAAGAAAATATATAGTTCTAAGCATCTACATTTGAAAAGAAGAAAGGTCACAAAGAAGGATTTAAGATCCTATATTATCAAACAAGAAAAAGAAGAGCAAATTAAATCTAATCTGGGCAAATATTTGAGGAGATGGAAGTACTGACCACCCTGATATGATCATTACCTACTGCAAACATGTAACGAATTATTACACTGCACCCCTAAAATTTGTACAATTAAAATAATAATTATTTTTAATCCCAAAGTGGCCATGAAAAAGTAAATAAATAAAATAACAGAAATAAATTATTTTAAAAATAGGAAAAATGAAACAAAATGTAGTTATTTTTAGAAGATTAATGAAATTGATAACACCTAACCAGACTGATCAGGAAATTAAGACACAAATTACCAATAACAAGAACATAAATATGATATAACAACAGATAATATATAATAAAAGAATATAAAGGGAATGTTATAAACAACTTCATGTCAATGAATCTAATCACTTAGATCAAACAAGCAAACTCCTTGGAAAACATACACTGTCAAACTCACTCATGAAGAAATAGATGACCTGAGTAATCTTATTCAATGAAATTAAATTTATAATTTAAAACTTTCTCAAAAGAAAACTCCAGACACAGAAGGCTACATTGGTGAATTCTAGTAAGAAATAATATTGATTCTATACAAACTCTTTCAGGAAACTGAAGTGGAAGTGATGCTTCCCCACTCTGTTCTGTCAGCATTGTCTGGTTATTGAAACCTGACAAAGTCATTTTAAGAAAAGAAAATGGTAGTCCAATATCCCTCACTAATGCAAGTAAAATAATTAAAAAGTTGTAGCAAATTGAATCCCAAATAAACAGAAGAAATGGCATATATGGCCAAGTGAGGTGGGTTATTCCAGGAATCCAAGGTGGTTCACTATTCAAAGTCAGTCGATGTAACTCAACATATTAACAAAGTTTTTTAAAAACTATATATGATTTCAATGAATGCAAAAACAATTTGACAAAATCCAACATCTGTTTCTGATATAAAATAACCCATTATAAAACTACAAATAGTAACTTTTCAAATTGATAAAAAAGCATTTACGAAAAGCATGTTGCTAACATCATATTTAACAGTGAGACTGAATGCTTTCCCTTAAAGATCAAAAACAAAATAGCGATGCTCACTCTTACCACACTTGGCCATTGCACTAGAGGTTCTGGATACCACCAGAAGGCAATGAAAGGAAATAAAGTGCATCAAGCTTAGAAAGAAATATAGAGAACAGCTACTAGGACCAACAAATCTGGTATGATTGGCAGAAATAGATCAATATACAATTTTTTTATTTCAACCTACCAGTAAAGAAAATCAGAAACTGAAGAAAAGAAAACCTATACCATATTATTTTTCTATTGCTGTTGTAATAAATAACCACAAACTTTATGGTTTATAATAACTCAAATTTAGTATTTTAAATTTCTGTGGGCCAGGAGTCTGGCACAAGTCACTCTAGGGTGAGGTCATATTGTTGGCAGGGCTGCTCTCCTTTCTGGGAAGTACGAGGGGTAAATCAAGTTTCCCGACTTTTCCACTTCCTAGAGGTTTCTGGTTCTTTGGATGGTAGTTTTCTTCCTCTGCCTTCAAAAGCACCAAATGAACTTCAGTTTGGCTGAGATTTCTTAATACAACATAAATCACAAACTATAAGAGCAAAAAACCAATAAAGTGAGTTTCATAGAATTTAAAAATATTTACCCCTCAAAGGCACCATTATACAAGAAGAAAAAGAGAAGAAAGAACAGCAGATTGGAAGAAAACCCTTGCAGAACAGATATCCAACAGAGAACTTGTATCTAGAATATAGAAAGAATTGTTACGTCTCGATAATAAGACAAGCAACTGAATGAAACAATGGGCAAAAGATTCAAATAGATAAATCACCAAAGAAGATAGATAGATAGATCTTCTGATAGATAGATATATATCAAATAAGCACCTGAAAATATGTTAAACATCACTAGGCATTTTAAGAAATAGAATTAAAATGACAATGAAATACCCCTACACATCTGTTAGAATAACTACAATTTAAAGATTGAGTGTAGAGAGGATGTGGATCGTCCAATGTAAATGTCACAGCCATTTTAGAAACCATTTGAAATTTTCTTTAAATGCTCAACATAATCTACCATGAGACACAGCCCTTTCACTCCTGGGAACCCAAGAGGAATATAAATACATGGAAACACAATTCTAATCATCAGAACATTTGAAAACAACCCAGATGAATGTCCATGGGTAGGTGCATGGAAGAAAATGGTGGTACATCATATGTTGGGATGAAAAGGAGTATTAATACCCAACACAGATGAATCGCAAAACAACTATGCTGAAGGGAAGCCTGACAAAAGAAAACCTGTTGCTTATTTCTATTTAAAGAAAAGGTTAAGAAATAGAATAATGATCAAAGGCAGATCAGTGATTGCTTGAGGACAGTCTGGGGAGGGGCAAGAGGAGATCATAAAAAATTACAAAAGGTACAAGGAAATCTTTAGAGGTAATAGCAGTGTTTATTAACTTGGTTGTGGTGGTGATTATTTCACACATACATACAGAACACACTTTAAATTACAAGTCAAGTTCATTGCATAGTTCTATATTGCATAGTCATCTATAGTTCAATACAACTGCAAATATAAAATTTAAAAAATCATACGAATTGTGTTCACTCACCAAATGAGCAATAGTAGAAGACAGAAGAAGAGTTAGTATAAAGGTATGAACATTCTCACATAGTTTTTGTTGGAGCTTAAATTTCACAGTGTCTGTCAATTAAAATACACAAGCACACACAAAAAAAATACACTAGCCCTTTAAATCAGCAATTTACTTTGAGTTGAATCTTAAAGAAATATTTCCACATAGATTAAAAATATAAACATTTTATGATCACATAATCACTTAAATGTCTATTGATAGCAGAAGGTTAAATAAATTATAAATTATTCAGTTTACTTAATATCATTTTTAATGTTTTATTTTACCTTACTATATAAATACCTACTTCAATTTTTTAAATTTTTACAGCTATTGTATAACTACATTAGTTTTTCTACAAGTTGGGTTTTGTTCAACAGGTTTTGCGTGTGTATGTGTGCATGACCTAATTTTATTTATCTGACAGATGTGAGTTACTCAGTAGAGTTCATTTTGATTTAATATTTAATAATATACCTTTCAAAAGAAAAACATGCATATATATTTTCCTGACAGATTGAAATGCTGCAGAACTAACATTTTGTTCTTTCAGGAATATATATTCTAAACGTGTTCCTGGCCTAATCATCCAAGAAAAAAGTAAATCCAAATGAGTTATTCCACTATCTTGAATAAATGTTACTCATTTTATAACTTTTCATTAAGGTAAAATATAAATATCATTATACTTTGCATGCATCATCTATAAACCTATAATTGGAGAACAGTTATATGCAAATTATTTACACTTACATACTTACACCTACTATCAAGAAGCCAAACAATAGCTAGGACGTAAGAGTAGAGTTTCCTTTTTAATTCCAAGGCTTCCATTATACTCCTTTTCGATGAGTTTTTCTGTACTGCATCTCAAACTAGGAATCTTGTAAATTTTGCTTTCCATGGTTTGCTCCATAACCAGGTTTGGCAGCTTACTGGCCCTTAATGTCTTTAGTTGTGTGACTGCTCTTCCCAAGAAGAGCCCTGATTCCCTAAGCCTCAGGGGACGCGGCAGTAAACATTCAGGAGACACAACTGCAAAGGAAACTGCACAGGAGATGAAAAGTGAACCTACCTTCTTTAACTCCTATTGGAGCTTAACATTGCTTCCCTGGTGCCCTTTTTATCTCACTCGCTAGCCCTAGGGAATCTAGAGCAAGACTAGCAGCTGGGCCAGCATCAGGAAGAGAGGGCAACCTTGACAGACCAAACACAAGTCCTAGATGAGAGGCAATGACTGGAGCAGGGGTCCAGAGCCTCAGAAGCTTGGAATACAGATGAAAACAGAAGACACGAATGACAAACTAGAGGGCAAAGCTATTGTAATTCAGCTTTGTGCCTCAGGGTGAGACATCATAGTTCTCTTAGCCACACAAAGCAAGACAAGGTGCTGTGAAACGGGCTTGGGAAAACCAGTTGCAAAGGTAATGGCAATGAAAAGCTGGAAGCCAGGTAGGATGCAAGGACAGAATCTTGACTGAACTTCGGACAGAGACAAAGGTGATGAAATGAAGGTAATAGGCTTGAATTTGTTATCTTCCTACCTCAGTCTCCCAGAGTGCTGGGATTACAGGCATGAGCCACCATGCCTGCCTTCCACAAACATATTTAAGCATCTCTTATGTGTCAGGCTTTGCTCCAGGGCAGACGATAGAGTTGTAAGCAAAGCAAAAAAGGCTGTGCTCCTTTTTGGGGGAGCATACTTCATTCTAGAGAAGGATAATAAAGAAGAAAACAAAGCCCCAAAATTCTTACCAAGTCAGATAATGATTCATGCTGGTGGGGAAATCACACAGGGTGCTTTAATTTAGTATAACTCCAGGTAGGGCTCGGGCAAGGCCTTTCTGAGGTAATGTTTGAGCTCCGGCCTTAACTATGAGGCACAAGTGGTTGTGCAAAGATATGGGGGAAAGCATTCTAGGTGAAAAGTGCTATAAAATGCAAGGCGCTTACTCTGGATAGTTCAAAGAGGAAAATCAATATGAAATGATATCTCTGACAGTGAGAAGGGTTAGGCTATGGTAGGGCCTGTAGGCCATGTGAAGCAGTTCAGATGCTATTCTAAGTACAGTGGGAAGCTGTGGGGAGTTTTAAACTGGGAAAAATGATGTGATCCCAAATTGATCTTCTTTTTTTTTAAGTACTGGAGATCACAAGTACTCTACCATTGAGCTGTATCCCTAGTCTCTACTGATTTTTGTCCTTGAAAAACACTGTAAATTCTGCGGAGAATTTGGGAGGGGTAGGGAGAGTCAGAGAAGGGTAATTAGAAGGCTATAATCATAGTGTAGTGGAGAGAAAGGGTGGCTTAGTACTGGAGAAAAATTAACACCTTGGAAATACATTGGATGGATGGATGGGTGGATGGATGGTTGATTTTTGAGGTGCTGGGGATTAAAACCAAGGCCGCGTGCAAGCTAGGCAAACACTGCACCACTGAGCTATAGCCCCAGTAACTGAAATATGTTTTAAATACAAAACTACCAGGACTCACAGATGGGTTGGATGTGGGGATGAGGAAAAGAGAATGATTAAGAGATGAATTCAAGTTTTTAGCCTTAGGAATGGGATGCAGCTATTCAGTAAGAAAGGGCAGAAATAAGCAGAATAGTTTTGAGAAAAGAAAGCCCAAATTCTTTATAAGATCTGCTAAGATTAGGATGTTTATTATATGGGATTGCAAATTCAAGCCCAGCCTGGACAACCTGGCAACTTAGAATCTGTTTTTATTTTTAAAAGGGCCAGAGATGTTTTTTCAAAATTCCTATTAGAGCCTAAGATGCTGATTAGACGTTTGGCTTGTGTGAGTCTGAAGCTCAAGAGAAAGGTCATAGTAGAAATGGTGTAGGGGGCTGGGGATTTAGCTCAGTGGTTCTGGCACCTGCCTCGCAAGCGCAAGTTTCCGAATTCGATCCCTGGTACCAAAAAAAAAAAAAAAAAGAAAAAGAAATGGTGTAGGAGGAGAAACCAGTGCATGCAGATGGGATTTGAACCCATGGAGCCACATGGAGAGGAGAGGATAGAGAAGGGAAGAGGACAGGAGACTGGCCTACATCTACTTTCTGTAACTCCCCAACACTGAGAAGCAGATAAGGAGATGGGGAAGCACCAGCAAGATAGGAGGAAAATAAAACAATTCTGGTGTCAAGACAGGAAATAGCAATGGCAGCCAATCAGGAATCCAGACAGGTCAGCTGGGCAGATTCAACCCTGTATCCAGGACAAGGAAGTGTGTAACTGAGGGGACAGAGAGACATGTGGAGCCCATGCTTGTCCTGGAGAAGCAGTTCAGAGATCTGTAGGGCACCCAAGCAGAGAGTGAAAACAGAAACACAGTAACTGTAACATGGTGGTCAGTAGCTTAGTTCTGACGGAGAACTTTAACAATGACTGCATGAGCAAGCATCCTGCCTTTGTGGGCATCAGGTTAGGAACTGGGCTTTGTTTGAACTGTGTTAGTTGTGGGGCTTGGGGATGGAAGTACCAACAATAGCTAATCGCGTGCCAAATTTCAGGGAAAACAGCAGCAGGAGAATTGAGATGGGATGACCAAAGGGAGCCAGAAAGTCTAAGCCTTGGCCAAGAGAAACCAGGAGATTAGCGGGATGTCGAGAGAGTTGAAGAGGTAGGTTAGTATACAGACTGACATCTAGGTGACAGGTGGTACTCCAGAAGAAAGGACAGTCACGCTGGTAACTACTCAGTTGTCATAACCCAGAGCACCAGAAGCAACCCAGGAAGCGACAGGAAACCTGCAACTAGAGTCGGCATGGAAAGCACCACAGTGGCAGGCATACAACATAGAACATAGTGTCAGGCACACAGTAGGGCTTCCGTTCATGATAACTGCCTTCATTAATCATTATTATTGTTTTAGATAGAACAAGATCCTCCTATACTTAGCTTCATCATAGACCTTCCGACTGACTGGTTTCTAATTTAAAAGACTACAAAGCAATGACTTGCCCTGGATTTTGACTCCCGAATTACTTTCTTTACTGAATAAACTTTGAAATAGAATTTCAAAGTTTCTCCTGGATCTTTGTGTACTGAGAATACAACTGAAATGTGTCCATGTGCTCTTCAAAGGTCAGGATTCTCTTCTTCTCAATATACCTTCAGCTCTGAGTCTGGCACCTAACAGTGTTGCTAGGGAAGGAGATTAAATCAAAAGGCGCTTGTGAGCCTTGGGGATTATCTGTGGATTTCATTCATGCAGGCTCTCTTTCCTCCCATTAATATTGGTAACCGAGAGACACCTGCGCAATATGTTGTGTGCATGTTATACAAGCCTTCTAGTGTTCTAATGGGCCAAGGAAACAAACCTAGAACATAGCTCTGGTGGAATTTAATACAATCTTTAATTCCACTGACATGCACCCCAGCTGCCCACATGAATTTGGAAAGACGACCCAAGCAGCATGAGCCACTGCATTTTCCTTCGCGCAGCCTCCAAAGGCCTCCTCTCTCCTCATACTGACACACTATCTCCATTTCATGTCCTTTCTCTGCAAACAGATGATGAAAATGTTTACTTTCAAACAGCAGATTTCCAAGGTTCCCCTCAGGAAAGCAAAACCTAGTTCATGTTGAAAATCCCTACTGGGAAATAAACTTCATCATGCCAGAACTCTCAGATTGCCACACTACCTAGATTCACATTTTATCATGGGCCCAAAGTCTGAACCTGCTGCAGAACTGTCAAACTGCAAGGTGTCATTTAATGCAATGTATTCATCTATTGGCCAAGCAGAGCTGAGCAAGCCAATGGCAAAGTCTAGATGAGCCGCATGGTAGGAGGCAGGTGCTGATGGTGTTAAAGACCATATATCTGAATGGCTGTATTTGTCCAGAAAAATCTATATGGATGCTCTACTCCCCAGAAAGCAGAAGTACAAAGGAGTGGAAATAGCTGAGGGGGGTGTGCTATGGATAGCTGTGCTGCGCCAACCTAGAAAATTCGAATTATCTTTATAAGATAGCAAGTTCAGAAAGGTTTGAAGTCAGCGTTTAGCCTTTTTTCTAAATCCTGCTGATGGTGAGCAAGGTAACAGGAAATCCTAAAACAGCCACTGTTTTCTTTACATTGGCATTAACAGGCAACATGAAGGGTTTCAGAAAACTTTGTTGGAAATTTTCCACTTTGAACAGCAAGGGATTAGGTGTCTATTCTGATTTCTTTCTCACCCCCTCCCTTTCTGAGAGGGGAGTTCACTCTTAAGTTGAAAAGCAAACAGCCACAAAAGCATTTCCAGGTACAAAGCCACTGGGTATGTTCCGGCCTTTTGGTGGCATCTCACAGGTCTCTAACCACAGCCGGTTTTATTTTCTGTGCCTCAGTCCACACTCGTGATTGTTACCGTACACCTGTATGTCATTCGGAGGTTCACCCAGCTCAAGCAAATTATATTTTAAAACTGCACTGATCAAAAAAAAAAAAGTTCAGGGGAAGGGATTTCCTAGCTCTCAAATAAAAATGTGCAGTGGAGCGCTTACTAAGTAAACAGAAAACATGGGCAGCTGAGAAATCAATTTAGCTGAACAAACAATGTTCCATGTAATGAACTACTAATTATCCTTTTATGCCATGTCAGTCTGAGTGATTACAGAGCTGTGCAGTTTAATTTGACGTTTGAGCATTGCCTTGCTCCATTAGCTTCATATAAAGCTACAACACATGGTGGGGGGGGTCTGTATTTATCTGGAACTAAGTAAGCACCTGTATTAATAATTAAGACGAGCATCTCAGAATCTTTTCTAAATTATACTTTTCATATGAGGATGAATAAAGCACGGGGAACCTAAGGGAGAATGGAGATCAAATCAGGTGCCCTTCGGTCAGTGGATGAAGCACCTGAGAGTGTTTCTAGTCTCCTGTGACACACAGTAGTCTCATCACAGTAGCTCCAGCCACTAGAAATGCCACCACCTCCCAGAGAGCCCTGACCTGGCTCTCCAGTCCCAGGCTTGCATCAGCTGCCAGGCTGGGACCTGGACAGGCCAGAAAATGCAGATAAGAAAGGGGCTCTTTTTCAATCTAGTCTCACTAAATTGCACAAATCCTAAAATCCTATTCCCTGTGTTGTAATGAGAATGTTTTGGAGGGGAAATGCAGAAACGTGGGTTAGAACCCTTGACTTTTCCTATTTTTCACATATTTTCAGGTATTAAGTAAAATAGCTGATGGTAGAAGTGACAATCTGAGTTTTTTTATTTTTAATTTTTTAATTAGTTTTATTTTTAATTCCATCCATTTCAACACATACATGGGATGGGCCTGCCATGGGCCCCACCTGGGATAACTGTTGTGGTGAATAGAGAGAGGAAAAAAAGGTACTATGCAAATACTCCAAGGGAACAGGCTTCAGTATTTGTGCCACCTTGCTGAACAAGAAATACTGGCCCTCTTAAGGCAGTGCTACTTTGGCTACACATTGGAATCACCTCAGGACCTTAAGGAAAAAAAAAAGGACATTTGGATTCCATCCTAGAGAATCTCATTTGATTGGTCTGGGAAAGTCACTTTTTTATTATTTTGTTTTGTTGACATTATTTTAAACTGAATTTAATGTAATTATTTTAATTAAATCATAATTGTATATATTTATGGGGTACAATGCGATGTTTCAATATATGTAGACATTGTAGAAAGATTAAAGCAAGCTAATTAACTTCATCATCTAACATCATTTTTTGCGGCAAGACATTGGAAATTTACTCAGTTATTTTTTTACTTTTTTTTTTTTTTTGGTACCAGGGATCGAACTCGGGACCTTGTGCTTTCAAGCCAGGCACCAGAACCACTGAGCTAAATCCCCAACATTTATTTTGAAATATACATTTTTTAATCTATAGGCATCCTGTTGTGCAATAGACCTCAAAATTTATTCCTTCTAACTGAAACTTTGTATCTTTTAACCAACAACTCCCCATTTCCTCCTTTTCCCTCTTCACCCCAAACTCTGGTAACCATCATTCTGCCCTCTACCTCTAAGTGTTTGATGTCTTTACATTCCAAATATGAGTGATAGCATAGGATTTTTGTCTTCCAGTGCCTGTACTATTTCACTTACCACAATTTCTTTCCTCCTGTTTGATTCACAATGTCGGAAATGACAAGATTTCTTCGAGGGTCATTTTTAAGGTAAATCTGGTAAGTCAGGTAAATCTAAGGAGAAGCCACTGTTGCAATCTACTGTTACGTTGACTAAGGTTTTATTTTCCAGTTATGACATTTATTCAATCCACAAATATTGAGTACTTGAGAGGAGCCCACATCACAGGAGAAAGATACATGGTGGTAATACAATGATCCCCAACACATCTTCTCAGAAAACATTACAGCTAGAATTGGACAGCACTCGGAAAGAATGATCTTAACTAGTGACCACAATAACCCTGAGTGTTAGTATCCCTTTCTTTATTTAACAGGTAGGAATATGAGGCTGACAAGATCCTAAGCTCGCTCAAGGTCAAAACACTTAGCATGACAAACTAGAAGGCCAGATGACCTCATTTAAATCCTCTATTTTTCTGGCCAGTGGCCCTAGTTTCAGAGAAGGTTAGTGATTTGACCAGTCACTGGCCAAACAGCATTTAAAGGTCTAAAACTAAAACTGCTTCCTAATTTTTAATTCAGTGTTTTTTATCCCTCCATGATCAACCCTACTCATCAGACAGCTGAAATTAGAATATTTAGTGAGCAACAGGATCCATAGTTCACTTGCCCTGAATCAGATTGCTAATTTAGGAAAAAATATCCACTGCTTAGTACTCAGTTTTCAAGCTAGTTAAGAAAATGAAGGGGCCAGGGATTTAGCTCAGTGGTTCTGCCACCTGCCTCTCAAGCACAAGGTCCCGAGTTTGATCCCCGGTACCACACCAAAAAGGAGAAAATGAAGTAAATGGAATAATATTGTCTGTTAAGTCACTGATGCAGAGACTTTTCTAAGATTTCAAATTCCAAATCCCGAATGCGATCCAGTTGCATTCCTGGAGCCTACTTCTTTACCATGACTATACATATCTAAGACACTTACACAACAATAGTCTTCATTACCAGCTTGCTCTGCAGTTCTTAGTTCTGGCTGCACACTGGAGTCATGTGGTATGCTATTAAAACATATCTATGCCTGGGTCACATCCAAGAAATTCTGGTGTAATTGTTCTGGGGTGGGTTCTGGGCATCAGTATTTCTCAGAGCTCCCCAAGTGATTCTAATACATACTGGGGTTGGACCATTGACTCCAGGAATTGCCTTCATATATATTGTGTCACCTTTGATTTTCACTTGTCCTCTTTCCCCTGAGCAGAGAGACAGAGTAAGAGAAGGCTTTAGTCTCCTCCTCCATGATCTGCCTTGATTTCTCACTGACCTTCTGAAACAGGCAGTGACTTTTCTTGAGCAAGAAATGATCGAGTCTCTTGGTAAAAACGCGACCTTTATTTCACATTCTACAAAATAGCTAATCAATACTCCTCAAAACTGTCAAGGTCCTGAAAAACAAGAAAAAACTGAGAAACTGTCAGAGGCAAGAGGAAACTAAAGAAATAAGAAAAATAAATGAAATAGGGTATTTTGTATTATATCCTGAAACAGCAGTAACAACAAAAGACATTATTGGAAAAATTAGTATGATCTTGTTAACTATAGTTAACAGTTAGTCAGTTTGGATCTGAGTGGGTCATGGAGCCATGACCTAGGAAACTATGTCTGGTTCCTGGTTGCTTCCTCTCTTATTCTTTCCTTGTCTCTCTGCTTCCTGAATGCCATGACATGAGCAGCTTTCCTCCACCACACCCTTCCACCATGATGTTTGTGCCTTGGAGCCAGGCAGCCATGCACTGAAACCTCTGAAGCCATAAGCCAAAATAAACCTTTTCTCTTTTAAATTGCGTATGTTAAATATTTCCCCCCACAACGGAAAGTGACTAACACAACTAGTGCAGTCCAAATGCAGTGGAGAATTAACAGTAATATACTAATATTAGTCTCTTATTTGTGATAATTGTACCATGTAACACTGGGAAAGCTGAATCAAATAGAGAAGTAAAAGAATTCTGTATCTACCTTGGCAATTCTGTAAATTTCAAACTATTTCAAAATAAAAGGCTTATTTTTAAAATAGATCAACTTTTTCAGGTGCTCTGCATGCACGTTTGAAACTGTTTACCTCACCCAGTTTTCCTCATAATATAGTTTATACTCTCCCTTGAGGCTTTATTCCTTGGTAAATTGGTTAACTGCATGTGCCTGAGAGCTCATGTTGGTCCTTAAACTATTCCATAGCTACGGGAGAGAGGCCTGAGTTCTCCCCAGAGGCTAGAAGATGTCACAAATGATTCTATTAATGTGTGAATTAATCATAGGGGGAAAAACAGAGGACTGTAGCATTAGAACACACAGAATCCCATCTCACAAGAGGGTCTGGCCACAGCACTCTGAGACCTGAAGCCACATGGTCCAGACAGCATAATAAAGCGTTTCCATTGTGTTGGCAGTACTGTTTTTACTGTCATGGTCGTACCACTCACATGCATTTTTTATGATCTTACTGGATGCAATGTGTTCTCTACATATTACATATGTAGTCTCTAAGCACATTAAAAACAGCTGCTGCCTGGATCCCTGTCTTTTTTAACAGCTTATAAGCCCGATTCCCAGGCACGTCTTCCAGGACTCTTCCACTAAGGAAGAAAATGAATGAACTATTAGCAAGCAGTATTTTGTTACCAGATTTCCAGAGTGATCTTCATGACAGCTCCGTGAAGCTGAAAAGAATCTTACTTCTACAATTCTATGCAAAGAGAAACCAGCTTGTGGTCATTGCAGTAGTTTCGTTGCCAAAAATACAAGCCTACTTGGTTCTGATCTGAAGCCCAATGGAATCATACCATATTCAACCCACAAGCAGAGAATGCTCTAGGAGTCTGCTGGACCGTGTCTTTGGAAGATGAATCCAAAATAGGAAGTTAGGAAAAAAGAATACGCAGTGTGGCTTTAGAGAGAAGCCCTTTTATCCAGTCGAGTCTGTTCTCTTCCTAGATCAGAATAGGATGCTTCAACTGACCACCCGGCTGGAATAATGCTTTAAATCAGTCCCTCCTCTAGGCCTGCTTTTTGCTTTCCCTGTGGCCAGGACAGGATGTTCGTTACACTATGTTCCAATTTGTAACCTAGAGGCTGGGTGGTTCTGTATTTGGCCCACAATCAAATTTGTCCTTCTCTTCGGCCTCCCACATGCTTGTGCTGCTTCTGTGTCTATCTCTCTACCTTCCTTACTGGATCCTAAACCCCATGAAGTGGAGAACCACGGTGTATTCATGTTGGTGTCCCTCACTATGCCTACCACAGTGCCTGTCAAACAGCGAGTGTTGGACATATGTTTGTGAAATCTGTTCTGTGGTTCTTTAAGTGGCATGGCTCCCTATGGAGCTGGCTTATGTTTGCAATTGGGGTCCCTGTGGTCACATCATTAGGGGAGGTCGGGCCAGCACTCAGTCAGAACTCAGCTGGAGGACCCCGTGTTTCTCCTGCCCACACTGAAAAGAGTGTGGCTTGATTCTCTAGAGACCAAAGGGAGTGAAAAGCATCTCAGAGTCATGTACCAAGGACACAAATGTTCCCTCGTCTTTATGCCAGAGGGAAATTATGGTTCTATGTTTACTTCAGACTCTCTCTGAGATGTAATGGTGCAAGTACATCTCAGAAAGGAGACACATAAGAAAGGCTGTACTGAAGGAAAGGAAGAGACGAGCCAAGCAAAAGGTGAGGGTGGCATAGCCCGTGAGCAATCACTGTCAATAAACCACCCTCAAAAAACAGGAAGAAGCCCTCTTTTACTGTGCCCTGGAGTGATATCATCCAACCTGAACCCATGACAGGCGAAGATGAAGAAAGGCCTCTCCGCCCCATTCCACCCATCCCTTCAACCAGCATCCTGCTTTAGTTTTATACTCTGAAGGTTTTCTCAAAAATCTTCCTCTTCATGATCTTCTCCCACAGAGCTACCCACTCACTCAATGTCTCCTCCCTTTTTTCTCTTAAAGTATTTCGATTCCTCCCACCAGGGCTCTACCTTGGACTAAGATCCAAATATTCTTGTCAATCAGTAGAATTTGCATTTATGCTGCTGGACTCTGAAGAGGGAACACTAAAAAGAACAAAAAATCCTAATAATTACCTGGCCTATTGATAGGGTATTTATTAATCATACATATCACATGGCCATGGTTAAGCTCTTGCTAGCATGTTTCCCATGTCAGTTAGCTTAAAAAAAAATTGCATCCCTTCTTTACCTAAAATCTTGTCTCTTTCTGGATTATAAATATTCTCTTTGTATTTCCTATGTACAGATCTATTTTTCCCACTACAAAAGTCCTTTAATGGAGGAAACAGGTTTAGGGTTTAGACTTTGTACATGCTGGCTCCTACAAAAGGATGAAGTGGTGGGGGAAGAAGGAAAAACACCTAGGCCATTCTATGCTTTATTCCAAGACCTTAACTTTAGAGATTTCTTGTAAATTTTACATAAAATGCCTGTAAAATAATTTTGGTCATTTTGTCAGCCAAAATCTGCCACTTTACTCATTCTTTTCATGTCTTCAGTCAAAACTCTTCCCTGTATATAAATGCAGGCTTGCATGCATACTCCTCAAACTTAACAATAAATTTCTCTCTTGGTCTGTCCTTGTGTTAACCTTTTCTATCTTTTTTGGCGGGGGGGGGGTACCAGGGATCAAACTCAGGTTCTTGCGCTTGCGAGGCAGGTGGCGGAACCACTGCGCTAAATCCCCGGCTAACCTTTTATTAACCAGATTTTTGCTGCGATTATGGTGCCTAATAACCAACAGCCAGAATCTCAAGGATCCAAAACAACTAACCTTGGTCTTATACTCACAGGCCTGCATATCCACTGTGCTATGGCTGATCTCCACTGGGCTCAGCTGGACCAGGATGCACTCAAGGCAGGCCACCTTCAGGTCTCCCAGGTCCTCACGTATCAACATTCTAGGTCCCAGGCTGAGGGAGCAGCAGCTACGTGAGACAGGCTGTGCTGGTGAGGAAGAGGCTTCAAGAGGACCAGCAGAAATGTGTCAGACCCACAAGCATCATCATATTATTTCCACCCATATTTCATTGGTTAAAGAAACTCACAAGGCCAAGCCCAAAGTCACTGAGAGTAAGGAAATATGCCTCACCCCAAATAAAGTTGAAACCTACCTCCTGTTTGGTGATCTAATCTAGCACAAAGGTCTACAGCTTAATTTTTACTATTCCACTTGGATGAAATGACATTACCATCCACAGACCTGCATAATTCTGTTCAAATGTGTCCTTTTCCATCAAACCCTCTGGTTACTCTGGGCAGACATAAGCATTCAGCCTTCTAAACCTTAGTACTATACCAGTAGGACTTCGTTATGTTCATTTGTCTAGGTGTGATATCCCCCAGAATATCTAAATAAAAGAAACTATGAGCAACTCATGCTCCTACCATCAACATCATCCAGTGCCTTTAGCATGGTAGAAACTCAGCATAAATGGCATTAAGAAATGAGTCTAGCCAGGCGTGGTGGCACACCCCTGTAATCCCTGCATTTAGGAGGCTGAGCCAGGAGTATCACTGTGAGTTGAATGTCAGCCTGGGTTACATAGTGAGTTCACGGCCAGTCTGAACTACACAGTGAGACCCTGTTGAAAGAAAGAAAGAAAGAAAGAAAGAAAGAAAGAAAGAAAGAAAGAAAGAAAGAAAGAAAGAAAGAAAGAAAACCCGTATGTGTGTACCTATGTCTGGAGGGGGAAAAGTCTGCAAAAAAGAGAAAATATAATATAGTAACCAAGGGTTTCAAACTCTGACATCACACAGACCTTAGTTCAAATCCCATCTTTCCTCTCCTTGCCTGACTGTCCTCTCAGAAGGTTCTTAATCTGTCCATACCTCAGTTTCTTCAGTTCTAAAGTGGAGATTACAATAATCCATGTAAAAGAGGAGTACGAGCTAAGCACTCGTAAGTCGTGCTGCTATTTCGTTGTTACTATGCACATTATGGTAAGATGTTATTTTTCTCATTATATACAGTGTGATGAAAATATTTTTTAAGTAAGTACATAATGACAGGGACTAAAAGGGAACATGTGTTAAGGCAGTGGGATGGCAAGTAAAACATCCTCTTCTTTCTTTCCTCCATGGACAATATGGTTTTGTTTATGCAATTTAAAAAATTAAACATTTATTTTCCTTGGTGTTCATCCATCTCTGGGGTGGTGACACCCACACAGACATACCCTGCTTCATAAAAGTTACTGTTGGAACAGATACTATGTACCAGGCTCACTGCTAATGCTTCTCTCTAATCCTCACCGCCATTCAAGGTAAGGACTATATGCCCATTTTATAGATTACTCACATGAGAATCTGGGAGGTTCAGTTGTTTGTCCAGAGCTTTGTAGTAAGCAAGCAAGAAGTAAGAGAAACAGATCTTAGGCTGACTCTGAAGCTCAGACATCCTTCTCCACCCCACATTACTATTCTGTCACTATTTTATAGGCAATTTTCAGTGGGAAAAACAAACCAGAGGACTCTAGACAGATCTTGGTTTCTAACACCAGTCTCCAGTGAAGGAAACCAGGGTTCCTTGGAGAAATGGCTGATTCTAGGATTGAAGCAAGAAATATAGAAGATGAGCCTGGACTATCTTCCAAAAAGTGAGAAAATATCCAAAATCTTTTTAAAAGAAAACACATAGGGCCAGGGATTTAGCTCAGTGGTTTCACCACCTGCTGTGCTAGCACAAGGACCTGAGTTCGATCCCTGGTACCAATAAAAGAAAAAAAGAAAACACATACACACAATAATGTGTCTATGTGTAACAGGCACAAAATCTAACTGAAAGCAAAACCAATGACCAAAGGTGGAACAATTTGAACAAGAAAATAAAGTAGTATTAGATTACAACCCCAATTATAAATACCCACAGGTCCCTACTGACATAAATGAATAATGAAACAAATCAGGAAGAATAGGCAAATGCCCCATGCAGAAGACGGAAAAATGAATTGTAGGGATATCCCACCCTCAAGGAGATGGAGAATAGCTCCTGAAGACATCCTTCCAAAGAGTACAGTATGGAAAGGGAGAGGGGACAACTTTATAGGGGAGAAACCCGGCAACCACTGCCTTGGTCAGGTGATGAAAGTCAACACCAACTGGGATAAGTCATGTAAATAATATGTGCTCTTGACATGATGACATGAAAATACTTTGCCTCTGTTATCTTTCTCCCAGTGTCCATAATCCCAGTTTAATCATTAGGAAAACATCAGATGAATTGAATTCTACTCATGGGACAGTCTACAAAATGTTTGCATGTACCACTCAAAACCATCAAAAACAAGGGAAATTTCAGGAACTGTCACATTCAAAGAGCCTGAGAAAGCATAGTGAATAAATATAATGTGATACCTTGAATGGGACCCTCAGCTTGACAGAAAAAACTAAGGAAATCTGAATAAAAAATATGAACTTTAGTTAATAGTAATGTATATTGGTTTATTAACTGTGATAAATGTACCATACTGATGTAAACTGTTAACAATAGAAAAAACTGGGTGTGGAGTACATGGAAACTCTCAATATTCACAATGCTTCTATAAATACAAAAGTGTCCTAAAACTTAAAATTTATTATTTTAAAGTACAAAGCAAGTAAAAACACAGAGGCTGGCTGTGGGGATAAGTCTCAAGTCTGGGGAGAACCTAGAATATAAGCTAAAAAGAATTTTCTTGTTTTTAAAGAGAAGTGAAATTGAGAAACCTTAGCTAGGCAAGAAAAAAGAGAGAAAACTCAAATAAATAAAATTAAAGACTGAAAAAGAAAAAAGAGACATTACAAGGGACAGCACAGAAATACAAAGGATGACTAGAGATTAATAAGAGCAATTATATGCCAATCTAGAAGAAATGGACAAATTCCTGGACACATAGACCTTACCAAGATCAAATCATTAAGAAATAGAAAACCTGAACAGACCAATGACAAGTAATGAGATTGAATCAGTAATAAAAAGTCTTCCAACAAAGAAAAGTCTAGGACCAGATTGTATCACTGCTGAATTCTACCAAAGACTTTAAATAAGAACTATTATCAAATAACTATCTCAAGTTATTTCATAAAATTCAAGAGGAGGAAATTCTTCCGAACACATCCAACAAGGCCAACATTACCCTCATATTAAAATCAGACAAGAACACAACAAAACAATAAAGCTACAGTCCAGCAGGGTGTGGTGGCCCACGCCAATAATTCCAGCACTCAGGTGGCTAAGACAGGAGGATCTCCATGAGTTTGAGGCCCGCCTGGGCTACATAGTCCAAGGACAGCCTGAACTACATAATGAAACCCTGTCTCAAAAAAAACAACAATGACAACAAAAATAAAGCTACAATCCATTATACCTGATAAACATAGATGCAGAAGTCCCTAACAGAATATCAAACTGAATCCAGCAGCACATTACAAAGATTATTCACTGCCAGGGAATTAACTCAGTGGCACCATGCCTGCCTCACAAGCGCAAGGTCCTGAGTTCAATCCCCAGTATCAGGAAAAAAATTAATAATAGTAATAATAATAATAATAAGATTATTCTCTATGACCAAGTAGGATTTATCCCAGGGATACAAAGATGGTTGAATACATGAAAATTAATAAATGATACACCACATCAACAAAGAGGGACCAAAACCATATAATCATCTGTATAGGTACAGAAAATGCATTTTCTAGACTTCAAAATCCCTTCAAAATTTAAAAACCTCTAAAACTTAGATATAGAAAAAATAAAATGCTTCGTTATAATAAAGGCCATTTATAACAAGCCCACTGCTTACGTCATACTAAATGGGAAAAGCTGAACTAGTTTGTGTTCTATGGCACAGTTGGATAACCATGGATAACAATAATGTAGTAGATGAAAAATTTTTGAATGTTTTTATCACAAAGAAGTGATTAATGTTTGGGAAGGTAGATAGCATGATTTGAATATTTCACAACATGTACGTGTATCAGAACTTCTCATGGTACCCCATAGATATATACAATTCTTATGTACTGATATATAAGAGATTTCTTGTTTCCTTGCTGGTACTTAAGAAAGTATCACCTGACAAAATGCTTGCACATGAAGCCAGGCATGGTGATGGACACCTGAAGTCCCAGCACTCAGAAGGCTGAGGCAGGAGGATTGTCTTGAGCTTGAGGCCAGCCAAGGCCAGCCTAAACTACATACTAAGACCTTGTCTCAAAACACCAAAAAAAAAAAAAAAAACTCCTTGCAAACCAGCATCTTTAAAGCAGATTCACCCAGCTGAGCAGCTATGTGGTAGTCTTAAATGAAGGATCAATTTGCTAAATCATAAAGCAATTCATCCCATAGTTATCTGATGACATCTATCAAAGTCCTTCCCACTACTATATTTCTCACAGCACACATTGTTCTTTTTCTTTATAGTACTTACTCCTTGCAAATAATCTTCTCAACAATTATATTCTCAGTGTCTGTCTTCCCTAGTACACTAGGATTCCCAAGAAGAGGGACACTGTGCTGGATTCCCAGAACACAGCAGAGCGACAGCTGCTACGTGTTCAAACTGCTTCATGAACGCTTGTCCAGGAGCAAGGGCCGACACTACCACCAGGGTCCATGCTGAGTGACCGTCTGGGCTTTCTGCAGACCTCAGTGCCCCTGGCCCACCAGGGCTTCGGGGTCTTTTTAGCTCCTCGGTTCACCACCCAAGCTCTCAAATGCCATTATTTTTAAGCCTTTCAAGTAAGACCTGAAAGAGGAATTTTTCCTGTTGCAATTAAATCTAGTCCTAGAAAACACTAAAATTACCTACAATCCAAGGAAATGAGAAGAGCCACATATTTCCTTTTGTGTGACTCATCTGTTAACCTAAGAACTGAGTCTGGTCCTGACATCCCAAGAAAGCCTAGACCCTAAAACCCAAAGGAAACATGTGGCCAAAGGCACCATGGGGAAAAACCAAAATCGTCAAACAGGTTTCCTTAGGGGCACTTGGCCTGAAGTCTCCTGGCACTGAGGTCTTCATTATTGTTATTTTATTCTATCAGTGCATTCCAGGTCACAGCAAGTTAGTAATTTTGCCATATCTTTCACTGCCTGGCTTTATGTAAGTGCTGCTAAGAATAAAATTAAGCAGTGGGAGAAAAACATCAGTTTGGCATCTAAATTTAGAAAACTTGATGAATAAATCTATTAAATCTATTGTGGGGAGAGAGAAGAGCAAATCATTTCTCATTGGAAAGATAAAATAAATAGAAAATAAAAGGTGATTATCTTCATAATTTAGAACAGCAGATTTAAATGTAAAGCCCCCCCACCCTCTTTTTATTTACAAATGAGTATATTGCTTGATTGTGTATTTTCCCTCACATCACCCTCCACTTGAATTTTCAGAAAGCTATAATCTGAGGCCAGAAACCATGCAGAAAATCATCACTGGAGCCCTGGATCCCATATTGCCCGGGGAGGGAGAGATCCTTTATGGGATCCTACGGATGAGATACAAATCATCTTCTGGAGATCATGGAAAGCAGGTGCCCGACAGGCTGCACCGCAGACGTCTGGCAGGCTTTCATCCCCACACCCCACCCTCCCGCTCAACATCTGGCAGCCCCTTCATCCCTGAGCCCCACCCCCACCCCAACTGCCTCCCAGCATCTGCCACACACTTCCCTTAACCTCAGACGCAAATCCCGTCAAAAGCTCAAAAGCACAATGTGCTGGGGTGGTGACCTGGAGTTACACACTTGGTGGGAGTGGGGCAGGGTTTGTTTTTATTTCTTTTCCTAAACTTTAAATGAATACACAATTCACTCGGAAGGATACTTTCATGTGCAACTCGTTCTCACCGAGAAGCGCATTTGAAATTGAAATCCATAGTTAGTATCAACCTCTATAAAAGCTTCAAGTCACCTGAGAATTGGATGGCACTGTCAAAAAAGGACAGGGAGCAAAAGGAACAACCTTACGCTGAGATCATGCATCTTAGAAACAGAGAGAATTAATTGTGACAGGGGGAAAAATGAAGAAAAGACCTAGGTCTTGCCTGTAAAGTACAAATCACTTAGAAGAAGCATCTTAAACCTAATCTGAAAAGGTTTTGAAACCTGTTTAAGGACATGAGTGCTATTTAAATTCCACATTCGTTGAGAATTTCTTCTTAGTGCTTCCAATACTTTCTGTCACTTACTGGTTTATAGAGCCATTTTGCATGTGGCCTCCCAGGTCCTGAACAGAAAGTAGCTTCCTTGGGAGGCTGTCCCTAAAACCCTGGCCTCACTTGAGTAACTTACCTGACTCAAGGGTTCCTACTGACCACCTTGCATTCCAGCTACACCACTGAGACTGCTGCTCACCATTTAAGGATTTCACCCGAATGAGTTAACTTCCTAACTACTTCCTTCTGCGTGGCCACCTACCCATAAGTACACAATTCTCCATTCTGTCCCCTTCTCCTACCACCCCCTAGTCCTTTCCTCCTTTCTTTCTTAGGAGGAGTATGGATAACACCCAGTAACCCCAAGTGTTTGGGTGCAGGTGACTCCTGAGGTGGTCCTGGCTTCTGAGGAAATAGATGTCCCCAACTCAGAGCCTCTGTGGGCTCTGGCCAACTCCCAGGATGCAGGATGTGTCAGAGACTCCTTGGGCCAGGGCCCTATCAAAGCATTTTATCATTTTATTACACACTTAAATTACTAATTACTTTGGGATATTAGTTAGATTCCTTTGTAGCACACAATTTCATGTTTAAAAGTTTAGCTGTGTCTTGTGACTGTTCATTAGCTGAATTTCCTTGCACATATATTTGTCTGGGGTTTTCCCCCTCCACTGAGCCTTTATCTGAGTCCCTAAGAATTAAATAGAGCAAAAATGTATACCAACATTGTTTTCAATTTAGCTAGTTACCTTGAGTGGGGAAATCTTTGAGCTTATTAAAATCACAGGGGAAAGTAAACTGACTCAGATTGGAATAGACTAGAATCATAAATGGCCTTTGCACGGCAAAGTGGTCATCAGCAGGCTGACGGTGACATGGACAAAGTCTACAAGAGAACACAACAAGCTGGACTAACACACTGTGCATGAAAAAAAGAATTCATCTTAACTTCCTGTCCAAATCCTCCATTATCGGTTTTGTGATGCTAGGCATGACTCCTTGCCTCTCTGGGCCTTGGTTTTTCTCATCTAGACTAACTAGTTTATCTAGCCACATTATTTTCTTATTTTCTACAATGAGAAAAAAAAAAGTCATTCACAACAGTAAGAGAACAGTATAATTAACCTAGTATAATTAATAATTATCAGTGTATCATTTCACCTCTCCCACTTTAATTTCCCTCCCTCCTTTCCTGCTGATGTTCTAAAGTAAGTCATATACATCATAATATTTCATCAGTAAATATTTGAATATTTCTAAGAAATAAGACTTTCACCTTAGCTGAACGTGGTGGCACATGTCTGTAATCCCAGCACTTGGGAAGCTGAAGCAGGAAGATCACCATGAGTTTGATGCCAGCCTGGGCTACATAGTGAGTTCAAGACCAGCCTGAATTACAGAGTGAGACCTTGTCTCAAAAACAAAACAAAAGACTTTTGCCTTAACCACATTATCATCAAAATAGACAAATCTAAAATCAAAAGAACAAAACTACTTAACAATAATTCCTTCAGTTCCTCTCAAATCAAATATTTCAAGACCCAAAACTTCCCACAGGCTAGACTAGAGCCAAATACAGCCACATCCCTCTAAAATTGAAGCTTTTTACTTGGTTCTATAATTAAGAAAGCACTCCAGAATTATTACCTGATAGATGTCCTTGGTCTCCAATTTTAGACTTCAAATCAAAGAGGAACATGAAAAGCTTAGTGAGGATTGGGTAAAGAGTTAACCAAAAGGGGTAGGTGCTCTGAAAGAGGCATATTCTTAAGGAATCAGAATTACTTTTAACTACAAAGGAGATACACTAATAGAGGAAATTAAAAGTAAAAATCATTCATTCATCCAAGAACTCTTTCACTCATTCATTCAACAACATTCATTGAACACTTGCCCTGTGCCAAAGGACAAGGGGAACATACAAATAGAACACAAAGGGTCACCCACACAAGATGTGGCAGTAAGCTGCTCTTCATTTTCAATTAGAGAATAATTAATGCCAATGGGTTTGACCACCACACACTAACAAATGATCAAAGCAGGATTTCGAAGAAAATTGATAATCCCTTTTCAGAGATAGGAAAACTTCAGTTTTTAGGATGGTCTAAATATGTATGAAAGACAAAATATTTTAAGTTACCTTTAAATCTGAAAATTTCCTAAACCTTGATTTGATCCTTTGGTAAGAAAATTATAAAACACAGAATAGATACCACAGTGATTACTATGACCTATTATTTTCATCTCTCTGATACTGGGAGCTATCAGATATACAAAGGCAAAATCACCCTAATAATTTGGATTTGCTTCTCTCTGAAATTGAAAATGTAAAATAGAACTAACTGCACCCCTCTAAACAGAAGTCATAAGTGTATGGGTTGCAACTGGAAGATAAAGAAGTCCATTAAAACTCATTTAAATCACCATTCCCCTTGATATTCCTAGGACTGGGATACTGAGCTGCTATTTGATAACTATAAGATCTGTAAGTTGCTGGAACACAATACTTTCAATAAGAATAGCTTAAAACCCAGTGACTGAGGGAGACCACATAAGGTAACGCAGACCCTTGCCAAAGGAAGGCCAGGCTGCATGTGACCTGAGAATGGCTGCCCCATGGACCCTCTCTTCTGCTCTCCCTCTACCCAGCCTCCCCTCTCACCTCAGCTGGCTGTTGAGCTGCACCCCGAGAGATGGCTCAGAGATGGCTGACTTCCCATTCATTTCCTATCTCCCATATACCCCAGCCAAAAAATGTCTCTGCCTATGTCCCACTCATCCAGTCATTATCAGGAAACTCCTAGAAAGAAAGAAATAGAGAAAACATCATGTAAATCTAAAATTAACCAAATTTGTTTGCTCTCTCACAATGTATATTTTCACTTTTACATGGACCTCCTGAATAAAGCAATTGGTCACCAACGAAGAACCCATATATAGATAGCACTGGACTTACTGGGCACTTCTGATACGTCGTCCAATGTAGCACAATCTCCATAGCAGGTGAAGACACTGAGGTCCACACAGACTGTTGCTTTCCATGATCACCTGGCACTAAGAGGCAGAGCCATTCTGATTTCAAGTCCTGACTCAACATCTGCAATCTGAGTGCTTAATATTTGCCTGTGCAGCAGGTGCACAGCTGTCTATTGTTGGATTGGAAAGAGGCAACACTCACCCCAACATCTGACCCTCTGCTGCCAGTCCTCAAAATTTCTGATTCAAATGCATTGTATAGTTCAGGCTGTTGTTGCTGCTATTGGTTGATTTTATTGTTTCCACCATCCCTGCATCCTTAGCTAAGGAAGTGCTGCGGCCCTAGGAGCCCCTCATTATAGCTCTCATAGACTCAGGTGGCCCTGAGGAGATGAGAAGCCTCCAAGCAGTGTCACTCAGGAACCACACACTCAGTCACACCCAGGCCAGCTCCTCACTCCTGCATTCTGTAAGGGGGCAGCAGCACCCACGGAAGAGAGACTCTGTCCACCTCCAGTGCATGAATGGTCAAGATCAATGCCCATGGTTGGCTTGAGGAGAGATTCAGAAAGATCAAAGGAGATAAATTATGAAGATGTCACATCAAAATAAATCAACTGGGTTTGCCAAAAAGTGAAAAGACAGGGACCCCCAAAGAGTTAAAAGCATCATACCCCAGTGATATATGTGCGCCCATGTTCATAGCAGCACAGTTTGTAATAGCTAAAACTTGGAAACAGCCCAAATGCCCATCACCTGGAGACTGGATAAAGAAAATGTGGGGTTTTTTATAAAATGGAGTACTACTCAGCCATAAAAAATGAGAAACTAGAGACATTTATAGCTAAGTGGATGCACATTGAGGTGATACTCCTAAGTGAAATAAAAATGACACACATGTGTAAATACCAAATAGTTTCTCTGGTGTGAGAAACTGAAAGTGTAAATAAGGACTAAAAGTACAATAGGTAATGTGAAATAGGAAGAAAAGGGGCAAAGGGGAAGGAAGTGGGAGGGCTAGGGGAAAAGATAGAAGGGAGTGGGATTAATATGAGAAAATGGAAAAACAGGAACAAAATCTTTGTAAATAGGGAGGACTGGAGGGGTTGAAGGGAGGGCTGGGCAAGGGTGAAAAA
Organism: Heterocephalus glaber; assembly: GCF_000247695.1. Next base: position 60,397,858 of record NW_004624730.1, read on the forward strand.
TAGGAACCAAGAGAGAGTATGTAAAGGTGCAAATTTCCAATGATGAATGTCATTATGTTGTATACCTAAAATGTACCAATGATTCGAATGAATAATCAATAATGCAAAATAGGAAGAAAAGGTCCAAAGGGGTAGGGGTAGTGGGAGGGGCGGGGGAAAGGAAAGAAGGGAAAGGAAAAATGCTGAGAAATGGAAAACATGGAAATAAAGTCTTTGTAAATAGGGCAGGGTGGAGGGGGTGAAGGGAGGGCTAGGAATGGGGAAAAATAAGAACCAAGATGCATTATGTAAAAGTACAATTCCCAGTGAGAAATGTAATTGTGTTGTATACCTAAAATGTACCAACAAAAGAATTTAACAAAAAATAAAAAATAAAAAAATAAAAGACAGGGAGGCAGACCCCTTTCTATAGCAGAGGGTAGCAACACAGTCCTGGGATCAGCTGACTGCCTTGTACATAGCATTATATTTAAAGGAAACTGCCTAGATTTGTATATATCTAAAGGAGCTTCCTCGACTGAGAAGTCTAATCCCACATCCCACTAGCTCTGAGATCCCAAAGAAGTTGCTTAACTTCAATTTCTTCATCTGGAAAAAAGTTAGTTTGGGCCAAACTAGGACTTCCACTTCTACCACTGCCCAAGAAACACTACGCTATATTCACTTTTAGAAGGACATAACTTTGCACAAAGTGGCAGTACAGTATTTCCACTGGAGTTAGTTAGCCTGGGTTTAAACCCAGTTCTGCTGCTTATTAGCTAGTGTTTATTTGTTTGTTTGTTTTCTTATTAGCCATTTGTCTCTGAGCAGGTTATTTAAATTTTCTAAGACTCAATTTTATTATTTAGAAATAGAAATAAACATTATTGGGGGCCAAATGAATAAATGCATGTAAACTGATAAGCAGAGTGCCTGGTATACAGTAAACATAGTTAGTTTATATTACATTTAAATATATTTTCCATCCTTTACTATCAACAGCCCATAGACCCATGTGCATCAAGAATGGAAATGAGTTTATTGTACCTTTTTAGCTTTTATGTGTCTGTGGAAAAGTGGAAAAAAATTGTTCTCCAATTCCTAAATTACCAAAAAAGTTTGATTAAAAACTCTCTTTTCCTCATCAGGGACCCTCATTTGTTGTGATATTATATTCAACCAGCTCTGAGCTGGCTGCCTGAGCACCCACTAAGTATTAAACACATCTGAAAGAATGCAAATTCTTGAAAAGATCATTGAAGCAAAACTGATATAAAGAAATATACTTCTAATTACTTTGTTTTTGACACTGTTAGTTTACATTGTCAGCTCTTAGACACAAGATTGAAATTAGCCCAGGAAGAAGGGTGTCTATGCTTTATGTCACTCATTTATTCAAAAGGCATGAATGGCCACATGTTCGATACATGATGCCATGCAAGTCTAGGCTAATCCAGACACCTAATCCCCACCTCATGGGAGCTTGTACTCTTACAAGAAAGATGCCGCATGCCGAAGCCCCTATGGGCCAAAGCAGGGCTCATGTGCCATCAAAGAGATACAAAGTAAAGGAGAATGAAAAGATTACTTCTGGATGAGTCTGAGAAGAAACAGAGAGAACTTCTTGAAGATGAGGGCATTTAAACTGGTCCTTTAGTTGTGAACAGGATTCCAACGATAGGAGGTAGGTCTCTGCGAAGGAGAGGGGACCTTCTAGGGAGGATAAAGGAAGTGGGAATGACGGGTCTCAGCAGAGACCAGAAGAGCCAAGTTCATGCCCAGGAAACATGGCAGAGTGTCCCTCCAGGGGCAGCACAAAGACTGGGGAGGGCACCTGGGTGGGTGGGTGCACCTCCACTGAACTTGGGCATCATTTAGGAAACAGGGACCCAGCACCAAAGATTCAAAGAGCAAAGGATGCTTTAGAAAGATCCATCTGACATCAGAAGGAGAAACTTATTTTTCTTCTAAAGGCTGAGACAGAGTCATTCAGGACCTCTGGTTCTCAAATGAAACAAAGTCGAATCTTCCTCTTGGAGGGTGCACTGCTACATTTTCACCAGTAGACAGTACACAGACACCTGGTTAGAGTTTGGGAAAGATCCATAAGGGTTTTCTGTTTTCTCTACACATCCATGAAGCATGATCAATTTCCTCTTTTCCCTGAGAAAAGCCCTATGGCCCACATCCCTCAAAACAATTTGTTTATCCTCAGTATCTCCAAAAATGCCATACCTGCCCTTAGTAGCATCTTAACAGTTCAAATAAAAGCACTGCGCTAGAGCCTGCAGCCCTAGGGTAAAGGTAGCATGGAAGGTGCAAGATGCACATTGTAACATTAAACAAACTCACTGTCGTCTGTCCCCTCTGGAGTCCTGGCTTTCAATTCAGGTTGCATCATAAATGAAATGAGTTTGGTGGCCTCTGTCTATCCCCTGGGACTTTTTGTTTGATTTACAAAAACATGACACAGTTTGACACACTCAGTATAATTAGTATTCACTACTCAGGAGAATGGCTCAGACAGCTAGAAGTCAAATGTGTGGAAGCCGGACCTGAAATTCTCTCTGTCCCCCTGCCTGCCTTCCTCTCTTTTCTGCTCTCCATTTCTTCTTCAGAGGACCAGGCAGGATGGAGATCTAACTGAACAAATCCCAAATATCGTGGGTGCTTGAACATCAACTCAGGTAACAAAATGCAGAGAAAGGACTGCTATCGTCTGCTCTGCTCCCCAAACTTCCTCATGAGACTGTCAGCTATGCAGTGTTAGTTTCACAAAAAGAGCTTTCTGGGAGAGGCCCCGTTTCAGAGAGGGGTGCTGGGTATTTAATGGCGCTTCTGCTAATAATCATTAAAGTTATTACTGCTACTTAAATAAAACAGAGCATAAATACCTAAAAGAAACCACTGCTCACAACATATGAAAACGTCCTCTCTCCCCAAGTACAGAAGAGTTTGCCTGTGCATTTTAAATGTTTAATTCCTGTTTAGGGGCCTTGTGACAGTCTTCTAAAAGTGAGCTGCCAAAACTGTGACTATATTTAGCTGTTGATCGCACACCAACTCAAGGTGGTGCATGCTGGTAGGCACAGGAAAGCAAAGAAAATTGGAGCTCATTAGCCAGGGAGGCCAGGAAAGCTTTAGGAATATTTTGAACTGGGAAATATTTGTTAGATAATTCTAGTTGTGTCATTTCTGAGAACCAAAAAAAAAAAAACCAGCTTATAAACAGAGCAGCATCAATAAGTCAATTTCAAAGTTATAATGGAAAATGAAGAAGTGATGATAAGCAGAAAAGATAGACACCAAGCTCCAAGACGAATGAATGAAATCTTTGATCTCTGAATCCTCTGGTTTGATATGGTTGAGATACTTCCTGTGCCTCACAGCCTCCAAATGCAAGGGAAGAAAATCACTCGGAATGGATTTCTCTAACCAAGAGTTACATGTGACATTTTGGAATCATCATACATTTTCACTGGGTGGTGTCCAGCTAAGCGACAGCTTCCAGTGAGTATGCAGCAGTAAAACAATGCAGACATGGAGCCGGAACTGATCTGGAAAACAAGGAGAACCTCTCCAAATGCCACATTCTACACAGGCCCTGCGTTGGGTTTCTTCTCAGCAGTGATTAATTTGGATAACATTTGAAGCCCCAATTTAAACTGGGCCTAGAAGCTGCTTCAACTGGTTCTTAGTGGTTCGTGCCTTCGTTAAGGGATACTAAAGAATGAAGGAGAAACCAGATTCTTGAGAGCATCTGCTCAACTCTACATTCCAAGCCACAACAATTTATTTTATCTTTTGGTTTGGTGAATGTTTGGGAGGAGGAGCAGTCCTAGTTTTCCCTCATTTCTTGGAATAGAAGTAGAAACTAACTGCATGTTGCTTTTAAAACAGGTTAAAAAATAGTTTGACACCAGCCCAAAGGTCACATATAACTGTAGGTGACAACTGGCCCCTAACTGTACCTCAGGGTTGGTCACTGACAGTCCATTTGTATTTTTTCCCCAACACACATCCCCCCTCACCACCACCCACACTAAACACACTACTTTTGAATTAAGATTTATGTGGAGGCCTAAGTAGAGTGACATAGATGAGTAAACAGTGTCACCTAGTGGACTGGGTGATACTAGAAAAAGAAGAAAACTAATGAATCTGCACAAATGGAAATACCAGAGGGAAGGTCAGCTCTGGGCTACATTTTTTCCTCATTCTCCCTCTCTGTTATCAACCTCAAGCAAACGAGAATGTTTCCTCAAGGAGATAACCAAAACCAACCACAAACAAACCAAAAACCCCACAGCTTTTCTTCTCTAGTTCTCTGGGTTCCAAATAAAAACAACAGCTAGCATTTATTAATCATTTACCATGAGCCAATGCTTTGCAGAGCGCTTTACCTGGATGACCTCACTTAACTACCCTAAGCAGTTCAGTTACTCGTTATTGGGCTTGGGTGTCTTTTCTAAGGCCATGGAGTCAGCTTTTGACAGCCCACGCTCGGTAACATCCACTGTGCGCTACACCCGCACCCAGCCCAAGGGCAAACAATGAAATGGGATCATGGAGGGGTGAATCTGGGTAATAACACAATAATTACATACCTATTAAGCATATACTGTGCTCCAGATTAGTTAGAGGATACAGAAATGAACTGACATGGATCCTGTCCTCCAAGAACCTGTCTTCTAAAAGATAATTTAAATTTGTAGAGTGCTTTAGAGTTATTACCATTTCAAGCTATCTTCCCAGCCTGATAAGGTAATTACAATCCTGATTTCAGAATTGAGGTTTTATGATTCATCCAAGGTCACGCAGATAAGAAGTCACAGGTCTTCGTAGTTAAGAGAGTTCATCACTCTACCTTCTGCTGCCTCCTTCCTGAATGCTGCTGATAGAGATTCCTGGGTTTTGGATGAGAAGTGTAGGCCGAAGGCAGAGACAGAGTGCTGACTGGGGACTTCTCACCATAAGTTGCAAGAGTGAAATGTCCTCCTTTCCCTCCGTCACTTCTGAGTTGGAGAAGAATGGCCATAAGCCAGATCCCTCAATAGATCAGATTAAAACAAGCCATTTATATTCTGTGAGTCTCGAAAAATGAGAACTGCAGGAGATTTCCTTAATCTAAAAAAAGGTACATATAGAAAACCTACAGCAAATGTCCTTGTTGGTGAGAGGCATAATACTTTTCCTCTGTTTGTAAGAAGACAAAAATATCCTTTCTCATCACTCATATTCAAAGTCCTAGCTAGTGCAATAAGACAAGAAAAGAAATTAAAGGTATATATATTTGAAAGGAGGAAATAAAACTCTCTTTACTTGCAGATGATATGATTATTAAAGTAGAAAACACCAAAGAATCCTTTTTGAAAATTCCAAGAACTAATAAGTGAGTATAGCAAGGTAGTAAGGATACAGAGTCAAAATACAAAAGTCATTGCTTTGTTACATACCAGCAATGAACAGCCAGAATTTAAAATTAAGAAACAATGCTATTTTCAATACTGCCAAGAAGAACAAAAACATTGGCTTAACTCTTTAAAAACACACATAGGATCTGCATAAGAAAAATTATCTTCAGTGGGGAGAAAATAAAATCCCTCTAATATATAAAAACAAGTTAAGAAAACCAGGAATAAAGGGTTTTTTTCTTCATGTAAAGACTGAAATATTCTTTCAGAGGTGAGACTCAGGATTTCAAAAACCTGGGATTAATAGCCTACCCTGGCTGTCTAGTACCAGTCCTTTCCTTGGTCTTCTAGAAGAAAAGTTCCAGGACGTAGCCTACTCAAAGTGTCCCTACTCACTTAGGAAAACTAAAGAGTTCAAAGGAGGAAAGAGTAAGTTTTTTATTTTTACTAGAAGGCATTAATACTGGCAGGTAGCAAAAAGAAGCATTTCTCCTGCTTCCAATGACATGATGTTCTACTTTTCTTCTAGCAATTAAGGGCCTAAATCTAAAATCCTTTGAGAATCCTTTTTAATTAAAAAGATCATGATAGCTTACTGACTGCACCTAAATTAAGGGATGCACCTAAATTTTCTATTTGCCTTCCACTGTATCAGCACCATAAAGAAAATCCATCTGCGTAAACTACACATCCTAAGAACATCATCCACCATGCTTGACTTGTATGATGCCTACTGTAAGTTACCCTGTGCCAGGCACTTCCATCCATGTAGTACCTCCTTTAATCCCCTCCATGATGCTAAGAAGGTGCTCTTTTTCCTCACTCTAATAGCTAAATAGAAATGAATATTTTCAACATGCCGTTTCTTTAAAGTTTCACTTTCAGTCTCTTTAGATGGCCAATAACTTATAACATAAGTCAGTCATTCTATCTTGTAATAATTCCATTCTGTTGCCATTTCAAGAAGGTAATATTTGTATTACCTTGATGGGGCCCTGGCATGGGGGTAGATAGAAAGGAAGGGTGACTCATTTCCAGAGCAGATATCTCTGTAAACCCAGTGGTGTCCAACGACCAACTCTCCATGTAAGTAAGAAGCAAGGGAAGAGAAAAGAAACCCCAAAGAAAGCCTTTATTGGTGGTTGGCCAATCTCCGTGTGTAAACACCTTCACTGTGGCTGACTGTGAGGCTCTCAAGATTCCCGAAAACTCAGCAGTGGACTTTCAACCAGCCAATTGGAGCTGACCCTGGCCTCTGCAAAGTCCCCCAAGGACAGGGCCCTTGGATGTTTTATTGAACCTCAAACCCTGTTCAGTGCCTAGCACCTAGTAGACATTCAATAAATTTTTGTTGAATGGCTAAATGAGTGGATTAATAAGATCCAATCAAGTAAATGAGACTGAAGTAAGTATACCATCTTCCTTTGGCTATAACATAATCAGCAGCTTGCAGCTTCAGTGACATCACAGTCTTGATTTATCATGATGGTTGTGATTTGTGCTACAATTCTGTGGGGAAGGAAACATGTTATCACAATATTGTGCTTTGTTAATCATAATGGGAGTGTGAAAGGAGATAAGACTTGAGTGAATGTTTTTCAAAAAGCAGAAAAAAGATATTAGATATGTTTTGTCCAATTCAAGAAAACAGAATACACTGACAATTTTTAAGTGTTGATATAAACCCCTGTAGAGAAAAAATAGTTTTGTTATATAAGTCTAGAACTCTAGCCTCTAACCCTTGGGGACAATAATTGAGCCAAATATTCTTAGACTTGATCTTCGCCAAAAGGCCGAGAAGTGATAACCAAATATTCTTAAGGGCTCGATTGTTTCATTAGAACAGCACAAATGGGCGCTGCTGTCCACTGCCACCGGGTGCTTATTCCTTCTCGAGGAAGTGATTCCTTGTAGTACACTTTCTTGACAATGTCACCAAAGGGAGCTAGTCACCGTTCATTTACAAATAAATGAATTTATTTCAATCTGTCTACTATCTTTTGGGTATACAAACTTAAGAGCCCACAGAGATATATGTAGACATTGTAGAATACCAGCAAAGTTTTATATGGCAGATGAGCAAGAATGGCAGGTCCCTGACATAGGCTACACTGAGACTCAACCAAACCAAGGTGTCCAAGCAGAAGAACTGCTCCCAACCCTGGCTTGTCAGATAAGGTACAGGACGCCCAGTGAAATTTGAAATTTAGATAAGCAATGAATAATTACCTAGTACAACTATGCTCCAAGTAAATGCTCACAATTTCCTCGGACATATTTGTTCTTTAAAAATGTATTTGTTGTTTATCTGAAATAAACATCTGAGTTTTTATTTTATTATCTAGCAACCCTACCCCCAAGGACATATTTTCCTGAAATGTTTTTAAGGAGTTTGACATTTCAAGTAGATTCAATATGTAAATTGTAAGACAAAAGAAAATTTTGAGAGAATTCTTTTATGACCTTGAGTATTGAAAGCCTTTCTAACTGACAAAAATTCAGAAGCCATGGAAAATAAAGTATTTATAAAACCTATTCTGTAAGAATCAAAAACCTTTTTCTGGGGAAAAAAAACAAACCAAGTGAAAAACAAATGACAGCTAGGCAAAAATATTTGCAACTTAAAATACAAAATGTTTAACTCCCCACCTGCATAAAAACACCTACAAATACCTAAGAGTAAAAGAAAGATCATTTGTCCAGTTAAAAAATTCACAAAGACGTGAATGAGCATTCACGGGTGATAAAATTCATGTGGTTCTTAATAGGTAGGAAAAAATAGATGCCAAATTTCAGAAAAGGTCTTTTTACCCAAACTATAAGGTTGGAAAAATTCCAGAAATGTAATAATTAACTAAGTTAGCAAGACTCCATAAGAATAGTATTTTATATTTTGTGGATGAGAGTATGAACTGGCAGAACTAATGTTCCCAGTATTGCTTTCACTCTGGGGAGGAGAGGAATAGAGATAACATGGTTCCAAGACTTGACTCAACTCTACTAGGGCCATAACTGTTACAAACCCTGAAAATTCTTCCTCAAGCCTTAGCGCAGTTTCTCATCAACAAACAGCAAAAGTAACTACTATGCACTGCCTCTAAGTAAGACCTAGCTTCTCTAGTTCAGAAAACCTAAGAGTCCTTGCACTGTCAGGCTTCCAAGGAAGGCATTTTGTATGAATTAAAAGAGTAAATGTTGCAATGAAAGTTCTAGACAAGAACACTAGAATCTAGAAAAAAATGTAATCACTGTATCTTATGTAAGAGCTCTAATCTGAGCCTGAGGAGGTGAAAATTCAGAGCAAGAACAGGAATCCAGAGGCATTTCAAGCAAGGGAATGCGAAGAGGAAGGTCACAGAATTAGGCAAATCCATACCACGTTCACACCATGAACAAACTGTGTCTTTGACACAAGGTGTATAAAGGGAAGAGATGGTCACAGAAAAAAACAGAAAAAATGGGTTTAAAATTGGTGGCAAAGACTGCTTGCTGGTTGTCTGCTCAAAAATGCATCTTCCTCCTTTTTTTAAATTTTTTTCCTTAAATTTTTTTATTGGTACATTTTAGGTATACAATACATTTACATTTCTCATTAGGAACTTGTACCTTTACATGATGTATCTTGGTTCTTATTTTTTCCCTATTCCCTGCCCTCCCTTCACCCCTTCCACCCTTCCCTATTTAGAAAGACTTTGTTTCCATTTTTTCCTTTCTCATAATTTTTCCTTTCCCTTCTTTCCTTTCCCCTACCCCTCCCACTTCCCCCTCCCCTTTGCCCCTTTTCTTCCTATTTCACATTATCAATTATTCATTTTACTCCTTATTTACA
>NW_004624730.1:60407499-60421162 GCF_000247695.1 Heterocephalus glaber
CCCCACCAGCATTTGTTATTGGTTGATTTCATGATAGCAGCCATTCTTTCTGGGGTGAGGTGGAATCTCAGCATTGTTTTCATTTGCATTTCTCGAATGACCGGTGATGTTGAGCATTTTTTCCTATGTTTATTTGCTGCTTTTCATCTTCCTCCTTTTTTAAGACAGAATGCTGATATATGGATAGGCACATTAATATTTGGAATAAAACACCACATTTTTCTCAGCTTCCCTTGCAGCTCATTGTAGTCAAGTGATTATGTTGCCAATGAAATATGAGAGGAAATTCCTGTGAGATTCTATATCATCTTCTTAAAGGGAGAAGGAATGTCTTAAAATAAAACACAAATAGAAGCAGAGGTCTGGAAGGAAGCTTTGGTAGAGCTACCTACAGCAAGATATAAAGAGATGAAGAACAGGGTCTTTGCCCTCCACCCAGCCCAAGTGCCAGCCATAAGCTTCAATTAGAAGACAATTTCCTCTTTTCTTGAGGACTTTGTAAAATTCCAAGGCACTGATAGGGCAATATATTGGGAAAGAGGAGTTTTCTCCTAAACAGTGTCGGACAATGCGGTTCTAGGAGAATGAGAGATAAAAGCGATGCTATTTTGGCATCTCACAAGTTTGTGGCCATGAAATATACCAGTAGAGAATAAACATTCTCATGAAGACTGGCAGAGAGTGTGCAACCACTCCTATAGAGCTTCACAAATTTGGCTTTGATGGCATGCCAGTCAAAATGGGGCTCTAGAGCAGGACAGCTGGGTAGAACTGGTGATGAGCCCCTGGAAACCCCCACAAATACCTGAGTAGCAACCATGCAATACCAGAAGTCACTGAGGGAGGGTTTTCTTGAGCAAAGGGACTGAAGACTTGTGTTATACGGAAAAGCATAAAATCAGCCATTCAAATGTGACTTACGCTATGAATGTCAATGTATTTTCTCAAAGGCTAATGGCTTACCATAACAGCTTACTACATAAGTGTAGGTGATCCTAAAATGAAAGCCCCCAAAAAAGTAAAAGAAAAAAAGTAGCCAGAAGAAGCCAAGGCCATCCCCATGGTATTGAGATCCCATTCATGAGGATGAGAAGCAGTTGGTTATTAATGGTGGCTAGGAAAGAGGACCCAAAACAAGAAACAGCTCTGTTGTAGGAAAAAAGCATTGGATGTCCTTAGAAAATCCAGAGCTCTGGGAAAGGACAAGGTCTCAGAATCCTCACAAGAGCTGTGACAGCTGAGAGAAACGAGAAGGACTTTAAGCTCTCCGCACTCATTGATATAACACCTCCATAGTCTCTAGAACAGGAATAACTTGAGATTTCCAGAGTCAGGCCCAAACAACTCACAAGGCTGAGTCATATTTTTCCTGCAACCCCCAGTGCAAGAGGACCCAAGAGTTTGTCTTCTCCTACTAATCTGCCATAGCATCTAATGAACTCATGAGGGCTCCTGAATGCCCAGAGTCACCTCAGGGAGACACTCCTGCTTAGGTTTGGAGGACATAGAGTTACTTCTTATTTGCTATTCATTTTCATTTGTTTAGTTGTCTTAGTCTGTTTTGTGCCACTATGACAGAATACTTGAGTCTGGATGCTTTATAAAGAAGAGAAATTGGGCCAGGGATTTAGCTCAGTGGTTTCACTGCCTGCTGCACAAGCACAAGGACCCGAGTTCGATCCCTGGTACCAAAAAAAAAAAAAAAGAAGAAGAGAAATTTATTTCCCCACAGTCCTGGGGGCCAGGAAGTCCAAGATCAAGGAAGTGGCATCTGGTGTGTGCTTCGAGCTGTGTCCTCACATGGAAGAAGACAGAAGAGCAGGAGAGAGCGAGCCCACCTTGAAAGCCCCTTTCGTAGGTGCATTAATCCATTCCTCGGGCCAGTGGCCTCCTGTCCTCAACACCTCCCCAAAGGCCCCACCTCACAGACTGACTTTGAGGCTGACCTTAGGACACATACTCAGATCATAACCTCAGTGTTCCGGCTGCACTGACCATCTTACATTCAAGGCTTTTGTTTGTGGTTAAAAATGAAACCCACCATGAAGAAGGGCCTGGTCATTCTAAATTTAACTTTCAATGGTGTTTTTTATAAAGTCCAGCATTATAAATTCCTCTATCGTTCAAGGAAAAGAAAAATTTCCTATAAACAGGAAAACAAAGCAGAGGAAGAGAGAAAAAGAAAAAAAAATAGTGGGAAGATCATGTGTAATTATACCTGAAAGCTCTAGAGAAGTTTATCTCAAAGTACAACAGACTGGGTTATATGCTATAGCACAAGTTTTGACATTTTGCATACAAGTATAAATGTGCTGCTTAAGTCATATTCTTTTATCTGAATATTCTTATATTTTACATGGACTGTATGTCAAACTAAAACTACTTTATATTTCAAGAAGACCCTTCTAGCATCTGTTCAGTTTAGCTAAAATACTCAGCTGACCATTTCAAACCTCCTCAAAAAGAATTCAATATGCAAAAACAGAATATTTGATTTTACTTTAACTCTGTGTACCACTGGGGTAGGAATGGAAGGAAGGAGGATTTCTATCTTTGACCTTATAAAGTTCTGGTGAATAATCCAGAACAATTTAAACATGAAATTTCTTTCCATCACTGTCACCTTAATATTGTCCATATTCAGACAAAACCTTTAGCTAACCAAAGAAATTTACATATTGCTTGTACTTTCATAACATGTAGGAACATGTAAAACCAGTCAGTTATTAGTGATTCTCAAAAACTCTTTTAGGTCACATCAGAAATCCAAGCAATTAGAGTTGTTTTAAAAACCCATGTGGATAAACCACTTCACACTGGTCACTGGCACAGCTTGGACACTGCACACAGTATTTACAGAAGCAAGTTTCACAAACCTTTTTCTAAAAGGACCTATATTTTTTCCAGGACAATTTGTAGTTTTATTACAACTACATGGAAAGCTTGGAAATTTTAAAACCAGCTACCCGCCTGATATAGATTGTATCAGAACTGCAGCACAAGTAGCAGAATTAGAAGGCCAGGGCTGAAGGCCCAAGTAGGCCCCTCAAAGATAGGGAGCCACTAGGAAGGCCCAGCAAGATGAAACCTGGCCCAGAGAGGAAAGGGCAAGCGAGGGTAGCAAACACCTACACCAGCCGTCATTATTCTGTCACTAAATATTTACTGACCATCTACTATGTGCCAGACGTAACACTAAGTTTGAGAAAGGGAAAAATAAATAAATGTGTGTCCTTAGACTTAGAGTTGTTCACAATCTAGTGAGAAACGTTCTGTCTTGTTTTCTGGAACTTCTGCAGTCTCCCTAGTTTTAAGCTTTTGTTTGTACTCCACATCTGCCCCCAGCTTCCTCTCTTCTTTCCACACTGCATAGCACCTTACAGTGCGACACCAGCATGAGAAATCCCAGCCAGAGCTGGAAGGAATGGACAGTCAAACCTAGAAGGCTTTTCAGCCCATCCAAGTCTCTAATCAGCACAGTGGAAAATCACCAGCCTTGGCCTCTCCTCCAGCCATGATTCAGTCTTACCTGTATTTTTGGTTCATTTAACATGTTGAACATCTTAAATGCTTTCTGCTGCCCTGAGTGGACTGGACAGCCAATTTGGAATTGCCATTCACACAGATGTTTGCAGAACTGAAGAGAGAAAGCGGATTCTGTTTGTATCCATGGAAATAGCATTTGCAGCTGGAGGGATGGGTTTACCTGCGCTGGATAGCAAGTTACCCAAGGCAGTCTCTGAGGCAGACCTCACAAGGTGACACTTGGGGCCTGTCACAACACCTCCCTGCACCGTCACATGGATAATTTACAATGAGAGAGTATGGTCTTTGCTCAGATCATCACACTGAACTTGCAGGGTGACTAAGTCATACATTCAAAGCCACCTCCGGATTCCAAGGATAATCTCAGTCTGTGCTCTAGGTAAGAGACGTGGGTAAGCAAGGACCTCAGCGCAGAGTAAAAGTGCCCGGTGTATTCCTCCTAAACCCTCCCTGAGGTGCTTCTGAAAGAGGACAGAGCTGGGAATTAGAAAGTCTAAATTCTCTTCTTTGCTCAGACACCAGATGAATGGTTCCCGGGACTCTGCATCTGGACTGGCAAGACAATCCACACCCACTGGGACCTCGAAGAGCTGCCTTAATAACCAAATATGACAAGGCGTGTGGAAGCTGCTGTACCGCACAGTCCAGTAGACACAGACACAAGAGAGACAGGGATGAGGACAATGGCGGCAGAGGAAACAGGGCGCAAGCCCACCGACTAGAGCATGTTGGTCAACAAAGGACCTAAATTTGTGAGTGTAAGCACATTAGGTCTCCACATGAAACCTTATCTCCGTAACTGTCCTATGTGCCAACCTCGACCTTGGAAGCCAAAGAGAAAGCCAAACACAGTGCATCCTTTTTCTGAGTCTGGGAGCACCATTCTGAGGAGCTAAGAGCTGCTAATGAGGTCACAAGGACATGAATCTGTGCCCACAGATTGACAAATAAAACCATGAAATCTTCAAGTGGGAGAATCCCGAGGCCACACAGGTTGCTTAACTTTTGTACCAAATAGCTTTAGTCCCCAGGGAGTGGCAGGATGAAAAACAACAGCGCACTCTGGCTACAGCCAAACTGGGTGTGTTTTAGTTCCTGTGAATGCCAACCTCTCAGGGAAGTGGAGCAGCTGACCTTGGGGGATGGCAGTGGTGGCCTTCCTTTCTGGATCTCTCCCTGTAGACATCTGCTGTCTTTTTCCTTTCCTTGTTTAAGTGAACAAGCTAAACTCTGCCTGCCTCAACCCTAAGATTTCCACAGGAGGCCCTCAAAACTGCAAATAAAACCCTGAGGCCTCCTTCAGTGATGAATTTTAGAACTGGCTTGCTTTTCCAAACCCAGTGAAGGAGTGAAAAGGGCCTGGAGGAGACCGGGTTGCCAGTGTGGACCACAACTACTGTTCTCTGAAATAAAATTATTACAGAATGGGACTTTTTGCAAGACCAGAGATCGGTTCCAAATCCTTTACCCTTTGTCAGTCAATAAAATAGTTTTTTAAGACACACACACACACACACACACACACACACAAACATGCCCATGCTCACGCACACACACACGGTGTTCTCTAAAGCGTGATATTTTCTGCCTGAGCTTTTCTTCTCACTTGGCAACTCTGTTGTGTACACGATCTCTACAGGAATGCAGAAAAACCACCTGAGGGAGAAAATTACTAATCACTAAAAATTACTAATCACTCTCTTACACTAAACAAATCCCACTGGGAGGTTTTTAGTTACATGCCAGGATATGGGTCTTTTTTTTCCTCCTCCCCTCGGGTTAATGATACAAAGGCACACAAAATTAAAAAAAAAAAAAAAAAAGGAAGCATGTCACATCTTAATATGCATTAGCAGGGATATTTTTACACGATAGCATCTAGGTCTCAGTCCAAAATAAAGGCAAAGTAGACTGAAAGTCTCTAATGCCCACCACTGGCTCTCTCCAAAAGAAAAGAGCTGGGAGAGAATCCTACTTCCCACAGCAATGAATACAGTGAGTGCCTACCACCCCCCGGGGGTCCCTCTATCGCTTACACTAACACTCTGAGACCTTATTTTCACATGATATTCAATTCACAAAGCTCATCAAGAGCCTGTCATCTATTCAATGAAAGAATAGATGAGTGTGTTAGGTCTGGTGGGCCCCACCAATTTGTGCCATATCTTCGTACTGTTTATCTCCCACGTGTTTATCTTTTACTGTTTCTTTGGTCTGCTGTAAATAGCCCGGGCTCATGTACCTACCCAGACCATCGGAGTTGAGTGCATCCAATTCATTGGTCACATTACAAATGAGAGAAATTAGTAGAAACAATGGAATTATAAGTTTCATTTGAATGCTCCTTGGATTCTTCTTTCTTCCTTATTATTGTTGTTTTGATTGATTATAAAACATGATACCATTCACTACTTTTTAACCATTAAGCAAATCCATAGTTCATCAACTACAAAGTGAAAGTCCTGCTACAATAAACTCTTCTTCCACGGGCCATTATATATAAATATATATTTATGCATATATAGACATAGATTTAAAAATATGCCATTTAAGTGGGATACTAATATATAGTTCTATAATTTTCCTTTCACTTAACAATATATTATAGCTGTCTCTCCATATCAATAAATATAAAGCTACATACTCCTCTTGAATAGCCTCTGAGTACTTATCACATTTGAGGGCTATCAAAATTAATTTAAATAACTTATTAGTGGACATGTATGTCGTTCTCCATTTCCACTGTTATTAACAAAGCTTAGATGAACAAACTTAGAAACATATCTTTGAATATCTTTTTGACTTTTCTCTTGAGAATAAATTTCTAGAAAATGGATCACTTCTTCAAAAAACATAGACATTTTAAATTTTGAAATGTGCTGACTACGTATCTTGCAGAAAAATTGATCCAAAACTTACATTCTCATAAATTCTACCCATAATTAATATTTTTAATCTTTGGCAATCTGATTATGGTCAAGTATAGGAGGAATCATCAAAACATACAATAAATGTTTAATTTTTTTTAAATTAGAGTGAAAGACATGTTACCACTAATCTCCCTCAGAATAATCCCTCTAGCTTCAGGCACACTCATCCCATCATTCTTGCCACTTTCCGAGGCAGTTCTAGAAGTCTTCGTGAGTATCAAGTTGCACTGACATGGCTGCCTTGATGTCCTGAACCAATTCCAAACATTTACCTTCATGGTCTTTTTGACTTTGAGGAACAGCCAAAAATCACATAGAGCCAGATCCAGTGAAGAAGGTGCATGAGGACACATTGCAATGTTTGTGTTTGACAGAAATTGCTGTAAATGCTTTGAATCACTTGAGGACATCGAGGGAGCCATGACAGTGCAGTTAAAGACATGAAAGAAGACCTCCAGAGCTACTTCAGGATGTCACAAGAGCAATAGAATGAGTGTGTTCAAAGCTAAGGGGATTATTTGGAGGGGGAATAATAGCAATATGTCTTTTATTGTAATTTTTAATTTAAATACCATATTTTTTGTCACATCACATAGTGTCATTATTTTCAAGTGCATCTCTCAGAGTATTTTCAAGTGATAATTAATAGTGTAATTAAATTTAACTTTTTACAGTTAAAATTCTTCACATGTTATTTTGTAGATTGAAATCACTCCTTGTTTTTATTAACTTCTTTTTCTCTGCCACAATATTAAGGAATCGTTCTCATTTTATGGTCCAGAAGCTAAGTCCAAAATCTTTTATTACATGGCTTAAAGAGAGTAACTACTTGACTAATTGACAATCATCCTAATTTTTACTCTTTAAAAAGAAAGAAAAAAACAATGGAGTACATCTGTGTTCTAGGCGGACACAGAAAAGCAGAAATAAACTCATGTTGAATTCACTCTAATCCAAGCCAGTTAGAGTTCAATTGTAATTGCATATACAACAAAAAAAAAACTTGAAGTACCTGATAGAGTTCAGTTTGTGTCCCCAAATCCCGAAACTTAAGCCCCTTGTTTTTTCTGCTACAGTAACATCGAGGCTGACAATCCTAACAGTCTATGTTGTTCTTCCTTAGGGCAGGCGGTGTAAAAATTGGGGCAGATTAGAAAAAAAAGAAGTGATGAACCCCAGTGAAAAATTAGCTACATCTGGGGGTATCTACCTCTGACCCGGGACTCCAGTAGAATCTCTCAGTCTTTAATTTTCTGTTGCGATGTCAGGAAAGAACTGCCTGGGAAAGAACATACAGGAAGGGGTGTGTACACTCCAGAGAGAGAGAAAGCGTGTGTGTGTGTGTGTGTGTGTATGTGTGTGTATACATATATACATGTTAAAACGTCCCTGTGAGGGCTGGGGATTTAGCTCAGTGGTTTCGCTGCCTGCGGCGCAAGCAGAAGGACCCAAGTTCGATCCCCCGAAAAAAAAAAAAAAAAAAAAAAAAAAAAACTTGAAATGTCTGCTCTCACATATGTATACTATTTGGGCTGGAGATTTAGCTCAGTAGTTCCGGTGCCTGCCTTGCAAGCCCAAGGTCCCGAATTCAATCCCCGGTACCAAGAAAGAAAAAAAAAGTCCCTGTGATAGTTGTCTTTCTAGCTACATTTTGAGATTCAGAGTAATTAAGCGACATTGCCAACAGCCCTGTTAAAGACGTCTGTCTCCCCCCCCCCCCCCCCCCGCCAGCCCCACCTCCACAGCTTTGTTTTTCCCTCCACCTTTATTTGGTTGGTCGGGAGCCTGCTGCAGCCTCCCTGTCACCACCTGTGTGGCAAAACCAGCCTTCCCGAGATCAGCTGCTCTGCAACAGTGCACAGGTGTGTCCTGGAGAAACCTCGGCATTCTTGTTCTCCACTTAGGCAGAAAGAAAACAAAAAGGGAGAAGATTAAGTTATACAGGGGCACAGACAGATGAGAGAGGGAACTCAGAAGCCATGTAAGCTTCAACCACATTTAGATAAATGCTACTGGAAGGTTTATTGTGATGCAGTTGGGACCAAAATAAATCTAAGAATAAACAACTATACAGACACAGAAATCTGACTTTCGTGTGACAGTGCCAGTTAAATTGTTATAGCCATGGAAGTGCTATACTAAATAAGATTCTAATACTGGAGGAAAGGAATTGGCCTGTACTGTGTACACCTACTATGTGCCGTATAGTCTTTATGCTAAGAGTTTAGGTGTTTTTTTTCTGGGAAGGTTGTACTTTGTCTCCAAGACACAAAGTACATGAATCTACAAAGGCTCTCTGTCTGGTGTCTTCTCTCAGCCCTCACTAGTTCTCTGCCTCAGAGCTGCTGTCTTTCCATGTAAAAATATTTTCCTAATCTCTCTCTCTCTCAATACATTGTGATAATAATTATTAAAATGCCACATTCTTAGGAAGGAACCACACCAGCCTAAGGGATCACCGTGCCCTGCTGATATTAAACATAAATCCAAGAACAGTGACTACAGTATTATACCTGTCATGTTGAAGGAAGGCAAATTAAAACCTGAAAGAAAGAAGGATTTTGTCAGGAGAGGACAGGAAGCTGATTTGTTTATTCGTTTACTCATGGGGGCGCTGACTCTTATGTTGCAATAAGAGTTCCACAACCTTGAGCAACTGAAATACCCACCCTTAGCTGCAGAGTATTACTCATTCCGTGGGTTAAATTTTCTCAGGCATTGGCATGCCAGGACATCAGAGAATCACGGAGAAAAGCCAGAGCAATTCATTTTTCTTATGTCTACAAGAGAAAATATCTTAAGCAAACAACCTCAGCTAGCCAACATGAATAATTAATCATAATGTTTTAGAGAGGGATCCCTGTGAAGGGAAATTCATGCTTGATTTTGTTTCTGGGTTTTTAATTCCTGAATATAGACACAACAATACCAAACCTGACAAAAACCTGTTTCTGGCAGAAATTTGCTCATGCCACCTGAATGCTTTCAAGCTGTTTCAAACAAGCTAGTAGGCTGTAGGGGGCCTTAGCTCAGGATAAGAAAATGAGGAGCATAAACACACAGGTTCTCTGGGACATTAATGTCGAGGAGCCTGAAGGCATCCTTCCCAGTCCTTGGAGCTCCTGTGGAATTATGCCAGGCCACAGACCTCAGCAGAACTGGGGGTGGGGGCTCAGCACTATGGTCACGAACACAAGCATTCAGGCCAGTTGGGTTCAACCTCACCCGGCTCAGCTACTTACTTACTTGCACTATGTTAGCTTTCAGTCACTGACAAAACACTTGACACAATCAACGAACAGGTGAACAGTTCGTTTTGGCTCAGTTGCAGAGGTTTGAGCCCACAGACCCTTGGCCCTGTTGCTTTGGGCCTGTGCTAACGCAGTGCATCATGGCAGGACCATGAGGCAGAGGTCTGCTCACTCCATGGAGGCCAGGAAGCAGAAAGAGAGAGGAAGGATTTGGGGCCCAGTAGCCCCTTCAAGGACATGTCACCAATGCCGAGCGTCCTCCCACAAGCCCTCACCTCCAGAAGGTTTCAGCACACCCCAACAGTGCACCAGGCTGAAGACCAAGATGTTAGGATATGGGCTTCAGAGGGACACTCGCAAACCACAGCAGCAAATTATTTCACCTAAGTTACTAACTCTCCCTTTATAAAATGAACATGGTAATAGGACTTTCCTCCTTCATGTGCTGCTATAATAAGATAAGGCAATCCCTAGGACACCCTAGCCACATACAATCTTGTCAGCGCTTGATAGATGGTAAGAGTTGACATTTCAATTCAGTGCCATTCTCTCAGGAGGCACACATGACTCACTTCAGGTCTCCCAGCTAGGAAGCCAGGACTAGGCTTCACATTTTCGCCATTCCCACTGGTAGGTGACACCTCCTCTGACTACCAGTGATTAAGAGTCAGTCTCCACTACACTCAGCCCGACCCAGATCTACCCATCCTACCTTCACCCCTGCCTTGCCCTGTCCCTCTCTGGCCTCCACAGTGACCCTGGCTAAGTCTCAGCAGGAGCCTCTGGGCCAGGTGAGCCTGAGTGCCAGTCTAACTGGACGGGGAAGCCAAGGTCTTAACCAAAACCTTGACCCACAAAGCCAGGTTGAAAATTGTTGCCATTGCAAGCAAAAGACACAGGCTTCCAAACCAGGAGAAGAGAAAGCAGAGGCAAACAAGTGCAGCTCCAACTGGCTCCCGCCAAGCAGCTAAGAGGATCTTCGGGGTTTTGTCAACACTAATAAGCCAAACAAACTTCCATGTGAGGGTGGAAGGGAAGAAAGGAAAAGCCAAGGGTTCGGACAACCAGCTCTAGGCTTCCTGAGGAACTGGGACAGCGCTTAAGAGGGTGAAGAGGGACACGGGAAGCCTGGCGAGCACCATCTGGGCGGCGAAGGGGCTGCATGTGTCACACTGGCACCAGTCCTGACCCTCCAGGTGCACACAGAGCTCTGTGCCCAAGGCCACGCACCTACAAGAGAAAGAGACCAATGCAGAAAAGCGAGCTATCGTAAGTGTCAATACCATCATCCTGATGAGGAGATGTCTCACCTCGACAAAGAGATAGGAGGGCCGAAGTTTTCCCAGGGGGACCCACTCTGCCTACGCAGCTCCTAAGGGCAAAGCTCAGCTTAGTGTGTGGAATCTGCCACACCCTGGTTGTGAGGGACCCCAGTGGGAAGGCGAGCTTTCCCAGCAGCTGCAAGAAGATACTAGAAATGACCCTGGCAGGGTTTAAGCCCTGGGCAGGGCTTTGGAAGAGATGACTCTGCCTTTGGAGGCCCTTTTGTTCCTCCACACTAAAATGGGGCGTGTTAGTGAGCATACCCAGAAGCGCCTCCCTTCAGAATGAACACCAGTTTGTGGGTCTCCCCTCCTCTCACCACTTGGGTTTTTCCTAAATGAGTGAGTGGAACATAATTGTTTTTCTAAACCTCCATTTCAGTAACAATTATAAATCAATTTTTTACTCTCTGAAACCCTGAGTTATATATCTCTCTCTCATTGGAAACAGTAAAAAAATGAGAAGTGATTAATACATTTTTAAAAGGTCAAGATTGAAAAATTCAACTACACATATTTATGATTTTATATATGGTCAAATAAACATAAAACTGAAAGACAAATATACTGTACTGGAAAATGCTAATGTTTGAAATATATGAGACTAAAGAATACTGTCTTTTTTTCCCATTAAGTTTATTGGTAGATTTTAGATATAAAATACAGTTACATTCATCATTGGGATCTTGTACCATTACATGAGCATCTTGGTTCTTATTTTTTTCCCCTTCCCCTGCCCTCCCTTCACCCCCTCCACCCTTCCCTATTTCCAAACACTTTGTTTCCATTTTTTTTCCTTTTCTCATATTTTTTATTTTCCCTTCTTTCCTTTCCCCTACCCCTCCCACTTCCCCTGCTCCTTTAGACCATTTCTTCCTATCACACAATATCAATTATACATTTTTTAAATTACAATATCAAGAAGATCTAGGAGACATTACCACAGATTTTACAGAATTATACTGTCTTAATATATGAGTAGTTCATATAAATCAATGCAGAGATGATTAACAGTAGAAAAATGCAAAAGGCATAAATAGAAAATATTCTATGAGTTATAGAACTAACTGATAAATACATGAAAAAGTATTCACAGTCATCAAACAAATGCTGATTTAACCAATAATGTGATGTTACATTGTACCTATAATACTGGTTTCTATTTCTATTTTGCTAAATGTTCAAATGGCTCTGGATCCCCATTTGTTTTGCGGGACAAGCATGATGGGGTTCTACTCACAGGGGTGATTTCTTCAGAGTAGGAGTCTCAGTCCCAGTTCTGTTACTTCTCTCGGTGGGCTTGGGGGGCAGACTCTTTCAGTTATCAGTCATACAAGTAGAAAAGCAGCTGCTACAATTTTGCACAGAGATTTCTTGCAAGGACTTCATCAGCATTAAGTGTTTTATTTGATAAAATGTAAATGTACCACCACCCCGAGTGCAGAGCATCTGAGCCTTTCCAACTGCCATACCACTGCACCCAGTGCACAGGAGCAAAGCCCCGCCCAGCACCAAGGAGTTGAGCCACGCAGGTGTCAGCAGCACACTACCACCACCAACACCACCACCACCCCCGCTGAAATGAGAAGACACATAAACAAGTCTTGGACCAGACTTCCAGATCAGCTAAACCAAAGGGAAATGAGATGGAACAATCTCATACTCAATCACCTGGACTCCCTGAACTAGCAACGAAAGAGGATCTGGAAAAAATGAAATCAGAAACAATTTTTCAGTTAGTAGCAGACATTGTGACCATAGTGCAAGACATGACTAATAAATCTAGAGAGGACACAGATAAAAAAATAGAGGAGCTAAGGAACATGATGGAATCCCAACATAAAAAACCAATGGAATCCATAAGACAGATACAAACAGATTTCCAGGAGATTAAAAACTCCATTGAAAGTTTACACAGCAGAATGAGCCAATGTGAGGACAGAATTTCAGATATAGAAGATAAGACTGCAATTAGCGACCATGAGAAGAAAAAATTTTTTAACATAGTAAGGGACCAGGAGAAATCAATACATCAGCTGCTAGACGATGCAAAGAAGAATAACATAAGACTGATCAGAGTCAACAAAGAAACAGGAGAGAGTACAGACAACATAAAAAAAACTGTTCATATAAGCTATGGCAAAAAACTTCCCAAGGAGGGGAAAAGAGCTTGACATACAGATAAGTGAGGAATATAAGACTCCAACTTGATCAAAAAAATCTACACATAGGCATATGATAGTTAAGATTCCAGAAACCCAACAGAAGAACAAAATTCTATAAGCAGTTAGAGAAAAGAAACAAATCACATACACAGGAAAACCCATCAGAATCACAGCAGACTTCTCAATGCAAACCCTCAAGGCAAGAAGAGCTTGGAGTGATGTATTTCAAGCCCTAAAAGAAAATGGCCTCTAACTTAGATTGATATACCCTGCAAAACTATCTTTCAAAATTGACGGAAAAATAAGATACTTTCATGAAAAAGAGCACCTTAGGAACTTCATGAATACCAAACCAGCACTCCAAAAACTTTTAGACAATATCCTAGGAAAAGACAATGAGGATCACAATCCCAGGAAGCCCAGCAGAATGAATCCATTGGGCACCACAA
>NW_004624730.1:60426707-60490197 GCF_000247695.1 Heterocephalus glaber
GGAGGAAAAGTAAGAACCAAGAGAGATTATGTAAAGGTGCAAATTTCCAATGATGAATGTCATTATATTGTATACCTAAAATGTACCAATAAAAGCAATTTTAAAAAATTATTTATGTACCCTGTGACATGAAAAGATACCCATAATATGTGGTTGAGTAAAAGAAGAAGTCAAAAATTTTAAAATAAAAACGTAAATGTGTCCTTCTGAGAATGCCAAAGATAGATCTCGGTGAAAAGTACTAGAAAACAGTGATAAGAGCTGGGGCTGGGGATTTAGCTCAGTGTTTCCACCACCTGCCTCGCAAGCCCAAGCACTAGGTCCCAGGTTTATCCCCAGTATCAAAAAAACAAAGTGGTAAGAGTCACCATTGGCTGGATCCAGCTTCTCCCTAGAGAGGTGAAGGGCAGTACGTGCTGTTGGAGCCCTTTAGATCTGGAACAGGAAATGTGACCAAAGGGCTCTAAAGCACACTTTCAAATGGTTAATTTGTCTTTTCGATTGCTTGCAATAGAGGTCGAACTTTTTTAATTACTAAAATTCTAGTTTGACTCCTATAAAGACTTCTGCGAAATTTTTGGTTTAGGAAAATTCCTACGGACCAAATGAAAAAGAATTCCTAGATGTGATAAAATTACAATGTTGTGTGATTTTCTTGTTCTCATTAGTGAAAAAAATTCAGAGGTAACTGAGTCGGACACTGGGAAGAAATAATTGTCATGAGGAAGAAATGGGGAAAGGGTGGAAAATCGTACCTGTGGGAAGCACAACTGCACTAGAGCAACTGAGGCAGCGGTCAGAGGGCAGACCTGAGGGACAGGAGTGGGAAGGGAAGAGTGAAGAAAGCAAGGAGAGGAAGAAGGAAAGAAAGAGGGATGGAGGGAAATAGGAAGGAGGGAAGAAAGAAAGGGAGGAGGGGCAGAGGGGAGGAAAGGAAGGAGAGGAGAGAAGGAGGGAAGGAGGGAGAAAGGGAAAAAGAAAGAGACAGGCAGGGAAGAAGGAAGGGAGGATGGGAAAAGGGAGAGAGGAGGAGGAAAAGGGAGGCACAGGAGGAAAGAAATGAAAGGAGAAAGGAAGGGAAGAAGGAACGAGGAGAGGGAAAGAGAAAGAAATGAAGGGTTTTGAAGTTCTTGCTTTTCTTTTTAAACTTTTAACAACTTTTTATTATTGTATATTAATTATGGAAAAATTAGAGTGTACAGAAGCAATCAAAAGAGTAAAGTAAAAATCATTTTTACCTGCCTCTCACATATAACACTATACGTCTGACGTATAAATAATCCTGTCTTTTTTTCCAGTGTTTGACTTACAAAATGAGGGCCGACACTGATAGGCAGCATCTGAATACTGTACAACACTATTTCCAATACATTTCTAAAAGGAATCGTGGAAACCATTTGATATTTTGTAGATTTCTCAATGGTGTAAAACGTTCCATTCACCGTTTCTTTTAAAAAAAAAAAAAATCGAAAGCTATAATTCCACACTCAGGAGCCTGAGGCAGGGAGATCACCATGAGGTAAAGGCCAATTTGGGCTACATAGTGAGTTCAAGACCAGCCAGGAATACATAGTGAGACCCTGTCTCAAAAGATCAAAAATAAAATAAAAAATAAAAGTCCTGATTTTATCAAGAGCCAGCACCAGAGAGTAGATAGCTAAAAGGTGGAGGAAGAGGGATGCAAAGGGAAATTTATATAATTCAGAAACTGGATAAACTACTCTGAATAAGTAAAGAATATGAGGTATATGCCATTTTCAGTTACAATAAGCAATAGCATACAATTTATGTAAAACAAATGTACAATTGGGTAAGCAAGAACATTATCATCTTCAGGGTAGCAACTTTCATTTAAATGATTGTTAGAGCCTGTACTGCATCTTAACACCTTTTCCCAAACCATCTAAGACATCAGACAAACCTCCCCGAGAAAGCGCAGCTACGCTGAAACCCTAGTGATGTGTAGACGGGTGTGAGCAAACTGACAAAGGGTTCTGGGGCAAGGGGAGCAAAGACAGAGCCTTCCAAAGTAGAATGATGGTGTGTTCAAGAAGTGAGAAAGTACATGCCTTTCTAGGGTCTCAAAGGGTTCCTGGTGTGGATGCAGACTTCTGGGGTGACATTGTGTAAGATGAGTCTGGAGACTCATGGCAACATTAGCCATTGAAGCCAATTCCCTGTGAGCGCTCATGAATATTCTTTGTAGAGAAAAAGTACTGATCTGGAGCATTTGCCACTGTGGCACTCAACCGTGGACTTCACTGTCACCCGGGCTGCGGTCCCTGTAGATCTGCTCAAGGCCACTCACTGATTAGCAGCTGTCAATCGTCAGCATTTTATAGCAATCACTGTGTTCTGAGCAGGCTGCTATGATCTGGACAGGAGTGGATTCACCTAACCTTCACCTCACTCTAATGGGATAGATACTTATTCTTATCCCCACTTCACTGATTAGAAAACTGAGGCACGGAGAGGTTTAGTGATGTGTCAAAGGTTGGGAGGTAGGGCAGGCAATGCGGTGCTGACAACCTTGCTCTTAAGGGTCGCCCCACACACTCTGTATGTGGGCACCAAAGTGCCTGTCTCAAGGCCATGTGGACCCAAGCCAGCGTGGGGAATACCCGGGTGACACAGGCCTTGCTCAGTACACGGGTTCAGGACATAACACTGCTTGGCAGAGCCTAAGCTGAATATTGCAGTAATTCCTCAACAGATGTGCCCCTCTCTGTGGCGGCAGAGTGGCAGTGATTCCCTCCGGTACTTGCATAATGTGTTGTCATTTACCAAGTACTCCTTCATGTTGCCTTGTGCTCATGGTTGTCAAGAGAACCCTGTGGAGCCAGCAAGACAAGATCACCTGGGCATGTGACTCTGAGGGAAAAGTGGCTGCTAGGGACGATAGCAGGGAAGCCCAGACTCCAACCCTGAGGTCCTGACTCACACCCCAGGCTCCAGAAGACTCACAACACCTGGCCTGGACTTGGGTCTCAGCCTGGTCAATTAGGATCTACTCGTTAATTATGTGACTTCTCTGCCTCAGTTTCCTTACCTCAAGAACTGAACTAATAAGACACAACTCACAATGGGTTAGGCCTTGATAAGCTAACAGGGAAAAAAGGCCACTCAACAAATTCTGCATTTCCTGTCTCCTAGTAGCCACGGGTACCTGCCCAAGGAGAAGGTATATGACACACTGAGTTTGTAGACAGTCACCGTTTAGATGTTGCACAATAGAGGAACAAACGCGGTGTGTGGTGTGGATATTCAACCTCCCCTCCCAGCTTTCCCCCCTCCCGTTTTCACAAATCTTCATTTTTCTCTTCTGAGTTTTCTTACAGTACTGTAGGTTGTTGAAACCTCCAGAAAAATGTGCATGTGGGAGATGCAGGCACAGACCCCCCACACTTCCGGTGGTGACAAAGTGGTAGTGGCTGGCTCCCGTTCAAACTCTTCCAGCCAGAAACAGCGGGAGACAGGAAGGGACTTGCTCCAGGACTCTCCTGGAGGCAGTGCCAGACCTTGGCCTTGAAGCCCAGCCCGGCACGCAGCCTTTTCGATCACACTCTGTTTGTCCCCAGGCCCAGGGACTCCACTGTCCCCAGAAGCATAAAGCCTGCACACAGGGGTAAGATGTTCCACCGGAGCATTTAAACCCTTGAGGACAGGCATCGCGATCCATCTGCCACCGGCCACTAAGAGTGCTCCGTGTTCCCCTGCAGAAGGGACTCGCAGAGTCTGCTGGGAATTGGGGGATTCGCTGTCACCTCAAAAAACATACATCAGGAAAAAAAACATATGTCATGCTTTTTTATGTGAAATAAATTCAGAAGCTGAAATGTCTGAGGGAGAAAATGAGGCTTTGAATAGAAGCCCTCCACGGGGAGGGAATGGAGGGAAAAGGCTGAATTTTGAAAATAACGACATTTCTTTTCTTTTCTTTAAACACTGCCTGTTCAAGTGAGAATAAGCAGTCTCTAACAAGTATCCTCCCCTGGGCTCTTCCCAGGACCTCTGAAGCCGGGAAGGAGGAAATAGTGCAGTTTGCTCTGCATCTTTCCGCTGTATTTCTGTGGCATTTGATTGCCCCGTGGCGTTTACTTTACAAATGCTGCCTAGTTCGGGCCAGAGGGGAGGCAAAGCCGATGAAAAGAACTCCATGGGCTAGGAGGTGAGCAGGCTGCACAGGGCACTGTGGAAGTCTTTTCAGAAGCAATCAATAAGTAGTCGCAGCTTTGGCTGCAGCAGATTGGGGCTCCTTGGGAAAGTGGTTAGAGCAGGCATGCGGAGGATGGTTAGAGAGCCAGCCTTCGGCTCCCAACAAGGACTCCATTGTCTCCCAGGGCAGACCCAGGAAGAGATGGCCTCCCCCCGCCCTGCTCCAGCTGGAGCTCAGCTCCCCCTACTTTGAAAGAGTGGGAGGAGAGCACTGTTGAAAGAAAGGTTTCTGGTGGGCGATCACACGCTTGTCTCCCCCCACCCCCACATCCATAGCCAGCGTGCAGCTCTGTACGTGAAACCCCGCTTTTTCCCGGAAGTCTTTGCAGATTTCCCAGGGCAGAGTTCCGGGCTCCTTCTAGATCTCTCCTAGCAAGCTCTTCCATCCCCAGGTGGGACTTCAATATGCTGGATTGTAAATGTTCTTTCATTTGTCACTTGCCTCTCCCTGACTCTTAACTTCTTTCAGAGCAAGAACTAGCTTGATCAGTATCTTAGGAGGACGGAGAAAAAGTCCTGGCTCATGTGAGCTTAAAGATGAAATAAGGTAATGTAATCACGAAAGGAACTGAGTTGATGTAGATACAGCTGGACTAAGTTTTTATACCAGAAAAAAGGGTTTGCAGTAAATTTTAAGTCCACTTGTTAAAAAAAAAAAAAAATTTAAAGCTATATTCTTGCTTTTTTGTAGGCCTTGAAACACATACAACAAATATGAAGTACAGTGAACCCTTGACTTACAAAATTAATTCATTCACAAGGGCTGATTATAACTCAAGTTGGCCAATGAAGGCTCAGGCTCCTCTACACAGCTTTCAAAGTCTCTCTCCTGTATACAAGTAGATCTGTGTCCTTAGAGAGACACTGGCCCAAGATTTCTCACTTAACCCCACACAAAAAAGGATGTTGTAATGTTCCTTCCAGAACTCTTTAAGGGTTCAACATCACTGGTCATTCAAGAGATGCAGATGAAAACAACCCTGAAATTCCACCTCACTCCAGAAAGAATGGCTGCTATCATGAAATCAAGCTGGTTGTGGGGAGAAAGGAACCCTTCTCCATTGTTGGTAGGAATGTAGACTGGTGCGAACACTGTGGAAATCAATATAGAGATTCCTCAAAAAACTAGGATTAGAGGCCCTATTTGACCCAGCTATTCCCATGCTGGGTATCTTCCCCAAAGAATTAAAAGAATCATACCACAGTGATATATGTGCACCCATGTTCATAGCAGCACAGTTTGTAATAGCTAAAACTTGGAAGCAGCCCAATTGCCCATCAACTGGAAACTGGATTTTTAAAATGTGGTTTTTTAATGGAATACTACTTAGCCATAAAAAATGAGAAATTAGAGACATTTATAGCTAAATGGATGCATATTGAGGCCATACTCTTAAGTGAAATAAATAGGACACACGTGTAAATAACCGAATAGTTTCTCTGGTGTGAGAAACTGAAAGTGTAAATAAGGACTAAAAGGTATAATAGATAATGTGAAATAGGAAGAAAAGGGGTAAAGGGGAAGGGGAAGTGGGAGAGGTAGGGGACAGGAAAGAAGGGAAAGGAAAAAATATGAGAAAATGAAAAAATGGAAACAAAGTCTTTGTAAATAGGGAGGGATGGAGGGGTTGAAGGGAGGGCAGGGGAAGGGGGAAAAAATAAGAACCAAGATATATCATGTAAAGGTACAAATTCCCGGTGATGAATGTTGTCATATTGTATACCTAAAATGTACTAATAAACTCAATGAAAAAAAATCTGTATCTGAGACCAGCTGGAAGCACAAGTGGTCAGCATTCTGGTAGTAAATCAAGACTTTGTAAGTTAAAACTAAAATTCTGGTCATAACCCATGTTGTTCATATGTCAGGCTGGTCATAACTCAAAGGTTCTCTGTACCTAAATGGGGACTAGTAGTACATAGGAAGTTCTGAAAATATTAGCTCCCCTAGGCCCTGTTATCTTAATATCTTTATCCTAATACTTCCCTCTTTTAAAATCTGAGACATTTATTGCTGGACTCATGGAACCAGTTGGATACCCCTAGAAAATGGAAACAAGTCAGCAATTTTTTACATACCACAACTAGAGAAAGAGCATTATTCTTCCAGGAAATGATGTTGTAATTAGTAAAAAAAAATTGACATCCATCATCATCAGAGGCCTGATATGACATATAAAATCTGTAGGCCAACCCCCCCATGGAGCCACAAGTTCCATGCACTTCTCTTCATTTCCACATCTCTCTCCCTGGTCCAAGACACCGTTACTCACCAGATGTTGCTCAGTTTCTGTTTCCATTCCTGCCCCAACAGTTAGCCCTCTACAGAAAGACTCTTCTAAAGCATAGGCAGGATTGTGCATTAATCCATTACTTTAAACACCCCAGGGAACTTTAATTTCCATTCCCTCCCCCTTGATGGTAAACTAAATTCCAAAACTGAAGTAAGAAAGGAGGAACTCTCTGGTGGAGAAATGTGGCAAACTTACTGTTATGGCTTGTGTCTAGATGTTCCCCCAAAGCCTCATCCGCTCATAGGTGGGGCTTTTCAGTGCTGGCTGGATCTAGAATGTGTGACACCTTAAGGGTGTGTGGTACTAAACTAGTCCACTGATTGGCATTAGCATAGTTCTGAGTGTGGATAATGGAAGCCCCTCCATTGGAGTGGGTGGCACCAATCGATAGGCTTATGGCCTGGATAGAATATAAAGGGAGAGAGGGAAGGCTGGTTGCTGCTGGTTGTTGCATGCTGCTCATGCTTTGCCATAGACTGTTTCTCCTCTGCGATGCCCCTCTGCCATGAGCCACCCTGCCTTGGAGCCAGCCAATTATGGACTGAAACCTCTACAAACTGTGTGCTACAATAAAACTTTCTTCCTTTAACTTGTGGGTGTCAGGTATTTTGTCTCGACAACAAGAAAAGTAACTAGGATGCTTTACCTTAACCAAATGGTGATGTGACTGTCACCAGGGATGTCCGATGGGTATCAAGTATGATATCCATACCTTGACATCACTGTTCTCCACCTCTGTGGTATTCTTTACAAAGACTCATAACCCTAATCTAATCATGAGAGAGACAAAAGAGGAACCCAGACTGAGAACATTCCACAGAATATCTGACTGGTAACCTCAAGGAAGTGAAGTTCACGAAAAACAAGAAAAGATTGCCCCAGACCCAAGAAGACTGGGGAGGCATGACAACAAATGCAATGTGGTACCATAGATTAGATTCTGAAATAGGAGGAGGAAATTAATGGGAAACCTTGAAATCCAAATAAAACTTGAGGGCCGGGGATTTGGCTTAGAGGTTCCAGCGCCTGTCTTGAAAGTGCAAGGTCCTGAGTTCAATCCCCAGTACCAAAAAAAAAAAAAACCCAAATAAAACTTGAAGTTTAATTAATAGTAATATCCCAATGTGAATTCCCTGGTTTTGACAAACAATAGGGGAACTGGGTAATGAATATCCAGCAACTTTCTGGATTATCTGCAAGTTTCCTGTAAATCTAAATTATTTCAAAATAAAATGATTTTTTTAAAAACTGATGCAGAAATGTAGAATTGGAAGGGATAAATTTGAGTCATTTGTAGGAAAATGGACACACCTTGGGACCATAATATTAAGTGAAATAAATCAGACACATAAGCTCAAATATCATGTGGTTTCTCCTATATGAGAAACCCAAAGTATAAATAAACTAAAGAGCAAAATAAAAGCTAGATAATAGAGAACAGGGAGGTAGATATTTTGTAAATGGGAAGGGAACCAAGAGAGAGGGGAAGGAGGAGAGTTGAAGAGGAGGGTAAAAAGAAGATGTGTCATGTGCATGGACCAACTCCCCATGATGAATGTAGTCATTACATACTGTACACATGGACGAAGAAAAATAAATATTTTTAAAAACTAAAAATAAATATGGTATTTGAAACCTCATTTCTGTAAATGATAGAATCTTTCGGTTTTATCACTTCGAAATAACCAAGATAGTTCCAGAATAACATTTATTCACTTCGGGCTTTTAAAAACGGACCCTAAGGGGCCCGGGATTTAGCTCAGTGGTTTCGCCGACTGCTGGGCAAGTTCAAGGACCTAAGTTCGATCCCCGGTACCAAAAAAAAAAAAAAAAGGACCCTACAAGCCTACATTTTTCTCACAATGTCAATTCCAAAGTCCTTCTTGTGGCCTAGAGTGTCTGTCCTGTGCGGCCTGATGATCTGACCCCCTTTCCTTTCCAGCGTCTTCGGCTTGCCCTGTCATTCCCCAACACTTTGGTGTTCGTGGGAAACTTCACACACTTTCTTCTGTCGAGGCCTTTGCATTTACTATTCCCAGAACCCTTTGGGGTCGCTCAGAGCCCACTCCAGTGCGAACTTCCCAGACAGGCGCTCCGTGAGCACACTGAGATGCCTCTCCGACCCTCCTCCACACCGCTCCCTCATCCTTCACCTTGCTGCAGTTTTCTTCACTCTTCACGCATCGCTTTACCGGAATTATATTTTGGATTTATTTGAATGGGGATGGGTGAGCTTTTGTTTGGTTTGGGTTTCGTGTTTTGAGATTTGGGGGGGGATTTTGGGTTTGGTTGAGGGTTTTTTGTTTGTTTGGTTTGGTGCGGGGTTTTGCGGGGTGGGGGGGTTCTGTTTTTATTTTTGTCACTTTTCTCCATGAGGAGAAGGAATTTGTCTGTTTTGATCGCTGCTGTAGTCCCAGTACTTAGCAGTTCCTGGCACATGATAAAAGTTTTATCTGGTGAATGAATGAATGAAAATAAAATCTGTGCAGTTCTGGCTTTAGCCTGTGTCTCCTCAGGTGGCACTGGTCTCTTACAACAGGAAAGCGGAGATTACCTTCTGGATCCAAAAGATACCTAGTGATGGACATGTTTGATGTAAATGAAACAAAACCTCCTGCCTTGAACTAATTATAAGAAGCTATCTATAATTAGCTCATTGTTAAATTAATCAGCAAGCTTTGCAACCTCATGAGTAAAGTTTAATTTCCCAAGTGATTTTGGCACTATTGATAAGCCCATGGGCAATGGACAGCATTTAATTGTTAGAGAACATTAAAGAAAATGACTTGTTTGGCTTAGATGGTGGAAAAATGTATTCATGTGGTCTTCCAGGATTTGTGTGTTTGTTGTGTTGTGTTGTGCTTTGTTTTGTTCTTGGTTCTGGGGATTGAACCCAAGGCAATTTACTATTGAATTACATCAGGAGCCCTTTTTAGTTTCTATTTTGAGACAGGGGCTCACTACTTTGTCCAGGCTGGCATCAAACTTCCAATCTTCCTGCCTCAGCCTCCAAAGTAGCTAGGATTCCAAGCATGCACCACCATACTCAGGCCAATCTTTTTAATTTATTGGCATTAATAGCCATATTTCTGACTGAAATGACTTTTATAATCAAATGTGAGCTGTGTGCTTCAAATTATGACCTCTAACCAGAGGGAACTTTCTGGAATGATAAAAATGTTCTAATCTCCATTGGGGTAGTGGTTACATAGGTGAATATTTTTATCAAGATTCACAGACTATTACACTAAATACCTGTGCAGTTAACTGTGTAAATTCTACCTTGATTGTTTAGAGCATAGCCCTAAATTGGCAATAATTCCATTATATACAAGTCATGTTAAGAAAGGCCATTCTGTATATGTATAGGTATACAAAATTCATTTCATAAATGAATATGTTTACATATTATCAGTTATGCACAGGTGACTACCATAGGTGAATACACCTTTGAACCATGCTTTTTGTTGGGAGTATTTAATTAACCACACTGGGCCAATTGTTCCTGTTATCAATATCATCATCATTTTATTAGTAGTGTCATAGTTTTTGGGGGGTTTTTTGTTTGTTTGTTTTGGTACTGGGGATTGAACTCGGGACCTTGCGCTTGCAAGGCAGGCACCGGAACCACTGAGCTAAATCCCTGGCCCAGTAGTGTCATAGTTTAAACACAAGTTATCTTGAAAATGTTTGATCCCCTCATACAAAAAAGCACAAAACAACAGGTAACAAAATCTACCTCACCAAATCCAAATATGTATTAGCAACACAGTCTCAAATGGAGGCAAAATTTACTTGAATGTTTCCAGTTAAAAGGAGAATTTACACAGAAAACACGTAAAGATCTAAATTGTAATTAACCAGGTGAAATCCCCAGTCTGGGGGTGGGGGACAAAGACACCTGCAGGTAATTAGCACAGTCATTAACACAAAGTTGAACACGGGTAATATTGGGAGCACTGTTGTGAATGACATTCCAACAGTCAACTTTTAGCTTTTAAAATTTTTCCAAACAATGACTGTAAAGTATATATTTCTGTCTGTAAGTTGCTAGGAACTTATGTCACATTTTCTTGTGAGAAACTGACATCAAATTTCTCCAAAGGGTGTATGTTCATAAAAAATAGAATAAATATTTACAGCACTTCTACCTTCAATTTCCCAAAGATGACCAAATTCACTACCAGTAGCAATATGAAAATATTTTCATTACATTTTTTTTCTTCATGTTTAGATTTATTAGCACATGCTTGCAGTACACAGTGATTGTATTCACCATGGGGAGTAGGTACATGCACATGTTCGTAACATACCTTGATTGTTTAGAGCATAGCCCTAAATTGGCAATAATTCCATTGTATACAAGTCATGTTAAGAAAGGCCATTCTGTATATGTATAGGAATACAAAATTCATTTCATAAATGTATATGTTTACATATTATCAGTTATGCACAGGTGACTACCATAGGTGAATACACCTTTGAACTTTTTATGTCTCCCTCCTCTCCCCTCACTCCCCCTCCATCTCTCGGTCCCTTCCCATTTGTGAACAATCCATCTCTCTTTTTCCTATTATAGCTCTTTTATTTATTTTTTTTTTTTTACTGCTCAGTATCTTCCCATTTATTTCACTTTCAGTAATGTTTTTCTCTTACATGATTGAACACATATTTTGCTTTAAAATTAACAGTCACAGTTGAAGAAACAGTGGCTTATTTTTCTAATTAAGTTACCAAGCTACTGAATCTTAAGGCCTCAACCTTAATGTTGCACCTTATTATTTTCACTGAACAATAAGATCCTCTATTTTGATTATTCCTGGTGAGCAGCAATTTTGTTTTCCCAGTGGTTTCCACTCTCCAAAGAGTCATGACAGATGGTTCAACATGGTGCCCACCACTTCCAGGGATTCCACCTGATGAGTCCTCTTTCCCAGTGCAAGAGCCATGGCAGCCTACACCCAGAGTTCAGCCATTGGGACTTCTCTATCGGGGCTGGCCAAGAAGTCCCACTTTGACTGCCAGGGCCTCATTCTGCTGAATATGGTATTCCTGAAATCTCATGGATATTCTTTGTGTCATTTTTAAATATTTCTGTAAGCTATGTTCTGAACAGGTGATCTCTTCAGATTTTTCTTCTCTTGTTGTGAAGTCTTTCACACAGTCCAAAAAGCAGGTTTCTGTAAGTTTATTGTAGGTTCCCAGGAATTCCCTAAACTGTTTTATCGGATCAGATTCTGATATCTGTGCAGCCATATTCTTTTGGTTTATTTATGAGTCACCTTTTCTGACACATGAGTTTCCTGAGTTCCTGAGAAGCAGTTGTCCACCCTCTGCTCGGGGTTCCAGTGAGGCCTGATTTCTACTCAGTCACTGGCTTTTGTCCATATGAGGCTGGGGGGACTTCCACGACTGTCGGCCTGTCGGGGTTAAAGCGGGCGCCTTGGCTGGAGAATGGCAGAGAACCTATAGCTCTTTTATTTTGCTCTTTAATTTATTTATATTTTGATTTTCTCATATAAGAGAAACCATGTGATATTTAAGCTTAAGTATCTGATTTATTTTATTTAATATTCTGATATCAAAGCATATCCATTTTCTTACACGACTCAAGTTTATCCTTCTTTATGGCAGAGTAGGGCACCACTGCGTGTAAATACCACCTTTTCTTTATCCATTCATCTGTTGATGGACATGTACACTGCTTCCAAGATTTAGCTACTATGAGTAGTGCTACTGTAAACATGGGTCTGCATGTATCACTGTAATATGACATCTTTAACTCTTTCAGTAAGATCCCTAGGAGGGGAATAGCTGGATTGAATTTTTTTTTGGTGGGGGTTACCAGGGACCAAACTCGGGTCCTTGCGCTTGCACAGCAGGCAGTGAAACCACTGAGCTAAATCCCTGGCCCTTGAATTATATTTTTATTAAAGCTACCTTCTTCAGGCAAAGAGTAGATATGTGAGGCTGACATTCCTTCCCTCAAAAGTATTTGCTTTGACCATCAACTTTCTAACATTATGTGCTTCACAGCATTTATCATCATCTGAAATCACATTTTTATGTTTGTTGATTGATTGATTTATGGACAGTCTCCATTGCCGCATGAACTCTGTGAGAGCCAGACTTAGGTCCTGCCATCTTCATGGTGTCCCAGACCTAGAACAGAGGCCAGGCACATGATAGGCACTGAAGTCACCAGGCTCAGCCTTAGATGTGCAGATGCACTGTGGGGGAGGCACCACAGGCAAGAATAAAAGAGCTGCACTATGGGGCCCACGCAGTTGTGTCCGTCACACAGCAAGTGGGAGTAGCCAAGGAGCAGTGGACCACAGGGGGCTGTGTGGTGGCAATCAGGGGTGAGGGATGAGGCTGCAGTGGGAAAGCACATGCAGCATGCTGACAGTGACACAAGGGACAGTGTGAGACACCATGAGCTATTTCACAGCCAAAGCCAAAGGACCTGCAGGTCACACAGGGAGAGAAATTGAAAAAGCATGAAAAAAACACATGGCCTGAAATCCATCTGTACAGCACAACCACGACTAGCTGGGTATTTCCATTCCACACCTGTTTTCAGTCCACAAACTACACAGCCCATTGCACCCCAGCGGGGCAGCTACGTCCTGTGGGCTCCTGCGTGACTCACACGCATGCACCCCGGACACGCTCTCAGTGTCCCACCAATGGCTGCCTAAAATGTCCCACCTTTTGCCATCTCCTATGGCTGCATTCCACCTTCCTGACAAAGGCCAGTCCAAGGGCCACAGCGTCATAAGTTAAACGACTCCTTCAAGTGCCCAGATCCACTGTGCAGTCAGAAAAAGGCAGTGAGGTGTGGTGCAGAGTTCTAAGCTTTGGAGTCAGAGACAGTGGGTTCACACGGGCAATGCTCACACATTCTGCCATGTCAGGTGCTCTACCGGTTCAGGTTCCCTTCTGCCCTTACCCCATGGATCAAAGAGCTAATCAAGTTAGACTGATGATAAGGTTAAAGTCTTCAAACATGGGAGGAGGATTTCAGCGATGGCTCCTTTGGGTTTCCGTCTTCCAAAGAGCCGGACACAAGCTGATACTGGTATCACTGTAAGGCCAACATTTTCTGCGTAGCACACCTCATACCCTGTGCAAAGTCATTGGGACAAGTCACCAGGGCTTAGGTGGAAATCTGGTCTTGCTGGCTCAAACACTGCTCCATTTGAGAGGAATGAAAGACGGGACAACTTCTGGTGGCCACTATTTACGTGAAAGGCCCTCAAGCAGTTGCCTCAATGACTTGGCATGTAAACACTGGGAGGAGAAGTAGGGCAGTCCTTTGTTCCTGGATGGTGTTCTGAAAGCCCAGGGCTAGAGCTCATTCCTCACATCTTGCCTTTGCACACCACAGCTCCTCCTGAAACTCTATAAAATGCATTAGATGCTGGTTCATTGCCAGAGCCTCCACGGCACAGGAGGCACAGGGTACAGTGTCTAGCGGCAGCAGTAATAAATGGCATAACTGCTGCTATTTTGTGAATATTCCCTCCTGCGTGCCAAGGTAAGCAAGCATATGTAGGATATTAACACGGGTCTTCTTGGAGTTTACTTGACTGCCACTGCAGTTTACAAAAGATGGACAGATTTAGAGGGTCTGGACCACTGAGCTATGTCACACATTGGGACTCAGGGTGACCCAGGAGAGCTGTCATAGTGATGATGGTGCTAGCAGTGGCTAATATTTTTTAGGCTTCTGTGTGCCAAGCCCTGCTCTGTTCCATGTAATACAAATACTGCTACCTATCTACTGTCTGCTATCATCATTCCCACTTTATAGATACAGAAACAGAGGTAGAGTGACTTGCATACAATGGAAACGGGGGAGGAGAGACTGGCGTCCACATGTCTGAGCCCAGAATATGCCCTCTAAGCTTGGCTGGTGCGCGTGGAGCAGGGCCTGGGCAGTGCCAAATGACGGGCACCACCTTGGTAAGAACAACCTCCACCTCACACCATTGTCACTCAGGGAGCAAGAGCCTGGTCAGAAGTTAGGTTAAGGGAGAGGAGGAGGAACTCATTCCAGTCTGTCCAAAAACTAAGTCCTAAGATTTGATCATCCCATTCTGAAACTACATGGTACAGCTGGCCAAATCCTCTATCTTCGGACAAAGTTGTCATCAAGTTGAGGCCAATTCACATGGAACACAGCCCCAAATATGTGCCCCATTAAAGGTGCTTTCAGAAGGCTCAGACAGTCCTCTAACAGAGGGAGGCTTGCCAGTCAGAAAGAAGGGTCCTATTTAATTTCATCCCAAATGCAGGGCACATCATGTTACCCCTTCGAGGCTTGGAGGTCCATATGTCCTCATGTAATTGCACCCGCAAGACAAAGCCCCACAATGCTTTTGAGCTACAGGTGAGTTCCTCTCGGAGCAGCTGTTGCAGGGTTAGGGAAGCAGGAATGCCAGCAGAACCAGGTGTCTTGGATTATGTGCTCCTACATGAGCTCCCTCAGCTGCTGGAAGGGAGGAGGCCACGGGGATCATGCCAGACTGGAGCATCCTTCTTTGGCCTCTAGAGGATTCTGAAGCCTGGTCTTGAGAACACAGGCAGTGATACCCTTGTACACTATTTTTTGAGACAAGGTCTTACCGTGTAGTCAGGCTGGTCTTGAATTCATTAGTAACCCAGACTCACCTCCAACTTACAATGATCCTCCTGCCTCAGCCCCCCACCCCCACTGCTGGGATTACAGGTGTGCATCACCACACCTGGCTCCATACACACTTTCTGCAGGGCTCTATGTTATCGCAATCTATAGCTAGAGGACTAAGTGGGTCCGTGGGGACAGATGGCCCAAGGAAGTGACAGAAGGAGCCTCCTGGGAACCCCTAGAGCCCTAGGAATACCTGCCTGATCTGTGTCAGGGTTAGCACCCCAGGGAAAGCTAGACCTGGGAGCCAGGCAGGTATGAAGAACCAGTCCAGTTGAGCAGGTAGAGAATAGGACAAAATCCACAATGCAAAACTAATAATAAATACCAGGCAGCATCAGGGAAAGGTTCCAAAGCTGAAGTCCCAGTGAACCTCCAGAGTTGGCACAGATGACCCAAGTTGGCAGTGGGGTGACTGAGGCCCAGTTGAGAGGAGAGTCCATTCAGACAAGTAACTGTAAATCCCAAGTCATCTTTACACTATTTTCAACTAGGGTAGTATTGTCTTCCTCGCAAATGTAGATAAAGTGATTTATGTGTGCCCACTCACTCCAGATTGGATGGAGTTTCACTTATATTCCCATTCTATATAACATATATATATATATATATATACACACACATATATATATGAAATAGCCAACTATATGTATAGATAATGTATTCACTATGTCTATGAGATAAACACATGCCCATCTGAAGGAATACATATTTAGTGGATCAAGACATAAGGAGAGAGATGTAGAAACTGAGAGAAAGACATTGGGACCAACAAAGAGACAGCGAGCAACAGAGAGATTGGAAAGAAGAGAGAAAATACAAGAGAGATAGAAATAGAGCTTTCCATCCAGGAAAAAGCCAAAGTCTTGTTTGTCTTTTGGAGGAAGGTGCACTTTGGATTCAGAACGCTGCATCAGGAAAACAGTGTCCATATGCCTGGATTATGTTTGGGTTATCTACACCCTCAGATCTTAGTGTAACAGGATCTGCCAGTGGACCGTGTCCACAGGAACAAAGACGCAGAAAGGGCGCGCATTCCTTCACATGCACCATCCGCCGTGACCTCCAGGGTACAAGGGCCACTTCTGTCTGTGGCATGTCCATCTCCTGTCATGAAGCCTCTAGGCTTCAACCATGAAGAGTTGACTAACAGGCAGAAGGCAAAGGAGTCACACCTCTAGCAACTTAGTAAAAACCCTTTAACAGGTATGTTTTCTTTAGTACTGCTGTTTTCCATCTTTATTGCCCAAGGCTATGCTTTACTGCAGGTAAGGTGGGGACAATCTTGGCTGTGGTTGTTATGCTTCAGGATGTCGTTGTTTGTTGATGTGTTTGGGGTGCTAGTCACCCTCTTCCTTTGCAGGATACAATGCATTACCCCACTGGGTGTCAGAGTGCTACGGAATGCGTGCTACTCTCCAGCATGGGTCACTTCAACTGATAAATGCTAGAGGATGTTAGATTAGATTTTCCTGAAATTTGAGCTTTCATTTGTATAAATAAATGTCATCTAATGCTTAGCAAATGCATTCAACTGAAATGGATAAGAATCTCAGGCTTCACATAGGAATGACCAATGGAGAGATCTGTGTCAGTGGATAAGGGTTGTTAAGAACTCTTTCGTTTTTAGGAAGCCCAAGTCTTGTCAGAAAGTGCCTATATGGGGATGTAAAAATGGTGAGCAGAAGGGCCAATGCACTCCAGAGGAACGGAATTTTCATGTTAGTAATTTAGAGAAATTGATTCATAAGGAAATGAGTTTGAAAGACAAATGAGATGATTTCCACAAGTTGTCCAAAATCATAGCCATTACTTTATAATGAATAAAGTCTAAAAAATATCTGATCAGAAGCATCTGCACTTCATACCTACACACACTCCTCTCTGCGCACTTGCTTCTCCCATTTATCTTTTCCACCTCACCAAAGTATATCATTCTTCACATCCAGGGAGAATGTGTGTCCCCAAATTGTCTTCTAAGAAATCCCACAGGAGTACATAATGGCATTGAATTTCTTTACTTATTAAAACTATTTCTAGAAACCATAATTAATCTGTATGTTCTTTCATTCATGCAGAAGATATTTATTAGCTAGAATATAAACAGGTTCCCTGCCTTCATGAAACTTACAATCTGCTAGGAAAAGAGTCACTAATCTCACACACACACTCTAGAGAAGAGGATTTTGAACATTTAAGCACAAAGAAACAATACATTTTTGAGGTAATGGATATGCTAGTTACCCTATTTTTTTTTTTTTTTGGTACCGGGGATTGAACTTGGGACCTTGCACTTGCGAGGCAGGCCCCAGAACCACTGAGCTAAATCCCCGACCCGAAGTTACCCTAATTTTATCATTAAATAATGTATAGCCCATAAATTGTATGATTATTATATAATCATACCATTAAAAACAAAAGTTTTTAAAGATAATGTGTAATTGTGGTAAATGTTATGAATGAGAATTACATGGTCCTGTGAGACCTTAGAATCTGTGGATTTGACCTAAGACAGTAGAGAATGTCTCCTTCAGGAAATGACAACTTCTGTCTGTATAAAGAGAGAAAAAGGAAGAACTGAGTTATAGACAAAGAGATTGGGAAGAGGAACTACACAGGCAAAGATGCTGTAGCAAGAGAGAATATGCTGCATTTCAGAAATTGAAAGTAAGCCAGGAACTGCATCAGTCACTAGGAAAATGTAAATCAAAACCACAATGAGCTATCACTTTGAAACTATTAATATGCCTATAAACAAAAACAAGTGTTGGCAAAGATGTAAAGAAATTGAAACCCTCATTCATTGCTGATGGGTTTGTAAACTGGTACAGGTGTTTGGAAAACAGTTTGACAGAATCTCAAAATTCAAACATACAACCATATGACCAAACAATTCTACCCCGAGGAATATACTCCAGAAAATATGTTCACATAAAGATTTGTATATGGAGGGTCATAGCAGCATTATTCATAACAGCCAGAAGGTCTAGCAACTGATGAATGGACAAACAAAACGTGAACGAGTTTCCTCCATGTTATAGCATGTATCTGCATTTTATTCCTTTTTATGGCCAAATAATATTCTATTGGAACAAAGTCTTAGACAAAATAAAGGAAGTAGAGATAGAGAGAGATGGAAATGAAATTATAAGAAAGCAAAATCTCTACTATTTACTGAAATGTGACGGAAAGTCCTGTCAGGGATGACACTCGAATTTTTAATTTATATGACAGAGTGAAGTGTGGTATTTTACTGAGAAAAGGGACACACAAGCAGACTGGAGACAGGAAAACCAAGATCTCAATTTGACGTGTAGTTGGAAGTGCTGTTGAGAGATTTGAGTAGAATGTCAAGTAACACGGTAGAGACATAGAGCTGAGGCTCAGAGAAGAGGTCTAACTGGAGCCACATCTGTGAGACGTCAGCTTGAGGTGGTCATGGGAGCCACAGGGATGGTGAGGAGAGAACATAGAGCGGAAAGAGGGGATGTAGGGCTAAATCTTAAGGGAACCCAATGTCTGATGACAGAGCCAGAAGACAATGCACAAGGAGGCAGGAGTGCCCAGAAACATAAGAGGGAAACCAGCAGTGTGATGTCACAAGAGAGAAGAAATTCTTCCAAGAAGGAAGGCAGGCGAGCCAGGTGTGGTGGCAAACCCTGTCATCCCACCACTTGGAAGGCTCAGGCAGGAGGATCGCCACAAGTTTGTGGCCAGCCTGAGCTACATAGCAAAACCCTGTCGTGCAAAAACAAAAAGTAAAAAAAGAAAGAAGATGCACTAATGTTCCCCATATGTCAATCTTGTTTCATGTGAAAAATGTCCTAAGGAAGTCAGTGGTCAAATTCAGTGGAAAATATTTTAAGCAAAGTTAAATCATTTTCTTTATTTACTGTGGATTCCTCTGATTGTTTAGCCT
Source organism: Heterocephalus glaber (assembly GCF_000247695.1). The sequence continues at coordinate 60,445,828 of NW_004624730.1, forward strand.
GTTGATATATATTGTGACTCTGATGGAATATAACCTCTCCCAAACTGATGTGACCACACATAGAACTCTTTCTTGGAATGCAACACCCATTAGTACGGTTTGAACACACTTGGGGAAACACTGTGGGAGACAGCAGCAGGTGAAGCTCGGCTGGGGCCCATTCTCCAAGATCCTCTGTAACGACTAGATATGGGGGTAGGGAGGAGTCCTGTGTCCTTTGGCTTCCTCTTCTTTGTCCCCCATGACTGTGCCATGCAAGTCTGTTCAGAGGCATCAGACTTGAATGAAACAACTGAAGTGAGTAAAGGAGTGTCATGGGCAGAGGGAACATGGACAGACATAAAATTGTATGAGAGTTTTTCATGTCCAAAGCTAGACCACTGTCTTAGTCCACTGGTCAGCTATAATAAAATACCTTAGGACTGGGTAATTTATAAACATCAATAATTTATTTCTTCACAGTTCTAGAGGCTGAGAAATCCAAGATCAAGTCACCAGCAGATTCAGTGTCTAAAGAAGACTGCTCCTGCTTCATAGATGGTGTCTTGTTGCTGTCCTCATGTGGTGGAAGGGACGGGAAGGGAAACAGCCTCCCTCCCTCAGCCCTCTGTTATAAGGGGATTAATTCCATCCATAAGGGCAGGGCTCTCCTGCCTGAATAATTTCCTAAAGGCCTCACCGCTTCATAACACCACAGTGGAGATTAGGTTCCAACATGAGCTGTGGAAGATGGAAACATTCAGACCTTAGTAACCATCTAAGAAAATACTTCATGGGAGGAAAGGGTCCTCAGCCACAAGCATCCTACCGCCTAACTGTTCCTCTATACTTACAACCATATCTCTCCAGTGGAGTGTCTCCTCCCAGCTTCAGCAAGCTTTTGTTTGTTTGTTTGTTTGTTTGTTTGTTTGTTTGTTTGGAGAGTGTTTCATGCATAGTCCAGGCTGGCCTTGAACTCACTATGTAGCACAGGTTGGTTTGCAATTTGCAATCCTCCTACCTCAGCCTCCCTAGGCTGGGATTAAAGGCATGCACCACCACAGCAGACCACGCTCAGCAACCTTACTGCCTTCTGGAGAGGAGCTCAACCCCAGCACCTTTCCTCTTTCCCCTAGGAAGCCCTTTCCCTAAGGCCGAAGTATTCATCTACAGAACATTCGCAGGGAATCCCTGAAATATTCGGGTGGCATTTACTCGTTAGGCTTGGGATGCAGAGTCAGCTGGAAATGGGAAGGGGAGTGCTGAGGATAACTACAAGGCTGCAAGGCCACAGAACAATCCAGAGTTGGCCTCAGAATTCCAGGTGGCTCTCTCTGGGTATCGTATGTCCACCATACAATCTGTTCGGTAGGTGACTGTTGGAACACACACACTTCCCAGGGGCCAGCATTAATTCCAAGAGACTGTATGGAAACAGTATACCTAAGAAGGGGGAAAAATATTTTTCTAGGCTTCTTCACATCTTCCAAGATCTCACAATGAAATGGATACTTCACATTTTCATAAAAAATACTTCTTTTTAGCTAATTTTTTTTTGCTCTTTGTACCTTAGACTATTTTAAATTGGTTCCCTTCATGTTTACCAAGCATTTAAAAAAATAGTCCCTTTGTTGAGCCAGAAATATTTTGACAATTACCAAAACATTTATCTTACAAGGAGCCCCATGAAATTTTTTTTAGAGTGGGAGAGAATTTGCTGGATTCTGGTAGGTAAATATAGTTTGATTCTTTGTACTCTTAGAAAAACATGTATAACAAAGATTTGCATGACTCTTAAATGGATCAAACACACCCAAACTCACAAATATACCTGTTTTGCATCATTGAGTTTCCTCACAAAAGATTTGTGAAACTCTAGAATTTCCTGAAGGTAGCAATGGATTCTGTGTGCCATTTTCAAGATTTTCAAATGTCTAAAGGAAATCATAAATATGATCACCTTAAGGAACTCTCGGTTACCTATAGAAACTTCTTCAATTTGATAGGAACTATACAAATCCAATGGTAAATATATATGGCTGCACTTTTATCATAATGGCTAACTGGCAGCAATAATTGCGTTCGCTTATTAAAATAGAAAACAATTGTAATATGTACAATTTGACAAGAAGAGATCTTTCAAAATTTGTACTTCATGGAGCAAGAGGACTTTTGGCATTAACAGTGCTGGAAACCACTACTTCCATGTCCCCTGAAACAACGAATTAAAATGAAGCAGCTGCTTTCTGGCTTAGTAGTCATATAAGCAGGCGGTGTTAGCTGACAAATTTTTGTTTTGTTTTCTGTATTTGTGTTTACAGTTGAAAACATTTCTTCCTTTGCATCTACAGGGTTATAATTATTAGGTGTTCCAATTAAAGCCATGTAAGGGCTCATCTATTGTTCCGTGGTTTTGAAAACATGCTATCTTTTTTGATGACTATGATATTATTAATCAGCTAATTATCATCATTGGAAAAGATGTGGCCAAGCAGTTTTTAAAACACCTTCTCAAAGCAAAGTAATTTAAACTCTTAAAATGTGTGGGTTATTTGCAGATAAAATGCATTTTTGTGTAATGGCTCAGCTCTAAACAATGGCAAAAAGAGGTATAGGACCTCACAGGAATTGTGTGTCACCATGTTGACTTGTGGTGTTTTTGTGACATTCCCCCCAAGCTCAGCACAAGGTATTTGTCTGTCAGCAGTGGTCAGCTAAATGATTAGCTGACACAGCGCTTCACTCCATGGGTCACTGGCAGAACAGACAGGTTCAAATGTACAAGATGTTGGCTCAAGCTCTTCCTGAATGCCTTTCCTACTTCATTAAGCTTTAAGCATAGCTGTTTATGTAGGAAAATAACTCACATCGACACTCAAAAATAGAAACCCACTGCTTAAATGTAACATATAAGCCTATGTAGGAAGAATCTAACAAATGTGATTTTCAGGGAAGGTTTTTTATAAGGCTGAGATGAGAAAAGACTTCACTATGTTTTGTTTTGATGAATATTTATCCATACAACAAGACAGTATGGACAAGACAGTAAGACCCCAGTGTGGCTATAATTATCTGCACTCCCTCCCTAAATCACACTCAAGAATGCAGAAGGTAATACCATAATTCACCAAAACAAATACCAATAAAATTTAGTTTTCATTTTCTCAAAACTTGTCATCTCCTAAGACAAGTGTTTGATTTAGTGCCAGGGTACTGTATTTCCCTAGGAATGATTGAGGAAGGCCAGTAGGTAGGAAAAAGGTGGGAAAAGTGCTACTTGGAATAAAAGAGGGACAATCCTTATTTTATAGGATTATATATTACAGCTTATATTAAAAGTAATATTTAATTAAAATCCTCATTAAATGAAATTGTCAATCTTCCTTCCACAGAAAGACTGTTGGCTGCAAGATGGCTGCCTCAGTCCCGGAAGACTGGAGACCACCACCTCCCTGGCTCATCACTTTATCTCAAGTGCCTGGTCTTTAGTAGGTGCTCATGAAATTTGTTGACGAATGAGAGGAGTTTGAAAGAACCTTAAAAATTCTCTCAGTAGAACACTTCATTTGACAGGACACATAGGAAGCTGAGTAAAATGATCTCCCGAAGTCCCGAGTATCCGGTAGACAGCCCATGGTGCCCCAGTATAGCCCCAGCATAGCCTTTCTTAGAAGAGGATCTGATCTTCCACTCTCAGAGGAAGCTCCTATCCCTTCATTCAGGATTCCAGTTCCTGTTGCATGAGAGTTAAAAGTGGCCACCCCTAACCTAAGGTGCGTTTTAATCTTATTCCACACCCCTGAGGGTGCCTGAATAGTTCTCAAGAAAACTCGTTCACACTCAGATTGCCCCAGACTTTCCTTCTCTTGAGGCAATAATAACTGCCCATGAAAACCAAGAGACAGGCTCAAGGTGACCCTGACAGCCCCAGTGGAAGGAGACAATGTAAAGATGGAGGAATCTTAAAAGTCATTCCAGTAAAATTAAAAGTATAATTGAAAACTAAGGATATTTTTAGACAGGAAAGATCCTATCCTGATGCCTAGTTTTCATGGTTTTGAAACATAAGCTAAAATCCTTACTATGTAAAAGCAGGTATTTCCTTTCACATTTTTAATATGCTTGAGGGCAATGGCATCAGAAGAGTTTTGCCATTGGACAAAATATTATCCTTTTGTACATGGCTTGGTGCTGGACATATACTATTCAACATGCCCAAAACTGGATGTTAAGACATAGACTAATGTGCAAGCTCTAAGGATGGGATTTAACAACCTGCTGTCCACAGATATATATGTTCAAAATATATGTCCATAAATCTAAGAGTCTGGACAATACATCAGGTCCAAGGTCAGAATTTTTGTCCCTGCCCCCAAATTGCTATGAGACATCCAGTAACGTGGGGGCCTAGACAACCGCAAAGAACACACATCCTGAACTCCAGGCCCCTTATGATCAAAGACAACTCTAACGCCACTACACCCTGTGCATAGACAATTTGACCCACACACACCAAAGAAATTAATATATAAATCCTCACTAATTCCAGTCAAGCACACAGCATAAGTCTTTTTCACAGGAAAGCGGTGTAAGGAAGCAGAGAAGCCGTTGGGGTTTATTTGAGCCTGAAAGAACACGGGACCCGCTGCAAGTACATTCAGCATGATGTCATGAGCGAACCGAGCGTTCCAGCAGACCTGACAGACAGCAGGGAGATGCGATGGCTCAAGTGAGGGGGCTGTAAACAGGAAGCCGCCTGGGAGAGTGCTGCCGGGTGAGGCTGAGAGGATCTGACAGGTTACTGGATAGATTGGCTTCAGAGGCCTGAGGGCCTGAGGCTAGAGGGAAGCAGAGGAAGACAAGAAAGTAGCAAAGCCAACTATTCACAGCCGGGTCTGCAGGGGGAAGAAGTGGATCCCAGCCCCGAGGAGAACTCTACTGGACGACTCCTAGTTTGCCTGCAGAAAATTCTAGAGTCCTTGGTTATAAGTACTGTGGAGGAGAGATCAATAATGCCCTGTTTTGATAGCATTTGTACCTACGGAGGGAAACAGAGTACTCAGACCCATGGCCAGATCATCTGGGAACTGAGGAAAATCGAACCTGCAGGTTCAAGAGAGTTACAGAATCAGAAGCGGAAGCACACTCTAGATCCAGGAAAGCTGCAGAGGTGAGGTCATTTGTTATCCACAGGAGTTCCTGGTCCCTTACTCATGTTAGTTACAGAATTATAATCAAATATATCTCTAAAGAAATACAGTATTTACTTTCCCCAATAACGCTGACAAAACCCCCTCCACAAGATACCTACCTGCCCAAAAGTGTCCAATATGCTTGTCAATGCTGCTCCATAAATTCGGATTCTGCTGGAAGGGCTCTTTGGCCACCCCAGCGTGTGCTCTGCCCCACTGTCATGTGGAGAAGGGTGATGTGTCTCCCTCTCAACACCCCCTGTCCATCATCCTGGCTCTAGATTCCATGACACTGCCGCACGTGGCCTGCAGTCCCACCAACAACAACCTCAACAACCGTGTTAAGCCTCATGTCTAAAAATACATCAAGTGAGTTTTTTCCTTAAGTGTGCTAATATGCCACGGCATATAAGAAAACTAAATTTTGATTTTACAGATTTCAATAGCTAAATTACCTTTTTTCTTCTTCCTGAGTTCACTAATAGTGAAAAATGCATTTCCATGAAAAGCTACCTGGAGAGCTAACGCATACTCTACTTTTTAAAAATGAAAATGAGTTCAGGAACTAAAAGTGGATTTTTAAAATGAATTCAGAGCTAAGACAAGTAATTATCAAAACTATTTTTTCCAGCCCCAAATTTATTTTTTCAAGAAAGAGGCTTAAATTTTACCAAAGGAAGTCCTTTCTGTCCATCTTCACTTCCTTAGGCACTGTTGTATCCCAGGACTCTGTGTACTGGTACTTAGGTAGGAGTGCCTGAAGAACAGAGTTTAAGGACAACCAAGAGAGCTTTGTTACTCCTGTTTCAGAAATTCCAGTCAGTAGGAACAGGAACAAAATAATTTGCCTCACCTATTACATTTAGAAGATCACAGTAATTGTCTCTATGCAAGAAGGTTGGATTTGAATAACTTAGAACAAAGCCACAAGCCGCTGAGATGATTTACTCCCGATTCTTACTTTGACCCTCCCATCTGGCTTAACACATAAACTAATTTTCAATTTCAAGAAAAGCAAACTAATACAAAGCTTATCCTGAGTACTGGTACTGTTCTAAGAAACTTAAAATACAAATCTATAAATATAATAATATCACCCCTTATCTGTGGTTTCACTTTCTGTAATTTCAGTTACCCAAAGTCAACCTTGGCCTGAAAATATTTCATGGAAAATTCTAAAATTAAACAGTAAGTTCTAAGTTACATGCCATTCTGAATGCATGATGAAATCTTGCTCCATCCCTTTGCACCCTGTAGGGAACAGGGAAAGGGGCCATTACTAGAACCTCTGCTGTAAGTCCTAGTCTCCTGCGAGCCACGGCAGTACACGGCGAATTACAGGAAAGGTAGAAAAATGAGACTGAGAAGAAGCTGAGTTTTGAGTCTGATCAGTGCTGCTCTGGGTGGCAAAGACAGAAAAGCCCCCAGTTTACCTCAGTCCATCGGGAGAAACAAATGTAACAAATGACTTGCACAGAGTTCAGTACATCCCCCAAACAAGATGTAACAATCCAAGAACAATGAGGAACTGAGTAGATGAAGATTTTGTTCCTCCCAGGATGTCTTCAACTGGTGTAATCTTGTCCTGGAGAATCACAGCATCACCAGAGCATTGAGGTCTCAGTTGTGACTGGAGCCCAAAATGGAATCATGTCTCGGAATTCCATAGCTGGGCTGTAGGCAGGAGAACTAGGCTAACCAAATGATTTTACCCAAAAATTATGCAGCATTGCTCCTGACAGCACCCCATCTGGGACATGAAGCATCCCTTTGCTCAGAATATCCACACTGTACTTGCTATGTATCCATTAGCCATTGAGTAGCCATCTTAGTTATAAAATTGACCATCACTGTATCACAGTGTTTGTGTTCAAGGAACTCTTACTTTACCTAATAAGGGCCCCATGCACAACAGTAGTGATGCTGGAAATTCCAGTGTGACAAAGACCAGCCATAAAATGTTTCTCTTAAGTAAAAAGGGAAAAGTTTATCATAGGTATGTAAGGACAATATGCAGTATATGTAGGGCTGGGTGCTACCTAAAGTTTTAGGCATCCATGGCGAGATCTTGCAACATATTCCCATGGAGCAGGGGGACACTTGAACTACATGCCAAATAGTTTATCCCCTTTTTGAGATTTGATTCCCCTGGACTTGATTTAATCATAATTAGCCAATTGTCAAAGAGAATGTTCCTATCTTTTTACTGAACTTTAACAACAAAAATCTCTTAGATTACAACAGTGGCTCCCAGAATCACTCAGAAAACTCCCCATCAGATTTCTAGCTTAAGGGGCCTGGGGAAAGACCCAAAAATTTGCTTTTCTGACACATTCTTGGATGCTGCTGATGCTAATGGTGCAAGGGTCCCACTTTGAGTACTATCAATTTAGAGAATATACTACTGTTGACCATGAGCTTTAACAGACCCAAGAAACCTCACCTCCCAGAACTACCAAGACCTGTTTTTCCAATGAATATTCAATAACGTTATTTCTAAGATTGTATTAGAGTGAATACAGGCAGCTTCTCCGGGTGTTGGAAATGGCTATGATGTGACATTGGAAGAAGACAGAAAAATCTCAGTATCCAAAAGTACCCATCATACATCACCTGGGGAGCTTTTCAAAGACACCAATATCCAGGCCACAGTTTCAGCCTTAAAATAATCCCTTGTGGTGGAGCTTGGATATTAACAACTTTTAAATCCCCCCAAGTGATCCTGATTGATAGCAAATTGAAAAGCACTGGGACAGAATAACAATCTTACTATTCTTAGCAATTAGGGTAGTATGATGGGCCAAAACAGAAGAGTAGAAACAAAGGAAAAATGAAAACAGGCCAAATCATATCAATAAATAAATTTAAGTGGATTCAACTTACTGACTTAAAGACAAATATTACAAAGATCCAAATGTGTTTACCAAAGACACAAAAAAAACCAAAAAGACAAAAATAAAAAGAAAGAAAAGTATATTTCTGGAAAATACAACCAAAAGAAAGCCACAGTTACTATGTTATCTGACAAAAATTTATTTAAGACAAGCATAATTTGAGATCAGAGGTTATTATACAATGATAAAATGTTATATTATTCTGAACAGTTGAACATTTTATCATTATGTAACAAAGTGCCTGGGACTTGAAAGGCATCCAATACACATTTCCAAATGAATACATTCAGAGAAAATAAACAAACTCATCCTTCTTGTCTACTAAATCTTTACATTACACCAGAAAACAGTCACCAATTCAAACAAGATTTATTTCTAAACCATGAAGCAAAATGACCACAACATTAGTTCAATAATGGAGGAAAGGATAAGCATTACCCATGTTTTTATTCTCTGCCTACTAAGATACGTGGTACATCAGAATGAAAATGCTGAGACACCTTCAACTGCCAAAGGTGGTGATACTGTATTTAGTGAAGTTATACTCCACTCAGACTCCAATTCAGTCCTTCAAAAAGGAGCAAGTCTAGCCAGGCATGGTAGCACACACCTGTAATCCCAGCACTGTAGAGACAAGGCAGGAGGGTCACAAGTTCAAGCCCAGCCTGGGCAATTTAGCAACATATGAAACTCTATTTCAAAATTAAAAAGTAAAGAGGGATCTGGGGGTGTAGCTCAGTGCAAAGGACTTGGGTTCAATCCACAGTACCCCAAAGGATAATAAAAAAGGAATGGGTCTTATAGAATGGGCAAATTTATTTGTATACTGTTGTGGCATCCAAACAACAAAGCAGGCAAACAACTGATTTGATAAGGTGACTACAGTCTCTAAAATACTACTAAGAAACTTTTAAACTAAGAAAATTTTGAAATTTTAAATTTTTGTTCTTTCTCTTCTGGAGAAAATATCTGTTTTCTATTTTTAAAAATACAAAAGAGAGAAAAAGAAAGTCAAGCTAGCACTGAAGAAGATGAACTTGTCCAAGTTACATGAAGATAGAGTAACTGAATTTTAGGCCAGCTCCAGCTCATTTGGAAAACTTTGGAACAGATCGGTTTCTTGGACTGTTTTTAATTGGGCAAAGCCTTTGTAATTGGATACTTTATCGAGAAAAATTGTTCCTGCATTCACAAACGAAACAGAATTACAATGACATATGTTAATATTCTTGTTCAGTAATGATTGCCTAAAAGATGGGCTGAAAGATAGAAAAAGCATAAAATTGAAATGAGAATGAAATCTCAAGTACTTCTTTTTCTGCAGTTTTTCTGCTGGGAGCTTTTGAAAGAAGTAATAGTTTCAACAGGAAGGATACAAAATAGTGCCATAAGTGCTTCTATGTTGTTCTTATGGTTTGGGTTAGTGCATAAGGAGATACAAAATGTCAATAATGTTTACAAAACTTATTGACTATATGCATTCTTTTTAAATAACTTATGCCTTTAGTTTTACTTTCATTCAGGTACATTTATCTGTTCAGTTTATGTTCAAAATTAAATGTATCAGTTTGCCTCCAAAAACAGTTCTTACTTGGAATTTCTATGTCTTGTCCAGTCTTCAAGCTCAGAAACAGAGGGACCATAAGGTTAAGGGAAATAAATCAGACACACAAGCGTAAATATGTCATGGCTTCTCTTATATGAGAAACCCAAATTATAAAGAGCAAAATAAAAGAAAGACAATAGGAAAGCAGAAAGACAGATCCCTCTCCAATGAGAAGGGGATGAAGGAAGGAGGGAAGGGGAGAAAGGGGAGGGAAGGAGGATTTAAAAAGGAATTGTGATGTGTTATATACATTACCGACTCCACACAAGGACTATAAACATTATGTACTACAAACATTGTAATTAATTAATTAAAAACACAGGTACTCTTTTTCATTTGTTTTAGTTTCATGTCTGGGTGACTGTGGGAGAGTGTGGGTCTGTGATGAATCCTGCCACTGATTCACTGAAAATGCTTCTTAATCCTAAAATCTGTCTATAACATTTGTTCAGTAACTCCTTTCAGCTAAAATCAATGTCAGAAATAAAGGTAATATGGATACAAAGGTATTTGCAGAAGTATTATGTATAACAGTAAAAAGTCAGAAAATCTGTCACATTTATTTATCAATGGGAAGTGGATAAATTTTTATATCTATGAAAGGAAATGCTTTCATTTTCACAAAGAATACTTAATATGTGAAAATACTTGTAAAATATATTGATATATTGAAAAAGATGGAAAAGATATATAATAAAATCCTAATTCACTTACATTTGTATAATAACTTTTCTGTAATTATATGTGACCTTTAGTAAAGTGGGAAAGCAGTTTATTTAAAAACTGGGAGAAATGTGGAAGGATGGAAGGAGGGAGAATTTCTTAGATGTTTTTCTTCTCTGTCAGCAGTGGGGTCACTGAGGTCCAGGCACAGTCACAGCACCTGGGGATCGCTGTTTGGCACCGACGCCTCTTCCTCCCATCCCTCCAACTCTTGCTGCCAGACAGAACTTCCTGTGAGCAAGAATTCCACTGAGTCCTAATTTTTCTGCCAAGAGTAGAATGAAAATGCACGCTCTCATTTCTGCTAGTGGAAATATAAATTGGCACATTTCAGTAACGCAATTTAGCAGAATATATTAATAACCTTAAAAAATATTCACATATTTTGGACCAAGCTGTCATTCTAGTAATTCCTTCCATGGAGGAAAAAAAACCAGATTTTTTTAAATCAGATTTTAAAAGTCTGATTTTTAAAAAATCATGCTTGTGCTAGTGTTATATGGTAGAGGAATAAAAATAAAAGTACAGTCGGGGGACAGGGATTTAGCTCAGTGGCACCACACCTGCCTCGCAAGCAAGCACAAGGTCCTGAGTTTGATCCCTAGTACCAAAAAATAAATAAATAAATAATTTAAAAATAAAAGTACAGTAACAATTAACTTACAGCAAGGCAACAAAATGTGATACTATGTGACCATCACAAACTATGCTTCTGAAGAATTGCAATGACATGCAAAAATACTGACAAATGTAGCATTAAATATTTAAGAACAAGTTACAAAAATGGATGTATAGTATTATCCCAAATTATATTTTAATTATAAAAGTAAATATTTGCGTAGGGACAAAACAACCAGAAAGAAGCATACCAAAGATATTACAAGCAATTATCTCTGGGTGGTAGAATCTTAGAATCATAGAATCATAGAATCTTAGAATGGAATCTTAAAATCATAGAATCATTGTTCTTTTTCTCCCTTGTTTATATCTATGTTCTACTATGAAGCGGGTATATCTACCTGGTCAGTTTTCGCTCTTAGGACCTCACCTTCAGATGTCCCCTCCACACCTCCATGCCTTTGCTTATACTGGTCCTCCTACCTACCTACACTTCTCATCTTTTTCTCCAAGAGCAAGTTTTGATCTCTCCACCTCTATAAAAACCCACCCTGGCTATGTTGATCTTCAGCCATTGCTGCTTTCTTTGAGCCTCTGTTTTCCCTGTTAAGGCATTATATGCTGTTTAAGGGTGTGAATTATCTCCTTTAACCCTCATACCTCCCAGGAGACTTATGTTTTTATATCCACTTCACTGATGAGGATACTGGGTGGATCAAATAGGTTAGGTAACTTGAACAAGAGCAGTTTCGATGCTCTTTAATAATTTCATGCCTTTACATGCTTTATCTCTCCACTAAAAGTACATGCACCTTGTTTCCAAGGATCTTATTTCATGCAATAGTATTTTACTTATCTGATATCCAATAATTAATTTTTGCCATAACTATGTTTACCAAACAATTGTTTGCTTTAATTATTCTCTTAGTTACTTTCTCATAGCTGGGACAAAATACCAGAAACCCACAAGTTAAAGGAGGGGAGGTTTATTTTAGCTCACAGTTTGTAGAGGTTTTGGTCCATAGTTGTCTGGTTCCAAGGCAGGGTGGCATGGCAGAGGGGCATCACAGAGGAGAAACAGTCCATGGCAGGGCAGGGAGGAGGCAGGATGTACTCAAGGCAAGAGGAAGGAGGAGATACATGATAGATAGATAGAATATATATAAAGATATATATATATAAAGATATATATATACATATATATATATATATCTTTCATTTGACTAATTCAGTATCACACACCCATAATCCAGTCACCTCCCAGAGGCCCCAGCCATGAGTGCATGAGGCTTTGGGGGACATCTAGATATAAGTCATAACAATTATCAAACAGTATTTTACGTTAACCACTTTTAACCATTTTAATAATTGCCTGCCTTCTCAAACCAAGTATTGTAAACTCAATTAACTTTTTCTCCAATATTTATCTTCAATGTAAATATCAGTTATGGTACCAGGCTGTAACAGTGATACTCTCAGAGAAAATTGGGGGAAAGGGTAATTTTGCCCTTATACCAAATGTGAGACACAGACTCCTAGTGTGTCTTACATAAGAAATGCCTGTGAGACTCCTATTTAATTCCTCTCTTTTTCACCCCCCAGTAAGATGAACAGATGAGCTCATTTTAACAAGTACAGTATCGTGTCTATGCATTTCCAGCTGCATCTGTCTGTTGCTAAAAGGAACTTAGTATTGAAGCACAACTGGACTGACTGTAATTGAAACTGTAATAGAAAATGAGCAATTTAAAGAATGGATGAGACAAAATCTGCTCTATTTCAAGAATCCTTATATAGGATTTGTATTGAAATTTTCCTGCTAAATTCCAACTAGATAGATGATAGATATAGAGCGATGATAGATAGATAGATAGATAGATAGATAATATGCAGTCAGAAACACAAACACACTGCTACTATTGTTACTAGAAAATCTATTCAGATTAATTCATTTTAAGACTCACAAATTTTTCAAACTTGTCTTATGATAGGAAATACAAGAGGCTTTTGGAAATATCCAATTTATCAGTTTGAAATAATCAAATCCCAGAACTTTCTCCTGAAAATTTTGATTCTACCCATCCAGATTGGGATCTGAGACTGTTCTTTAACAAGTATTTTAGATGATTCCAAGATCTTCTCAAGAATTTAATTGACATTTGTGGGCAATCTACTCCCCAGCCCCTGCATACCAACTCCCATCTTTTCCCCTCCATAACAGGAGAACCTGTTTGCTGGGTACAGGACCCCTGCCTTCCTTGGACAAACGATGGGCACTCAGGAAGGGCTGCTTCAATGTGGAACAGTGAACAAGCAAGATGGTCCTCCCACATGATGGCGCTCACATTCTAGGGCAGAAAAGACACAATAAACAAACTGGGGGTGTAGCTTAGTGGTAGAGCGCTTGCCTAGTTCCCGAAATCCTGAGTTCCATCTCAAGCACCCCCAGGGTGGGGGGGAGGACAGAGTAAAGCAGAGAATAAGTGCTAGGTAGGAAATAAGCAGAGTGAGGAAGATAGGGAAGGATGAGGGAGGGCACCAGGGGTTGGAGAAGCCCTCTTTGATAAGATAATAAACAAATGAACAAAGACCTGAGGATGAGAAGGAGCCACTGTGGCTGGACCAAGTTCATTCTGGGCTTCGGGCAAGGTGTGAGCAAAGGGTGAGGGTCAGAGGGGGAGATGGGAATTGCTCAGGGGCTCTGAGCACAAAAGAGACAACATCTGACCATTGCTATCAGAAAGACCACCCCACTGTTGAAGTCTGTGAAGAACAGACTCCATTCAGGAGGCTCCTGCCATCTTCCAGGTGAGAGATCGTGGCAGTTTGGATCAGTTGTTTGGGACAAAGGTTCATGGGTCTCTCTCTCTCTCTCTCTCTCTCTCTCTCTCTCTCTCGTCAACCAGATCATAATAATTTATCTCAGTCCCCTATAAATAGTATATTCTATTGTTTTCTGGCTTTCATGTTTCAGAGAAAAAGAATAAGGCCACTCAAACTCTTTTTACTTCTTTATGTGACTTGTTCTTCCCATTTGGAAACTTGTAGGACTTTCCTGTTTATCCTTGAACTAAGGTTTCCAATGAAGTAGACAAAGGCAGTAATAAGAAAGGTTATAGAGGATAGAGTTAGATAATCAAATCTAGGTCCAAAAAAACAAAAGTGGGGACAAGCAAATTATTGGAAGCCCTGGGGCTTGAGCACATAGGCCAAAATGGGTTAAGGGCAGAAAGTCAGCTTTCAAAAACTGTTCCTGGGGCCTTCTTTACCTGGCTGTAAGGCAGCAGTCTTTCCCCCATCCAGCTCAGCTCAAACCAATTAAACTGTGCCAGCAGCATCCTATGCCCTATGCTTTTACTATCACTCTTCTTTGGAAAAAAAAGAAATACGAAAAAAACAAAAACAGCATTATACTTAGGGATAATTTCATTGGACACATATGTTGCACCATTTAAATTCTATATGGCTACTTTCTTCTCTATTCATAAGCATCTGTTCTAGATACTTACTTAGTATTTAGATAGACCTAAGTAGCTATTCACACATATATGTGGCCCTGAAAGAACTTGGATATATTTACTCAAATGTATAAGTAGAAATTCTGCTTTATTTAGATGCATTTCTTGATTTTTTTCTTTCATATTTGGCTAAAAGCTGAGTTCATTCATGTCTATAAAAAGTCAGTCTCATTTGGGATGTAGGCAGGGAAGAGCCTGGAAGAAAGCGTTTCTGTCTTGTGCCTTTTTTGGTGGGGACAGCAGGAGGGGGGTGAGCAGGAAAGCCAGGCTGGGGAAAGGGCAAGAGAGACAAAGGAGGTGATGCCCCTCCGCTTCCCCAGGAGGCTGGGCTGCAGCACAGACCCAAGAGCCATGTGCAGAAATGGGCGGTCTCTCACGGAAGATCGCTGCAGGGAAGCAAAGGACTGGAATATATCTGATAGTGATCTTCAGAAAGGTGAAAGTGTGGCACTTCTTATTTTATTTGCTCTGTCTTTCCCCCCTCTGTCTCCTTTAGGCTCTAGGGTCTGCCTTGCTCCAGCTCGCTCCTGGTCACCCGCAGTCACTGCATTTTCTCCCGTCCCTTCAATGAACACCTTCCTCTGCTATTTCTGTATTTCCAGATGAAGAAATATTCCAAGGTAGGCAGTGTGCAATCTAGAAGATGCATATGCAATCGTGGATGAAGCTAATGGACCAGGAGGAACATGAGGACCTAGAGAACTAAGCAGGCAAGATGCCCAGGCAGTGGACAGAAGACGGAGATGAACAAACTCCAAAAGGCCACCTGGGGAGCAGATGGGGATCGGGGACCAGACTGCAGTTCCCAAATCAAATGCAAATCAGAAAGGCTGTCCAAAGACATGGGGAGCGGAGAGGACAAGCAATGAAGAAGGAATTGTGACCCCTGAGCTTGCTTCCTGCAGAATGTGTCCAAAGCAGGTCTGGATAGAGTGGAGGGTGGGAGAGAGAGATTCCTTTTAAACATGTGTCGTGTGCCTTGCTGATTCTAGAGGGAAATCTCAAAGGTGCCACCGTTTTCAACTTCAGAATGCCCTTCTCCTTCAGTAGCTGTATTTGTTTTTCAGAATCCAAGTAGAATAAAATATTTTCATGGTTGATAAGGTATCCTAGGGGCTATCTCCTGGTGTTGTATTGTCACTTTATATGGACTTCTTTCCCACTCATTTCATTCTTCACTAGGTTGAACTTGGGATAAAAGAGCAGAATGGGTCAGAAGTTCCTGTTCCAAGTAATTAGAGAGGTTTTTTTTCTTTTATCTAAATGTGCCTTGTTAAAGTATATCAGTGTCAGCCAGGTTAATTGGAACTTTAATACATAATTGATGTTAATTTATGGCCCTTTTTGTTCCAGGATGCTACTGCAGACCTTGAAATCAGGATACAGTTTTCTTGTTATTAATTATATACAGAAAGCCAATATCCCCTTTGAGAGGAGACCCATGTCATCTGTAGCTTAGTAGAGATACAGTGTGTCAACCATAGGTCACTTTTCCCGTGTTAAGTCCTCCCTAAACTCTATACTATTCCATAATAAGATACTACATTAATTATAGTAAGTAAAAATTATAATTATGAGCTAAGCCCCATTCATACTGTCTATTAAAATGTGTAACATGCAGTATTAAAATATATTATACTTCTATAGATTCACTGTATTCCATGGGGTCACAGAACCTAGTAACATTTTGAAAATCTATATAACATTTTGGAACCAAAACTGTCTCCACAAATATAAAGGCAATAACGTTCCCATTGCAGAGCTGTCCTGAATACAAAAAGCTAAATAAAGGCTATGAAACTTGGGTTTTCTTGCACCGTTGTCATTGCAGATCTAATTCTTGTTCATCACTCTTTTAGAGATAGAGGGAGAAAAATGGTGTGTCCCAAATCCAATTAAGGTTCTGTGTTCTAATTTCCTTCCATTGTGAGAACTAATGCTGACTTAAGAACTCACTGCAGAAGTACAGGACCGTGAAAGACTTGTGAACCACATAATGCTTCGTGTTGTCCAGAGTGACTTAAGCCAAACTTCAAACCAGAAACCAAGGGCAGGGCTGAGTTCAGGAGTATGAATTCATTTTGTGATTAACAGTCCTAGATTTGTGGGTGGCCAAGAGAAGCTAAACTTGCCAAATTTGCCCAGTGAATATTCCATTTTGAGAGAGTGAAGAATGGATGAGTTTATATAAATCTAATAAACTGGATTTTTTTCTAATTTTTCACTATGTTTTGTTCAACCTGCCATCACCATAGTGTGATCGGATATGACATAATGTAATAAACAGCAGTGGTGTCTTACAATGGAACATGACACAACACGATGGGTCAAGTTTCTTTTGAACCTTTCATGGGATCCAATGTCAGCCAAAAGAAGGTCATCTTAATTATCGGATGATTAATTAATTAGAGAGTGAATTGTCAGAATCAGAAGACAATGAGGTTCTGTACATGCATGTTTGTACACAGAGGAAAATATGACTTTTTTAAATGTACATAATAAATGAAAAGAAGCTAAAGTTTAAGGACTTGAATTATTCTTTATTGGATTAACATTCACCAACAGCTACTGTGTATTATGTCAGATGTTGTATGAAGCATGTTTGGAAGTAGAGACTCTTTCCTGCCCTCAGAGGGCTGATGTTTGAGTTGAAAGCATGAAGCCTTTCTAGAAATAATCTAGATGTTTACAGAAAGCTTTGTATGTATATTCGTATCAGTCAGTGCTTACTAGAGAAAACAGATTTAATACAAGATATACAAATATTTAAGAATTTACAAAATTGGCTTACAAAGGACGCTCACAGGGTTGAGTGTGGGAGAGTGCAGAGGGTCTGTCTGCGCACTGGGATCCAAAGGGTCCAGTAGAAGGCCTGGGGCTCCCTGTAGTGTCCGTGCGAGTCCATATCAGGAGGCCAGAGGGTCTGTGACAGAAGGCTGAAGCGTCGGTGCTGGAGGCTGAAGAGTCGGTGCTGGAGGCTGAAGAGTCTCCACTGGATGCCAGAGACACGTCCAGGTGAGGGCGAAGACTGGTGCTCCTCTGCAGGAACAGAAGCAGCCTTCCCTCTTCTCTCCCTCCATAGCATTCTGGCCCCGATCCTCCCCAGCATGGGTCTTCCACACCCAGAGTTACCCTGAGCCAGTTTAGCTGGGCATTTCTTACTCAAGTGGACACAGTCAATCAACCAACACAATATTTTTTAAATTAACAACAAAAGAACAATTCAAAGGAAATGAATAAAAATATAGGAACTATTTCTAGGACTTTGCCACTGTTCCTTTTTTAGAGAAAGCTGTCATATTTCAGGAATAAGGGTAACCAAAATAGGAAGCTTTTTTAATGTAGTAATAAACCCTAGTGTCCAATACTTTCGTGAGTTAGGTGTAAATGAAAAATTCAGACCCTACATAAAGTTTAATAAACCAAGGCTTTAAAGGGATTTTCTAATTTTTCTACTAAAAGCAGAGGTGCCACCTTCAGAAAATACCCACTTTCCTTGGAACAGTTAGAATCTAAAGGCTGCCAAGATTGTAAGTTCCTGTATACATATTTAGAAGAGTTTTTTTAAACAATCAATGGCAATTAATGTATCATGCAGAATCATTGTCAAATGCATTTCTTAAGAATCTATTTGCATAAAATTCTGTCCTAGGCATTATAAAGCAAAATAAGCTTGTAGTTAATGCTCTGCAATCTAAGATGTAAAGTACATTTCATTATTCTAAACTAAGGAAGCAGGGTTTGACTCACCTTCCCCCCACCAACATGTGTAATTAGCTCCATTGACTTTCCTGGGCTCTTCATCTGCAAAATGAGGATATACTACTCACTGACAGAGCCCAGTGATTGTCAGCAACAGGTTCTCAAAATTGTCTGTGCTATTTTTAACCATGATGTTTTAAAATCAAAAGTTATCAGACTATTAGGAGGAATTTTTAGAGGAAAAAAAAGAGCTCTAGTGAACCTTAGTTGTTTGAGCCAAAATAATAAAAACTCCCAGGTCTTCCTCTCGATATAGCTGAAGCAATTGCAATTGCCTCTTTAAAATGCTTTGCAAAACAATATTGTTCTTAATCCCTCCCTTTCCCTCATCCTCACCCCCAAGGCATCAGCAAGTTCTGCATGTCCTACCTCCAGAGCATACCTGGAGTCTATGCATCCTCACCAGATCTAGCCACGCCTCCTTGTACTGGTCCTCAGCATCTCTGCCCAGCACAACTGCAATGGTCTGTTCATGTCACCTGGCCCATCCACCACACTGGCACAGAGCGATGTGTTTTCAGTGTGCCTCAGCTGGTTTCTCCAAGCCCCTTCATTCTTAATTGATAATCTTCCTTTCTTTTTATTTCACTGAAAAGCTGGAAGCAAACTAAAGAGAACTCCCACAAAGCCCTGCCACGCCACACACCACCTACTTGTGTCCACACCCACCCCTTGTGCCTGACTTCCTGTGACTATGGATGAACAGCTTGCAGCCCCATCTAAGGCAGCCCTTGTGTTCTGTACCCCATTCCTTCTCACCTAATCAAAGCCATCGCAGCAGTGATTCTCCCTTCCCCAACATCACCAATTTTTTCTCCCCTACTGGATCATTCCCACCAGCAAACAAGCAGACTATAATCTATCTCACTGTAAAAAAGAAAGTTCTCCCTAAACCTCACCCACCTGATGCCCAACTATTATTCCCTCCAGACGGGACCTCTTCCCTGGACCTCACATTCCCATATTCAACTCCCCATGTCACTCTTCCACGTGAAGATCTAAAAGTCATCTTGAGGCGACATGCTCACACCCAGCTCCCAGTCTTCCCCTAAGACTGTTCTTCATGCAGATTTCCTACCAGTGTGTGGCAAGCACCCTTCCAAGATGCTTGGGTCAAAATCCTTGACTTCTCTCTCTTTCTCAACAGAAACCCCGCCATTTCTCTGAACTACTGTTGAACCACTTTTCATCACTATCCTGCTCCTATCCTGGCCCACTTCTAAATACAGTATGTGCTAAATGACTTTTGTTTCAGTCAACAAAAAAGCCACATATACAATGGTGATCCCATAAGACTATGTCACCTGGTGACACTGTAGTTGACTTAGTTTGTACAAGTATACTCTTCGATGGCCTCTTGATGACAAAATCCCCTAACATTTCTCTGTGTTACAAGAGCCTTCTAACCAGCCTCCCTACTACTTCCATCTTTGTCTCCTTTCAAACTATTCTCAACTCAATCATCCTGTTACTCACAAATTAGAGGATGCCTCATCTCTGCTCTAAACCCTCCAATGATTCCTCATCTCAAGCACAGTGAAAGTCTGAGCCCCTATAGGGGATAAAGTTCCCTGTGTGGTCTGAGTTCCAGTCACCTCCAGACCTCCGCACCTTCCGTTTTCCTCCTTATGCATCTCTCTCCGTCTCTTCTTCGTCAGGGCATTTGCACTTGCTCTTCTTTCTGGAAATGTCACCTCTCAGGGTCCTTAGGCCATGCTTTCACACCTCCCTCAGGTCTTTGCCCAAATTTCTTCCTCAGTGAGGCCTTTTATGATGCTCTTTTTGAAACTGCACCTTCCTCAACCCCACAAGTCAGACTCTCTCTCTCTCTCTCTCTTCCCATCCCGCTTTATTATCCTCTATAGTAACCACCTCACCTAACACATTCTATGATGGTTTCCATGAAAGCAGGGAGTTTTTGCCTGCTTTGTCCACTGTATTCTCACGCCTAGACTAGTGCTGGTCTACAGCAGCCACGTGCATTTGTCAGTGTGTTGTTACTATAGCACAATCACTGAGATCATTAACTTATACAGTGATAAAGTTTATTCTGGCTCCTAGTTCTGAAAGTTCCACTCCAAGACGGGGTGAGGGGCATACAGCCTGGGCCCTCTGATGAGGAAGCACATGATGGCAGGAGCATACGTTGAAGCAAACCACTCACCCCCTGGGCCAGGAAGTAAAGAGGCAAACAGGAAGGCACCAGAGTCCCACAATTCTGTTCAAGGACAATAATCCCAGTGACTTATGGGCCCCCATGAGGCCCCACTACTAATAGCAAAGTCAGTACTCTTAGGTATGCCAGGAATAAGATGGGTACGAGGAGAAAGGTTCACTTTTTTTATGATCCAAAGCAGACCAACTTCAAAGCCAAAGGTCCTAAAGATACACAGTAGCACTACCTGGAGGACCAACCCCTTTGCACATAGACCTTTGGGGGTCATCCCTCATTCACACCATAGTGGCACTCAGCAAGGAGCAGTTGCATGCCTGGAAATCTGTACCAAAAGCAATGCCCAGTGTGAGTGAGCATGCAGAGCAACAGGTACTTGTGTGTCCTGCTGGTGCAGGTAATTTTAACATCCTTCTCATGGCTCATTGGGTAGTAAAGATCCAAAACCCTAAAAACACAGATATTTATTCAACCCAGCAGCACTCCATTTATGTAACCGAGTCTAAGGAAATTGTCATGGATATGTGCAAAAAAAAGTTTTCATAAGATGTTTATCGCAACGCTCTGCAAAAATGACAAATTGGGAGCGATCCTGAATGCCAAAGAAAGGATTTGGCAGGATAAACTATGGTACAGTGCATCTATACAATGGAACTCTATTCAGCTAGTCATGGTAATATTATAGAAGATTATATAATGATGTACAATGTTAATAATAGATACTATATAATAAAATCAGAGTTCATAAGATAATATATGCAGAGAAAATGATTGAGAATAAATGATATCAGTCTTTGGATGATAGGACTATGCATAATTTTATTTCCTTTTATTTGTTTTTTTATTCCCTTTTGCTTGCTCAAATACAGACAAGCAAAAGGGAATAACATTATGATAAATAAAAGGTATCACTAATATAATAAGAGCATGTCACTAATAACAATAGTTAACATTTACTGAGCACTTAAAATATGCCAAACACTTCACACTTACCATCTCATTTAATTCTCAAAGAGGTGTTTTGAGGAATGTAATATGATTATCCCTGTATTTCAGCTTTGGAAATTGAGGCTTAATGAGCTTTAAGAGTTTGTCCGAGGGCACACAGTAAAGAATAAAGTCTGTACTCCTATCCATGGTAGGGATAGGATAGATAAGAGGAGAAGGGCTCGGTGTTTGTTTTTGTTTTTGTTTTGCTTTTTATGATCCGAAGCAGACCAAGCTCAAGGCCAGCAAGGACAGGGATCACCAGCTCCTGCTTCAGAAATTCCACATGACTGCTCTGCTTCTACTGTTAGCAGCTTCCACAGCCCCCAACCTCAGCCTTTCCTCCCCTGCCCAAGCAGCAGCTGTTTCCCTCGCCCTCTGGCCTTCCCTGACAATAAGGTGGAGCAGAACATCGTGGGTGACCACTGCAAACATCTCGGGATCTGCCCAGCCATCTCTGTGATTAGGGTTCATCAATAAGGAGACTCTAGAACTGCAAATACAGAGAGAGAATGTGCAAACATGAAGGATATTTATAGCATGTCAACTAAAGAAAGACTATTTTCTTTATTGAGATCTCTGACATCACCAAGTAGGAACTTAGCAAAAAATGGGTAATTGGTCTGAGGTCAGGGGTTAATCATTCCTACTGAAGAATGAAGAAAAATTCACGAGATGAAATGACTAAGCTATTTCTATATAGCTACAAAAAGCCTCCAACCTTTCAATGTCTACATTAAATATGCAACAAAGACTAGTTTCAAGAAGGAGAAAATAGTCATCGCAGTGAACACATGTTAAGAAAACACCACCTCTTCGCTACCTTCTTCCAAGGAGCGGAAATCACTACAAGAATGTCATTCCACACATTCAAGGCAAATGGCAAATATTCCAGGCCAGTTCTACACCTGAAAAGTTATGGAAATAATTTGTAGAAGATCTTTCAACTCCGTGAAAGTTTTAATGGAGCTGGCTGCATTCCTGACACTGTTGGAGCCTCCAGGAGTGATGAAACAGAAAGAAGGAAGACAGAGAGCAAGGAGCACAGAAAAACGACATGTCTTTTTTTTTTTTTTTTTTGGTACCAGGGATCAAACTCGGGTCCTTGCACTTGCGCAGCAGGTGGCAAAACCACTGAGCTAAATCCCCAGCCCCAAAACTTGTTTTTCTTTTTTTTTTTTTTTTTGGTACTGGGGATTGAACTAGGGTCTTTCTGCTTAGGAGGCAAGCGGCGGAACCACTGAGCTAAATCCCCAGCTCTGACATGTCTCTATTTAAAGAGGCTTGTGACTCCCCACAGAGGATCTAGCAGAGCTTCAGTTTGAAAATGGTCAAATGCCAGAGTCCAGGTTGGTCCCTCTGGCACTACTCCTCCCTGCCCCATTCATTCTCCACAAAGCAATTGGAGTTTTCACTTAAAAACACACGCTCGAGTTTGTCACGGGTCACTGTGGAGTTGGAAATCTTCTCATGGCTTCCTAGTTCCCTTATGTGGGGGAAATGTACTCCACACCAAAGAACCTCGAAGGCTTTGATGTCTTCTCCCGTACATGGCCGCTGTCACCAGTGACCAGACAGCCTGGCCTCCCTGCTCCTCTGTCTGCCATGCTCTCGCTGACCTTATGGCCTCTGCCCTGGCAGACACAGAGCCGTGTGTCCTCAGAGAGACCTCAGCTTCGGTGTCCCCAGGGAGAAAGCCCTTGTCCAGCCCTCCTGTGTCAGCCTGACCCTCTCTAGCATCTCACCCAATTTTTCTCTTCACGACACTTTTCTCCATCTGAAATTGTCAGAGTTACTTGTGTCCTGATTCTTTGTCTGTTTCCTCCTCCTAGAAATCCAAACCTATGAAAGTACGAACTATGCCTGACTTGTCCACCACATGTATTTGGCTTCAATAAATATTTGTGAAATGAGCAATGACTAACAGGCAGGTGGAGAGAGAACAGCAGTGGTGACGAGCTGTCTCCTGAGACTCCAGCCACTCGGTGAGCCTTGAAGGGTGGGTGGCAGCAGCCCCATCAGAACCTGATTCAGCCAACTCTTTCACTCCTTTAGCATCTTCAAAAGTCAAACAAATGTCTCAAAAAGCAATTACTATGCGCTTTTCGAATAATTTTGCTTTAAAAACTTCCAAGTGCCTTCTGTCACTTCTGAGTAGATGTACAAGCCAGCTCTGGGCTCACCAGGATTGAGTTGGGTTGGGTTGAGTTGGGTTGGGTTGGATTGGGTTGGGTTTTGCTTGGTTTTGCTTGGTTCAGTTTGGTTTGGTTTGGAATTGCTTGGTTTGGTGGTTCTGGATTTCGAACCCAGGGCTGGGCAAGCACTCTGCCACTGATCAGCATATCAGATCGAGACTTCTCCACTAGACTAAAGATGAATATGAAGCTCAGCTGCAAGTCCCCCAGTTGGGACTGGTGTAAGCAGAAGAAATCAATTATAAGCAGTTTCAGCCCCCATTACTAGGCCTCAAGCCCAACCTAAGAAAAAGGACCAGAATGTGAAATCTTGCCCACTTTTGTGACTTAAATGATGCCCCATTACCTTCTGTACCATGCTTTTATTTCCAGGTAATATTTACACAAAGAAATGGAAGGTGTAACCTCTCCATTAGTTACCTGTTGTTGGCTGAACTGTGACCCTCCAGGATTCCCAGGGTGAAGCCCTAACCTTAGAACTTCACTGTATTTGGAAGCAAGGCTTTTAAAGAAGTAATTAAATTACAGTAAAGTTTGTGTGGTAGGTTGTCGTCCAGTCTGACTGGTGTCTCTTGTGAGAAGAAGAAATAAGGACATGAGCATCCAGATGAACAGATTAAAGACCATCTGAGTACATGGCCCGGAAGCCATGTGTGGACCAAGGAAAGGGGTCTCAGCCAAAACCAGACCTGCAGAAGCCTTGACCTCAGACTTCCAATTCTCAGAACCATGAGAAAACAAGTTTATGTTTTTGCAGAAACCAGTGTGTCTGTGGTATTTTGTTATGAAAGCTAGAAAAACTAATTCAATATCCCAGGTTTGTGAGCTTTGAATTTGTTCAGTGGCAGAGTACCTGCCTAGCATGTGCGAAGCCCTGGGTTTGCTTCCTGGCACTCAAACAAAAGGAAGAATGGAAGGAAAGAGGAAGGAAGGAAGAGATTTCTACTCAAGTCTTTAATAATAATAAACAAGAAAAAAAGCACATGGGTAATTGTTTGGTAAATAAGGAATGGACTGATCGTTCCCTGATATGAGCCTGTTTGTCAGACTACGGGTAAGACTGAAGTATCTTTTTTTTTATTATCTTTTTTTTAAAGAATCTTTTGATTTTCTGCTTCAAGAAAAAATTTCACTCTAAGGAAAGCCTTGGTAAATAAGATAAGAAAAATGCACCGTACAAAATTTTGTAAAAAATGCCTCTAATCTTAGATTGCAGAATATTACCTACAGCAAATTAATTTATATGTGTGATAGAGTATTAAGCAAATGCTGCCTTAAGGTTTTGTTGTTGTTTGGACTTCTAGAAATCAAAACTTACCCAAACATGCACACACTTCTTATTTTGGAAAGCAGAGAGAGATGTGCCACATACCGGACAAAAAGAAAAAAAAATTTTAGAGTGCATTCGCGTGTGTGCATGTGTGTGTGTGTGTGTGTGTGTGTGTGTGTGTGTGTGATGCTGGAGATTAAATCCAGGGCTCTGCACATGCTAGCCAAGCACTGTACCATTGAGCCATATCCCAGCCTAAAAAGTTAAATTCTTATTATGTAAAACAGTTTATCAATCATAAGAAAAAGAGAACCAACACAATAAGTAAATGAATAATATAAAAATCAATTCACAAAACATGGCATTCAATTGTCTTATTAATAATTTGTTATTCTTGTATTCATTTGATCAATGTTTACTGGGCCTCTGGTACATGCTCAGCATTCTACAGGACACTAGGTAGACAGTGGTCAGCAAAAAAAGGCTCTGCTTTGAAAGAATTTACAATATAATATTAAACCCAATTCACCATCAAAGAAATGCAAATTTAAAAGGTGTAAGGGAGGGCCAGGGATTTAGCTCAGTGGTTTCATCCCCTGCTGTGCAAGCGCAAGGATCCGAGTTCAATCCCTGGTACCAAAAAAAAAAGAGTAAAAGGTGTAAGGGACTAGGTAGACAGCCGCAAGCAGACCTGTGCACAAGGATATTAATTGTGCTGTCTAGAATGGCAGAAGCTGGAGACCACCTCCGTGTCCAATAGTTATTGATGGGTAGATAATCAATGCTGACTCTAAATGTTTTACAAAACCTATTTGGTGTCAATGAAAAATTCTCACAACAAAATATGACTAAAAAAAAGCATAACACAAAACTGGAGATAGCAATACTATGCTACCAATGTGTGGATCTATGTAAACACTACATTTTCTAGAGTAAAAGTATTATTCTAACACTAATTAAGGGAAAAGGTTTGAAATAGCCAAAATGAATGCTTTTGACAAAGATGCCATCTGATACCTTAACTGCCAAATAAACCTTCTAAATATGCTGTTTTGCTTTTTTGAATCGACAAAAATTCTATCTATGTTTATGACATTATTTTTTGAAATTGCATAAACATGCTCTTTTGGATGATCACAAATTGGGTACATTTTGGAGCACAGTAGGGCTAAGAAAATCCTAATGTTGGAAGCAACACCCCAGTCCTCTTCATGGGGCACTGAAATGCCCCTTTATTGTTCAAATGATGTTTCCCGGGAAGGTTAAAGTTAAGCTTGACATTCGCCTCTGCCTTTCTAAGATAAGCACAGCCTCTAAAAGAATTTAACACCCCCGAAAGGCTGGGTATCGCCGGTTTTCACCGGCCCCGCATGGCGGGGCTTCCTACGTAACAAGTATTTATTTCCCGCGCACTCGGGGCGCCCGGAGCGAATCGCCGCCGCTTCCCTTGAAATTAAAAAATGATCCAAGCCACCCTGTATTCGTGTCATCCCATCCTGCGAGCAGCGATGTCCCGACTTCCTCCACTGCTGATCTGAGAATGGGATAGGGCCCTTGGATGTGTTGAGATTTTCTTCCCGGAAGCAGAGGTAGAGATTGAAAATGTGCTGAGACAGTTTTACCTAAAATTCTGTTTGCCCGGGGTGTAATTTGAATTCTGTGTTGCCCATGGAAGCAGGCTATGATTTTCCAAAAGCCCATATGTTGGCTTTAAGTGAGAACTGTACTGTCTCGAAATTAATCCATCCCTTGTACAATGGCGATCCAAACAGATCCCAGGTGAATTTTGTTTGCCAATTTATCACATTGCTGATACGTTTTTAATTGTAATTTGGAATAGGTTTTTGCTAGCCTCGTAGGATTTGGTACCGAAATGGCTTTGCTTCATTTCTACAGAGCTCTGCAAACACACTTTTTAGTCTACCCACTTCAAAATCCCTACTAGGAAGGAAGAAGAGGTTGGAAGCTCTTGTTCTACAACCAATAATTTAAAAACAACATAGTGGAAGTTTTCAGGGATGAGCTTGGAGCGCCCCTCGGTGGAAAAAGCTGGGCACCACAATGTTTTCTCAGGGTGACGGAGCTGTTTGCAGCCCCTTACCTCTGTCCACCATAGGTCACGCATTACTTTTCTCTTATCTGTGGCTTGAGTCGCCTTTTCTTCCATGAAAACTTAAACATTTGTTGAAAACAATGAATGAATTATTTTGTGTTCTCCTCCCCAAACTTCCCAGCTGATGATAAAAAGTGAAACCATTTTCTTGGAAAACCTGCAGTTGTGATGTCCCCGCTGTGACATTTTGGAGCAGACAGAATAAAGTGGCAAAGAGAACGAAATGTTGCCTCGTGTGCCGGCTTTCAACAATTAACAGTGCCTGGCAGGGGCTACTGAGACCGAGTGTGGACTCAGAAGGAAAAGAGGTGATGCAGAAAGCGTGTCTGTGAGTCTACTTCCAAGGAGCTGACACCGCATGACTGATCTATAATGGCACTGGCCATTGGCTCATTGTCACTGAGTTGATTTATTTCAGTCTTAGTTTTAATTTCAAAAGTTAAAAAAGTATTCATATCCCCTTAGCACTGCCAAACAACATATCCTAGTTTATTTATGTAATACATGGCAGCAAAAAGCTCTTCCTACATGATTACTGCGGGATCTTCTATCCTGGTTTTCCAGATGTTGGTCCTTTCCATCCTTCGCCTGGTGTTCTCCTACTCAATTTAATTTGACCTGCATGCCTCCGTGTGCTGGTGCTCTTCAGTGACGCAGTGTGAAAGCAGGGATGGTAGAGGGTGTTATTAATAATAACACCAACATAAACTAGACCTATGCTGGGAAAGTGGGGACATATGATCGCCTCTCTTCCAACCCTAAAGCTCAAGGGAGCAGGTCACATGATGAGCAGCAGGGTGACCATTCACCTGCTACCATTCTCTGTGGGTTCACCCTGGTAAATGTTCTTCATATGCAGTGTGCAAGCTGCCTGGTCCTTTGTTCTTGTTTGCTTGACAGTGAGTGTGTCTAACCACGAATCCCAAACTCTTTATAAACTTCAAATTCACTCCTGAAAATCCCATAGCTGTGTCAGTCCCCACTCCTATCTGCCAAGGGAGGTTGCCCACTACTCTACCCTTAGAAGTTGAGTACAGGTGACATTTAGTGTCAAATGTCCAGAATAGGCGTGCGCTATATAGGTAAGTGTCACTTTACACAGGTGATACATCCCTGAAAAGGTATATATCTGGTGGACCACATTTTTAATTTATTGGAGAAACTGGCTAAATAGTGAAACCATGTAATGAACCTCATATAAAAAACATATTCCTGGGCCAGGGATTTAGCTCAGTGGTTCCACCACCTCCCTCGCAAGTGCAAGGTCTCGAGTTCAATCCTTGGTACAAAAAAAAAAAACTAATTCCTTTTAAAATGCAAATATTTTACTGATTTATAAATCTAGACTTTCATAGACTTAGTTTCCCTAGAGAAAGTATGGCTTGGAACTTTGTTTTCTGTCAGAGATTTTTGATCTTTTTTTAATCAATCTTTACCTGAGTCATGTGTTCAAGTTATACTCAAAAAGGAGACATTTTCCTTAAGATACTTTTAACCACACGTGACTAAAACCCAAATTCGTCTTATAGAATCCAAGTAATTCATGGGCTCATATAACTGAAAATGCAACTCAAGCTTCTAGTCAGGGCTGATCTAGAGGCCCCAATGGTGTCACCAAAGTGGTAGTTTCTTTCCATTTTTCCACCTGTGTTCCCGGGTATTGGCTCCTTCCTAACAGTAGATTAATAGAGGCATCAACTCAGTCAAGGCTACTTGAAGGGGGTAATTCAGTGCTCCCTAAGGATGAAAATGGCTGAGTCATTCAAAACACAGTATTTTTTCCAAAAAGTAAATAATCTATAGATTAAACAGGAAAAAAATTTGGTTTTGAACATGTCTAGATGCACGGTGAAGGAACTTGTCCTCCTTTTGCCACAACACAGGTGTCCAGAATGCCAGTAAAGGGCTGTGGTAAACAGCAACATCTCCCCATTTCACACATCACCCCAAACTCCTAGGGCAAAGAGAATCTCAGCAAACATTCGATCTTGCCTCTTCAGTGTCTAGGGAAGTAACTGAGACCCCAAGAACGGAACTGAACATAAATTCCATTTCATGAGAATTTGAGAGTCTCTGTAAATGTGAGCATGATCAAGGTTTTGCATGCCCAAGCTTGTTTATTTGTCAAGAAAGAGAGAGTGTAACTCAGTCTTACCCACAATCTCCACCTCTCCAGGTTCTGATCCCCACACCCTCTACTTGGCTGGGTA
Organism: Heterocephalus glaber; assembly: GCF_000247695.1. The sequence continues at coordinate 60,475,068 of NW_004624730.1, forward strand.
TGGTGTTTTCTGAATTGAAAGACACATGTGGCAAGGATGCTATATATCATACAAAATATAAGAGGTACATTAAGCTCATGATTTCACCAAGATTATTTAGGATGAGTCTATAACATATGTACCCTATACAATCACCTTATGCAACCTTTTTAACTCTAAATATAGGATTTAGAAATAGCCATGAACCTTCCACAGAACCAACCCAGCATATTGAAAGAAAATTTTGCATGCTGCTAGATTCACAGAAAAGCCTCATATACTCTGGATATTTGAAGGTTTCAGATAATTTTTTTATAATGCTTTAAAGACTGTCAAGCTCATTAATGTCAAGTCATTTATTTTTATGCTATTTTTTAACTTTTTAAAGAGATGGCACTCACTGGCTTTCATTCAGCAGTGTGCTCACTCCTCTATTTGTTTTGCAAGGGACTTCAAGTCTCTTCTGTATGTAATCTTCAATCTACCAAATTGTATGCATGACTTGTGTTGGTGTTAAGAGATAATTGCTCATTTGAACATTCTAAATCTAGCCTTCCATGGCAAGTTTACATTCCTCATGCAAGATAAAGTGAATGGGGAGATCATAAAACCAGAGCTATGAGGATCACTGCTTGATCACAGTGAATAAGATATGTTCTATTATCCAAATTACCTCATTTAAATTTATCTAAAGACCTCATTGTAAATATTTTAAACTTTATTGTAGAGACACAGCCCTCAGATTTCTGTTTCTGGCAATAAGAGAAATTAAATATTCTAAAAGTTTCTTCCACACACACACCCCCAAAAAACTAGACCCTGAACAAACTATCCTTTATTGAGACCAAGGCCAACTTCAATAGTCATAAATAATGTTGATAATACTTGGTCTTGATATTATGTGATAACCAATGGCACTTTTCCTCTCTGATCTTTATCCCCAAAACCCATAACATCAATCTAATCATGAGGAAAACATTCAGCAAATTGTAGTAGAAGGGCCTCCTACAGTACACCTAACCAGTCTACCTTAAACTTGTCTGGCTCATTAAGAATAAGGGAAATCAAGAGGAATAAAGAGAAATGACAACTACATGTAATGTAGTATCTTGGATGGGAACAGAAAATTACATTAGATTAAAATTAACATCGAGGCTGAGGCAGGAGGATGGAAAGTTCAAACTCAGTCTGGGCAGTTTAACAACTTATCAAAACCCTGTCTCAAAAAAGGAGGGAGGAGGTTACTGGGAATGTAGCAAAGGACAGGTATTCAATTCCAGATACTGAAAAAAAATCTTTCTAAATTTACAAAACTAAGTATACTTGAATAAGACATGGGCTTTAGTACTAATGTGTCAATATTGGCCATTCATTCTAACAAATGTAACAACTAATATTAGACATCAACCAGGGGCGAGGCTGTATCTGCTGTGTTCTGAACATCTAAAGCTGTTCTAAAGATAGTCTGTTTTTTAAAGGCAAGGTATGAATGAAAAATAACTTTGAGGCTGGGCGTGGTGGTACACGCCTGTAATCCCAGCACTCAGAAGGCTGAGGCAGGAGGATTGCCACGTGTTCAAGGCCAGCCTGGACTGCATAGTGAGTTCAAGACCTACATAGAGAGACCCTGTCTAAAAATAAATAAAAGAGAAAGAAAAAAACTTTGAACACATGAGAAAAATGGGAACCCATACAGTAAGATGGTATACATAAATCCAGTTATATCAGTAATTATACATAAGACAATACTTGTCATTTAAAAACATTGTCACACTAAATTTTCAAAAATAAGTATGTGTTGTTTATAAAAGAAAATTTTAATAAAAGATACAAAAATAACCAAAAGAAAGCCGGTCCATCTTTCCTATACTTTTACCTTCAGCCACTTCATGTCACGTAAGATCGATGTGGTTGGGACAAACTATATCAGATAAAGTTGAAAGGAACATTTCACAGTAAGGAAAATGTCAATCACCAGGAAGATACAATCGATTAAAATCCTGTTCTTACATAGTAATGGAGCTTCAATATTTTTTAAAACAAAAATTGACAGCATTAGGAGGAAAAAAAAATCCACAATCAGTGAGGGGTTTTGTGTTGTTTTTTAATATTTGTCTTGGTATTGAAAAGACAGGCAGAGGGGTTGAAGGAAAGGGAGGGGAATGGGGAAAAAAAAGAAGAGTCAAGATATATCATGTACAGGTACAAATTCCCTATGATGAATGTGATCATTATGTATATCTAAAAGGCACCAATAAAATTAACTTTAAAAAAGAAAGGACAGACAATGAAAAAAATCAATAAGGGTATAGACTACCTTTAGGTAGATGATTAACAAAATGTACTAAGTAAGTATAAATAGAAAAGTGCTTCAATAAATGCAGAACACAAATTCTATACACAGAATGCTACAAATAACAAAAAACCATTCAATACCTTTTCTTCCATGATGCAAGGCTTAAAAAACTTTTAAATTACAATATGTTCTGTGAGTACAGAGGTATAAAAGTAAAAATAAATAACAAAAACAATTAGTAGGAAAAGCCTATATGCTTAGAAATTAAACAGCAGAGTTCAAAATATCCATGGGTCAAAGAAGAAAGCACAAAGGAAATTAGAAAAATATTTTCGATTAAGCAATAAAAAAAGTAACATTTCAGAGTATGTAGGTTGATACAAAGCCAGGTTAACAAGGAAAATGTGTATCTTTAAATCCTTACATTAACAAAGAGGTTGAAAAACCAATTATCATTCTTTCTCAGGCCGGTAGGTAAAGGACAGCAAAATAATTTGAAATATTGAAAGAAGGAAATAAACATAAAAATAAAATCATATGGAAAACAGACATACAATAGAAAAGCATACAAATTATAAATACCTAAGAATGGAAAGGGAAATATCACTATAAATACTAGTAACATTTAAAAACTAAAAGATGAGGGCTGGGCATTTAGCTCAGTGGTTCAGCCGCCTGCCTTGCAAGCGCAAGGTCCTGAGTTCAAGATCCCCGGTACCAAAAAAAAAAAAAAGAAAACTGGTTCTAAAAACTAAAAGATGAAACAAAGAACATATGCCAATAAATTTGACAATTTTGGCCACATGGACAAACTCCTTCCAGTTCCTTGGAAACCATAGCTTAACAAAAGTGACACAAGAACAAATAAGAGAGATTCCATCTAAGAAGGTTTTTACTACATACTCAATTTCTTTACTAGGTAAAGGTCTATTTGAGTTATTTGATCTTTCATGAGCTCTGAACCTTTGTATCTTCAAGGAATTTGCCTATTTCACCTCTGTTGTCAAATTCATGTCCCTAAATTGTATGGGCTGATCAGCACCTGGGAGGAGGAGGCAGGTAGATTGCTGCTTGAGCCACTTAGTACTTAGCAAGTTTCTATCTTTAAATACATACAAAAAATAAAAACTGGGTATGTAGCTCAGTGCAAAGGCCCTGAGTTCAATCTCTAATACCACAAAAAAGAAAAAGTTGTGTGTGATATTCCATTTATTACCCTTTTCATATCTGTAGGGTTGATAGCGATGGCCTCTTTTGCATACCTGATGTTAACCATTTGTGTCTTTTTTTTTTCCTGGATTACTCTGGCTAAGGCATTCATCTCCTCAAGCAACCAGCTTTGATTTCATTGATGTTTCTCTATTGTTTTCCTTGTTTCCTACTTCTCCGGTTTGTATTCTTGTGTTCTTATCTTTATTTTTCCTTTACTATGCTTACTTCAGGATTCATTTGGTCTTTTGTGTGTTTGTTGGTTTACTGTTGTTGTTGTTATTCTTGAGAGACAAGGTCTCACTATGTATTCCAGGCTGACCCTAAACTCACTATGTAGCCCAGACCAGCCTCAAACTTGTGGCAATCCTCCTGCTTCAGCCTCCCCCGACCCCCGTCCACCAGTGCTGGGATTACAGACAGGCACCACTATGCCTGGCTTTCATTTGCTCTTCTCTTTCTAATTTCTTAAAGCAGAAACTGAAAAAAGACTTCTATCCAAAAAACTTAGTTAATGGTGAAGGACCAAATGCTTTCTACCTAAGATTAGGAACAAGACAAAGATAGCCACTGTCCCTGATGTTATTGCATATCAAAATGGAGATCCAGTAGAATAAAGCAAGGACAAGAAATTTAAAAGGACACATATTAGAAACAAATAAGCCTGTTTTTTAAATTTACAGATGCCATAATTTTCCATGTAGAAAATTGAAGCTACCAAAGGAAAAAGAAAGACTAGAAAGCATGAGGTTAGCAAGATTGTAGCATAAAGATCAATGTTTAAAATGTCAGTTATGATTCCATATACTAGCAGTGAAGACTTGGAAATTGAAATTTAAAATTGGGATTATTTACCCTATCATCAAAACCCATGAAATATCTGGGGATACAGCCAACAAAATAGTACAAAAGCTGCATACTGTAAAGTATAAAGCATTGTCAAGAAAAATTCAGAAGCTAAGTAGATGTCCTGAGTTCCCACGCTGGCAGTCAGTACTGCACAAGTCAGCTCTTTCCATCTAGACCTACAGACCAAGTCATTCCGGACCCATTTCCCAGTGGGCTTTTTTGTAGAAATAGACAAGCTGATTCCAAACTTTTATGGAAAGAAAAAGGCCCTAGCATAACCTATCTTCCTCCCAGTCCCTACACTCAAGTTTCACACTATCTTTCTGATTTAGAGTTCTCCTCTAACTAAATCTTTTTGCCCTCTGCTCATTTTTAATATATTATACACTGAGTGACTGTACATTCTTTAAGCCATAAACAATCACATTTTATTGAGAGCGAAGGTCAGCATGTATCCTCCATTACAGTAACCCTCCCTTCTCGATTGGCTTGTAGGGAAAATGAAGAAGTTCATATATCAGTGCGTGAATTTACCATGTGATCTTTTTTTCTGGGAAATAAGAATGTGAATCAGTATTTCCTCACTGATAAGCAACAGAATACTGTATTCATTTCATATTTTCACAGCAGCTTGTGTCACTAACGTCTGCCACTCATTTATGTTTATGTGAAGATTTGTGCCAGTTCTCGTGAATTCTATCAAAAAGGAAAATAGAGCATGTGTAAACCAAAACTTTAAAATATGAATAGAAAGAAGGGCCCTATTTTTAAAGACTACTTGTGTTGTATTCCCTCGAGCATTTCCCTCTAGTTTTGGCTTTGCCTATCTCTGTGGATGTTTCTGTAAAATAATTCATGAAAATCAATGCCGCTTCACCTCTCACCCCTCACATTCTGCCACCGCACACTTGGCATCCTGGGTGGGGCATGTCTCAAAGCCTCCTTGGAATTCAGGGTGGATCTCTGTGCTAATTTGATTAGCTCACTTTGCAAGTTTCAGGGTCGATGCAGACCATCACAAAGCCTTCTTGGCCGAGGGATAGAAATCAATAAGGAGAGAGACCGCAGCACCAACAGGGGTCAGGTTCAGAAATCTCACGCACAGTGCGCAGGCTTTGTTGAGCCTCATGGCAGAGGCCCATGTTCTGTAAACTTTTCATCTGCGACCAAATTGCATTTCACAGCGAAGCTAAAAGGGTGGGTTACTCATGCTGCCTGTGGGAGGTTTGTGCACAAATCCTGTTATCAGATAATGGGATTAGCACACATGCCTCCTGAGTATGCTTTGAAAGTTTCCTCCTAAATCTACATATAGAGCCACAGGCCAGCCATTTTATGGCCCAACAAATAAAATCGCTGCCAAATCATTTTTAAAGCCACTATTACTGTCCCCATTATTTCTGTCATCATTTCCAAGTTGAGCCACACCAACAAATATCAAAGTGAGGACCATACTCTTCCTTCCCCCATCCACTCTGCCACACCCATATCCATCCCCAGTAACCCCAAAATTGCCTCTTAGTATTTATTCTGGAGCCCACAGAATATTCCAGGCCTTGAGAAAGTCAAAGAAAAAAGTCAATAAGGAAAAAAGACCAAGTATTTAAGCAACATTGATGAGATGGTTATAAACTTTAAACAGTAATTTAAACAGTAATTTATGTGATGAAAAATATGATTGTTTAAATTTTTTAAATTTTATTACAGTAAAAAATACATTGCCATTAAACTCCCTCAAAATACTCCTCCTCACTTGGAGCACAGTTATCCCATCATTCTTGCCACTTTCTGAAGCAGTTCCGAAAGTCCTCTTTCATAAGTGTCTTTAGTAGCATTGCTGTGGCTGCCTCCATGTCCTAAATCGGTTCAAAACTTTTATCTTCATGGTCACTTTGACTTTGGAGGAGAACCAGACGTCGAGCAGTGGCAGATCTGGTGAATAAAGTGGATGAGGACACTATTTTTACAAAGCTCCCTTTTCACTGGATGGCACTTGGTAGCGGCACTCACGGGATTTTTAATCACACCTTGTAAAGACACTCAGTCCGAGTGCTATATAAAATTAGGAATCAAAACTTTAAATATCTGAATTAAACGATTACCTCCCCTACAAGATGAGTCTGAGGAGAAGATGCGAAATGTAGTCTTTTATTTGGCCCCAATACAGTAACCCCTATTTTGTATCAAATGGGATCCTTCAACTGTTCAGAGCCTCTTGTCAGCTGCCCCTGCCGTCCCCAGTGCGATCCTAGCTGCTTCAGACTGTTTCCTCCTTCCTTCCCTACCTGTTCTGAACCTCATTCCCTCGGGGTTTCACTTGATGCTGATGTTACAGTCAAAGAGAATTCCACGTCATAACCGGCGCAGATGCCTCTCTGTTGCAATCCTCAACGTAGCTGTGGAGTGGAATAAATTTGTAGCAAATCCCGAGAATTCCTCGACCCACTTACCTGTGCCCTGGGAACGCTTCTGGATTTTATAGCTTGAGACCTCCCCAGCCCACTTCATACGGGGTTCTATTTCCCACCACTTCCGTTCCCCGAGGTCAACTGTGATCCAAAACGATTCGATGGAAAATTCCAAATATAAACAATTCCCAGGCTTAAAGCTGTGAGCCATTCGGAGTCGAACGGCAGAACCTCACACTGTGCCACGGGAGATGGGAATCACCCTTTTCCCCGCTGAGCCAGCAGTTAGCAGATGGATCGCGGTGGCTCCAGAGCTGAAAATCCTCCCTAGCAGCCTAATCGCTGTGGCACACACTGGACATGCACTTGAGTTCTTCCCATCACATGTGGGCAGGTACAGGGCAGGAAGATATTCTGAGAAAGACCACATTCCTATTATGTTTTATTATAGCATACTGTTACAATTGTTCTACTTTATTAGTAGTAATTGTTGGTGATAGCTCATTAAGCCTAATTTATAAATGAAACTTTATCATAGGTAGATATGTACAAGAAGAAACAGTACATATAGGGTCCCATACTATCTGAGATTTCTGGCATTTACTGGGAGGGTTCTCAGAATGTTTTCCACACAAATAAGAGAGGACAACTATAATCATTTACTTGTTATTTTTCAGTTTACTACCCAACTATGAATTCTCAACCTACATAACTTAGTTTTGACTACTTTTGAAATGTATTTAAATTGAGTATTTCTAAGTGTGTGGGTTTTTTTGTTTTGTTTTGGGGTGTTTTTGGGGGGGGGGGGTACCGGGGACCGAAGTCGGGACCTTGAGCTTGCAAAGCAGGCGACAGAACCACTGAGCTAAGTCCCCGGCCTCTCTAAGTGTGTGTTTTTACATCTACATAGATTCACTCAAAATTAGGTACATAAAATCAATTCATGTGCTTGTGTGTGATTGTTACTTTACTTTTTTCTTGGTGTATAGTATTTCATTTATAAATATACCATAATTTAGTTATCCCTTCTATTATTAATGGGTATTTGGGTTGCTTCCAATTTGGAGCTATTTAATACTGCTATGAACATTCCTAGGCATGTCTTCTTGGTGAACATACCACCCACTTTGGTGGCATATATTATTAGGAGAAGAATTTCTAAGTCATAGGATATACAAATTAACAACTTTCCTGGATAATGCCAAACATATTTCTGAAATGCTTGAATCAGTTTACCACCTCCCACCTGCCCAGAAGTATATGAAGTTTCCTATTGCACCCTCTCTTGGCCAGCTCCTCTTATGGTTAGAATTGTAATTTTACCCAATCTGATGGGTATGTAGTCATAGCCCATGGTAGCTTTCTCTTGCATGATCTGGATTACCAATGAGTCTAAATGCCTTTACATGTATTTGTTGGTCATTTGGCTATTTGCTTTTATGTATTATCTGTGCTTATCTTTACATTTTCTATAAGGCTGTCTCTCGTTTCCCCCCTTATTGAATTGTAGAATTTCTTTTTATATTTGGACTAGGAGCCGTTTGCCTATTAGATGTGTTTCACAGGTGTTCTCCCTCTCTGTGTTTTTCATTTTCCTTCTCTTACCATGACTTAATGCTTCTTCTGACACATGAGACAAATTTAACAATCTTTCTTTTTCCTATGACTTATTGAAAAATATCTTTTGCTGGCTCATGGTCATAAAGATATTCTCCAAGGTTATCTTTATAAAAGCCTTATTGACAAAAAAAAAAAAAAAAGCCTATCTTGCCATTGAGATCTGCTTTCCAGCTAAAATTGACTTTTGCAATGGTGTAAATTCTGGATCTAATTTCTAATTTTTCTAATTTCTTTTTCCCCTTCCTCCAGTACCCCCTTCCCACCTCTTCTCCTCTTTCATGTTAGGTTCATTTGTCTTTGTGCCTTTTATTGAAAAGATAGTCCTTTTCCTACTTGTCCTGGCAATCAATCCACAGCAACAAGTCATCTGCATATGTATGTGTCTTAAACCCTTTGTTATGTTCATTTGTCTGTCTATCCTTGAGTCAAAATTATACTTCATAATTATTAATGCTTTTAAGTCTTAGTGTCAAGTAGAGCAAGTCTTCCCACATTGATCGTCCTGATTAAGAGTATCTTGGCTACACCCAGCCTTATGTATTTCCATGTACTTTTTGGAGTTAGCTTGTCAAGTGTTACACACACAGAGAAAAACAATGTTATTACTTTTGCTGAGAATTACAGTGAATCTTTACAGTCATTTAACAGGATATGTTTAAATACTGGATCATCAACTCCATAAACTCGATATATTTACTTAAATTGCTTTTACTTTCTTTCAAGTTTTATCATTTTCTTCACAAATCTTGCCACTTTTTAGATTTATACCTAAGTACATGGCTTACACTATTTTTTAAATTCTTTTATTGGTACATTTTAGGTATACAATATGTTTACATTTATCACTGGGTGCTTGTACCTGTAGATGATTTATCTTGGTTCTCATTTTTTTCCCCATTACCTGTGCACCCTTCACCCCCTTCACCCTTCCCTATTTACATAGATTTCATTTCCATTTTTTTTCTTTTCTCACAATTTTTCCTTTCCCTTCTTTCCTTTCCCCTTCCCCTCCCCCTCCCACCACCCTACACCTTTGGACCTTTTCCTATTTCAAATTATCAATTATTCATTTTAATCATTTTAATCCTTATTTACACTTTCAGTTTCTCACACTAGAGAAACTATTTGGTATTTACACATGGCTTACACTATTTTGAATGGCATATTTTATTCTGTTTTCTAAATGTTGGCCACTAATGTATAGAAATGTGATTTTTATATTGATTTTTGTATGCATTGCTACATTTGATTGTAAATTATAATCATGTGTTCACGGGTTCCTTTGGATCTTCTCTCATAATTATTGAATAGTGAGAGCTTTGTTTCTTTCTTCCAATCCTTATGTGGTTGGCCCTCAATACCTGTGAATTCCACTTCCATGAATTCAACAAGCTACAGATCAAAACTACTCAGAAAAAATTTTTCATCTATATTGAACATGTGCAGACTTTTTTCTTGTTTTCTCCTCAACAATATAGTATACAACATCTATTCACATAACATGTATATTGTATCAGTATTATAAGTAATCTAAGGTGATTTAGAGTTAGGAGGAGAAAAAAGAGTTAAAGGAGAATGTGCATAGATTATATGAAAATACTATGTTATTTTATATAAGGGACTTAAGGATTTGCAGACTTTGATATCTATAGGCATTTGGGAACCATTTCCTTCCAGACACTAATAGACTACTACACATTTCTCTTACTGCCCCGAGCCACAACGAAAATTATGAATGGAAATAAGAGACCAGACATCCTTGTCTTTTTCCTAATTGTCTGTCTTGTATCCATGGGATTTGAATTTATGGAGGGAACAGCAGTGCCACTGAAAGAGCAATGCATTTCTCAAGGGAAGGGGACACAACATGCCACCCAGGGCAACCTGGGGAGCACCAGGTTTGGCCCAGAGACAGCAGCAGGAGCAAGAGAAAAGCTTAAACCAGAGCCTTTATTGGCGTTTCCTCAGGAAAAGCAAGTCAGAGCAGGAGAGATTACTTAGGATGGGCTTTGATGGGGGTGTGGCTCTGTGGTACAGCACAGGCTTAGCCTGCATGAAGCCCTGGCTTCAGTCCTCAGCATGCACGCGCGCACACACACACACACACACTCTCACACACAAAATAGCTCCTCTGAATAATAAATGGCAGGCTTTGGCCTAAAGGGGGCTCTCTAGTTGCCTGGTACCTGGCCCTGGAACTATGGAGGGCAGGGGAAATATGCTTGGTATGTGAGAGTTAGATGGAAGGGTTGCCATAGTCTGCATCTTGCATGTTCCCCAAAGGGCACATATGTTGAGGGCTTCCTCTCCAGGCTTCAGTGCTATTGGGAGGTAATGGAACTTTGAGAAAGTGGGCTCTAGTGGGAGGAAGTTTGATCATTAACTACCTGCCGTTGGAGGAGATATTGGACCCAACTCCTTTCTCTTTCTCTCTGCTTCCTGCTACCATGAAGTAAACGTCTTGCCCATCCATCACCTGCTGCAGCCATGATGTGCTGTCCACCATGGGGCCAAAAGGGCCAATCAACAACCATGGACTGGAATCTCCAAAACTATGAGCCAAAATAAATTGTTTCTCTCTATAAATTAATTATCTCAGGTATTTTGTTATAGTAACAGAAAGCTGACTAACACAGCATGCCTCTTTCTTCTAAACCAAGACAGAGCCCATAAAACACAGGCTTCTTTTTTTTTTCTTAATTGTTTGGCAGAACTCTCCAGTTAAGCCACCCAGGTTTAAAATCTTCTTTGGGGCAGGGATTTAGCTCAGTGGTTCTTCTAGGAAGAAATTTAATTCAGGAATTTCATTTCTTTAATTACAGTAGAGTTATTTGGATTTTCTTTTTTTTTTTTTCTTTTTTTTTCAGTCAGTTTTGGTATGTTGGTAAATCTGTTTTGGTTTGGTTTGGAAAATGTGTGACTTTTTCTAGAAATCTGAACATTTCAACTCAATTCAATATTTTTTTAACAAAGTTGTTTACATTATCCTCTTGTAATCATTTCAATGTTTGTATGATTGGCAGTTTTTACTCCCAGTCTTGGTTATTTGTTCCTTTTCTCTTTTTCTTGATAAATTCTATCCAAAGTTAATCAATTTTATAGACTTCAAACAACTATGATTTTGGCTTTGTTAATCCATTCTACTGAATATTTATTTTCTATAACATTAATTTATGTTCTCATCTATTTTATTTCCTCCCTTCTAATTTCTACAGATTCACTTTTCTATTCTTTCCTAACTTTCTGATATCAAAGTATGGCTAAATAACTTTCAGCCATTTTTTCCTTAATATATACACTTAAGACAAAATTTCTGCAAAATATTCATCTAACCCAATCTTAATAAATCTAATTTGTAATATTTTCATTGTTATTCAGGTAAAAAAAAAAATTTTCGAATTTCCCTTGTGACTTCTTAGACCCAGGATAGAAGTATACTGATTAAATTCTAAACAAATGTGGATTTTCTAAGTTTATCTTTTATTATTGATTTCTAGTATAAATATATTGTGTAAGAGAATATATCCTGTATGATGTCAGCTCTCTTAAATTTGTTAATGTTAGACCCAGTGAGAGAGAACCAACCAGAAACCGATATTAAATCCACACAGGAGTTTATTACCGGCTGGGACCCGGGCCGAGCATCAGACTCTGAGCCCCGACTAAGAGGAGACAAACATGTTTTATACGCCTTTGAGGCCAACAGTTTCTAGGGCCCCCCCCCCATGGGGTAGAACTAGTAAAGCAAGCGAAAGGTACAGAAGCTGAACGGAGTCCTGCTGTTAGAACATTTGTAAAACAATAGTTGATTAATTGTTGTTTCTAAAGAGACTTTCTAAGGGGAGGAGATTTCTAAACTTCCTCCCTCTGAGTTCATCTAAAGGGCAGGCAGGTGGGTCAAGCAGCAATATGGAGTCTGTCTTGCTAACTAGGGTCCTTCATTCCCCACTGGTTCTTGTAACTTAATCAAATCTTTGATATCTGTATTTACTCTTTGGATTTTTTTTTTCTAAAACATCTTTTAAAATCTCATATTTTTGTCTCAACACCATCAGTTTAATTGCATCAACCCTCTGTCTAACATATTTAGTCAGTGCATTTATAATGTAAGGTCCCATGAGCAAAAGCAGAAGTAAGATAACTACGGGACCTGCTACAGCAGAAACTAGGATAGGTAACCATTAGCATAGAAGCAACAGGGTTTTTTTCTAGGGCTACACATAACCCTCCTTGTTTCATGAACAGGAGGTCAAGTTCCCTTTGATTTTGCAGGACCATCTCAGCTAGGGAATGAACCTGGTTTTTTGGGGATTTTTTTTTTTGGTACCGGAGATTGAACTCGGGACCTTGCATTTGTGAGGCAGGCGCTGGAACCACTGAGCTAAATCCCCAGCCCAGAACCTGGTTTTTTAATCTGGAGATCAAGTCTTTTAGGTGACCCAGATCTCTGGCTACTTGGTGGCTTAGGGCTATAAAATTTGTGTCCTGAAGGATCAGGGAGGAAGTTCCAATAGCCACTGACCTGGCTATTCCTAATCCCACCAGAATGGGCACTAAAACAGGGGCAGCCCGTTTACTCCTATAGTGTTCAGCGGTTAATCCCAGATGTTCCCAGCCCCCTTTTCCATTATAATACAAGACTTGTGGAACAACATACATGGTGACACAAAATAAAGTGGCATATTGGGTAGCCAAGACTGATTTGGGAATGTATTCAGTCAAGCCCTTGGTGCAAGCAAACCAAGCATATCAGGACCAAGTCTCCTGGCTTGAAACCGTGGGGCTGGAACATCACAAAGGGTTTTTTTCAAGCCTGTTGTATTGTAGCCTGGATCTCACTCTGAAGAATTTGTAAGGCTTGAAGACACTGAAGTAAAGAAACACAAGAATTCTCTGTTATCTGTTCAAGGTTTAACTTAGGGAGGAGTGGCGGTGGCCTCCCACACAAGATTTTAAAAGGGGTAAACTTGTCAACATATGGGGCACATCTAACTCTTAACAAGGCTAGGGAAGCAGATCGGGCCACCTACTGCCAGTTTCTAGAACATATTTAGTCAGGGGTTTTTTTCAGGGTCCTATTCATCCTTTCCACTTGCCCTGAACTTTGTGGGCGATAGGCACAGTGTAACTTCCAATCGATATGTAGTGCCTTTGCCAACAATTTGGATATCTGTGCCACGAAGGCAGGCCCATTGTTGGACCCCAGGTAACGAGGGATACCAAATCTGGGAACTATCTCCTGGAGCAAAACCTTAGTTACTATGTTGGCTGACTTTCCACAAGTGGGAAAAGCTTCTACCCAACCTGAGTAGGTGTCAACCAATACCAGTAAATATTTGAACCTATTGCTGGATTTTATTTTGGTGAAATCAAGTTCCCAATGTTCCCCTGGCTCTCTTCCCCATAGTCGATTACCTTTGTTCCTTGGTCTCGTCTTGGAGTTTACCTGTGTACACACCTGACACCTGGAACTGATGTCCTGGACCATAGAGGTCAGTCCTGGGATTGAAAACTTACAGCTCATTAGTCTTTTTAACTTTGATTCTCCCAGGTGAGTTCAGTGATGTAACTGATGAACAAGTTGTCACCCCAGGGCTCGGGGGAGACAAATTTGTTCGTTTGTCCCTTTCCACCACCCTGAGTCCAGTTTTGTACCCCCTTGCTTTTGGTTTTCCTCTTTCTCTTCCAGGGTATATGTGGGTCTTTCTGGTAGATAGCCAAAGGGCCAGATGGGCAGAATGTCTATTGGCCCCACTGGTTCTCTGGCTACTTGTCGGGCTGCATCATCGGCCTCTCAGTTACCACGGGCCTCAAAGCTGTCTCTATTTTGGTGGCTTTTGTAATGAATAATGGCCAATGTCCTGGGTTCCCAAACTGTCTCCAACAAGGCCAAAATTTCTTCTTTATTTTTGATAGTTTTCCCTTCTGATGTCAATAGCCCTCTCTGCCTGAACATGTTGCCATGCACATGGGCAGTGGCGAATGCATACCGGCTGTCAGTGTAGATGTTTACAGCCTTGTCTCGACCTAACCTTAGGGCTTGAGTTAAGGCTATTAGTTTAGCCCTCTGCGTCAAAGCCCCCCCCCACACCAGCTTAATGCCTGTGCCCAGTGCACCTGTTCTCCTGGACTGACTACGGCCACCCCCGCATACCTGACTCCATCTTCCATGAAGCTGTTTCCATCAGTGAAGAAGGTCTCATCTGGGCTTTGCAGGGGAATGTCAGTCAGGTCTGGGAGGTTGGTGGTGGAAGTTGTCAGAGTTTCCAGACAGTCATGGAGGGGCGTGCGTATGAGTCAGAGTGCAGGAGTAAGGTGGCCAGGTTGAGGGTCGTTTCTTGGGCAAATATGATGCATGGAGCATCCAGCAACAGGGCCTGGTACTGAGTCAGGCAGGCGTTGGAGAGCCATCATTCTGGGGCTCCTCTCAGCAACCTCTCCACCACATAGGGTGCGGTGAAGACCAGGTCCTGTCCCAGGCTGGGCTTACCTGCCTCCTTGACCAGGAGGGTGGTGGTTGCAACTGCCCTCAAACAGGTAGGCCATCTACTTGCCACAGGATCAAGTCTTTTAGACAGGTGGGGCACAGGTCTGTTCCAAGGCACTAATGCCTGGGCTAGCACTCCTTTGGCTATGGCCCCTCATTCAGCCACAAACAAGCAAAAGGGCTTGGTGACATCAGGTAGGGCCAGGGCTGGTGCTGACACTAAAGCTTTCCCAAAAACATGGCTTTCTCCTTTTCTGTCCAGAGGGACTGTCTCTTGTGCCT
>NW_004624730.1:60498317-60522694 GCF_000247695.1 Heterocephalus glaber
TAAAGGTACAATTCCCAATGAGAAATGTAGTTGTGTTGTACACCTACAATGTACCAATAAAAGAATTTAATACAAAAAAAAAATCTGAAGATACTCGCAGTCAAATCACCTTGCTTGGGACTTTCTACACGTTCATATGGTCAGAAAGGTGTAGACCAGACAAGAACTAGTTCACTTCTGTTCATCTTTATGCTATGTTCCCAGTCCCAGAAGTAGGGCAGGGTGTTCGTTATGAGGACACACATCCTTTGCCTGCTCTGGATCCAGATGTATCACCCCTACCTCAGCCTCACACCCACCTCCCTAAATCAGCAACAAAAGCAACCAGGTGGTATATTCACGTCTGAGCTCCCACTTCCTACTAGATCTCAGTCCAGTAATCACGTATTGTGTTGTTTACTCTTTGACACTTTTCGGAAAAGAAAAATTTTAATATGCTCCACCAGGTAATGTGGCAGAGCGATTGTACTCGGTGCTGCTACTGAAGTTCCTGGAGCTACCTGTCACCTGGTAACCCTCTCTGCCAGCAAAGGAGAGCAGGAGATGCAGCCCTGCCCTAAGGGGGCTGATATTCTACTGGGGAAAACATGATAAACAAGTAAACATATCTGTACAGATTGAGGGTGTGGGCGACACACACTCCTGGCAAAGAGCTTCGTAGGCAGCTTCCTGCGGCAGGAGGATGTCCAGGGCTTAGAACCACCTCGAAGAGAGCTCAGAGATGAGGTCAGCGTGGCCAAGGCCACCATCAGTGAACAGGGTGTTCTTCGTGTGGAGAAATTTAAAATGATTTGCGTTTATGTTACAGTACTCTGGAAGCTTGGTGGAAAACAGCCTGTGGATATTTTCTCTGATTATGACTTAACATACTCCAATAAAGCCGCCCCACCCATTAGCAATAGCCATAGACACAACAACGGCAGCAACAACAGAAAAGTCAGCTAATAAAGCTGGAAAGGAGACTGCAGAGAAGCACGAGGTATTCCATTAGGTTTGGTGATGGACCATGAGAACTCTTTTTCATATTCCAGGTAGGAAACCAGCAGCAGTGACTTCCGCTGCTCGCCCAGGCTCCCTCCCATGGGGCTGGCTGCTTCTGTGATTGGCCACACCCACAGTGAGAGACCCGAGCAAAGTGCCAGCAGCCCCGCCCCGGCTGCTCTGTGACCCAGAAACAAAGTCCTGCCTGCACCCCAGCCCTCATCCCCAGGGGGGCTTGGGTGTCCTCTGCCAGAGAGTCCGCTGACGTCTCCTCTGTCATCCAAAATGTTCTCTGAATGGAAAGAGACTGGCTATGATTCCGGGGATGAAAGTCACAAATGGCACAACATAGGCAACCCCAGAGCAGTGGGTGAACACGGGACCAGTCCCACAGCTGCAGAGAACACACTAATGGACTAACAGAAGACTTCAGAGCCCTGCTTTTTAAATGTTTGATCAGGGTATGTTTGCAATATATAATAATTCTATTTGTCTGTACCTGTATGCATCCCATCACCGTCACTGTTACTCCCCACTCTGCCACTCTCCCCTCTCCCTCCATCCCTCCAGCTCCTTCCCACCTGCACAGCCCACCCCCGTTTCCTACCATTTCTTTTATTTCAGAGCACAGTTTTCACCACTCTTGAAAAATGAAGTGGGGAGAGGGTGATTAGAACATAAGCAGAAGGCAAATGTTCATGGATTAACATATGTTAAACATTATACATCCCCAAATGGGTCAGGAGTCAAAATAGTCATTCTATTTCCATGTATGCTAACACTTCATTTCTTCAAAATCCTGCTGTCCCGCTATTTCAGCTATCCAGAATATAGACCAGATAGGCAGTATACAAAAAAGTATCCAAGGAGTTAAACACAGTTTGTTTAATAGGCCTCCTATCTTTTGGGAAAGGACAGGGGGTAACTGGGGATGGAATCAGAGCCTTGATTGTTCTAGGCATATGCTCTACCACCGAGCTACATTCCAGCCTTGTGTCTACACTTGATCTTAGCCAAAGGGCCGAGAAGCGATCCAGCCTTGTGTCTTTTATTTGAGACATCTTCTCACTAAGTTGTCTAGAATGGCCTTGAACTTGAGATCCTCCTGCCTCAGCCTACACAACATTGGGATAGGAAAGACCCTTGCGCATTTTTTTAAAGTGTCTCTTTTCTCTTATGTCATTCCCATTGTACTCAGCTCTCTTTGTTTTTTTCTCTTAGTTATCCACATTACATTGACATTAGAGATCAGAGATGGGTTAGCAGAGGAAATATATGAGAAGCAACTAGAAATAACAGTCTGATAGCTGGAGGCCAGAGTGAACATTTGTAAATGCAGGTACAACATATCAGTAAGGTGGAAATTTGGATCTACTTTGTCTATGAGCAATTGGTACCAAAATTTTCAGTTAGGGCTTTATAATATTGTATGATAGAAGAGGTGCCTAGTTATTTCCTGTAAAAAATCAAGAAAAAATTTATATTATTTTTCTTGAAATGGGCAAGAAATAACGTATTACATTATAAGAAAAGTCCCACTAAAACACAGGCAAGATTCATGTTGAAAAACAAGGGCAGGAAGAAATATAACTCCCCTATTCCAACCAGTGGTTTACTATTCATGTTGCACATCCCTAATCCAAAAATCCAAAATCCACAATGCTCCAAAATCTGAAACTTGTCAAACACCAACATGATGCCACAAGTACACATTTCATACCCAACCTCACATGACGGGGCACAGTCAAAATGCAGGTGCATTAAAAATATATAAAATGACCTCAGGCTAGATGTATGAGGTAGACATGAAACACGAACTAATTTCACATTTAGACTTGAGTCTCTTCCCCAGAACAACTCATTCTGTATATATAAATATTCCAAAATCTGAAAAAAAAAACTCCAAAATCTGAAACCCTTTCTAGTCCAAAGTGATCCAGACAAGAAACTGCAATTTTTTTTCTTCTCATCAGGTGATAATTAGGTAACACTTTAGTTTAATTTTTTTTGGTACCAGGGATCGAACTCGGGACTTTGCGCTTGCAAGCCAGGCAGCGGAACCACTGGGCTAAATCCCTGGCAAGGCAACACTTTAAGAGACCACATGATGGTATGGTTAAGAACCAGGGTTCTGAAACCAGACCTAAATTTCTATTTAACAGCTGTGTGATATTGGACAAGTTACTTAACTTACTTAAGACCAGGTTCCTGGTTTCTGAAATAAACGCTATATCCCTCCAAGAGTTGGCGTGGGGATTGAATAAGATGAACCATGTAAGACATTTGTGCCACACAGTAATTGCTCAATAAATAGAAGCTGTTACTTTCACTATTCTTTTTTCTCTGAGACTGTGTGTCATTACATAGCTCAGGCTGGCCGTGAACTCTCTATGTAGCCCAGGCTGGCCTCAAACTTGAGATTCTCATGCCTCAGCCCCTAAGTATGGGGGCATTTCTACTATCTTACTGCTAGCTAGAGACAGTAACACACAATTTTCATTACTACAGACTGCAGCCAAAATGCAGTCGTTCAGAATTCAAAGTTCAGTCTATGACCACACCATCCTGAACACACCCACTCTCATCTGATCTCAGAATTCAAGGTTCAGATCTTGGCTTGGCTGCTTACCTATCCATCTGACCTTGAGCAAGTTACTAAAGCTTTCTGTGCCTCCATTTCCCGGTCTTTAAAGTGGAAATGGTGATTAAACTTCCCTTACAGACCACAGGGAGGATTACATGAGTTAATGCATACATGCTGAGCTCAGGGCCTGGCACATGGGAAGAGCTTAATGAGTGCTGACCATTGTGGCTGTTAAGGACTGACCATATCAGTATTCTAAGACCTTCTCCTTTGATTTAGCCACGACATCCTGGCTCTGAGCTCCCCTGGCAATCATTTTATATACAGTGCTTTTAGGTACATCACCCCACACTAGTCTTACAACCTCCTGTGGTACAGACAGAAGGAGAACCTGACATGAATGTAAAGAATTTTCACACGAATATTTCTTCAAGCAAACGTTTACCTAAATCCTAGTGTCAAGCAATGCAAGTGTCACATCATGTTACAATAAACTTGAAAAAAAGGAAAGGTACTGATGCTGTACCATTGCAGAAAAAGTGTCGTTGTCTATGTAATTCATAGAGGGTACAACTAGAGTCCAGGGCAGTGAAATCAGTTTAAATAGATGCAATTCTGTCCCTTTACATAAGGTGGCGCCAAAGGATGTTCTAATAGGTAGTTTTATGCATTGGACGTGTTTGAGCTACCCAGAAGTCTAGGAATTCAAGCAAGACTTCTAAAATAAATCTAAATTAAGTCTATCTTCGTGGACAGCCATAAGGAGCCTTCGCTGTCAGCAGCTTCTCTGAATTTTTTGAATTTCTGAAATTCCATTATGTTGGGTAAGACCAGGAAAGTGTCCTTACAAATGTATCTAAAAATAAACTGTCATTGTACAGATTCTATGACTGCAGCGTATTTGATTCCTGACTGCCCGGAAGTGCTGTTTTCTGTTCAGCAAAAACAAAACAAAATAGAACAAAACCTGCAAAAACAAGCAAACAAGGGCCAGGATTTAGCTTAGTGGCACTGCGCCTGCCTCGCAAGCACAGGGTTCTGAGTTCGATCCCCAGTACAAAAACAAACAAGCAAAAAAAACCAAGCAAACCAGAGCAAGAGACAAATTCTCCAAAGATATAATAGCTTTGTGGCACATTGCAATGGGAGTACAAGTTCCATAGTAAACTATGGGTGTATTCAAAAACAAGGTTGGGGGGGGGGTTGGTGCCGGGATGGAACTTGGGCCCTTGGGTTTGTGCAGCAGGAGACAAAACCATTGAGCTAAATCTCCGGCCCTAAAAACAAGGTTTTTAAAGACGAAAATGAAGAAATCAGATAGTTTTGAAACAAGCCTTGGCCTCACTTGACCAATAACAAGAGTGGCACCAAATGAGGAAGATGCCCTTGTAGAATTACACACACACACACACACACTCCCCAGTGCTGGAGATCAAACTCATGGCCTCCTGTGCTAGGCAACTGCTCTATCTGAGCTCCACCACAGGGCATAGAAATACTTTCTGTCAGCTGGGTGTGGTGCTGCACGCTGAGGCAAGAGAATCGCCAGGAGTTTGAGCCCAGCCTGGGCTACATAGTGAGTTCAAGGCCAGCCTGGAAAACAAACAAACAAAACACTTTCTGTCAAAAACTGTAGTGGCCTCTGTACACCAGCAAGTCCCGCAGTCTTTTTTGATAGCTACTATCAGGCAATCATGTGTAAGAAACTTTCATGTGTAACCTCCGGGCTTTGTTTACTTTTTATTTAGAGTTGACACACCAGCTTCATTTTGATTCTGACAACTTTCACATTTCTCTTTCTTTTATTTCATTACTGGTAAACAAAAGCAACACATATACAGGAAAGTCATCAAATTTAAAATACTAAGAGAAATAACTGTGCATAATACTACAACATAGAGCGAACCGGCATTAACCCTCCCCTAAACTTCAGCATTTGGGCTGGGGATTTAGCTCAGTGGTTTCTTCACCTGCTGTGCAAGCGCAAGGACCCGAGTTTAATCCCCGGTACCAAAAAAAAAAAAAAAAAAAAGCACAAAAAACCCTCCCCTAAACTTCAGCATTCAACATTCTCTATTTCTAGTTTCCCAAATTTCCTATTTTCCAATTTAAACCTCTTAAACTCCCTACCAGTATTTTCTCATTGGCTAAATTCACATCATTTTTGGTATTTTCTTCATCCTTAACAAAACAATAATATCTACCTAAACTGTATTGCTTTAAAATGCTTCACTGTTGGAGTTCTATGGCACTTAGCACTGTCAAACTATACATTTTGAAATGGTTAATTTGGTAAATTTATGTTACATATTATCAAAAAAATTTTTCAAAAAGATAAAGAAAGCAAACCAAAGAAGTGCTTTGCCCATCACATTTTGATGCATTTAGTTTAGATTAATTAAAACAGAGAAGCCGTGGGAAATGGGCCAGTGAGCAAACTTGTGCTAAGATAAGAAAATAAATAAAATAACCTTTGGACTTGGACTGGCTGGAAGAACACATGGAGCCTAGTGCTGAATAGCAAAAGGGCAAGGTAAACACAAAGGTTGAAGGCAAACCTTCAACTGCAGCTTCTACAATGACTTAGTCACAAGGTCAGGTGACTCTGAGCACTTCTTTGATGGTCTGGTGGAGAAGAAAAGCTGGAAAAGCTCTGAGTCAGTCTTGGAGATGCACCAGGGCAACTGGGTGTCTCCAGTGTGGGGAAGGAACAAGAACTAGCTGCAGTCAGTCTAGGGCTCCACTGGGATTTCAGTCTGAGGCAGAGATGAGGGGTGGCTTTTTTGATTGGTTTGGTTTGGGTTTTTGCAGGACTTTACCTGCTGAAATCAGACCAAAGAGAGACGACAGACGTCGAGGCTCAAGGCCAACCACTCAGCTGCAAACCCTGCCACTGCCACTTGCCAGGTGTGTGGCCAGCTTTGCTCATCACTTCCCCTTCCTGTGCCCACTGTTCCCCTCTGTGAGTGGGAACAGCCACGGTGAGAGTAGTGCTTATCTCACAGTACCGGTAAATAAATCAAAGGGATTAGTAATGCTGTGGCACTTGACGTACAGAAAGCACCCAATAACTATTAGGGATTAGTAGAGTCTGGGAGACCCTGAAAATCAGTCTGGAAAGTGAGAGTGGCGAGCAGTAGGGAAACACAGGAAGAGAGGGTGATGCTGAAAGCACAATGTAAGATCAATGTGTTGACACAGCAGACTTGGGAGACGGGGCAAAGGGAGACTCAGGAAATTGAAGCGTCAAGGTTTGGCCTGAGAAAGTGGCATAGAGGGCAATGTATGTGATAGATCACGTGGTTAATATGCAAAGCAAAGGCAGAGAATTTAGAAGTGGGAAGAGCAGCCTGCCTGTGGCCCACCCTGTCTCCAGTTATTCCTCTCTTAGCCTAAGGAACATCTTTACTGCCTCCCTCACAGGTTGCTGGGAGGAGCTAAGGGGAGCGTACGCATGAAAATTCTCCTAAAACAAGAAAGTTCTGGCTGGGGATATTGAAGCATCCTGTGGTCCCAGTTATTCAGGAGGCTGAGGCAGGAGAATCCCTAGAGCCCAGGAATTCAAGACCAACCTGGGGAACATAGCAAGACTCTATCTCAAAAGCAAACACACTAAAGTAGACCAATAAAGTTCTAAATGGATATTATTGCTCTTTGGTTAGAAAAAAAATGCCTCCAAGATGAATTCAGCCAACTGGAAAATACTGACAAAACTGTCTAACAAAATAAGCAATAAGGGAGGATGAAATTTCAGGACACCCTTACAAGTGATCGAATCAAATTTGGAATGTTAAACAGAAATGCTTAAAAGACTAAATCTACAGAACTGGGTTCAAAACATTTGATATTATTTATATTGACAATAATTGAACATTTTAAACTTCTCTGTAAAAATGACACAACCAAAAAGATTCAGTAGAGAACAACAATATGGAGAGATGAATACTGTAAAAGGACCAATCGAAATATTGAAAGAACTAATCTCTCTTTGGAAATTAATAAGACTGTAGAAAGTGAAGGTAGCAGAATAGGTCCCCCAAAACGTGCCATTTTGGCATAAGGATTACATATTTTGAGCTAAAGGAATTTGAAAAGTGGCAGCTGCAAGAAGGGCACTCAAGTCTCCCCTCTCCCTTCTGAAAATAAATTTAAAGCTCCTACATTTGCCTGTAGTCCCAGCAATTGGGAGGATTAGGCAGGAGAATCACTGTAAATTTGAGGCCTGCTTGGATACATAGCAAGATCTTATCTTAAAACAAAAAAAAAACAAAAACCCTCCCACATTACAAGGAGAAAATAATAGTCTTCTATGCCATAGCTGAGAAAAGGGTGTACAAATAGAACCTGTCAAAAGACTTTGTATTTCCCTGTATCTTCCCCCACAATGTACTTTTGTGCAATCACCTCTTCGTCCAAGCTAATTTAAAAGCTTTCAGGTGTTGCTATTTCCTTGCCTCTTTGTTGCCTTATGAGAGCTCCTGTGTTGTGCAGAACTTAAACGTGTGTGCTCTTCTCCTGTGGACCTTATGTCTATGTCATTCCCAGGCCCAGCAGAAGGCCATTGTAAGAGGATGGCAGCAGAGTTGCCTCCCCTGCAAAAGGCTTTTTAAATTCCATCATGTGTTGCCCTGAAGAGATAATTAAAGATAAACTGAATCACTAAAAGTGAAGGCTGATTTCTGGGTAGACAAGTAGACCAATCACATACATCTATTTCCTCTCCGATTTAAGTCCTCCTACAAGGTCAGTAAGTGAGGAAACCCCATAAGGACACAAAGCAGAGGAGAGGAGATATTAGTAGATGTAACACATTTTATAAGACAAGAAGCAGATTATCTTGGCACAGGGGAAAGAGCTACCACAAGGTAGAAGAGGGTCCTGAGGAGAAGCCAAACAATTTGACTTCCTGAACCCCTGAAAAGCCTACAATTGAGAGGCACCAAGGGTAACGGAAGGTGTGAGACACTGGTGGAGGTACAAAAGCATAGAAGTGGTTAAAAATCACTACATAAAAATCTCTATAAGCACTGGACCTCTACCCACTATGTGATTGTGCCTGGCCGGAAGCCTCTATGTCCAAAATTGTGTTTTCATATGGTTCATTAACAGATGCCAGATGTGGTGGCACATGCATGTCTGTGATCCCAGCACTCCGGGAGGCTGAGACAGGAGGATTGCAAGTTAAAGCCCAGCCTGGGCAACTTGGCAACTTAGCAAGACCCTATCTTGAAATAAAAAATTTAAAGGCTTAGGATGTAGCTCAGTGTGAAGGACCTGGGTAAAATCCCCAGGGCCACCAAAAATAAAAATAGAAACCCTGCCCCCAGAGGTGGGGGTAGGGGAGTAGCTCAGTGGTAAAGCATGCGTTGAGCATGTGCAAGGTCCTCAGTTCCATCCTTAGCACCCAAACAAACACTTTGTTCACTGAATGATTGACACTGCTAATTGTGTCTCCCCGAACGGTGATGAGAAAGATGACACACAGAGACAACCACAATGTATTCCAGGGTAGCCTCAAATCTGTGATCCTCCTGTCTCAGCCTCCCAAATACTAGGACTACAGGTGCGGTTACCACACCTGGCAGACTTCTTCATAACACTTAGCTCTGAATATACCATGTTAAGAATTTAGGAAGTGTCTGTCTAAAAGTTAGCCAACAATGTTGATTAAACCTGAATTTCCCTAATCTGTGTCACCAAGGCTGAGGACATCAAGATAAGAGGTTTACAGGGTCATTCGGCTCCACCCAGAAGTTTCAGTCATTGCTCTATACCCATGGTCACCCTGGATTCCAGCAGAAACCCACAAGACTGAGGCTGCCCCAAGCAGAGACAATGACCTCACGGAGACCAAGGCAGCCCTCAGCGCCATCTTGGAAAGCAGAACCAAGATAAACGATCACCCAGACTCTAGTCCACCCCAGCAAATCATAAAACCTGGCCTGGTTCTTCTGTTATAGGCCAGTCTGGTCCTCTTCATCACACCTGTACCCCTTCAGTTCCTCAAGCTGAAGTCTCTTCCCTACTTTCTCTTTCATTCCTTTGAAGAGACAGCTTAATCTTTGTCACATATACGCCCCCTTAAGCTTCAGCTCCTCACGCTAAAGCCCCTTACCATTTCCTCTTACTCTCCAGTTGCAGTTTTTGCCTGTAAAATTCATGGTGATAGCCTGCTTTGATTTCCATTATCACTGAAGCAAGGACCCATACAAGTGACAAAGGGGACAAGTCCCTTCTCTAAAGTAGTACCTCAATTGGGAGAATCTGTTGCATTACATTTAAGGTTCTGATTGGTTTCCTATAGCTGCATTGGTGCCAGAACAATGTTCAGTTATTCTCATGTTTCCAGAGGTCCGAAGTCCAAAATCAGTTTCACAGGGCTGAAATAAGATTGGCCTGGGACACACAGCCTCCCGAGACTTTAAGGTGAATCCATTTAGTAGCTTTGTCCAGAGCTGCCTTCCTCATGCTCCTTGCTGGCCACCTCTTCCATCTTCAGAGCCAGCAGTGTAGCCCGTGGCTTCAGGGCCACCTTGGGTTCTGTCAGATCTCCTTATCTCCTTCTTAAAAAGACACTTGTGATTACATTCAGGCTCACCTGGATAATCCAGGATAATCTTCTTATCTTGAGATCTTCTAATTTAGCCATAGCTGCAAAAACCTTTTTTGTCATCTAAAATAACATTCCCAGGTTCCAGAATTAGTACCTGTAAATCTCTGGGGCCGTTATACAGCTTATGGCAATTTTTATCTACAAAGCAAGCTTTGGGAGAGAATCCAGCAACTTTTCTAAAACTCTGTCAGGTCTACTGAACATATCCTACCCTATCCTACCTCACCCTCGGAATGGGAAACCATCCCTCTCCTGGCTACAAGAAGCCAGAAAGGAAGGGTCACAAGTCACTCAGCCGCAGCCATGATCTTCACAGATCCTGGCAAAGAGGTCACTGCTAGCCTGGTCACTCTGTCGCTGGCTCCCTGCCTGCCCAGCTGGGGCTACTGGCAAATCTCAGAGCGCACAGGCAGGTGGCAGAACTCCAAGAGAGAGGGCCTGGGGTGCTCCCCACTGGGGCCAGCCAAGGCCAGCAGAGGTTGGGGCCACACTCCTCTCCCCTGGTGTGGGGTGGTAGAATCAGGAGCTCCTTTTTAGAAAGTTCCACCTGGCATCGCTCCCTTTTAAAATTAATTACCCCATTTTTGTTTTTCATTCATCCATGACCATGTGATTCTCAAGCCATGAGTTCTCCTGGCTGAGGCTTATGGACTCCTCGATCCTCTCAGTGGCTTGAGGAGGTCCACAAGTGAAAGGTCAGAGAGGGAAAGGAAACACCATTTACTGGGTGCCTACTGTGTTCCAGGTTTCACTTTTATACCATCTAGGTACTTCATGTAATTCCATTTTTGTTCTTAGAAAAAAATACATCATGCGAGTGAGGAGATTGAGGCTCAGCTGGGTTAAAGTTTCTTTCTCAGAATGTTAAAGTGAAAAAGAGGCAGAGTTTGGAATCCTGCTGAGGTGTGTCTGACTGCCAAGTCCGTGTGTCCCCTCTGATGCCCCTGTCTGGGGAAGGGGGGAGCAGCGGCCATGGCCACATACCGGAAGTTTGCTTCCGAATTCTTCACCAGGTGCAGAATACTCCTTCGTCACAGTCTTGCATGAGCGGGTATATTATGACAAGCAAACAGCACGCAACTGAGAAATTGCTCAGCAAACTAAACTGGCTTGTTCTCCTCCATATGCCTGATTGCCTTATGAGCCAGCGGTCTCCCATATGTTTTGTTGATGCATCTTATTCAGTAAAAAAATTGTTGCAACCCACCCTCAATAAACACGCATTTTAAAATATATATTATATGAAAGAAGGCACTATTACTTGAAAAAAATGAAAGTAAACATTTATAGCACACTGTGTTGGCAGTTAGAAGTCACGCTGTCTTCCTGCCTTTGAATGGGCCGACTCACGCTCCTTGCTGTGTGAACGCCCCCTTGAGGGCCGTCTTCTTGTGTCCTTCTGCTCAGATACACAGCCACTGCTGCGTAGACACAGTTGTCAACATCTAAGAAAACCTCGGCAACAGTCAGAAACTCCCACCATGAGAAGTCACTGCTTCTGCAGCCACAGAATGGGTGCCATCCCCATTCCTGGTCAGAATCCTCCCAGACCAAGTGGTGCTCAGGTGCCTGAATGGAGGGGACATTCACCTCACCCCTCCCTCAACATCTCGACTACCAGGGGCTCAAAAAATGGGCCTGAGCTGAAGAACACACCACAGAAACTCAGACTGCTGTTTAAACTTTGACCTTGAAGAATTTACCCTGAGTTTGGGGTGGAGCCTGGGTGGATGCTTCTTTACTTCTACAGTGTAGAAAGATCTTCAGTCACAAAACATCATCCATCCTCCACCCCCCTGGAGTCTAATACTGTCCAGAGAGGATTGTTCAAGGCCAAATCACACAGGAGGCTCCCTAGCAAATGTCACAAGTCAAAGTTCAAATCCAAGATCTTAAAGAACCCATGAAGTCCAGTAGAGCCCAAATTGGTTGGGTCATCTGTGCAAATACTTAAGAGGAAGACTCTTCCGGGGCCGGGGATTTAGCTCAGTGGCACCCTGCCTGCCTTGCAGGCACAAGGTCCTGAGTTTGATTCCCAGTACTAGAAAAAAAAGAACGAACGAAAGAAAGAAAGAAAGAAAGAAGGAAAGGAAGAAAGAAAGAAAGAAAGACTCCTCCCTTTAGCTGGCTTCTACATGCTCACCAAAATATGGGAGAAAAGGGCCAGGGATTCAACTCAGTGGTTCTGCCGCCTGCCTCGCAAGTGCAAGGTCCCAAGTTCAATCCCCGGTACCAAAAAAAAAGGGGGGGGAAGAAAAAAATCTCCAAGGGGAAATGTCAAACTTTTGTGGGCCTAGGATCAACTGGGGACCTTGTTAAAAATGAGGTTCTAATGCAATAGACTTTAGCAGTGGGACAGGGAACAGAGACTATGAGCTTGGATTTTTAACAAACACCCTAAGGGATTCTGATGTAGATGTTCCATGGACCACATTTTTAAAACACTGTAATAATTAAAACAATAAACCTAAAGTAATAAAAATAAAACACTGCAATAAGTTACAGTAAATGCTCAGGTTACTAGGCTACCATCATAAAAGAATTTCCCTGAGGTTTCAATTGCCTATAGGTGCATTTAAACTATCACACTGGTTAATGTATATGTATTTTTCCCACTGAAAGAGGTATCCCAAAAGTATGAAATGCCAAATTAAGTATTACCAATAATTGTCCAACACCAAGAGGCAGGGGATATAGTGAATATCAGGCAATAGCAACCACAATACCCTCCTAATGGTGGGGTGCAGCAACATAAAACACGGCTTAGGGGTTACTTACACCAAGTATGTCATAAGTCATAAAGTTAATCAAGGTAGAGTTTATATTACTCTATTAATTTCTGTTTCACTTTATAGTGTAGGGTTTTTTTTTAGTTGGTGCTTGTTTTGTAAAATTCATGGCTGAAAAGCAGTATGAGGAGATGGAAGTACAGCAAATTTAGAGGGTTTACCTAGCATAAGCAAGCCCCTGGAGGAGAGAGAGAGAGAGAGAGAGAGAGAGAGAGAGAGAGGAGAAGAGGGGATAAGGAGGAGGAGTGGAGAGGAGGAGGAGGAAGAAAAGGGGAAAGAAAAAGGACAGGGAGAGGAGGAAGAAGGAGAAGGGGAAGAGAAAGGAAGAGGAGGAGGAAGAGGAGGAAGGGAGAGGGAGAGAAGGAGGGGAAAGAAGGAAGCAAACAATACAAACATTCCTCTAAGATTGGACTCAATTCAGTTTTATGAATTTTAGAGAAAAGTTGCCACAGGTATTCAGATCTTGCAACAACCAAGAAAATGACAAAGACGAAGGAACAATGAGATCCGCAGTGAACTGATAGCAAACACACTGTTGTGAAGCAAAAGGTAGTGGAGAAATCAGGCTCCTAAGTATGGGTCTATTGTTTCTAAGGGAGGTTGGCTGTTGGCTGCATCTCTAGTGTGTGACACCAGTGATGAAGAGATTCAGACTGAGCTGTGACAAAGGGCTTGGGGTTGGTGTTGGCAGGAGTTCAAGGAAAACCTTCCCTGAGGACAAAGACTGAAATCTCTGTGGAGACTTTTTCTTCTTGTTTCTGTTCATTGTTACGGGGATGTGACATTAATCGTAATGCAATTTACTGCTGGAATTCAATTTGTTTCCTTGTTGCTTTCTCTGGATTAATATTCTGTGAACTAGTTAATTCAACTGTTTCCATGACTATGATATTGGCTTTCCTTCAAATGCAATTATTTCCTCCTGTACTTTGTGCTGGCTTTTACTGAAATATTTGTTTGGCTACATGTGTCGTTACTACCCACTGAGACTCTCACTCAAATGTATGGTACGTTGCTGCTTGTTTTGTACACATTTTATTGATATATTTACTCCATCTATATAGACTATGAGAAAATTTATTCTAATGTGTTTTGGTTTTGTTCTGTTTTGTTTTCTGCTAGGATTAAACTAAGGGTTGAGCAAACTAAGCATCCACTCTCCTATCTTCTAGATTCTATGACTCACTTTTTAGTTACTAGTATTTAATAAAATAAGTCCTATAGTTTGCTTTTACAGTGTCATGTGTGAAAGAGGACTTAGCTTACCAGTCAATTTGTTATGTTTCATTTCTCTGTTGGTTATCAATATTAAATGGTAATCAGTATAATTTTTTGGAGCTGTGGATTTTGTATTTTTTCAAGATTAGTGAAACATTATTACATATAATACACTGTATTATATGAACAAAACTATGTATTTCCCAACAAAAACCACATCATAATCACTTTTAGGGTTGGGGTTATAGTTCAGTGGTAGAGAGCTTGCCTAGCATGTAGCAAGACCCTGGGTTAGATCCTAGAACTGCATAAAAGAAAAAGAAAAAGAAAAATCTTTTTTTTTTTTTTTTTTTTGGTACCAGGGATCAAACTTGGGTCCTTGCGCTTATGCAGCAGGTGGTGAAATCACTGAGCTAAATCTCCAGCCCAGAAAAATCATTTTTAATACAAATTTAAAGACAGGTCTATATTGAGTGTTTGCTGTGCTGCAGGAGATTTTGTATGGGTTCTTTTATTTAAGTCTTGGGACAACCCCTTAGAAATAGGTACTATTATTATCCTGGTTTGGTTTGGTTTGGTTTTGATGTATGAAGGAACTAGGACTCGGTGAGAGGAAGTGACTGCCCCAAGGCTCAAAGCTGTAAATGCGTTTTGGGAGGACACCAGGCCCACATCAGGCCCTGCTCCTGTCCTTATAATTCTATCTGCTCCCCTAGGGACCCTCTGCTTCTGGTATATTAAATGGACAAGAAAGGATCAGGGAAAGTCAGAGATTTCCACACTTTATGAGATGAACAATGAGCAGAAAACCAAAAAAAAACAAACAAAAGGACTATAATGGCTTGGATCTTAACTGTACCCCCAAAGCCAATGTGTTGAATTTGGTTGTCAGCCTGTGGCACCACTGGGAGGCAAAGGAACTTTTAGGGAATGAGGCCTAATGAAAGAAGACAAGGCACTGGGGACACACCCTTGAAGGGGATGCTGGGACTCCACCTCCTTCCTGTCTCTGTCTCTGCTTCTCAGCAACCATGAGGTAAGCAGCTTTTCTCCATACCATGGTGTTCTGCCTCAGCATAGGTCCAAAGTAAAGGGGCCAAGTGATCTGGCACTGAAGCTTGGAAACTGTGAGCTAAAATAAACCTTTCCTTCTTTTAAGTAGATTATCTCAGATATTTTTGCCAGAAAGCAGACTAACATAAGGGTTCAGTGTAGTTTGGTTCCATTTCTGGGTTCAGTTCCTACACTGCTGTCTTTAAGTGAATTCAGATAAGTCACCACCTTCTCTGATCTTGTGTTTTCACAGTCTGAAATAAGTGACTTGGCCAGATAATCACTGAGGGTTTATCAGTTCTAACACTAGAAATTAACTTCCCTTCTGTAACTACAGGTGGAGGACAGCAGTGTTGGAAAGCTGAACTTCTCTTAGTCTCTTCAGTCCCAGCTTCAAGACATTCTCACACCAGACTTACAATTCAGCACTTACTCTACACCAAACCCTAGGAACAATTTATCATTTAGTAGCCCAAAGAACTTGAAAAGTTTGGTGTTGTTGTCTGCATTTTACAATAATGGAGACTGAGTTTCAGAGAAGATCATTAATTTACCTAAAGACACACACACAGAGCAAGTCATGGGACTGTGAGTGGATCCCTGGTTTGTCTTCCTCCAAAGCCCACTCTATGGAACCTCCGAGCTGCTGCAGTCCTGTCTCCTCAGCAGTGCCATGCATGGCTCTGATGGAAAGAAGTGAGAGATCCAACATGGTCCCAGGGAACTCGCCCTTGTTTGTCTGTAGCTATAATTTTGTGACTACAATATGTATGTAGTGTGATTTTTAACTCTA
Organism: Heterocephalus glaber; assembly: GCF_000247695.1. Next base: position 60,514,349 of record NW_004624730.1, read on the forward strand.
AGTGCCCCACTTCCTCCTTCTTCCGTCCTCTAATGCCTAAGATTTGCTGCTTGTGAGCTATTAACAGAAAGAATGTAAAGCAGGGATCTAGAAGACCTGGATTCTATACCTATATGACTGACAAGTTCAGATTTTCTGTAAAAATATATCTTTAGAAAAGATTAAGAATATTTTCTCTACCTGCCTCACAGGACTGTTATGAAAAATCACCTTCATTCATTCATTTATTCATCCACTGGCACTTATCCTGTAAGCAGGGTCCTGTCTGTTTTGTTCACCATTTTATTAGCAGCAGCCAGTACAGTGCCTATCACATATGAGACATTCAACAAATATTTGTTCAATGGATGAGTAAATAAGTGAATGAAGATGATTTTTTTTCATCTGTGAAACACGCACACAAAAACAATGTGAACAAATAAACAGGATAATTTCAGAATAAGCATTAAGAGTCCACTGAAGGGAACAACCAAGAGGAGAGAGGCTATTTGAGATGAGAATGGTGGAGCATCCCAGGAAGGAGTCTGGAAAGGGTGACGTTGGAGCAGAGGTCTAATGCATGAGGACCAGCAAGCCATTTAAAGAGCCCTGCAGACAGAGAAGGAGCTGAGCATGTGGGAAGGACAGTGGGGCTGAACAGGAAACAAGGGGCAAGAAGTAGAAACAAGGAAGGAGAGAGGTGCATGAGGAGTGTGCTTTCATTTCAAGCACAAAGGATACCAAAGGGTTCAAAGCTGAGCAGCGATGGGACCTGAATGATTGATAAAGGAGGTCGTCGTTATGGCTGGCAGTGGAGGGAAGGGTATGTTGGAATCCAGAAGACAGACAATGATGGGTAGATGGGGCAAGTGGAGGAAAGCAGATATTAAAGCAACAAGACTTGGGGTGCAGGGGGAGGTGGCAATAAGCCACAAAGAGGAATGACAAGTGGGGCACATGAGAATTGCTAAACTGTGAACCACTGCGCCAAGCTCAGGAGTCTTTATTAGATTATGGCTTTCTGGGAGGATAGCAGAAAGATTCCTTCTGGGAAAGAGACTGAGGTACAAAAAGGTTGACATTCAGGGGCTTGAAATACAAACTGCTCCTACTCCATGGTTTGCCTACATCTGGCCCTGCCACATGGAATTTCTGTTTCAAAAGTTTGAACTGAGAGGTCTGACAAATTGCCAGACCATTCATATCTTATTTTGAAGCAGAACCAAACAATTTGTTTCATTCTCCACAGCTTCAGAGTCTTTGGTATTTACATTGTCCTCCCTATTTGAAAATAACACTGAAATTAATCTGTCTAAAATAGTGAATTTAATTCAAGTTGTTTGCCTCATCAAATGAAAAGCCATGAAGTCTAGTGCTACCAGGGAACCCTCTCCTGGATTCTATTTATGATGTCATATTTTCAACAGGCTGATATTAGCATGTTGGATGGGACCCCTCTTCCCTGTACTTCTCTTTCAGTGTTGTCAGTGCAGGATGCTAACATCCTGGTAAAATCACCCTTTCTAAATGCCAGTAGCACCCCAATAATTGCAACAACCAAAAATGCTCCACAGATTTCCCAAATACCCTTTGAGGAGTTCTGATCTATCCCAGCAGAGATCCAAACATTGTCCTTTTTTTTTTTCAGGTACCGGGATCGAACTCAGGACCTTGATCTTGCAATGCAGGCATGGCGTCACTGAGCCTTAAACATTGTACTTTTATTAGGGCCCCTTGACCCTAGGTAATTTCATCTATCATAGTCATATGACTTAACTCAATGATGTCATTCCTTGAGATGGTTCCAACAATTTATTTGCAAGAAATAATTATGTTTTCCTGTATTCTTTTGCCCTTACAAGCATCAGCTTGAGCTTTCTGGAATTTCCTTGGGCTTGCATTTCTTTGAACTAACTGTCTTTAAGTAAGAAGGTCTTAATAAAGGAGTCCCACCCTGCTTCACTCACCACCCTGCCCAGCTCTGCTGCCGCCTTTTTATTTCCTTCTCTGAGTACAGATCCAAAGAGGGGTGTATCCAGGAGCACAGAGAGTTCCAGGCAAGGACAGGGCCAGGGGAGTTCGCATGCCAAATGATTGGGCTAAACAGTGTTATCCCCCCCATCACACTAGTGGCAGGGGCTACCTTCCTAGGACAAAGAGCACTGCCTTGATGAATAATTTGACAGAGAGATTGGAGGTAGCAACTTTTATTGAACAAGGCTCCAGGAAGTCTTGTTCCTTCCCAGCAGGTTTCACCAGTTCTTCTGCCTTTGGGTGGTTTGATCTGATATCAAGAACCAAGGATGGACTTACTCCTGGCTCTGCCTTCGATTCATAACAAGTCTTTCTCGTTGGGATAAATGTGTTACTCACAAAAGTAAAACACAGCTGCCAAACTTGATCATTGGCTTCTCTGGGATCCTCCCAGAGAAAGGAGTGCTGTGAAATTTATGTCACCTTCAAAGAAGTCTGCACTTTCACTACATGATGACAAATCACATCGTATGCATCAAGTCATGATGAGACTGCGTTATCTACTCCTTGCCCTGAAAACATGAACAACTGCTGCATTTTCATTGACAGTTATAAAGCTAGAGTGTGTAGCAGACTGTGCCCTTTTAATTTTTTTTTTTCTAGCTCAAACATCAGTTTACAGTAACATAATCTTCTGTGGGGCCTCATGGGGAGAAAGGCAATTTGGACATCCTCGCTGCAACCAGACTCTCAGAGTCTGCAGAATGCTGCAGACACCTGGTGTTACCACCTTATCTACACTGAAAACACATTAGAGAGGCCTCCTCTCCTCTCCATTCTGCCTCCACGCATCTCTCTTTACGAGTTTTCAGACAGAGAAGGTACCGCCACCCTTGCCATCTGCTTTTGCCACCAGTCTCCTCTCCCTCTCTCTTTCTCCATCTCTTCCGCCCTCCCTCCCTTCCTCCCTTTCTCTTTCTCTCTGATTCACTGGTCCTTCTCATCTGTCTACCCTCTGAAGCAAGCCTCCCCTGCTCCAGAAATAAAGCAAACAAAAAGGCCTCTAGGCTAAGTTACTCCATTACTACACTACCCTGCTTCTGTCTTCTCTTTCTTTGCCAAACTTCTAGTCCCTGCCCACTGCTTCCACTTTCCTGTCACCCTTTCCCTTTAGATGGAATCTAGCCCCACCTCCAGAATTCCAGCGCATCTGTGTTCCTCTGTGTCATGACCTTCACCTGGCCTCTCTGCTCTTGGCTGCACTTGATGATCTCCTATTGGAAAGGTTCTGTCTTTGAATTCTGAGTTTCCTAGTCAACCCTCCCTTCTCTGTTTCCTTTTCTCATCAGCTCTTTCTTCTCTACAACTTCTCCCCTAGAAATCCTACCCACACTAAAGTCTTCCAAATGCTCAATTCTAGCCTTGCAGGGTCCTTTTAAGCAGATATGGCTGCCCAAGCAGCATGTCCCCATGCTGAAATGAATCCCCACCACCACCAGACATCTGGTCTCCACCAGCTGTGGCTGAAGCAAAGAGGTGGGGGAACACAGTGCCCTCCTGACCCACAAATTTCTATCAATGGGACTATTATTCATTTACTGAGCCATTCTTAAAATTCCAGCCTTTTCCTCTTCCCATTTGTTTGTTTGGTTTTCAGGCAGGGTCTTCCTACATTGCCCAGGCTGGTGTTGAACTCCTGGGCATAAGCAACCTTCCTGCCTCAGCCTATGGAGTAGCAGGACTACCGGTGCTTGCCACTGCTCCCAGCTACCAAGCCCTCTTTTTTTTGGGGGGGTGGGAACCAGGGATCAAACTCAGGACCTTGAGCTTTCGAGGCAGGCAGCGGAATCACTGAGCTAAATCCCCAGTTCTCAAGCCCTCTTGATTCTTACTCTGTACTTCTCTTTTCTATTTCCAGTGTCACCATCTTGCTTTCTATGCACCATCTGCCACTAGACTCATCTTCCTAAAACCATGCTCACAAACATTTATTGCCTATATTAATTAGAAGTTTTCGGTTACAATAACAATAAACCCACTTCAAAATGAAAAAAATTTTAAAAGAGGATTTATTGGCACACATCTAATGAAAAAGCCAAGAATAAACCTTCAAGTGTGGTTGTATCTAGGTACTGAAGCAACATACTTAGGATGAAAGGGAATTTCTAGACAGATGGATATATTTCTAACAACTAAATTGGACAACTAGAGTTAACTGTGTTATTAAGCAACTATGGGTTAACTAGATAACTATGCTCTCTGTAGAATGTACTTGAGTAGCAATGACAACTTCTGCAACTTGTCACCACAGGAGCGTAACAAACTCAGGAAGTCCTGCTAGAACTCTGCTCTGCCCCCTCTCCACTGCTCTGCTTTGTGTGCTTGCTATAGTCCCAGGGAAATTCCAATGGACTTAAGCCTCATAGATGTAAAAAAAAATGTCAAATAACTAACCAACCAAAGACTGCCAAGTACTCTGCTTCTGTTTCTGTACCTCCTGCTTGCAACCCTGTAAAAGTGCTGGCCCACTGATATTCTGGGCCTGATTTCTTTGGGAGCAATCCCAGTCAGGTCCATCAATGTAACAAAAGAATTGTACACTGCCTCTTGCCTCTTTGGGTGTCTTCCTTTCCTAGATTCAGTTTGCCAGAGCAAGGAGACTCTCCTTCCATCCTTTGACTATAGGCTGGCTTCAGGCAGTCTTGCTCAGCCACCACTTGCAGGCAGAAGTGCAGCATTATTAGCAGAAAAAAATACTCTTTCTCAGTTGTTTAGCAGAAATCCTATCACTGATTCTAATTTGCAAGACCTGAGTCCTGGGCTCATCGCCAGAGCCAGGAAAGTGATGTCACCCTTCCCAAAATACGTGGATCAAGGGTGGGAAAAGCATGGCTCCCATAGAACATAAGGGCTCTATTTTCAGAAGAGAGCATGTGCTCTGGGTGGGCAAAGTGAACAGATGTCCAATATATGCACTCTCCTGTGACTATAGGATGAAATTAAATTCCCTTAGTCTGATACTCAAGATCCTTATACCTTACTGTGGCCCAAAACTTCCTTTCCTACTCTCTCACCCCTTGCTCAACACAAATTTTCCACTGGACCCATTCTTACCCATGTGTTCTCTTCCGTGGTCTTCTGGCTCTTTGCACCTTGGCTAATGGCATTGTCCTTGCCACCTGCTCGAATTCCACCCATCCTCTCAACCCAAGGTTAGTCCAGCCTCTAACAGTCCCACACTACAATGCTTTTATTCACTTGATCAACATTTATTGACTCAAAGCGTGGAGTCAGACAGATGTGGGAGACCATGTAAGCTGTCAGATTTACGGACACTTAAGTGAAAGTCTAGATGCCAGGGATATTTAGCTCAGTGGTTTCGCCGCCTGCTGCGCAAGTGCAAAGACCTGAGTTCAATTCCCAGTACCAAAAACAAAACCAAAAACAAGCAAACAAACAAACAAACGTGAAAGTGAAAGTCTGGAAAAAAGTCAGTATCAACATAAATATTTATTTAGAAGGAGAAAAATAAATCATAATTATAAATTTTGGAAAGGTGATATATGCCACATATGCTAAGATCACAAGCTCTCCATTAGTCAGTATTTATGGTTATAAAACACAGCAAGGGGGTGTGAAGGCAGATGTAAGGAATGGCAGCACTAAGGCACTTAATGAGCCAGGCTTGGAAAAGGGGAGTAACCATGTATAATTGCGAAGGACAGGTCACAGTTAACGATGTATGTAAAACATACATCCCTAGCTCCTGACTCAATAGGACAGATTGTTCTTAAAGACAAGTATACTACACAGTCAGCCCAGATATTAGAAAAAGGTTGCAAAAAATAGCTTTTGCTCCAGATAGTTCACTTGACACTTTAGTAAAAAATGGCCTCCTCAGTATTTTATAATTGAGAGCAAAAAGAAGCCAAGGAAAGTAAACAAAGAGATTAAAACGAAATGGCTGCTTTAATCACAGCCTTAAAAGGAACAGACACTAAGTGTGATTCTCTGGGCCTCAAAAAGAGCTCAGCAACTACTAACCCCATCTGCTCCACAGTGGAAAGCCAGGCACCTTAAGAGGCACTGCAACGACAAGTCCCCTGGACCATGCCCTACTTGCAAAAGTGACCACTGGAAGTTGGAGCCCTCTGAAGTGAAGGCCATAGAGCTCAGGCCTATCTTACCAGCTGGTCCAGCAAGACTGAAGGGCCCCAGGGCACTTTCTGCCTTCTCCCTCTGGCTGGACTGTCATCTCCAAGGAAGAGCACCAGCCATCATACCTCAATAAAAGGAGTCACTAAGGAGTGACACTATTCTCACAACCCTTGGTCTATAACTGGGATAGTTTTCTTTTTACACACTCCTTTTCATTAGGCCTAAAAGTCCAGTTCCCCTTCCTGGGGAAAATATTTTATCTTGTTTAAATACTGTAGTTTTTTCCAAAGCCACAGTCTTACAATATATAGATAGTATACTGTCATGTGTCCCCTCAGAAGAGCTCTCCAGCCAAGACACCTGTGCTCTGCTAGCAGACGGGGGTTATATGGTTCCTAGATCTAAAGAACAACTTTGTAGCCTTAAGGTAAAATATTTGGGCCTTATCATATCTAAACAAAACCAAAGACTGGGGGAAGAAAGAATTAAATCAATTCTTTCCCTCCCACAGCCCAAGACTCTAAAACAGCTAAGGAATTCCTAGAAATTACATGCTTTTGTTACCTTTAGATAACAAGATATAATAAGATTTCGTGATCCCTCTATCAGCTTACAAAGAAACCCAAAAGACAGATACCCATATTTTAACCTGGGAACCTGATTAACACTTTCATTTTCTCTCTCACTCTCTTTCAAGAGGCTAAAAATAAGCCATTCAGGTTCTTTGATTATTGGCTCAATTTTCTGCTTGGCAACACAGAGACAACCATAGCTCTTGTCTCTGGAGACATGTTTTGCTGAAGATTAGAGATCCGCTCTGGGAAAAGCTCCTGATCTTAATTGTCTTTCTGAGATGGCTGAGATTTAGTTCTTGTGCCACACTTAAGAGTCATTCTTGGTCCAACCTGCACCCTGCCCACCCTTGCGTGGAGCCCTGCTCCAACCCACCCTCGCCCCGGCCCCCAGCCACCAGCTTAGCCAAGCAGGTGCTTGCAGCCTGCCCTCTCTGGCCTCCTGGCTGAGCTGCTACCTGGTTCCACACTACAGAGGCACAGGGGGTCATAAAGACCATTGTCCTGAACTCCAGAAGATAGAGCAGAAGTGAACAACAGAAAGAGGGCCTCTCTCAGCCTCCTTGATGAAAACTGAAGCCCACTGGAAAAGTGAAGAGAATCTCTGCAATACAGGCACACCAGATCACAGTACTTGGTAAGTTGGAGGGATCACCACCTCCCATTGGAACCTGGACTATCTTTAGGGGAAGGGCAGCTGGAACCTGCAGTAGAACCTTGCAGAGTTCAATCCTGCAGGAGGACAGGGAGCTCAACCTGGGACTTGCAGCCAGAAATCTGCCTGAATCTCACAGGTCTGTGACTAGCTTGCTGAGACTCATTGACATATCTGCACACTGCTGCCCACGTTGTCTATTGTGACAGAACAGACATACCCTGAAGGAGGCCCTTCATTTTTATTTTTTATTTGTTATTTTCAAAATTATTACTTTTTTGCTTTTATTTTAATTTTTACTTTTTTCTTTTTCTACTCTTTTCAAATTTTTATTTTCTCTTTTTTTATTTCTTTTCTCTTTTCTTTCTCTCTCACTCACTCTCTCGCTGTCCCACATTGTTCTTCACCTCCCCTTTTGTTCCTGTTTTAGAGTCATTCTTCTCTTCTTTCTCCCCTGCCCTGCCCCTGAGAAATAACAGTTTTCAACAGCGTTTGGTCCAAGCCAGTTCTCTCCTCTGTGGCTGCTGGATTTCAGGACCTAGCTTTCAGAATGATGAGTTTCCCCCACCCTGGGCCCCTTGCAGAGTAAAGCTGACCTCTACTTATCTGTGGGCCATATTAAAAAAATCTGGTCTAGATTTAATCCTAAAACTCTAAGAACAAATATAAAAGTTTGATCCAAGTTTATCTGCCTTTCAATCCTTAGACAGAACTAGAGATTAACTCCTTTTACTTCCCTCCCCCTCTCAAGAATGATGCTGACTGGTTTTTATGGCCCAGGACAGACTGACTGATTTTTATAACACAGATAAGTTATTTGATAGAACAAAAACTTCCTAGGAAACTTTATGAGTTTAATAACAGTTTTAAACAAGCCAGGTGTGGTGGCACACACCTGTAATCCCAACACTTGAGGCTGAGGCAGGAGGATCACATTGAGTTCAAGGCCAGCCTGAACTACATAAAGAGACAATATCTCCAAGAAATTTTTAAAAATTTAAATTTAAA
>NW_004624730.1:60523432-60542943 GCF_000247695.1 Heterocephalus glaber
GGGGTCGTGGGGGAGCGGCGGAATCGCCCGCCAGAGTCGGGGCGCCCGTGCGTTCGGCGTCGGTCACGCGCCCGGCCTTGCAGGCGACGCCCACTTCTCCGTCCGGCTGTGTACTGGGTGGGTACCTGCGGGCCGCCGGTCGCCCTCCCTCGTCTCCCTAATAGAAAAAAGAAAGAAAAAAGAAAGAAAAGCCTGTGTAGCTAGATATTCCAATCAGATAAACCATCAGCCTTGGGCCCATCTTAAAAATTGTCTTCATTTTCTGATTCTTATTACAAGAGATCTCTATTAATTGACATACAAATGTTCTGACTAGTCTTATTTATAGTTACAAACCTAAAAACTATATAAGGATTATTATAATTCAACTTGGCCAAATACATCTGAGTGCACTGTGGTTTTATAAACAAATTGTCTTATGTGTGTTTGTCCATCTGTCTGTCCAATCTGTCTTATAGCTGTTTGTTCTTTTTTATCTCTTTAGATTTTTTTTAAAGTTGTTTGCTTGTAACTTAAGTTGGCTTATAGATAAGTATTATTAGAGTTAAAGACATGCTTCCACTCAGGTTGGCAGCTAATCTAAGTGATATCAAGACTGGTTTTACAAATATAATACACATTGTTGTCTGTGTATAATAACTTGAAACTCTTTCTTCAGTCAAAAATAATGTGTTAATTGTTACAATCTGGTTCTCATAGGTCATCTAAAAATTTGTTGAGATAATTAAATGGGGACCATTAGGCTTAGGGAAACTACTGGGCAGGACTCCCCTTGGTAAATAAAGGAGCAGCTGGCTGAAAATATCTTTTGTGCCAGCCTTTATTCACAAAAGGAAATCCAATAATTTCCATAGCCTTATGGGAGACACACTCCAATAAACATTGCTAAACATATTATTGTGATATGTTTACATTGGTCATCATCAAAAAGTTAAGTTTTCTGTAAAAAAAAAAAAACATTTTATTAAAATATGCTCCTGGTACAAAACTAAATTATGGGACAGAGTGTTTCATATAGCTGTGATACTCATTTTTGGTAATTTCATGCTGTACTAAATGTATTCATACATTCTGGGTACAAAGGTCTTCCAAGATATAAAACCAATATTGTTTTGCATAATAAGCTTTTTTTTTGACTCAGGTATCCGCTTGTCTCTTGTGCTCCAGCTACTTGTGATAAAAGGTACATGCCAAGCCAGCATGAGATCACCAGTTAATCATTTTTATATGATGTGTATGGTATAGGTGTCACTACCCTTAGGGATACTGAGGCACCAAACAGTCCAAACAATGTCACACTATAAATTAGAGCTAAATGTTATAAACTTCCAAGGTATATTTATTGGCCATTCTCCTCAGATGGCATCCTATTAAAAAATAACAGTTTAGGTCCGGGGACTTAGCTTAGTGGTTCTGGCGCCTGCCTCACAAGCACGAGATCCCAAGTTTGATCCCCGGTACCAAAAATAAATAAATAAATAAATAACAATTTAGGTGACAGGTTTTTTGTGTGTGTGTCATTTAATATCTTGTGATCAGATAGAGATGTTTGACTAAGAGGCTATTCTATATTAAGATAGACATTTAAGTGTGTTGTGAAAATAATGTCATCATGAATGCCATGCTAAAATACTTTGTGTGGCTCTTGATCTCAAGTTTTCTGTGCAAAACCATATAACTGTTATCTGTTAACATTCTGTAGGGATTCAACTACTAGAACAACCATGGTTGATAAAAATAATAGTCTTCTAACTATACTTTATATTTCAAAGTCCTTCATGTCCAGGTAAAATTATAATAGTTAAGCTCACTGTTCCCACTGCACTACGAATGTCGCTGATCTTCTCTTCTGTGTGTTCAAAAATCAAAGTTTGGAGTCCAGAACTAGAAAGGTAACTGGGATAAGGGGACAGCCAATATTTTGGCCCTGGCCCTCCAAGGTCAATGAGGACCCAGGACATGAGGAAACCTTTTCTACAGGATCCTACAACTTCGATGAGTCACCCAAACTCCTGAGATCTGCTAGACCCCAGAGGACAGAATCAACAAATGTACAGTGTGCCAAAGGAGGATCACCCAGAGGGAAAATCTCCCCTGCTTTCACAGAAAGCAACATGGTCAAGCAAGGCCACCCTCATAACTAACACTGACAGAAAAAGTGTGAGGCCCTATGTAAGGTTCCAAAGTAATGCCTGAGGAGAATTAACTGACCTTGATAGACAGCAAGAGGTTTATTTTAACTGACACGGGTCTCACTTTAACTTAGTATTAAACATCCAGTAGAAAAGTATAACTAAAGTTATTAAGTCAAGACCATAGTAATAAAGCTAGATATAAAAAGGGGCTCCAATCACTGAGTCCTTCTGGCAGTTTCCAGCTACACTGGTAGCTGACCACTGTTATGGGTCATTAAGAAAAACTATGGTAGACTCTATAAGACCTCAACAAGAGTTTTTAAATTTCTTAGCTAAAACTGTCCTTCAAAACCACCAAGGTTTCTATCTTCTTGGAGCTAAAACTAGAGAAACTTATGACAAAATATCAGACTTATAGATAACCTCTATCAATAAAGGGGTCTAAGAGCCTGCACGTTATAATCACTGTAATCCCAGCACTCAAAAGGCTGGGGCAGGAGGATTACTGTGAGTCTGAGGACAGCTTGGGCTACATAGTGAGCTCAAGGAATGCCTGAACTACAGAGCAAGACCCTGTCTCAAAAAAAAAGGAACAGTTTCTAAAGGTAGCTCTTTCTCCAACCTGCCTTTCTATTCTAGTGCTCATGCTTTGATTATACATGCTCTGATTTATTGAAAAATTTGTTTATTCTTGCCTAGAGGCTGCCAAACTCCAAGTGATCATACAAATGGAACCAATGACAAATGTACTAGACTCCTTTTACTGGGATCCACCGGATCAGCCTTGTAAAGAAAGTTCATAACTGCTCAACTACAACATGACTTGTATCTGAGGCCCATTAGATTAGTTCTTTGAAGAGGGCCCCTGACTTCAATCTCCCCTACATCAACCCTTCTCAGCTCAAAGCAGTTAGATAGAAACTATGCCCATTCTCCCCTAACCACAGTTAGGGATATTTCTTCAGAGTGGAGAATATTAGTAGACAGCTAAGCTAGTTAGAAAATATTATAAGGCAGTTAAGCAAGGCTGGGCCCTCAGCACAGAAAACAATTGAGGCACTTACTAAAAGATCAGGATTTTAAAAGGAAGAACTACTACACCCACATACATCCTCTAGAGATAAATAGCAGTGATTAATATTCTAAATAGACATCAATCACCTTAACTGGGGACTAAAACCCCCACCCCATTCCTTTTCTCAAAATCCTTATTCATTCCATGCATGCTTGCTATGTGACTTGCTTCCCCATTTGATCCCCACTTAATATTACCTAAGTGACTATACTTGTAATCTTATTGGTTGATTCTAGTTTTGCCTCACCTCATACCCACCTTGTGATTTTCAAATTGAATCATACTAGTTGACTATAGCTTTGTCCTACCTTGATCTGCGTCATCTTGTGGCTTTGCTCAATAAAACATTTTTTGAGAAGCAGGGTGGTGGGCAACCCACTTTCTGGTCCCCCTTCTGTCTCTCTTAGACAGAAGCAACATTTTTCTCAATAAATTCTTCCTACTCTTAACCTCCATTGTTCCTAGAATTCATTCTTCAATTTTAGAGAACACGAACTTGGCATTTTGGATATCAGTTGGGAGTTACAATATTTCCCTTACATTATTTGGAGGTCCTATATCATATGCCTTATGTTAAAATGCCATAACTGACCCCTGCTTTACAGAACAGTGTTTTGCCAAGCTTCAGTGAATAAGTACAGAGATTTAAAAAAAGATTTACTGAGCAAGGACCTGAGTTCGATCTCTGGTACCAAAAAAAAAGAGAAAAAAAGATTTACTTATTGTACTTAGTAATAAGCTATCATCCCACTTCTGACTAATTAGGAAATATCTGGTGGGTTAGTCCTAAAAGTATGGAAAACCAGGCATGCTAGTGCATGCCTGTAATCCTAGCACTGAGGAGGCTGAGGCAGGAGGACTGCCACAAGTTCGAGGCCAATCTGGGCTTCATAGCGAGTTCAAGTCCAGCCTGGACTACATAAAAAGGACCTGTCTCAAAAAAACAGCAAAATGTGTGGAAAACTGGTAAATTAGTCTAATTTATTAACTGACAGTTCAAATATGGATCTGTATTTCAGTACATATCATGCACACTTCAAGAGATTTATTTTCTTTTCTTAAAAGAGATTTATTTTCACATCTTATAAGGGTAAAATATTTACTTTAGCCCAACAAGCATAACACTGGGTTTCACAAACACATCCCTTACTTTTCTACTATAAATTTTTACTTTAGCATAATAGTAGCCAGCTATGCGTCTCAGTATCTTTCCCTGAGAGACACAGGAAGCAATCTTTGTGTTTACCCACTTGGTACAACAAACGGCAAGATGTGTGCACCTGTGAAAAAGTCTCATATCCGGATTTTCACCCACATTATGCTCCACCTACCAGATTTTGTATATATTTACCTGAGCATCACACAGGTATAATACACCCACACCACTCTAGGATTTGTTTTTTAATAAAAAAGTTTTCTTTTGATTTTTTTTGGTAGTAGACCAATTCAGTACAATGCCACATGAAAAACCAGATTTGCAAGTTTTGGAGGAGGTCAAAAGTGAATCATCAGATTACACACACATGGATGATGAAGATGACCCATTATGGTAAAATACATGTTTTCATAACAGAAGAGTGGTGTAGGTGGATGATGATGATGATGAAGATGATGATGATGATGATGACGACTTTGACATTGGCCATGTGTGCCAAAGTTTCTGTGATAGTGAAATAGACCAAGAATCAACTGATACAGAAACAGGGAATGCAGACCTCCTTGATTCAAATGATAAAGAAAACACCAATGTGAGTGCATACTTGACTAGTTAAAATGCCATGAAATGGTCATGCAACCAAATGGAACAATCTAATGTTAGAGCTAGGTCTGAAATTATAGTGAGGATCTTGGAAGAAGAGAAACCTACTGGACAGAATGCCACCACTACCATTTAATGTTGGAAATTATAACCAACAAAATGTTATAAGCTGTTGTAAATACACAAAGGCTGAAATACAAGTAAAACATTCTGTATGCATCAATAGCAAAACTCAGAAATGTACTTATTATGACACCACACTAGCTGAACTGAAAGCATTCATAGGTCTGTTGTACTTAGCAAATAGAAATCACAGGAATGTAAACAACTTATGGAAAAGCATGGGTTTGGGCTTGAGGTTTGTAGAATAACAATGACAGTGAGGAGATTTGGTTTCCTTTTAAATTGCCTAAAGTTTGATGATAAAACCACCCACTAAGAAAGAAAAAGAACTGATAATCTGGCTGCTATCCTGTCATTATTTGACAGATATGTGAGTAATTCCAAGCAATTTACACACTATCTGTATACATGGCTATTGATAAACATTTTGCAGCATTTCATGGCCACTACAGCTTCATGGAGTATGTGCCCCAAAAACCTTCAAAATATGGCATAAAAATTTATGCCCTTAAAGATGCAAAGATTTATTATGCTTTCAATTTAGAAATGTATCTTAGAACTCAGCCACCATCAGGTCCTTATTAATATAGTAATAAACCCAATGATGTTGTTATTGTAGATAGGTAAGTTAATTAGATAGATATCTTGTAGGCAGTTAGGGCCAGCCCTGGAAGAACCAACATTGAGGGCAATTGAGGAGCCAACATGGAGGACAATCAAGTCACATTCACTGAAGGCCAGCATTGTAAAAGAAGAAAAACTACCATTCCCAGGTGCTTCCCCTAAGGACCAATAGTAGTGACTGATATTCTAAATAGGTATCAATCACCTGGGTGGGGGACCAAGATCTTAACCCACTTCTTCCAGGAATGATCCCTGACCCATCCCTTACCAAAAATCCTTGTACACTTGCTATGTGATTTGCTTAAATGGATCCCCATTTAATCAATATTACCTGGGGACTATACTTGTAATCTTATTGTTTGATCATAGTTTTGTCCCACCTCATGTCCACTTTGTGATTTCTCATTGGACCAATATTACCTAAGCAACCGTATTTGCAATCTTACTAGTTGCCTATAGTTTTGTCCCACATTGAACCTGCTTCACCTCGTGGCTTTGTCCCATAAAACACCTTTGAAAAACGAGGTGAGTGGGCAACTCATTTTCTCATCCCCCTTCTATCTCTCTTAGACAGAAGCTATCTTTCGCTCAATAACTCTTAACCTCCGTTGTTACCAGAATTCATTCCTCAATTTTAGAGAACAAGAAGTTACACTTCAGATATCTAGCAAGTTTGAGAATTACATCTATTCTCCCTATATCGTCTTGAACAGACTTTTTCCTCCCATCTCCCAAACTGATCAGAATGTGACATTCGACAATTGGTCTACCAGTTTCCAATCGATGTTACATTTGCTAACAGAGCACAAGTTGACCAGCGTAGGAACTGTACACAGGAACAAAGCAGAAATTCCAAATGAAACGTTGCAATTTCAAAACAGAATGAGTTCAGAGAGATTTACATTGGCCTTATATATGGCAAAGAAAAACAAACTGGTACTGCTGATATCAACATTGCATCATGATGGAAATATTGATAGAGAAACCTTGAAAAAACGGAAACCTGAGATGGAAACTTTCTACAACAAAACCAAAGGCAGAGTAGATGTTGATGAGCAATTATAATGTCACTCAAAGCAGCAGCAATTATAATGTCACTCAAAACACAAAGCGTTAACCAATAGTTGTGTTTTACTCAATCCTAAACATGTGTGGCATAGTTTAATAGTTTACAAAGAAAATAACAAGTGCAAATTTTCTTAGAGAAATTTTCTTAGAGGATTGGGACTGGAACTCATAAGAGATCATTTATAGCAGAGGAAGAACAAAATGTTTCTGCCCAGGGAACTACACAAAAAAGTTGTGGTGCACACTGGTGAGCTGACAGGTGAACAGGCACATGCAGCATCACAAAGACCTACTATGACCACAGGAAAACCCAGAAGATGTCAAATGTCCCCTACAAGAAAGGACAGGAAAACAAAATATATGTGCTATTAGTGCAAGCAATACTTGTACATGGAACGTGCGAGTTTCATGTGTGAAGACTGCCTTGGGTGTGACAATTGAAGCAAAGCTTATCTTTGTTGTAGAATTCTATTGGTATTTTCATTGTAGTTCACACAAGTTTTTATTTCTGATGTTATCTTTTAGATTTTGTACACCAAAAACCAATCAATGTTGAAAATGTTGATGCTTTTCTATAAATACTCAGTAAATATTAAAAATGCAATACTTTATTTTTGTGATTTTTTTCCTGTTAAGAACTCATTGTTTAATATAACAAAATTCATAAAATTAAAATTAATAATTCATCAATAGAAATATTCTAAAGAATAAACATGGGTTTGACACACTCATGTTTATGTACCTTTAGGACAAAAAGTAAGATTAAGGGCCGGGGATATAGCTCAGTGGTGCCACACCTGCCTGGCAAGCAGAAGGTCTTGAGTTTGATTCCAGGTACCAAAAAAAAAAAAAAAAAGATTAAAAATCAGTTCATGGTTGCAGCATACTTCTTACTGTTCAATAATATTATGGAAGAATGAAAGGTATGTTTTACATAAGTCACCAGATTTTATGTATTTTGCTGCTATGGAATCATTGGTAATTATGAAAATTCACACTGGAAACAAACATTTCAATTCATTTTTATTTTTATTTAATTATCTTTTACTTTGATGCTGGAGATTGAATCCAGGCCCTCAAGCATGCTAAGCATGCCCTCCATCATAGAGTTGTGCCCCTAGCCCTTCAATTAAATTAATTTTTAAAGGCTCACTGAATGCTTTCAGTTCATTATTTTATTAATGAAGTTTCCAAATCTGTGTTCATGTCTTTTTATTTCAAAAGTCATACTTAGGGTTTTTTTGTTGGTGGTAGTGGCGATGGATTTGTGTGAGTGCTTGTGTATGTGTGTGTGTGTGTGTGTGTGTGTGTTGCTAGGGATCAAACCAGGGCCTCATACATGCTAGGCAAATGCTCTACCACTGAGCTACACTCTCAGCCCAAGTTTATTCTTTTTTTTGGTACCAGGGATCGAACCCTGGACCTTGTGCTTGCAAGGCAGGTGGCGGAACCACTGAGCTAAATCCCGGCCCAAGTTTATTCTTAATATGACAAAAAATTTAAGACATCAAGATTAGTGCAAAAGAAAAAATATGATATTGATTATTTCTCAACAATGAAATTGGTCACCATAGATTCCTTGCCTAAACCAAGAAAAACATTAATAAAATGCAACTTATTGATTGTAAATAAACAAAGTATTAAATAAGCTGAAAAGAAATTTAATTTCACACTTCAGAAATATAAATATTAGTGGATTTTTTTCCCTTTGCCATTATAAAATTGTGTGGAAGGAAGGACAGAGAGAGAGAGGAAAGAAGGGAGAAAAGAGAGCTATTGTCTCTTAATCTTACAAGGCAATTGAAAGTAAAAATACACCTGGAAAGACTCAGAAACAAAACAAAATACATGCTGGGTTCAGTGTCACAATCAGCTGACACATCATTTCACTAAACAGGCTGAAATTCAACCACCACTTTGGGTATGTAGAATATTTTACTATCATTTATCTTCTCTCTCTTTTTTTTTTTTTTTTTTCTACCAGGGATTGAACTCAGGTCCTTTCGCTTGTCAGGCAGGTGGCAGAACTACTGAGCTAAATCCCCGCCCTTTACTATCATTTTTTAGGTGTCATAATGTACATCGGTATCAAATAAAGGTCAAGAGCGCCAGTGATGTAGCTCAGCAGCACAGTGCCTGCCTGGTTAGCAGGAGACCCTGAGTTCAATTCCCAGCACCAAAATAAATAAATAAACAAATGGCAAGAAGCCTGAGAAAGAATTAGCAACAGCTGGAATCAGTCGTCAAGGCTGTGGGTCTCTACTGATTCCACTGAAGCCCAAGGTCACCCTTAATGTTTAGATGTCTCCATGGAGGAAAGGGTGGCTTTAATTTTCTGTTTCGCTCTCCATTTCTGTTTCTTACAGCCATAAAAGCAAGTAGGCTCAGGTGGTTTTGGAGTAGTGGAAAGTGTTCATCAGGGCAAAAAGATGGGAGTTTGAATCTCACTTGTGCAAGTTCCACTTGATCTTGGACTAACAAATTGACCTACCTCAGGTGAAGGCAAGATAACACTGGGAAGCTCACAGAGCAAGGAGGAGACAGAGCCAGGAAGCCAGCACCGCACACAGCAGACATGGAGTCCATGCCAACTGTCATTCTTTGCCCTTGAGAAGGGGAGATGAAAGTGAGGGCTTTCATCTTATTCTTTTTGGTTTTTTTGGTACTGGGGATCGAACTCAGGACCTTGCTCTTGAGAGGCAGGTGGTGGCACCACTGAGCTAAATCCCCGCCTGGAGGACTTCTTAATGTATGTGAATAAACCATCATGTATAGAATTCCGACTAGAAATGTATTTATAAACACATTTTAAATTTTTCTTCTCAAAATAATTCTGAGAAGTAGATTTTCTTTCCATGATACAAAGCAGAAAGTTGACGATCAGTTACTCTGATTCTGAGTGTTGTGATTCCAAAACTCACACTCAAAGTGCACCTTAAGCCGGGGATTTAGCTCAGTGGTTCCACCGCCTGCCTCAAAAGCACAAGGTCCCAAGTTCAATCCTCTGTACCAAATAAAATAAAATAAACTCAAAGTGCACCTTAAGAGAGGACACAGCCAATCCAACAGAAGTAGATGATGACCACTGAGTCTAAGCGGGAGAGAATGAGCACATGGGCATCATGGGTGGGCATCAGGGATGTGAACAGGAAAAAGTGAAGGGGCTCAGAGGATACAGAAGGGTAGAGATAAGAGTGCAAGGGCAATAAACCCTTCTTTTCTCATTCTCCCTCAACAGCCAGACCGTTGCTGTTCAAGGTTCAACCTTTCAGCTTTTGAATCAGATCATCATTGACAAGGTATTGATGCAACTGTTGCCTTGCGTGGATCTGGTCCAGCTTCACCTTCCAGGGTGTTTCCACGGTTCTCAAGATAAGAAATGCAAAGTGAGGTCAAAAGGAGAACAATCAAATACTGCCATTCAAAAGGGAGTTTTTCAACCACTGAGCTTAACAATGGGCCTACTTCCAATCAAAGTTTAACAGTGCTCTAGCAAACAAGGGCTGGAGCCAAAGGTATGAGTACATGAGTATGATGAGATCTAATAGGTGGCAGTCACATGAAAAGAGAAAAATGCTGCCAGAAACGTCTTGCTGTAAGGTAGCAAGATTACACTGGTTAAGAGTTCATACACTGTGAACTGCATTTAGGGCAGACACACAAAAATAATGCTTTTTAATAAAGTATAACTATAATTTTGTTTTATAGATGAAATACTTAACGGTCTTAAGATATCATTCAGGAGTATACAGTATCAACTTGGACCCAAGTTAGTAAGTTTCTCCAAAAGTTATCATGAATTTATAATTGTTAAATCCCAAGAATTCTTATCATTTTTATACTCTTTACTCCCTTCTTTGGAGATGCAGGACCTCAGATGAATTGAAGTGAATAGGTTCCCATCCTTGTCTGCCTAGGTAAGATCTGGCTAGATGATGTCCTAAGGTAATCTAGATCAATGATCATCAAAGAATTAAAATAACACCTGGAAAACAGTAGTGAAAATGGTCAAGAAAAAAGCAGAAGTAGCTTTATGCAAGGGAGAGCAATACGCACTTAGTATGACCTACATTCATTCACCTTATTTACTCATCACAAACGTGTGGGCTAGGCAGCGATGCACCTGCTTTACAGATGCTAGGGCTGAGGTTCAGATAAGTTAATTAACTTTCTCATTACTCCTAAGTGCCATTTAGAATTAACAGGGGTGGAGTAATGCTCTTACAGAGGACATGGGGAGTGTGGTAGAAAATGCCTCTATATATCAATTCTCCTTTTCTTTTTAACACAATCTCAATTTTTATCTGACAAAACTGTCACTTGGAATAAAAGACTACATTTCCCAACCTTTCCTGCAGCTGTTTATGGCCATGTGCTTAAATTCTGGCAATGAAATTATCAGTGGAAATCTTACATGGGACTTTGAAAAGTACCAATAGCATCTCTCTTGTGGATGGTCAGCTTACATCTCTTTTGGGTCCATGTTTTTAGTTCTCAGGCCCCTCCCACCGAAGATTGGACTCCAACTGTGAACTCCATTGCAGTTGGCTGGAACCTTTAACCTTCCTCAGTCCATACTTGGTTCCTACCTGCTTCTCTGAGAAGGAGGCACATCTGCTCACCTAAGCTCCCCATGATGAAAAGCAAGCCTGGATGCCCACTTGAGTGCTAAGGAACAACTATTTCTACCTATCATCACTTCAGTTGAGTAGGTTCATAGCTGGTCCTTGGTGCCTGATCTTGCTCCATCCTGAATCCTTGAGATTGGAGCCTGGTTCTGAACCTTAGCAAGTTGGCTGTGGTCCTCATTGTCCTCTGGCTACTGCTGGCCTCATTTCCAGGACTGGACTGTGATATAACTCACCTCATCACACACACATCTCTCTGGTTTACCATATAGTCCTTACAATGTCCAGACCTAGGTGCTCCCTGCTCTATGCCTTCAAATCAGATCCCCTTTTGCCACGAATCACCGTATGGAACAAAACTGTATTCTGTCGCACCATTCCTCAGCCCCAACAAGACATCTCCCAGCTGTTAGGCCTTCCAAACAGCATGATGCCACATGTACAGCCTTGTTGGTGTACCCCTGGCCAGTAAGTTACAAAGCTGTCTTGGCTCAAAATCTTTCTTTCTTAGTGTTGTCATACAGAATGTCATTTTGTGAGGGAAAAAGAGAGACCAGAATCCTTTTTTTTTTTTTTTCTTGTTACCGGGGATCAAATTTGGGACTTTGAGCTTGTAAGGCAGGCGGCAGAACCACTGAGCTAAATCTCTGGTCCCAGAATCCCTTTATAATAATGAAATTTACCTAATCTAACCTCTCCTGACTTACATGTTTATACACACATATGAAATTAGGCCTATTTTAAATCATAGAACTACGTCTAAAAAGCTGACCGCTATTTTCTACTCTCTCATTAATAAATGTGAAAATGCTTAATGAGATCAAGAAAGTTGCTAGGAGATACAAGTTGGCAAGGAGTTCAATTTATGAACACTAAGTTCTTGCATGCTTTGAAATAATCAAATTTGTTTTTTGAAAAAATAGGTATAAAAGGGATGCTTAATGTCAATTAATCTCATTAATGTCAATGAAGAGCAAGCTCTTATATATGATGTCTTTCCAGATATGGCTTGCAAGTAAAACTAATTCAGAGAAGTGGGGAGAGTTGGAGAGCTGGTAATTTTAAACAATTTCAAGTCCTTAACTGCATTTAACAGTAGAACACTAATGGAGAAATAAATCATTCTTTATCTGTAGGTCTGCTACTGGAGTTAGAGGCTGATGTTATTGACCTGGAGTTTCTAAGAGAAGAAGTGATGAGACTGCATTTTGATCATGCATAATTTTATTCAGCAAAATGCTGCTCTGAAACCCACCCTTCCAGGACTCAGTCAAGGACAGGAAGAGAAAAAAATGAAATTGCCTAGAAAAATGGGAGTTCCTCATGGGGATTAAGGCAGAATCCTTATTAACTCTGCAACTAAGAAGAGAAGCCAAATAGTGAGAAAAAGTAGGATAATAATTTCTTTTGCATTGATACATTGTACAGCCTGTCTCAAATGAATCTTTTTCTGTTTCTTTGTTGGGGGCGGGGGGATCGAACTTGCATTCTCGCGCTTTCAAGGCAGGCGACGGAACCACTGAGCTAAATCCCCAGCCCTCAAATGAATCTTGAAAGGGAAATAAGTCTGTGGAAATCTTCTCATATCCACTTTTTATATAAAAACTCAGGACCAGGGATTTAGCACAGTGGTTCCGCCATCTGCCTCACAAGTACAAGGTCCCGAGTTCGATCCCCAGTACCAGAAAAAAACAAAACAACAACAACAAAAAAACCCTCTTATTTCTAGGATGTCTTCCTGACTGGACTACAGATTTGACTTCACTTCTTTGTACCCATTGCCCGAGGGACAGGCCTCCAGTACAGCAGCTATCCATTATAGTGTACTATACTGTAATGGGTTCAGCTTATCTGGCTCCCAACTAAGCTACTTGGGGCCAGGGACTAATTGTAGTGCTTAGTATGAGTCCTGCCATTGTGTATTGAATTAATAAATAATATTATTCCATAAAATATTAGTCCAAACCAACAGAAGGCTAACATTCCTACCTATGGAATGATAAAGGGAAAAAATGGTGATGGCAAAACTAAAGCCTGTTTCCCTTAGTCTTTTCTCTAGAGCAAAATAAAATATAGCAGATAGACTCATCTGTTCATGATTTTTAGAAACACATTATTTTAGGACTATGATTCATGAGTAGTAAAGACCACTTTCACATAAAATTTCTGTATCAGTATTCAAAATTTAGTGGTAATTTAAACACTGCTTCTTTCTACTTGGGTTTCTGGAAATATGTTTGTATTAGTCAGGGTACTCCAGAGAAACAGAACCAATAGAATAGATCTATCTAGCTATCTAAAGAAATGTATTGTAAGCATTGGCTTACATGTTTATGGAGTCTAGCAAGTCCACATATGCAATGTGAACCAACAGACAGACAACCAAGAAGAAAGTGGATGGTACAAAGCCCAAAGGCAGTCCACTGGAGAATTCCATCTTACTTGGGGAGAGTATTGTATTTTAGGAAAGGCAGTAGTAATATTTGTTCATGGAACTGTGAGGATTAAATGGACATAAGGCACTTAGCTCAGCACTGGGCATATACAGTAATAAGAAGTCAATGAATATTAATTGTTACAGCTGTTTCCACATGATTTTGTCCCCTGATTGGGGTTAACTGCACAAGGCAGATTTTTTTGGTTTTTTTGGTACCAGGGATCAAACTTGGGTCCTTGTGCTTGCACAGCAGGCGGCGAAACCACTGAGCTAAATCCCCTGCCCAAGGCAGAATTTTTTAAATCACTTTCAATCACGTTTCTTGCTTAATCCATCATGTATATTTGATACATACACGATGGGCTTAATTGGCCTCAGATTTTATGATTTTGCTTTTGTGATAAGGATGCCAGACTCAAGGATATACTTTAATAGCGGAATTGTGTGTGTTTGTGTGCGTGTATGTGGTGTGTGTGTGTCTGTGTGTTTTAAGAAACAAATGTGAAGGCCAGGGATTTAGCTCCATGGTTCCGCCACCTGCCTTGTAAGCACAGGGTCCCGAGTTTGATCCCCGGTACCAAAAAAGAAAAGAAACAAATGTGAGAAATACTTCATATGCAATTGAAGTATTGGGAGAAGCTACAAAATCAATGAAACAAAAATGAGCTCTAAATAGGCTCTGGTGAAGAAACATAAGGAATCCTGCAAAGAATTCAAGGATGGAAAGGCCTGGACCACATAGGCAACATTCTAGAGCAGTGATGGCGAAACTTTCAGAGACGAGTGCCCAAACTGCAATCCAAAACCCACGTATTTATCGCAAAGTGCCAACACTGCAATTAAACCAGAATACTGAGTTTGTAGTTTAGAAAAAACAACTCATACATTAACATCATTTGTCTTAAAAGAAAAACAAATAACATGTGTGCAATAGGTTCACCACTGTTTTAGAGACTTCAGTCAAAACTGACGTGAGCTTCTTGTTGTCCATGTTTTGTGGTGCTAGGGATTGAACCCAGGGCCTCACACATGCTAGCAAAGTGTTCTACAATGAGCCCCCCCGCCCCGCCCTTAACCCAGATATGAGTTCTATTCAAAGAAACTCCAGGTTATCTTGAAGCAAATCTAAAATATTTCTTCTATATATATTTCAATGTGAATCTTTTTTCTTTTTTTTGGTTGGTTTTGTTTTGTTTCTTGGTGGCACTGGGAGTTGGATCCAGGGCCTTCACTCTGAATTACAATCCCCAACCCTTTTTAAATTTTATTTATTTTTTTTTTTATTTTTTTTTTTTTATACAGGACCTCACTAAGACACTGAGTTGCTCAGGATGGGCTCAAATTTGCAATCTTCCAGCCTCAGCATCCCAGAGTGCTGGAATTACAGGCCTGTGTCACTAAGGCCTGGCTATGCCTGTGTATTTCCTATAAATTAAAATCTGAGGCTTCGTTATGTTTACATACATGTGTATGTATGTATTTTTGCTGGGGACAAGACTGCCTTAGGGGTGTTACATGCTTCTGCCAGAAGCTATGCAATCCTGATTGTCTCCCTGTTGGTGGTGGCAGCCATTACTGAGTAATATCTACACAGCGATATTCTAATTCCATTACCCCTCTTCAGTAGTTACTCTGAGGCATAGGTCATATTATAATCAATGACTACTGAAACTATATATTTATTAAAATATTAGTAATTGGGCCAGATATTTAACTCTGTGGCACCGTGCCTGCCTCACAAGCATAAGGTTGTGATTTTGATCCCCATACCAAAAAAAAAGAGTAATTACATTTTATGTATTTGACATTGTATTACAAAATCAAATATTATTTATCACTGTCTGCTGTGAATTTTCATCTGTAGTCTCCATACTACACATCTGCTTTACAAAATAGATGCTCATTTTCAATTAAGGTTGATAAAGGAGTTTGATACATACTTTCCAAAGATAACCAAAGTTTTAGTCTATGCCCTATTATTTATTATTTAGTTCATGTCATTGTTTAATTACTGTGAATAAAGAGATAAAGAATGTATTCATGTACCTATCTTTTTATTTCTTTTGAATTATTTTCTAGGGATAAATTCCTCAAAGTAGAATTAATAGATCCAATGTTTAACTATATTTATGGCTATTGTTGCTTGTTGCCATATTCCTTTTTGAACAGATTTTCTTAATTTACAGTGTCATCAAGATTGAACACCTGCAGCCGCTGTGAAAACAGTATGGCAGTTCCTCAAAAAAAAAAAAAAATAAAGACAGAAAAAAAAGATAAGCTGGGCCTGATGGCACATATCTGCAACCCCAGCACTCTGGGAAGCTGAGGCAGGAAGATTGTAAGTTCAAGCCCAGCTTGAGCAACTTAGTGACTTAGTACGACCCTATCTCAAAATTTTAAAAAGGGCTGAGGATGTAGCTCACTACAAAGGCCCTACATTCAATGGTTCAATCACAGTACCACATACACACATACTTAAAAATAAGGCTACCTTATGATGCACCTATCCCACTATTAACTATATGTCCAAAGGACAGGAAATCAGGACATCACACACAGTACAGTTCACAATAGAGAAGATATAAAATCAATGAAAGTGTCCATCAATGATGAATGGATAAAGAAAATGTGGTACATAAACACAACAGAATATTATTCAGCCATGAAAAAGAATGAAATTTACATATTGAATGTCCTCAAATGTGAAACTAGGGAGCAGGGGAGACAAGAGGAGATGGGGATGAAAATGATCTAACTGTATTGTGGCATGTACAAATCTGAAATGAAACCCATAAATCTGCATAACCGATATGCACTAATAAATAGATGTGAAAAATGAAATTCTTTCATTTCTAGCAACATGGATGGAACTAGAGATCATTATGTTAAGTGAAATAAGCCAGGCAGAAAAAGACTACATGCTCTTGTTCATTTTTTCAGCTAAAAGGTCTCAGAAGTAGAGTAGAATAGGGTTGACCAGTGGCTGGGAATATAGAAGGAGGAGACAGAAAAAGGCTGGTTTTCATGTACAAAAATACTTTGATAAAAGGAACAAATTCTGATTTTCAGTAGCATAGTAGAGATTCTAGTTACCAGTAATTTATTGCATATTTCAAAACAATCAGGAAAAAAGGATTTTGAATGTTCTCCAACACCAGGAAATGATAAATGCTTAAACTGATGATTATACTAACTGCCCTCCTTTGATTGTGACATATTGTATACATGTATCAGAATGCCACACTGTAATCCATGGATATGTGTGATTATTGGGTCAAAAAAGAGAGAATGAGCACAAAATTTCACTTCAACACTGATAATTGTTATAATAAAAACCTATACATTCTTTGCTCTTTTATTAGAAATAAAATGCTATTTTAAAGTTCTTTTCACTTGCATGTCTTTGATTCAGGGTAAATATTTTTCCTGTTTGTCTACTAATTATATTCCCTCATGGGTAGAAGAGGCATTTTTCTTGAATTATTAAAGGGTAGGGCCAGGGATTTAACTCAGTGGTTCCACCACCTGCCTTGCAAGTGCAAGGTCCTGAGTTCAATCCGTACAAAAAAAAATTTTTTTTAAATCTGTCTCTTAAAGAGCATGTCTGAATAAGATAACTATGTAACAGGAGCCAGGAATTTCAGAATCTGATGAATTCTCGGTTTTCATGAATTATCTTGCTAAGAGTGGGCATGGATATTTCGGGATTTAATTTCCTTTTTTGTAAAGTCAGGCTGGTTATACTTTAACTACAATAGATGGTTATTTAGAAAATCCCATGAATTTACATACCTTAAATTCTTAAGAAAAAGGTACATCCAATCATTTTTACAAGTATAACTTTACAATATGAATTTAGCATTATTGCCTCCTCTCCCCGAAAGAAGTTGATCTAAGATTATCCCTGAATCTACTTACATTTGATTATATCCCTGACTTTGGTGTCTTTGACACTAAATTGGGTGGCTTATAAAGAACTGAAACTTAATTCTTACAGTTTTGGAGGCTGCAAAACCCGAGATCAAGGTGCCAGCAGACTCAGTGTCAAGGGAGGGCTCACTCTCTGCTTCATAGATGCCACCTTCTCTCTGCGTCTTTACTTGGCAGCAGGGACAGACAAGCTCCTTCAGGCCTCTTGTGTCTTGTACTAACCCCATTTACAAAGGGTCTTCCCTCAGGACTTGATCTCCACCCCAAGAGCCTCACCTCTTATCCTCATCACACTGGCAGATTTCGACATAGGATTTTCAAAGAGACACAAATATTCACATTGTAGCATTGTAATTGGGAATTTGCTCCAAATAACAAAACTAGGACCCTCTACCTGTTCCTATTTTGGGAGAGAAGAATGTGTATGCAGATATACATTTAAATTTAAGAACAGTTCTGAAAATCTATTTAGCAAATTTTAACTCATTGGATTTTTTTAAATATAGGGATGGAGGTACTGTTTGGGGAGAGGAAGTTTCTCTAGGGGGCTGAATATCTGATGACTTCCCTCCCTTTGTTTTTCCCCCCAGAAACCCACTGACTTTAACAGCCAGTCCTGTAGTCATCCAGAGTTCAGCAGAGGAGACCTGCTCCCTGGGAAGGTGATGTTTTCCCCTGCTCTGGCAGAATCCAGAGGGGCAAGTTGCGGGAGGAGGTGGCCCTGGAGAAGAGATCCACAGAGGAGGCCGGCAGGACCTGCCCAAAAAGTAGATCTAGCCAGGTTCTCACTGGCAAGCAGCCAAATCGACATTGGCTAACTAAAGACTGACAGGAAGCTTTGCTTATCCTTTCTGAGCTATGTGCTGGCGTTAGCAATTTTCTTGACCCACAGAGACAGTCACAGTGACAGAATCCCCAGGTGATGGAGATTGTTTTTCCCAGTCATGAGGATTGAACCCAGACCTTTCCCACTGAGCTACAGCCCCAGTCCTTTTTATTTTTATTGTGAGACAGTGTCTCGCTAGGTCACCAAGTTGCATAAGCTGGACTCAAACCCATGATCCTCCTGTCTCAGGCTCCCAGGGGGCTGTACCACTTCACCTGGCTGGGTTACTGATTTTACAGAACATTTTTTTTATGTCCCATAGATTTTACTTCTAGGAAATATAATCAATTCATTTTCCTAGTATATAATGGTCTTTTCTTCTTTTAATTGGCACCTTAGTGACCAATTAAGTAATACACATGCTAATTAAATACCAATAATAATATAGAACTAACTTTGGAAAACTAGTGAGTCATTCAAAGGGTTAGGTGTTAGGAAACCCTAACTGTAAGCCTAGCTTGTTACGATGCACTGTATGTCCATGCTCTCTATTTCTCCCATTTTAAAAATCAATGTAAAATTCGAAATGATATCAAAATAATAATCACTTATAAATAGTATATGAGAAGGAAAATAGTACACAGAATAGATACCCTCTTTGAATGCGAAATAAATAAGATCGTCTTCTGGGCATTAAGCAAACAACCAACACCTTAAAGACACGAATGGCATGTCACCTGGTTGATATGACAAAGGTAAAAATGGTAAAAAGACTCTGGTCATCGAGAAAACAATCCAAAAATTCATTTGGAATAAGAAGAGACCCAGAATAGCAAAAGCAATTCTAGGTAACAGAGACATGGCAGGGGGTATCACAATCCCAAACCTGCAACTCTACTACAAAGC